>OY041618.1:10000000-11200000 GCA_955876795.1 Eupithecia tripunctaria
TCTAAAGAAATTTTTATATGGAGAAATAAAAAAAATATATTTGCTCGTCAATTCAATTTTATTAAATTTCACAGCCACGTTGCACAAAAATAAGAACAATTTTATTAGTAGTTAGGTTGATCTGATGAGCTGGTATGTAAAATAAAAATTGAAATCACCTATGAATATCATCAATACAATAACTTCAAAACTGACATACATAAGTAAATTAAAATGCACTTTTTCGTATACTTAAGTAGACTAGGTAAAATTCCTACCAATTAAACATTAATCGGACATGGGAAGAGCCTGATCAAATCATTAGTAGATTTTCAGGAATATGTTCAGCTTACTGGTTGTTTTTCCTCTTGAAATTCTTTCTTTGGTATTCTGTTATCTTGGCTTTGTTTATTTTTCTTTTTGTTGTTCTTTTGTTTTAGCATTTTGCACTCGTCGGCGCATTTCGTTGTGATTATGCTCCTGAAAAAAGTGTTATTTTAAAAAAGTGCTTATGTGCTTACAGCCGCCGTACTCAGATGCGTTAATGATTACTGAAAAAAACAGAGAACCGTCGCTTAGTAAAGATTTCAATACAAAAACCATAACTAAGTAAGCATTGTCGACTCTGAGTGCGGTGCTTACGTTTGCTAACATAGCACAATGCTAAATCTCGCTCTTTCTTCTTCTATTGACTTATGTAAGACAGAAATAACACTCATAAGCAGCTGTTTTATGTTTGCAGACCATTGTAAATAACGGGGTTGGACTTTTAGGATAGTGTTCTAGTAAACCTAATAGGTCACTGTTGTTGCTGTGCCAACAAAATTGAGTGTTGCTCTCACCTGACTAGATTTTCCTTAACGTCGAACCGATCCGTTATCTCCATGATAACATCCGTTATGATTTTGGGATCCAGACACATTTTAGCTGGCTTGTTTTGGAATGCTGGTGAACGTTTTCCAGTCAACGAATGTGTTGCTAGTATTCTGGAGGAGAAAATATTTGATTTAACTTCTGGTAATGAATACCAAGGTCTTGCGTCAAACAACTTTCACTGGCGTATGACTTGCATGAGAATAGCTTCATTAGGTTCTTACCTTCTTGGGAAAACGGCCAGCAACAGCGTTCTCGTAGCGATCGTGTAAGATTTCCAATTCACTTTTCTAAACTGATCTACGTGTATCAGAGTCTTGCCACTGCCGATCGGTACCTGCAATAGAATCATTCGTCAATTCATATACAAGCTACATGCAACCTACTTTAGGTACCTACCGAATTCAAATTCAATCGTTATCAAACATCAACATAATTTTAATAAAAAAAAAATGAATTTGAATATAAGACTTCTTACCCATTCATTCTTCTCACCCTCTGTCGCCGACTGCTCCACAGTCTTCACGCGATCTTTTAGTGCAATAGACGCGTTATACTGACTGTCGTACTTATTACTTATTAGAACATTATCGTCTGACCGGTTAAACTCTTCTTCTGGGTCGTATGGGTCATTTTCTTCCTCGTCAGCCACTGTTGCATTTATAGGGTTATCAATTTGCTGCGTTTGTGTAACGTTTTGCTGGCAATCGTCACTAAAGTTACCCGTAATTAGCGGTCGTTTTAGGTCGTCGAGCATTTTAAACAAAAGCCGGAAACTGTTACCGATTTCTTCTAACTCACGGTCTATTGTTCGTTTACCTGCAACGGTATTGAGACAATTGTTCCTTTTTGTCGAGTCTGGTAAAGATTTGTGAAATGAGCCGTTGTGAGTTCTTTTGCGCTTGTCGTTCTTGGAATCTTGCATACTTATGGGTATGATAGCGTTCGCTCTGTATGACGGTGCTAGAACTTTTTTGCCGCTCTTTCTGTTTATGTATTGCCGTTTACAATGCTCCAGTTTAATTTTCTTAGCAGATAAGGTTTCCTGTGAAAAAATACACTATTATCATATCGAAGTCAATACCTAACCTACCAACAACATGTTTCACCTAGGTACTTAAATATTGCCTTCCAAAGTTTTAAATCATGTCTGTTTGCAGATAGATTATCGTCAAACTAGATAGGTAGGCTCACAATTTTTGCAATTTTTTTTTAAAGATTTGAGACTCGCGGTATCGTAAGTACCTTATCAGAGTCAGCTGACATAGCGCCCTCATCGCTCGGAGCCCATGATGAGCCACTAGGCGAGTACTCCTCGGGATCTTCCGCCGGTTTAGGACTTGGCCCGGCAGCGGGAGTTTCCTGGTCGCGAGGCTCCAGGTGGTCACGCTCTTCTGTAATGTTAGGAAGGTAGATTTTTAAGAAAAACTCGGATCTCTAGGGTCAGTAACGTTTAAATTTCCTGATGAAGTATTCAGGGCTGTTGATGGTAATGACGTCATGTGTTATTTTCTATGCACTTAGACTAGTCGATACGTTTAATACTATCTTAGGAGTATCTTGCCTAGTGATCTACGAACTATTAAAACTCACAATTAAATGCGTTGTTTTTTAGGGATACACATCTACCTATTACCTATGTAATTATTTTCATTTGATAGCAAGGCTTAGGCAGGCTACGGCCAAAAATTAAAGCAAACGGGGTGGCAGCTAACGACCAATGTGGCTGAACATTGACATTGTTAAACTTAACCGATTACAACTTTCAATAAGTAGATTGACCTTATTCAGCTATTTTGCTTCGTTCCTACCTGGAAGATTGATATTGTATAGATATTGACTTACTAGCACGAGCAATAAGCGTGGCCGGCTGCGGATCCCCGCGCCTGCTCACCGTCAGTTTGTCTCCGATCTTCAGCTCCCGATTCACCGGATGCATCACCGCCTTTGAGTAGACCACATCACGACCGCCGCTGCCCCACTCAACCAGCAACCAATTCTCATTTCTACGAGACATCACGCACAACTCCGACGAAATATTCTAACGCACTGCGATAATAGAGGGTTCTAGGATCGAATTGCATTCGGGGCTCAGGTAAAAGTTTCATTACAACCCCTCAATGCATTACCGCTACCCCCGCCCTTCGCCCGAACAATGGTTTTCGCCAACGGCTGTGGGGCAAAAAACGCATCCTTTTTTGCAAGCCTCTTCCTTGTAAGTTTCTAAGCAGTCATTCTTTTGTAATGGGACCCTCAGTTGTCTTCGAAGTCGTAAAAATTTGAGACAATTGGTTATTCATTCGGAAATTCCCGTTTACTTCTAAAGCGAGGTTTAGACTAGCAATAAAACTTGCAGAAGTTGACTTCCGCAAGCTGTTACCAGTGTTTAAACAGATGTGGCAAGCTAACTTCTGCAAGTTTTACAGCTTGCGGAACTTGCTACAAGTTTTATGTGTAAACGCAAAAAAACGGCCGCGGCAAGCTACTTCTGCAATTTTTTCAGCTTGCCAGGCTTGCTAGTTTAGATTTGCAATTAATTTTGCAGAAGGCGACTTCCGCTACCAGTTATTACTGTGTAAACTGTTGTGGCAAGCTAACTTCTGCAAGTATCCCAACTTGCACAGACTTGTCGGAAGCCACACGTGTAAACGCTATTTTGATATTGCAGCAAGAACTTCTGGGTTTATTTGTTTGCAAAATAAAGTTTTGTATTGTATCTTGTACAAGATATCAGTTAAAAAAGTATGGGCGTGAAATAAAATTATACAGCTAATAGAAAAGTATGAACAGCACAGAGATAGTAAAAGCAAGGATTATCGCAACAAAATTAAGAAAAATGCCACTTTGCAAAGTCTGGCAATGGAATTCAATACCCGTGATAGTGAAATAAGTAAAAAAACTACATAATTTGATATATTAATAAATTCATTTGTATTCCAACAGTATCTCTTCTTTGTATCCAGTCTTATACCCATTTTCGATCTTTGCGTTTTTTACACTGCCCAACACTACCATAGCAGCAGCAAAAGCAGATTCTGGTAGACACAATTTTGCCAATGACCGTTTCAGTAATATTTAGTAAATTTTAATTTTAAACGTAGTTATTGTATACTCAATGTAAACAGTCTTGCAAGAACTTCTAAGCGAGATCTTGCTGGTGACTTCCGAAAGCGACTTGTGCTACAAAAATTGCAGGCAATCTAAACGGACCAGAGAATATTTGCCCAAGAAATCGCAGCAAGTCATTGCTAATCTAAACAATCGCGCAAGAACTTGCAAGGAAGATCTTGCGGGTCACTTGCGAAAGCGAATTGAGCTACAAATATTGCACGTTATGTAAACGAAGCAGCAAGTACTCGCTCAAGAAATTGCAGGAAGAACTTGCTAGTCTAAACCTCGCTTAAGGGATAAGAACAAATGGAATAAAGTATGGGAATCAAGACTTGTTTGAACTGAACGTTCCAATTTCGACGGATATTTGAACTAAGTTTGGCATGAGATATACGATTTCAATGAAATAAGACGACTTAGTAGAAATACGTAGGTAGAATAAATTATGATTAAATAAGTAGGTACCTAATATAATAATACACATCTACCCTCCATTTAAAATGTAGGTACCTACTACGTAAAATATGCGATGGTTACTATCTACATAGCAAGACAAAATACCTGCCCATCCTGTTCAGGACACCTACCTAACTACTAAAACAAGGAAGAAGCAAGTACCTACAGAAAATGAAACCTTTGAAAAGTAACTAAGAAGGAAGAATGCAGTGGAACCATTGCACATTGCCCTATCACATCTGTCAACGTCATCAATCATTTGAATAATGTCATTGTCACTCACGTCAATTATGTCATTCATTGTTTTATTTTGAGGTTACTTTCTTGTTTTGCATTATTTTGATTTGGATGGAATCGAGAAACTTTCCATCTTTTCTAATTATTTATGGTAGTAAGTCTTTAGGTAGAATTTTTATGTGGTGATAATGGAAGCGGCAACATTAACAAAAAAGAAAAATGCTGTTAGTAAAGGTAAACTGAAGAAAAATCTGAGAAATGTTCTTTGTCGCCCTGATCCTGTGTTTTGGTAAGTGATCTAGTTTTTACTGCTCTCTTTTTCCATCTACGCGCAAACTCTTTCAATAGAGATATAATTAGTATTTAACCCATATACAATAACAGTTTATAAACCTTCATAATCATACAATTATGTTGCTGTCTGCTGAATATAGGCCTCTTTCTTTTTATCACTTTACCTTTATTCTTTAATAAAAGGACAAGTACACAGTAACCTAACCAACACAACTTTTTTCAGGCCAAGCCTATCAGATGATGACTCAAAGATTTTAGAATCTGCCTTGGAAGTATACAAAGTTGATATACCAGAATTCAAGAAACCTCATTGGAAAGAAATTCAATCCATCCCTAAGGACCAAAGGCCTAAGCCAGCAAAGATAAAGTAAGAATATTTTTAACCGATTACTGCTGTTTCAATATATTTTAAATGTTCACTAACAAGTTATATATATTTTCAGGAGGGTTGAAGGATTAATCTTTGGTCGCACAGAAGTGATGGCAGCTGTTGAGAACAAAACATGCTCTGCAATACTAATAGAATCTTCAGTGAACCCTAGAACTATAGTGTTACCTCTTATTGAAAAATGTGTATCGACTAAAGTTCCTACTCTTTGTTTGAATGGCCTTAGAAGGACAACAGGACAACTATTTGGTATACCTACTTGCTGCCTCAGCATAAAATGTGACCATCTTGAAGAATTAACAGTGAAAGTGATAGAAATATCAAAAAACTACAGTCCTCCTCCAAAAGCTATTACTAAACTTAGTTCTCAAATGGATGTAGATGAGAACAGTGATAAACAGGTTACACCAACAATTCCAATAGAATTCAAATTCTTATACAGGACTAGTAAGAGAACCAGAGTATTCAATCCGTCACAGATGGAACCAACATCCAAAAAGGCATTTGTTGGACAAGACTTCATAGAATTCACTGATAAGACCAAACCAAAGACTGATAGTAAGGCCTACATGAGCATGATATTGAAGAAGATAAGCAGTAATCAAAATAGGGTCAAAAGTAAATAAACATTGAGATAATTTTTTATTACATTATAAAATATTAATGCTAATGTCAAAAAGACATGAATTTATGTTAAGCATTCCTTATAGGAATGTAGTTACAGTAATCAGAAATATGTAAGTGGAAAGAAAATCAAACCATCACATTTATGATTACTGAAATCAAATTTTACCATATTGATGATTTTTAAAAAATATTGGTAAAATTTGATTTATGCTAAAAATAATCATGGTGTACTCCATAAAATTGCATCAAGTCTATAGAGTACACCATGAGGGTAGATATATGTATCTTACGTTTTCAATCGATGCATTGCATTAAAGTGTTTTATCCGTTCAATTTTAAAATCAAACAACATGTTTTTGTTATACCTAGATCATTAGTCAATATTATAGCTGGCCCATTTCATTTACATGTAAAATACATACATGTCTAGCAAACTTAAGATTCTTAGTGAAATAATTTTCTCTATGGTTTACTTGTTTGTTAATAATGGAGCAGCTTACAAGAAATAAGAAAAGAAACATACAATATGTGGTAGAACAAATAAATTACTATATAAAATACATAAAACTATTATCTTATTTATAAGTTACCTATTTCTATGTTGCAGATTCTATGTGCGTTGTGCCATACATCCAGGAGCATTATAATGTTCACTGGAATTATTATCCTCTTATTTAAAAATATGCTTTAATTTTCTATGTACATCCATTCTTGTATAAATCCATCACAAAGTACACATTCTTGTTAGATTTTGTGATTTCATAAATTAGTTGTAAGAAGACATATTACAGGGTACCATAATGCATAAATAAGAAGATTATGTACCATACTTTTTGTTAGAATACACATTAGTGTTAGTAATTATATCAAATGGGTTACAATAATTAACATGCAGTTTTACAACTATTAAATAATACACTTCTCAGAAGCATATTTAAAACACAGGAAATATACATTTATATTATAAATGCTTGCAAACATGTTCAATAGAACAAGGACAGCAAAAAGCGAGCGATTTATAAAATCGACAAAAGCAACTCGCTGTATGCGAATTTTATATTTCCTACGATCCCAGGCACCGTTCGAAATATTGCTTTTTAACCTGATACCACTTAGCAGCAGGATTTTCGTGAAAAACCGTGCGAAGTTTTTATTAGGTTCACACATACCTATGACCATGGAACAAGGGCCCTCCAAAGCACACAAAATTTCTGAATTTAGATATTGAGTTCCCTTCAAATTCGATGGCAATAAGTGTCCAAAGATTACAGATATCCGGGTGAGGGCAGACGCGCCTCGCTCGGCCGATAACGTGCTAAGATAATCGCGCACATAGTTTGAGCATCACTTTCCTCTGGATACAAAGACATCGCTTCCGTGACTTGAGCTTCTGGGAATATGCCAGCCAGATGGAAGTGCATCCGCCGCCGAGCGTCCCAATGCTGCAAGGCGCTATCGGATGCAGCCGGTGACATCATATTCCTGTGTCCCATCGCTCCCATTGCTCCCATCGCGCCCATTCCTCCCATCTGGCCCATTTGCCCTGGCGCGCTCCCTACCCTGTTTGCCGCGGGATGGCCTAGTCTCGCGTGAGGGGGCAATCTCGGATCGCAGTTCGGGTTTAGAGTAAGTTGACGTTGGAGTTTTCTATGCGGGTTTGCATCGGGAGGTGGGCCAGGAACCATGCACTGCTGCGATGGGCCCGGCATAGGCGGTGGTTGTACTTGGGCGTAATCGAAATGGGTAGCTAAGTCCGGTAATCTCGGTGCGGCGGATTTGGCGCGCGCTAACGGCCGCTTATCAGTAGGCGTAGGCTTTCCGCCGGGAGGCAAGCTGACCGTGTGCAAATCACGCGGTCGCAGTTGCTTCGCTCGTTCCGATAACCTCTCTGCGACAGATTTGTGCGGTCTGCCCAAGCGCTCTGGATGGTGGAACTTACATTTAACGCCGTAGGTGCACTTTCTGCCGTATGGACAAACTGGTGGAGGGTCGATTTTCGTTTGCGGAGCTCGCAGGAAAGCATCGAGGGTCGGTCCAGATCGTCCTAGCGGATCGTCTGGAGGCATGAAACGGTCGTTCACGAATGAGTACATGAGCAATCGTTCTTCTACAACTTTCCGGAATTCCGGGCTTTCGACGACGAGGTCTCGGTAGTTGTCGTTAGAAACAACGACGCCGTCCGTTTCAGCTGCTAGTTTCAGGATATAACGGTCGTCGTAGCAGATTAATCTCTTGCCACCGAGGAGTCGACTGGGGGTGTAAACTAGTACTCGTTCTCTTTCTAGCCTTTCTAACGCGTCTCTGTCGGCTACTAGGTTGTCAGGTCGTGAGGCTTCCTTCCGCCATTTGGGTACGAACGCTGTGATCTCTTTGTGGCCTCGTGCTCGGAACCACTCGACGCATATTTCAATGCCTCTACACGAGAAGACTTCCTTGTTTCCATGGCTGTAAAAGAAAATAGAATTTAGCATAGTTAATACTAGTAATAACGAATCACACAGCGAGCGTTCGCCTAGTCAGTATGGGGAAAGAAGGGGCTCGCAACGAGTTTTTTGACGTTTCATGCTCGCTGCGAATAGTACATTACACCTCTTAACACCGCTCAGAACCCGGCTTTAGAATAGCATGAATTAAACACTGAATAACTTCGGTTACCTATCTTGGTTCAGTCTCTTCACACTAGAATACTGAATAAGTAGATATCTTCTGGCTAGACCTTCGTGATTAGATTGTCGGCTGATATGTCACATACACTATTAATAGGCCTAGCATGGAGATTGTTATCTAGGGTAGAATAGAAAAAAATTACGTCTCTTTGTCATCAAATGCGTAAAATGTTTGAAATTCATTCATTCAACTTCAATAATTTACGATGCGATGTTATTTTTCTCTAATCTACCCTGGACAACAATCTCCGTGCTAGGCCGGCTGGTAAGATTGTGGTCAAACTAAGGTATATTTATCAGTTGTTAAGAAAAGTCTTCTCACCCCATAGCAACATTACTGCCGTCTATAACGATATGCCTCAGCGGCGCCCGCTCCGGCGGTGGATCCGGTTCTGCCGGGGGGTTTGGCGAGAGCGGCTGGTGAGGGTGCTGAGAAGCCAGCTTTATCAGCTCAGCCAGGAGTTCATTGCGAGGCGGGTCCGGTCCTAGTCTCTGTAACGCAGTGAGGGCGTGGCGCTCTGTGTAGCCTAGTTTTACTGCGAACTCGATCTTTGCCTGTGGATACGAAATTGGGTGTAAGTATGAGCAAATTAACCTACCTATATTATCGAATTGGAATAGATTTGTGCTAAGTTAGCGAGCAATGTACCTAATAAAGAAAAACATTTTGTAGGTGTGACAATGTGTAGTCGGTTTCGGTTTAACGATTCTTAATTTTCTCAAAGAACATAAATATAGTTGACTTATATGAGAAAATCAAAACAAGAACTTACTTAAATTTAAGAACATATATTATCTAACTGCTTAGATTTATATTCTAGCTCGTGTGTGCTAGGTATGTGTGTAAAAAATGATGTATAGTAAATGCAGGATCTAGGTTCAATTGGTTTACCTGATTGGGTTGCGAAGGAGGTGGTGTGAGGGTGACATACTCCGCAAACTCCGCAGCGAGGGTATCAGAAGGCGTGCGAGACGCAGTCCTATGCGCTCCTTCATCTTCGCACTCAGAGTCATAGCTCGAGTCTTCGCCCCTCTCGCCGGACCAGCCAAGTGATGACTCCACATATTTCTGGAACAACGAAAAATAAGGGTAAGTACAGGGTGGCATACTTTTAGTTAAAATTAATTAATTATTTTGTTTTAAAAAACTATAAACAGACTTCAATTTTTTTAGTTATTACATGGATTTTCATGGATCCCACTGTCAGAACTAAACCAAATTAAAATGGGACCACACGGGATGTGAAAAAGTGTTCATATAAAAAAAGAATCCTGAATATCGTACCACCCAATCAAAAGTTCTGAGGTAACAACTAAAAAAAAAACAAAAAAAAAGACGTGGCACTCGGGGACTGGCGCGGTAAAGCTATTGCATAGCATAAGTCATTAAAAGTTCTAATATTCATCGATAGATGGCAAAACTAAAAAGTATCACCGCTGTGCCGGTCGGAGTGGGCGGTGTTAGGTTATTTTCGTTACGGAATTTCTGGATTCGGTCTCCACGCTCAAGGCCCGCGATAGAAGCTACGCAATAGCTTAAAAATACAGTCGAATTGAGAACCACCTCCTTTTTTTGAAGTAGGTAAAAAAACTCTGAACATGTCATTCTATGGTGGTTCCTAGAGCTAATTAGCACGCTGAGCTGAGTAAAAGTACATTTTGTTAATTAATATAAAGAGGTAAGTACTTATATTTTTTTAATAAAGGAAGGTAAATATTTCGATAAATTACGAGTAATGAGTAGCCCACGGTCGTTCCTGAGTTGGTCGGGGCTGTTCTGATCATACCTGAGGAATAAGTACACTCGAAGTATGCAGTAGTATTTCGTAGTGTTTTTTTTATGAACGGCATCAAAATATGTATAGGATGCTGATAATTAAGTCGTATCACATCTTACACATCTCATGTGTAATGGGCACATCCCACGCCTTACGAATAAAAGATGGACCATACGGACTACAGAATGGAAGGGACCCTACCAAATCTCTATCAAATCACAGATCCTACCAAAAGTTCTTACGTTTGGATTAATCTCATATATACGTACAATATAAACCTTATTAGGATATTACTAGATTCTCAGATATCGTCCTCATAATCACCTTAACTAACTAAACAGTCAGTATATTCAAACATGATTTTTTATATATTATAAAGTTATCGCTTATTCGCCTACAGACAACTCTTCCTGAAGCTAGGTATAAACACCTACCTATATCAAGGTATTTGATGTGAACCGTTAAGCCGGATCTAAAGTGCGAGCGATTACGATATATGTATTTGATTGTAGATACTACTATACGATAGACGCTGATTACTGTGATAATTTACGCCCTGAACGGATCAATGTGAAAATATGCATGAAGATTAAAGATGGTATTAATCACATACCACTATATAATTCACCTAGATACATTTCTGTGGTATCAATGTAAAAACAAATCTCGAAGGAAAGATTATCTAGGAATCGCACGTGCGAAACCGTTGGCAGAAGCTGGTAATTAATAAAAAAACATTTTGAAGTGTCTGTTTGTATAATGACGGCTTTCTATTTCTACTAAATGCTTAAATAACAGTATACGCACACTATTTGAAAACACCAAAATTTGAAACTTTTATCTCTAACCACATTACACCGGAAACAATAAATAACACATTGTTGAAGGTAATCAAAACGTTGTAACTTATACATATAAAAAATAATGTTGGACAATTTACACAGCATCATCTAGCCCCAAGCTGAGCAGTGCCTGTGTTATGATCACTAGATGACTGATAGGTATAATTTTAATATCATACTTATCATATCATAGATATTTTTTTTATCAAACAAAGAAAATATCAGAACACTCAGAACAAATATTTGCTGAACGTACAATCGCGTACGATATAAAATAAAACTTACTGTGACGAAGAATGATGGGGAATTATGCAGACAAGTCATTTTTAAGTTTCACAGCACTATTATAAAACAAATGCAATAGCATATGTAATAGAGCCTTCGCCAAAGGATCATTAAGTTGGAATCGACCGTAAAAACTGCTCGAATGAAGCGCTTAACTCAGATGATTATCGATCAATAAGCAAATTTTACAAGAGTACATCCAAAGCCGGCTCAGGACAGGGTCATGAGGGCGCCGAAGCGGATCTACAGATGATCATTGACCTTTAGCGTGTGCGCAACTCGAAACGTACCGGTTGTAAATCATTATTCTACAAAATCCAACAAAAATGTCTCCACCCGCGAGAATACAAGAAAACGGATCCGTTAGAGAATTGAACCCGCAAAATATCGGTTAGTCATAGCTCTAAGATCCGCGTCGAGACCCAGTTGGCGTTCCAACAAATTTAGATTCGTTTTAGATTAACCTAACCTTCACTTATGGACAAGTTGAATTGCATGCACGCAAACAAACACCTAATTACTATGCCCTGAGCATTAATTTATCAGCAGGATCTCCACACAAATACCACTTAACCCACAACTTAATTGAAAAATAAGATGGATACAAGAATATCAAGTTGATCTGCATATTCAAATGGGATCTTGTTGATTGGACGTTGGAGACATTTATCAAAGGATTTTGTCAACGTTTCTGCATATTGAATTTTAAACTGCAAGTTGGCATTGATAAAAGTTCAGTAGGTCTTTGGGAGAGAACATCCGGGCGCGCTTTGCGGAAGCGACCCGCCTACCTGCGCAAAGCCGGATACAGACTTTCTAAAAAATATGGTGTGCTGAGGCAGCCCGCTCGATCGGATAGCGAACGAAGAATGATCTATGTGAGCCATCAAGAAAATAGTTTTTGCTGTCTGCAGAAATTTCCAATGAATGAATTTTATGATTTACTATCTGAGACTGATTTCGTTGATTGAAAACCTGTACCCAATTCATGCAAAGCCGCCAATTCAGTTATAAATAACCGATAAAAGAAAGCAATAGCCAATCTACAAACTTTAGGAACTAAAAATAGGTTTATACAGGAATAACATGCGTCATATGAGTTGTTTTCCAAAACGACCAAAGAAACTAAAATAATTGCCCAATTTAAAAATAACGATATAATGTTCCTCGCGTCAACAACCTAACCGTAGGTGTTTATTTGAGGTTAATTATGATGATCATTTTAATTTACAAGTTGTCGTGCAGCGTAGGTAAGCAAATAAAGGAACGCTTGTGGTTTCATACACAAGGTAGGTACTCCTGTATCTAGATATTATTTATAAGATACCGCGTATGTAAGATATTAAATTCACTCGGGTGAAAGAAGCGTCTGTCTGTTAGCTTTAAGAATTGCATTTTCTGCATTATTGGTCTGTTTTGGTTTTATTAGGAGGTTCTCAAGTCGACTGTATTTTTTTTTATGTTTGTTACTTCAGAACTTATGACTGGGTGGTCCGATTTTCATGATTCTTTTTTTATATGAAAGCTGCTGCTTCCCGTGTGGTCCCATTTTAATTTGAACTAGTTCTGATAGTAAATCCATGAAAATTCATGAAAAAAATATAAAAATTTAAGTCGGTTATAGTTTTTTAAAACAAAATTAATTATACCCAAACGATCTGAAACAGGTTTCACTACATAGCATAACCAAAATATTTTCAGTGTAAAACTGTTTGTAGAATTATGTGAAGAAATTTTCAATTCTTTTATGTGTAACCACTTCGTCGACTTTAAAATTCAAGGCTATTGATTCAACAGAACCCGACAGTGGGTTGTTTTATTTTGTTATTGAAGTTGAGTTTTGTGAAACGCGAAATTGTAAAAGAATGAAAATATCCAATCAGTCCATAATTGCGCAGTCAAAGCAGTATTTACTATGATAAATGAACAGCTGTCACCGTCTGTATCCAACGCTTATCTGAAGCAATTAGAATAGCAATGCAATCGTTCCGCATTGCATTTGCATCAATTTGATAGAATTACGTAGGAGTACGATTAAATACTACTTTCTGTTCTAGCAATATCTCACCGTTTGTGTGATTTTGCTAGTCACTTGTGGTTAGGTCGTCATCATCATCATCATTGGCCTATAACATCCGCGAAGGATGGTTTATTTTATAGTGTAGTGGTAGTTTTCGGCACTTTCGTAGATGACGTGCAAGGCCTAAACGGGAACGACAGATCCGGTTACGTTTGGAATTACATAATTCCTGCGTGGACTTTTATTGATAAGACCATTTATATTTCCAATTCAGACTATGGTCCTGATTAAATTAAATTTTCTTCAATGATCATTTTAGCGACTTGCAAATTAAATTATAAATTAGTGTAAATATTAAGTTCATTATTATTAATTTTAAGATACTGCGCGATACCTGCTAGTTCTCCATTGCAACACGCACATGGGTACATACTGTGATCTTAACTTTAACTCACCTTATCACTAAGACCTGATTGTATGAATGCAATAAATACTGAATACTGAACATCCACAAATATAATTAAAAAAAATAACAAACAGCTACACTAAATTAGAACTGGTATTTACAATTGAAACAGTGGAAACGTACCGGACTGTTACTAACAATCTAGGGTTCAAGTCATCCGTATCAATACCAGTTAGAAGCGTCTCTTAAGACAATGGCAATACAGATGCGCTACGCCGTATTCTATGATTTATTAAATTGCCAGTGCCACTCTTTTACAGCAACTCTGCTGGTGTTACTCAGCTAGTCACTGACGTAACAGTCAGTTAGCTAAGCGACCTGTCCTCGTTTGTCTATCGAGAACGTTACTGTTTACCATTTTACGTATTGCTTGTACTGTACGTGCTTGCATCTGTGGGCTCAGGGAGTTCTCTCACGGCTTTTTGAATTTCAATTTCAACACATCACCGGATTGCCTACACTTTGTCCTCGCTCGCACATCGTGTTTGGGTCTCTGCGTTTATAACACACTGTATAGTTGTTCTCTGCAATATTAGAGAGCTTTCTTTAAATTTCATAGCTTTCGGAGTGAACACGACGCTATTAGTAAGAATAGAACGTAGACACTATTAGTGTCGTATTATGCTTCCTTAAATTGTAATAACTGATAGTAAATGACGTCAATTCAATCTAACTATTTTATCTAATTTATTGTGTGGGCGTCAGAAAGGGCAAAAGTAGTTATTTTCATGTATTCTGAGAGCAAATTAACTGGGGTTATCGTCATCGTGCGTCATTTTGCAATCTTTGGTCCTTGGCTGGTTTTGTTGTCGTTATTCCGTACCAATTACTATCTTATCGGTTGATGATTTGGCATTATGTCCTTGCTTACTTGCAGTTTCGATAATATTGATAGTGGCCACAGCAAAGGTCGTGTTTCAGCCGATGAATTGCAGAATGCAAAGTCCACTTTCGAAATAATTTCAATATACCACTATACCCTTAAAAATTAAACTAAATTTATCGCAAACTTGGAGCAAACAATGGCACATATATACTCCTATAACAAGCCAGCAGGTGAGCGAATACAAATCAGTTCCGTTTGTAGAGGAGAAATTCTATCGCTGTTGGTTTGTCAGAGATAACAGCGTCCAATAGGGTGGTAGTGTTCGGGCTACGTATGCGCGCGCCACCTCGTGCGATGTGTCGTCAGAGTCGAACAGGATGCTACCAAGCGACACACTTTAACAACACACATACTCAATGCATACCTACAACACATCAGTGCACGCAAACTGTCGTTTCACAATAATAATTTGTTGTATAATAAATGGCTCTTCGTTAGTAGCTTCAGTTTTGTCATTCCCTTTTTCATGTACAACTATAAAATCCTTTCTAAGTTCGCCTCTTTCTTAATCAATTTCCGAGGCTATAGCTAGCTTAGAGAGTATAGGTATCTTGCTAAAGTTTTTATGTGTTTACAGTTACAGTCCATCGGTTTGATAAATAGGTAATTAAAGTTTTTCAGACAACCAATAAAATCGTTCAGTCAAGAGTCATTCATTATCTTTGATGTAAATTATGTACCTATGTCGCTGATCCTATATTGTATATTCAATGAGTAATGACATCATAAGCCATGGTATTATAAAAACTAGATCAGACCTTCGCGAAAACGGTTCGTGCATTGATCAGGGCAAAAGCTGAGTCACAGAACTTTTGAGTCCTGTTTTCTGTAAAAAGATAGTAGCTGTCTTATAAACTCAACTTGGCATTAGATAAGCAGTCAAGCGAACACATATTCAGAATACATTCTATTTACACGCTTGCAACTTACTTCTTGTTTTTTACGACCAGTTTGTAAGAATAAGACATTTTTAACATTTGCTGCCACTAGTTACTTTACAAACTTTACTATGCATACTATGCAAAGCGTTTATTACAATCTTAATTTTGGAGTAGAATTTAACAAATCTTCATACAATACTACGGTAATATTCACAATGGAAATATTTGCATGATAATTAATAATTAGTCCTATAACATTGATAGAGATGACGTCAATAGGATTCGTTATCAGATAAATTATTATTTTGTTGTCTTGTCGTCACAAAACCACAAATGGGCCCCAGTTGTTTTTTTTTCTGTGATACCTGCTTATTGACATTTTATTACATCACATCATACCGGATATACCACATAGACTACGTTTGTATCTTGAAGTTTTAACACTATGTTGCGAGATTATTAACACTATAAATTAAAAATAAGTAGGCAACGATGAGTAGGTACCTACGTCGTTAAAATGTAATAGTAATACGATTTTTTAGATGTCAGGCTTAGCGTCTTCCTCCAGAATTCTTTGAAACTATTTCTTTTCAAATTGTTTAAAGTTTTGGATAAACTAAGTGTATATTACAAGTGGTTTAGCTGTATGTGGTCTGTCAGTCACCAACAGTTTTAAATTAGGCATTGACTATTATTTAGGTCCTTTGAGCCGGATCAACGGCGAAGTCGTAGTAAGGTGACATGACAAGACAAAAAGCAAGAGAAAAACCTGAGAAAAACTAATTGCCGTTTTTACGGGGGTTTCCCATGCGCTCACTAACGACAGTATAATATTACTGGACTTTGATTTAAATTGAATGGAAAGTGAAGTGATTTATATTCTATTTGTTTGTTTTTGCGAAACATCCGCAAGGTAACCTTCACTCGAATTATAAAGACATGTCTTACGTACGCATAATGAGTTTGTATTCGTAATAGTAAGTATGTAGTATGTATGTACTATTAGTAACATGGGAAACCCTGAGGAAATTGATACAAAGCAATAGTAGCATGCAACCAAATTAAATTGATGACTACGATTACAAAATTAGTAAAAAAAATACGGGTCTTTTCCAATTGGTATTGATTTGGATCAGAACAGTACCAAACTCCTTTGAGTTGTTTGCAACAGTCTGCAATTAGCTCAACTGTTTGAACTGTTAACCTACTAGGCTCTCATTTGTTTCTATTAACTAAGTAGGGTCATTGCGCCTGTTTGCGTCCAGTTAGCGGAGTTGTCCAATTCAGATATCGAAAAACAAATATTTTTGTGAGCTCTTAAGAATAAAACTGATTTCACCACATGACTAATATACTCTATTTTCACATGGAAAATAGACTTTCTTCTTAAATTTAACTGTTAATTTTAAAAAAATATTTTAATCCGAAATACCCCATTTTACCAGTTCTCGACCAAAAATTCCAGTTTGCGACCCTATGTTGCCTAGTTCTCGTCCACCATATATCTAATAGAAAACTTACTTATAATAATCATAATCGTCAGCCTGTTTTAGTCCTCTGCTGGACATAGGCCTCAGAGTTCTGAAATCTTGGTCTTGTGGTCTCGTCGTCGTTGGGAACGAGGGGTATGTGCAACGTATAATCTGCCATAGAATGTCCTGTCATCATGCATTTTAAGATTCGTCAGGTGGCTCCTGCCAAGCTCCTAAGTGAATACTTTGTACCCTCGGTTCGGATTTGTCTGACGAAGTCACTTATGTGGTTTCCCGTCTTTTTGCCATCAGCCCGAAAGGCTCATCAGAGAGTTTGGATTGCTTGCCAGTACGCTGCTTTTGGCAGAACTTGATGCCCTTGTGCCTCAACGTTTCAACCAGATTGTGTAGGGTCTCGTCAGCGTCATCAGTGGGATCCAAGGCAGCGAACCTATTCCCGAGAAGCTGCCGGAACTTCTCGGTGCCCGCAATGATTTCGATTAGATTAGGTCGGAGCGTGGATTTCATCAGATGGTTTCTTTCTAGCTTTAAGTTGATATCCAGAGAGCCTCGGAGCAGTCGGTGATCAGATCCGATACTAAACCTGTTGATCACTGAGTCATCTCTGAATATGTGCTTGCTATCCATCATGATCAGAAGTTGATCTCATTTTAAGTCACAGTGTCGGGGCTTCGCCACGTCCACTTACGAGCCTTATGGATGTTGTGTAAGGCTTTGGATATGTCTTCATAAATATCCTCCACTTCATCATCCGATTGTGCCGAGGTCGGTGCGTAGACCTGACTTACTGTTCCCTGAATACCTGTCAACATACTGGAGATTTCTTGAATGTTGTTAGCGAGGGCATTATTGACGAGGTCACCTACGTACGTCACGCTGCGATGTTTTATCACCCTCGCGAAAGTAGAGAAGATGGCCCGAGTCTAGTGTTACGGTGTCCTCCCCCTCTCTACTACTACTCTACATAACCCCATAACATGCCATTTAATGTTCTCTAACTCCACTTACAACTGCACTAGGTGATGGTCAAACCTCAAAGTTCGGTGGGACTTCACCCGAGGATTCTTCGCACCCCTAACCCCAGGTCTGGCATGGCACCCGTCAACGCCAGCACAGCCGCTGGCTTCGCTGGGCACTTTGGACCTTTTTGTTGGCTATCTATCATTAATTTGGGCCATGACCCACCACGCTGGTCCAGTGCGTGTTAGTGGGTTGTTTTGTCATTTCCTCGTTTGTTGGTTGGATTTAGGAATTAGGAAGCACCGCGGGCAGTTAAGGTTGGCTTGGTATGGTATGGTATGGTGAGTGTACTCTTTTTTCCGCTCTGAGACTCGGGATAGTCAGCCTAACTCCATCCAGAAGCACAGAATCTTCCTGGGATTTTCACAGGCTTCGCGGAGTGGCCTCGGATGGTCACGGATTTCGTGTTGCTGTGCTGTTACTCCCTCGCATTCCAGGACTACGTGGGCAGCTGATTCCTCGACACTGAGAACCCCCCTGCAGAGAGGGCTTCCTGTTACTCAGATGGTGTGGAGGTGTTTGTTTAGTGGGCAGTGTCCTGTGAGTGTTCTCACAAAGACGCGTAGGTCTCTTCTGGTCAGTTTCAGTAGCTTTGGTGATGAAGCCGGAGGTAAGGGAGGCCGCCTTACCTGGCGGCACTCCTGTAGGTGTGTCCATCGTTCGGCATGCGTTCCTCTGGTTTTTTGCCTTATCCATGTTCGGAATTGTGAGAATGCTAGGGGAGGAGTGGACGTGGGCCTCTCATATTCATCTCAGGTGTCTCTCCTCATATAGTTGTATCTGGTAGTGTTTCTCTTGTATAGGTTTGCTGGGCATTCTGTCACAGGGGGCGGCTTAGAGAGGTTCATAGGCTAAGGCTCTGTTTAAGATCTGAGTGTGAGGGCTTTCTATGCCCCCCCAGAATCCAATGTTTTGTATTCTCAAAGCCGATAAGGTCTCCTCTTGTTGTATATGTCGCAGCCGGAACGTAGAATTAGCCCGTTTGTAAAACGGCTAGGCCGTTTACAAAACGGCGCCATTCAGCTAAATGCCTAGGCCGATTGTAGAACGATCGGTGAAATCAACGTTCTACAATATGGCTGATCATCTGAATTAGCCCGTTTAGGGAATGGCTAGGCAGTTCACCGTGCTTAGGCCGATCGTCAAATGAAGATAACTGTTTTTGTGTACGAGGCTCCGTCTGCGCAGAATCTACAGTTACCTACATATTATATTTTATTACCGGCTATGACATCAATTATCTGCCAAGGAAAGTTGCTTAAAAATTGGGTTCGGAGGTTAGCTCAAACAGAGACAGCGATACCTAACTACGTACAGTAGAACACAATTTTAAAAGTTGGTCGTTTGGTACCTACCGTGCATACCATAACATGCATTTAAACAGCTGTTATTTTATCTTTACTACATCCTCAACCTCAATAACTAAAGCAGACTTCCCCTGATTAGCTCCTTATTGGCGTTTGTACCATGAGGGGTAATGACCATAAACTTCACGCATGTGCTCCACACTTGGCATAGGGATTAGGGATTGCAGTTTGGTGGAAAATTGTTCAGCAGGGGCGCTGCTGCAAACCCTCGGTGGATATCCCTTGGGGTGATGCAAATTCTAAGCCAGCATCACACGGCCACATTATTACATTACCTACCTACTTCAATTTTATTGAGGTATATTAAAGATTAGATTTTACATTTCAGTGTTCTGAAGTTTGGTTAGGAAATATTTAGGCAGGTATTTCTCGCACAAGCAAAACCGCGCGCCATTACTACTAATTAGTAATCCATGGTATAAAAAGATATAGCCGTTTTACAATCGGGCTAGGTTTGAGTCAGCCAAATCGTTGAACGTTGAGCGTTTTACAATTGGCCTAGCCATTTAGCTGAATGGCGCCGTTTTGTAAACGGCCTAGCCGTTTTACAAACGGGCTAATTCTACGTTCCGGCTGCGACATATATATAAGTCTAGTGGCACTATGTCTAGGATTACCTCCAGGGCAACGCCCGGTGTAGTTCTCATGCAGCCTGTTATTGCTGAGCACACCAGTCTTTGGAATCGTTGCAGTTTGGTTATTGAGGTTTATTGTATTGTATAGGTATTTTTGAAAGTAGTAGTGGCTATCACTAGCAACTAGTATACAAAAATACCTAATAAACATTTAACCTTTATTAGTATTCTATATTTAGGACTCTGATGACTGGCACTGTGTTTTATTATACGCAGATGGTCGATATCTGGTCTTATAGAGTAGTTCTCGACCACAATATATAAAAAAAAAATTGCAAATAGCTTATTTCAAATAAAGTGAAATTGAATGAAATATGTTAAATACACAAAACTGGATAACTCAATGACTTAATATACAAAATTCTATTACATTATTGTTAAGTTTACATAATCAATAAAGCTAAGGTCGAAATCAGGACGTCATTTAACCTTGTCCGATTCGCGACCACAAGAAATTTCATAACTCAGTATTTTATGGTTTGTTGCTCCGAGCCTGGACGAAATAAGGTTTGTAGATACCTTACGAGCATAAGGTTCAAATTTAATAAAATGTTTGAATAAATTTTAATACAATAATGCATACAAGAAATCACCTTATTGACACGATATGTCCAATTCGCGTCCAACCCGGTCTAAAATGGGACTTTCTTAAAATATCGTGGAACAGTTCTCGTCCACGCAATATTTCAATTTTATTGACAATAATTTAGATAGAATTACACAAATCCATATTTTTTAATCCAAAATGAAGTCAAACTAATAACCATCAACTCTGACATGCATAAAGACACTGTAAAACTTACCGTTGAATTCGCGACACGCTGCTATTTTTCGCGTTGATATAGACACTTTTTGTCTTGTTGACGGCGGACCACAAATTGATTAATTTATTTTACTTATAATTGCTGGTGCTTGTGATGTGTAGTTAGCTTGTATGCGTAGCTTACACATCCAGGTTGTTGATATAATTTAATGTCTTTGTGTGAGAGTGCAAATAAGGCTATTTTCGACAAAAAGTAACCAGTAGTGCCGCGAAAGGTCGTGAATGGGGCCTGGACGCATAACAGGCGCATCTACCCTAGTTATTATTTTCTTTGCATGAAGTTACATAAAAGACTTAATTAAAACTTAATACCAATGTGGCTTAATACCAAATCTACCTATCAGACTGTGAAACTAATAACTATGCGGAAAAGAGGAAACCCACTCCCTTTTAGGTAACGTTATCTATCTAGTCCAAATCCGTGAACAGAAGATATCGTAGATAAAGTACCTACGCTATAACTAGGGCTCCCGGAGGCGGAGTGAAAGTAAACTAACGCTGCTGCGACACTTCGGTGCAACTGATGAACACACAACAATTAACTTCACTGCTTTCACAATACAAAAACAACTGTCTCACGTATACCGTGGTATGTTACTTGTATGATGCGATAACACTAGAGAAACTTTAGAAGTCGATTAAGAATGACTTTTTCAGGATATGAAAGAAGATGAAACATCAAAAATCATAAAAACAGAACACCGTGTACACGGACGTTTAAGCCTGCCTACAGTAATTAGCATACCTACATGACGCTAACGAACCGGCTCTACTTCCGGGATCGTTACATATGAATGAATGAACATCAACAAGAAACGTGTATAACTGCTGAGAACCATCCGCGAGAGTTTCGCGCTCACCTGCGAGTTGTCAACCGCGAACATAGTAACGTGTTAGTGCGTGCGAGTTTGCATCACGCTGACGTGGGAACGTTCGGCGCGGGCGTGCTTCGCGAGAGTACTGAATGTGAGCCGTGTTGTGAGCACACCTCCGCGGTCCACGCACGCCCGCAGAGTGAAGGGGAGCGGGCAAGCGGGGCGCCGCCGCCGCCAGATCCGGGTTGCGCCCACTGCACCCGCGGCCCCCAAACAAACGAAGCGGCGCGATCTGATGACCTCTCAGCCAAATATCGCGGATCATCGCAGGAAATCATTTCGATAAACAATATTTTTATGACTTTTAAAAGAAAGATACTACTGCTTTTTCCTGCCAGTCAAGAACTAGAAGCTAAGATTAGGTCCCACTTGCACAACGATTTTTGGATGGCTGATTTTGATTAACTTTGTATGGTATGACCACTCACTAATCTATATTGAGCCATTTAATTATTATTATGCAAGCGGGGCTAGGTATCTGTGATTTTATATTTTATTTAAGCTATTTCTTTACTTTGGTATAAGTACCTTTGACTTGTCCCAGTGTAAAATTATAATGAAGAATTAATCATAAACTGCACAAGATTGAGAACACAAATTCTTTTTTACTTACAAGAAATTGAGTCAAGGATTTTCCCATTGTTAAAACAAAATTCATTTTCCTCTAAACAAGCCTTGAACGCACATTCTAAAATCCAAATGCCTTCTAAGTTTTTTTTTTGTTATTTCCTGTCCTGATGATGATGGTTTCATAAAAATAAATACATCAAGTATGATATTTAAACTCCACATTGAACAAAATGAAGACCTAAAGCCAATGATACACACATAGATAGACAAATACTATCCATTATAACAAAATGTTAATCTGTGTAATGGGGCACTGTAGCCAGCGTCTTGGGTATGCTTCTGACTGGTATTGATAAAGATCAGTTTAGCTACCCGTAGATTGTTTGCAACAGGCTGCAGTTATAAATAAATAATAAGTAAGCTCAATTGATTTGATTGTAAATAAAATACTAGTCTTTTTTTTTAAGTAATTTTCTTTTTCCATCTTTCCCGTATTTATCTGTTTAATAACTAGATAATGCTGTGTGAATATTCCAGTATAGTTTATTTATTTCTTATTAGATCTCATAAGTTTTCTATTGATATCTGAAATAAATTTATACTGATAACTTTTATCAGAGCTATGGATATAAACTTGGGGAACAATATTTATTAATTATTATTAAGTAACTTGAGTGACTGCTATAATAATAAAATATTTAAATCATCATCTAGCCTCAAGGTATGCAGACCTTTTGTTATGTGTACTAGATGACTGACCCGAGATATTAGGTATACTTAATAATAATATTAGGTATAATAATGTAACCTTATATCTCAGATCAGTCTTCTAGTCCACATAACGAAAGGTCTGGTTACCTTGGGGCTAGATGATGCTGTGTGGTTTACCATATGAATATCTAGATATAATTTTTTTCTCCGACAAATATCTATTAAGATTTTTAAAAGGTAACAGACAGATACAGGATTACTCTTGCTTTTAAAATATTACTAACTTAGTATGGATTATAAACTTATTGGAACTATGGTTACTATGGCCAAAAATATTCACAAAGTTTATAATTTTAAATGTTTGAGGATGTTCATGATGTTAATCCAATTCTCTGTAGCTCTAGTAAAATTTATTTTTATAGAAACATACATTTTCTAACTGGTTTTAGTATTCAGTCTGTAAAAATGTGACAGATAGGAGGACTGTTAGCATCAAATCCACTAACTTATGCAAAAAATCTCTTGCCATATGTTTCTACTGCTTTGCTGGCTTTCATAAGAGAGCAAGAAATACTGCTCCTTTGTAGTTTTTAAATATATAAGAATGTACACACTGAAGCTACTGCTGCAATTGATTTTATTAATACCTGAATTCGTCCAACTAACTCCCGAGGATCGTAGCTCCCATCTGCTGGGTTCAGTTTAAATAACACGTTGAAGTACACATATTCCGGTTTTTCTTTAGAAACAATAGTCTTGTCCTCAGTTAACGTGACATAATAAAAAGTTTCGACTAAACTGTGATATTTCGAGTAAAACTCAT
Source organism: Eupithecia tripunctaria (assembly GCA_955876795.1). Classification (NCBI taxonomy): domain Eukaryota; kingdom Metazoa; phylum Arthropoda; class Insecta; order Lepidoptera; family Geometridae; genus Eupithecia; species Eupithecia tripunctaria. The sequence continues at coordinate 10,024,107 of OY041618.1, forward strand.
TCAAACAAGAACGCGGCACTGCAACTTTGTGGTCCGTATCATGAGACATTATACCCCTGTCGCGGTTGAACCAATAAGACTGCTATCGCATTAATGTCTATCAAAATAATTAAGAGATACACAATCACATCACCAGTAGAATTTCAACCAAAATACGAATACGATTTTCGATTCCGAAGTGCGAAGAAAGAACTTCATTCAACAACAAACGTCAAATCAAATACTTGTCAAACAAGTAAAAAATACGTCATTCATTCCTATCCTATGACAAATAGTGGTGTTGTAAGCAATAAATCGACTAAATAATTAGTCGATTCATTTTGGCAAGTTTGATTTCGTATGTTACTATACTACTTACTAGGTTTAATCAGCAACCCTGAAGATCCAGCTAAAATTAAAACAACCTGTCAGTCAAGTACAGCAATTGCTGTCTAGGGTAAAAAATAGAAAAACTACGTCACATCTCATCATAATAGGTAACGCGTATGCATTCAGTAATTTACGCATTCTATGACGATACGATTTGTGTTATAATTCTACCCTGGACAACAATCGCTATGCCTAGACTACCTAGGTACTTTAATCGAACCACAAGCCTAGAACACAATTTCAGATGCTTCTCAGATCCTTTTATCTAATATTTTTAGAGTATCTCTGTTTTATAAATTATTTTTACTCTTTTTTTATATAGACATGTTATCATCATTGATTTATTGTGTACGTTATTAGCTCTCAAATAGGTCCTCTTCAGTCTTCAATAATGCAGACTAACGCATCTTAAGCGTGACAAAAAAAAACAAGTGTAGCATGTAATGATACCTTTTAGGTATTGTTTAATTATATATTTTGTCTAATAATTATTATTATATTAAAAATCCTGTCTGTGATGGCCTCGAATATCCTTGCGTCAGCAATTTGCACGACTTGCTTATTTATTTATTTTTATGGATACCCAACAAAATAAGACACATCACTTATGTACAGAATAAAAAAAACTGGTTTTAGGTCTAGCGATTTTCTATAATAAAGGGTGCCACACATAAGCAAATTATGGGTCGACTAAGTTAATAATCGAATCCGTAAATGATACCTACCTAGGAATCAATATTTTATAATTATAAGTAGCTAAGCATAGTAAGTATTCATAATATACTCACAGACACATTCGTAAATAAATTCATCTTTCTAATTAATACTCAATTTAAGTTTAAGTTTACATTATACTTACTATAAATAACTTACTCTAATCTAAGTCACAACTTTACTATGAACGACGAGGATTGCGGAGGAGTACACTACCTGCCGAGATACACTGCTCAACTTGTTTGGCGGGTAGGGCAACCCAATTCACACCACTGTCAGTCCATCTCTATCTATTTATGTACTAAGCTTTTATGTAACAATGTAACTGGTGGAACACTGGACAAGAGCGTATACACTGTACTCTCATGACCAGTGTAACACGTGTGTATTTTGGTAATTTAAGTACCTACCTACTTAATTATTTGAAATGGACTCTATAATTTAAGTTATTTGGACTGTATAAAACGATTGCTCTTGTTGTCTGAATAAAAAATATTATCTTATTTTAAGTTAAAAACGCATAGATAAAGGTGAACATAGTAGGAATAAAGGTAAAAAAATGAGTAAAACTTATAAACTAGATAAAATCAACTTAATTTATTAATATAAATAAATACGGTACTAGGAGCTAAATATGAGATCATACGACATTTCTTGAATTAGATAGCTTGTATTGTACTACCGTACTCGTATAATGTACTCCTCTAGCATAGAATCTTCAGCGGTAGCTACAGGTTTCTCCGTCTTATTTTGTGGAGTCATCAAGCCTTTGAGTTATTTTTTTTTGGCACTTGCTATCTAGTTCTTCTGTTCGTTCACTAGTCTGCGATTCTGGATATCGCTTTAACTCTCTCGTTGACTTGAGCTGTTGACAAATTTCGCTTGATTATAATTTTTGCTGTGCATAATTACTTTTTATAAACTGAGAAAAAATATTTTTAACATTTTGTATTAATATTTTTACTAGGGCTTTATGTTACTGATACGTAGTTTGTAATTTAATCATAACCTCTTTGTTCAGTTCTACTCGCCGACTTAGCGTATGGTCTAAGTATTAACTAAGCGGGTTAACTCAGTAGGTATAGTGTAGGTACTCTACTTACCTAAATAAAAGCGATTAGCAGTTTTCCTTCAATATTGGTTCAATATCTGCTGTCTATTTAATAATCGTCAGACTCGGAATCGGACGTCGCCGGTGGAATATTTTCACGATTCTTTTTGCTAGACCGTTTTTTCTTGTTCTTTTCACGAGTCCGGAACATTTTGCTCTCATCAGCACATTTTGTTGTGATACTTGTTCTAGAAAAGAATATTCGAATAAGAGGTGTTTGGGATTAAATTAACAGGGCTGCAATGTTGATGTAAAGAATGATGGGAAATTACCTAACAACATTTTCGGGAACTCGACAACGTTCAACAACTGTTTGTACAATATCGTGCACTAATTTTGGATCCAGTTTTTTCTTAGCCGGCTTATTGGGAAAGGCTGGCGATGGCTTTCCAGTTAAAGAATGGGTTGCTAAAATTCTGAAATAAGAAGAGACGAATTATTAGTTTGACTGATAATGATAACCATATGCGAAGTCATTTTGTTTTAAAAAACTATAAAAAGTGACTTAAATTTTTATAGTTTTTTCATGGATTTTCATGGATCCCATAGTCAGAACTGAACCAATTAAAATGGGACTACACCCATGATTCTTTTTTTATATGAAAGCTGGTGCTAGCTTTCATATAAAAAAAGAATCATGAAAATAATCGGACTACCCAGTCAAAAATTCTGAGGTAACAAACGTAAAAAAACAATATACATTCGAATTGAGAACTTCCTCTCATAAGCAGCTTGGGTGCTCTCTTCACGCTCCATGCTTCAGTTAACATTCAGGCGGTATTTTATTAAAACCCAAGTGTAAGTAATTTAACTTTAGTAATTCGCTTTACTCAAACATCATACGTAATCTTCACATTATTTTAACATCTTCTTCCAGGAAAGTTTTTATTTTTATCGAAATTCTTTTGATCACCATCATCATGAAATGTCCACAGCTGGACATAGGCCGCAATGAGAAGCTATAGAGACAGTGACTGCCAATTTTAGGAGATTACCAAAAATATTGAGTGTTATGCCAACTATGTAGACATTAAGTGAAGTCAAGAAGATAATTTAGTGTCACTGTAACTTCACCTTGATACAGTTGTAATAAATTAGATTTTTACCTGCGCGAAAAAACAGCTGTAAGTAATTTCCGAGTAGCACTGGAATAGGAATTCCAATTTATGTGTTTCAGTAATCTCGATGGCACAGTTGCGTTTCCATCTCCGATCGGTACCTGATGAAAAGCATATTGGTAAAGATTTGCATCATATAACGTAACTGTACCGTGTCCATTTTGAATGAAGCATAAACGTAAACAAACCGCCCGTACTTAACCTAAAATTCACTTTGTTGACGCGTCCTTTTATACGTAATTTACATTACTTGTCGATTTTAGATCTTCAATAAAAATTGCTTACAATTATATCTGAAACTCGACACCAAGCAAGTGAGATTTTGTTATTTGTGTCGTATTTTGTTTACTAACATGCTTCATTCAAAATGGATAAACCATAGCTACGCCTATCGTTGTTCCTATGGAAACGTTTAAAGGTGATTTCTAATCGACGGGAACTGATTTATGGGATAAAAAATAGCCTATATTTGATTCAAGGATTAGAGTTACCTGTGTGCAAAATTTCAGTCGCTACATTTAGTAGTTCTATCGTGAAGAGGTAACAAACATCCATTATATACATCCAAACTTGAGCGCGATGAACTGGTAAACCAAAATCTTAAATTACCTACTCAAAATCCAAGAGTACAAAAAATATAGGTACATAGAGATGACAAGTTAATGGAAGTATACTAACATAAATGCTGGACAATTCACACAGCATTGTCTTGCTTGCTCGCAAGTAGGTAGGTACCTACTAGATAACCAATACTTTTTTTCATCTGAGATTTATACATATTTTTAGTAATAAGGCGCTATACACGAGTGAAAGTGGCGCCTCCACCTATTTTATCTTATTATTACCTTACAGACAGGAAGTTTTAAAAAACCATCGTACAGTTTGTGGTATCTATTATAAGTTATTTGTTAATGCCTCTGTAATAGTTTCATTTTGTAAAGTTTAGGCAGGCACGAAGTTGCACTTTTTGGCCACCAAACTCTATTTTCGTATCTCTTGCTAAACTATACATAAAAGATAAAACTATCACAGAGGTCTTAAAAAATAGCTTATAATAGATACCACCAACTCTACGATGGATTTTTTAAATTTCCTATGTTTAACGTACACATTGTAACATAGGCGAGCCCTACAGGTTGTAACATAGGCGAGAATTGAATCCGCAACATCCTGCGTCGGGCAACAGGTGGACCTTCGCCCGCTGAGCCACTGATGTCGTTCGCCGTCATAATTTACAAAGTGTAAAAAAAAATACCATGGATATTATTATCAATCAGAGATATAAATATACACTACCTACAAATATCTTAGGTACGGAATATACACAGGTAGTAGGTACGTACCAAATCGTTCGAATTTGTGTTGTGATTGGATAAAACTGCATTATAAACCACATTTCTGTTTGTTTGACGACTGCGACTATCATTGAACGCTGAGCTGTCGAAACCCGATGTCCGAGAATATTTAGATTCGTTCATATCAGTATAATCTAAATTCTGAAATAAAAATAATGATATAATATTAAGTAATGTAATGATCGTTATAAACCAAACTAAAACAGGAGTGGGATGACACTATTTAAAAAAATTAAATAGAGATCATCTCACTATTAGTCTATATTGATGTAGGTAAGTTAAGTACCTATTTATCAATTAAAGAAGACTAACAACTGTTAATTTATAAATAATACCACCGACATTTGTCTATAACTGTAACCAATGAAGGTAATAAAAATCGTAACGCATTGTTAGCAAATTCTAAAGGACTAGGGTCTAGATACCTGTTATGTTACTTGTTATGAATTATTCCTTCGTAGTTACTATTCGTACGTTTGTATTGTACCTACCATCTGGAAATCTGGATCATCCTCGTTGTTTTCATAGGACAAACTCAAATCTCTTTCGGTTGTTTCAAAACTGGCTTCATCCATGGATTGATCCAGTGAACTTTTAATCTGAGCTTCCAATGCCTTGATTCTATCACATAGATTTTTGATAGTTGATTCCATCAATGGTATATTTGGATTAAAGTAATTGTCTTCCGTTTGTGTTCCTGCATCGCAGGTTTTTCTTTCATAAAATATTTCCTTGCCGTATTGCTTGCTAGCCGTTGAAATAGTTTTATTAGCATTTATTCCATGCGACAGCGAATGATTTTCAGATTTAACTTTTTTCCGATCATTATGGCTAGTATTCCTTAATCTTTCAGGTGTTATCGGAAAGTGCGTGTTTGTCTTACTAATAGTTTTGCGTACAATGTTGTTTTCCTAAAAAACATAATTATCATTATGCATAATATGGTTCTAAATGTTGTAACGTGTGTAGGTGTAGGTATTTACAATTATCTTACTAATTTAACAAACATTATTGCAATACAATAGCATAACATAACGCCATACCTTATGTAAAACTTATTTTTTATTTGACTTACCGGTACATCAGAAGCAATGAAGCAGCTCAATATTAACTTTGCTGCTTTTTCTATATCTTCCTTATTCTCGTTGTCACGCCAGCCAGCAGTTACTGTGATTGGGATACAAAAAAAATATAGTATTTTCATGAATTTTCATTGAACCCGTTGTCAGAACTAAACAAAAATAAAATGGGACCACACCAGCACTAGCTTTCATATAAAAAAAAGAATCATGACAATCGGACCATCCAGTCAAAAGTTCGGGGGAAACAAACATAAAAAAATACAGTCGAATTGAATAACCTCCTCCTTTTTTTGAAGTCGGTTAAAAATTATTTAAATTAAATGTGAAATTTACGCGAAAATGGTTAATAATCTACCTTAGTTAGATAGGTACCTACTGATACCTTATTAAAATGAATTTGTGTAAAGTTTACTCAAAGTATCTAGGCGACTACTTGTACATATAGGTTTAGGTACCTTCTGCAAAGTAGCGCCTACTCTTATCATACCTAGCATCAATTGAAATCAGAAATAAACAAGAACGGTATAAAAGTAACTAAAAGAAAAGATTTGTGCCAAAATCGCCATAAAATTAAAATGGCATTAAAGCTATATAATTAGGTAAGTACCTTTGTATTAGAAAAAAACTTACATGCTGTTGGAGTAATATTAATATTACTCTGCAGATCCAGAAGCGCTTGCGCAGCATCATAATCCGTGTTTTTTGCACCACGTCTCGAGCCCACGCCAATCGTAGCCATTTTTACTAAAATTAACAACAAAATTAATAACCCTCCTACATGGTCGACGTAGACAATAAGAGGAACAATTTATTTCCTAATGTAATAGCTCAAAAAGGCAGTTGACGAAAGAACGTAAAACGAAGTGCAAAATAAATAGATAGGTACATGATCTAGTCAATTTAATTTCACTACTTATAGGTATAACTTACGAGAGAAGATAAGAATCTAGCTGTAACACTATTTTTGACACTTGATATTTCTGAGTACATCCACCCACAACGAAATACAACATTAAACTAAGTTACAATTGAAGAAATCTATTATTTATGTAAAACTCAGCTGACCATAAAATAAAACACCACGTTTTGCGTTACTGAGCCAACTATCAGGTAGAAAAGTAAATCCTATACAATTTCTCCAAAGCCTTATTACCTCTGGCCATTGTCCTTACAAGTTTTTAGAAGTACACAGTAAGTTGAATAGTACCTATTAGACAATGAAAGTCTTATTGTTTCTTAGTAAGAATAATATTGGAAGAACAAGAATCACAGATGATCAACTACCTACATACCTCCCGATAAGAAAATAAAATAAGCCAAGTGCAAGTCGACTTGTACTCGAAGGGTTCCATATCAGCGAACAAAACTGAAACAAACAGAGAAACCATAAATAACAAGAACATTTTGATGGATCCAAATGAAAGCAATGAAGCAACATAATGCAGAGATGCAGTCGCATCCAATCATCCAAGTATTTACTGCACCCGAAGTTACCTCACTTCGCTGATTCAATTATAATAATAATAATAATAACGCTGGACAATTCACACAGCATTATCTAGCCCCAAGTTAAGCAGAGCTTGTGTTATGGGTACTAGATAACTGATAATACATAGTACAATACACTACATAGATAGATATTTTTTATTATACATAGAAAACATCCAGAACGCCCTGAACAAATATCTGCAGATCGTACAAATATTTGTCCCGAGGCGGGAATCGAACCCGCAACCTCCTGCGTCGCAGGCGGACCTTCGCCCACCGCGCCACAGAGGTCGTCATAATTAAATATGGTATGGGCGTCCCCTTAATTTTATCTGAACTTATTTTAATTATAATTTTTTTGTTTATTTATATTTAGTATCTGCGAAAATGTCACTTGTATGACGTTTACGGTTCAAGATATATAGTAATTGTTAAGGTCGAGCAGAGCCAGCACGCTGATAAAAATATGTTTATTTAAGGAAACGCCCTTGCATTTGAATATTTATTATTTATTGTTATAGCGGCAAAATTAAAACTAGGTAAAAATTTCAACTGTCTAAATACGGTTCAAGAGATACAGCCAGCTGACAGACAGACAGCAGAGGTTTTGATGCTTAAAAGGGTCCCATTTTTAGCCTTTGGGTACGGAACCCTAAAGAAAGTAAACTAACCCTCATAACCAGACCAATCGATATGCGAATAGTTTTTTTTGTAAACATTGTCATATACCTAACCACAAATTAATTTACAAATTAGGTATAATTAAATATGGAAAACTTAGAAACACAAAGCCGCAAGCAAAGTTGAGCGCAGGTTATAGTTTTTACTAGTTTATCATTAAGTATTTGGTAAGATAATGATAAACCTAGGTAGGTACCTATTTACCTCCCTTCATTTTTATATTACTACTGATTATAGCTGCAGCTTGCTTTCATAGTTCAAAACAGTCAAATACTCGGAACATAATTATTGTTAAAAGTTTATTGCAGTGTCTTCTTCTAACCATTCAACTATTTTTTTTGTTTAAATCTATTGAGGGTTGGCTTACCCAGGGGTGCCTTGATTTCATTCCATTGTTGAATCTCTACCTGCGCGTATGCTAGGCAATTCCAAAATTTATAAGACAGTGCATTTTTGTTGCTCTTAGGGCACAGACCGGCACAGTTAACTGTACATCTGAAATTAATAACAAACTTTTGATTAAATTACTTTTGAAGGTATTAAAATGGTACGAATGTGGCTTCTGGTCGAGTGGCTGGATGAAAAAAATATGATTCCTTCGTACAGTATCGTAAATATAGACACGTTTAGCTTCAAAGAAAGTGATTTGCAACCGGGAAAGAAAATATTTATTACGCTAAAACTCAACGAGCCACGCGAAGCGCAGATAATTCGGATCTCAGGTTAGTCTCATGGAATCCTCTAGTGCATAAGTACTTTTTAATATTATTTGAACATTCGTAACGTAATCTTTATGTTTCTAGACAAGAAGAGCAGTGTCCAACAACACAAAGAATTTTTGGAGCGTCAGGATCAACAAGTGAAAAGCGTACTGCAGCTGTGTATGCGCACAATCAAAGAAGTGAAGTCAGAGCAGGTATGAAATATTATATTACATTTTACAGTCATGCATAATTCAATAGGAAGGCGTTTTTTTAGCAGTACAAAATAAAAAGTTTAGACATACGTAGGTAGTCGTATGTAACTGCATAAAGAATTCATCTTTATTACAGTATCCCGCAAATGAAGATAAGGTTCGCTATAATAATATAAGCCCAACAAATCATTTGCCCCATGTCGTACCTGCTCATAGTGAAAACAGCGCTAGCGACGATGATGAGTCTGAAGTAAGTCGCCGTACATAATCTACCTATATTCAGATTATCATGGGTACTAAATAATGTAGACTTATAAAATGTTTTATTTTAGCAACTGCTCAATCATCGCAACCGTATATCTAAGCTGAAAGTCAAAAGAGAGTCTGGCCCTCCAGTTAACAGAAGCAGCTACAACAGACCGGGACGAAGCCCTGTCCCAACCGAGAGACGCCGTTCAATGATAAGCAGTACCCCTTTACCCGGAAATCGGGCAAAAGAACTAACCAAGCTCTATTTCGACCAAGCAACACAAACAGAGAATACCTCTGTACAACCACCACTAGCGAAAATAGAAGAAATGGAAATGGTTCTTCAACAGTTATACGGGCGTTTTCAAGCTCTAGTATTGAAAGTAAACAACCATAATACTTCTATTGATGTGTCTGAACCAGAAAATAATGATGTATCGTATATGGATCCCACACCGATTTATAATGAAGCTTGGGTTCCGAGAAACAACGTCGAATGCGATGATCAGAGGGAAACATCACATAACGTAGAAGTGGTCTACGAAAATCAAGCAGGACCTGATATAGAACGTAATACTGAAGCAAGGGTGAATGTTAAAATGGAGGATGATCGATCAATGAATAAAGAAAATACGACACGTGTTCGAAGAATGTCTGCACAAACAACAGGAACTGAAATGGTAATTCTATCTAATTCATATCTATAAAATTATTATAAGACTGGCTGTGCCTTCGGCTTCAACCGCGTAGAATTCACAATTAGGTTTTAATTTTTCCACGGAACCTTACTTCTATTTTTTAAATAGAAGTTAAACTAGCCTGGCACTGGCCAATTAAAGTCCTGACATAGGTCCAGCCGTTTCGGACGGAGATTAGCCAAAACTAACAGACAGAATGTCTTATAATAATTATGTAATCTAATTTCACAAAAAATATTTTTTTTTATCTAAATTTAACTATTTAAATTTAGATAAAAAAAAATATTTTTTGTGAAATTAGATTACAACGACATCAAGTGTATAAATGTACCTATGGTGGAATAAATAAATGTAATGACATTATCATTCTTTATTTGGTGTTTGCATTATAGTACGAGTATTACGTGTGTATTATTTCATATTAATTAGTAAAAAACTGTTTTTTTCTTCACTATAGGATTAAGAAGTAACCTCTTCATTTAATTGATGACAAGCCGTTTTGATATCAAGTTTTTTTATTTTAGGTACCTATTGGAGCTGGAAATGCTACGGTGCCAGAAAGAATTTTCAAGGATATTGATTGGAGGTCTTATACTATGGCTACAAGACAGTTGCTGCAGGCTATATTCCCGAGAAAGTACGTAATAATTTGCTAACTAACCTTTAAGTAGACTTTTAAGACCACACATTACATAATTACCGTAAACTGTGTTTTTATCCAAACAATATAATATAATAAAATAGGTAAATAATTATTCATAGGTACTAGTTTCTGCCCGCGGCTTCGCACGTGTTGTTCGATACAAATAAATAATGTTGGACCTTTCACACAGCATTATCTAGCCCCAAGCTAAGCAGAGCTTGTGTTATGGGTACTAAATACTTGATATACATAATACAATATACTACATAGATACATTTTTCCTGCGTCGCAAGCAGACCTTCGCCCACCGTGCCACAGAGGTTGTCAAAACTAGTCAAAAGTAGACTATTATATTTATCCCGGCCTAGAAATACCCATGTACAAAATTTCAGTCCAATTGGCGTCATTAGGTTACAAATATCTAACTAAACTTTCCCTTTAAAAATGTGCTTTTGGTATTCATAACGACTTTGCTTTATTTTCTAGGGTCTTGGCAACACACTCTCTAACTGGAAAGCAGTCTCCGGCCCATCTACATAAACCACCCAAGAAACTTTTGGATCCGTTGCTAGTTGAAGATATTGTGCAAACAGTCTCAGAGCGTTGCGGAGTCACTAAAAATTTAGTGAGGTATCTAGTATGCAATTACAGCACATACTTGCTTAACACGCCTGTAAAATACTACGTGGGTATTATGCTTATTAACTTTTTTCAAAAAAACCTTAATGATTTTTTTTTTTATTTCCTTTTATTTTTGTTTTTCAGAAACAGCATAACGGTTAAGTGCACAGATGAGGCGAAACTGTTTCGTAATCGCCAAAGACACAAGCAATTAGCTCAATCCGGACAAAATCAAGAAAATATCCCGCCACCTACAATACCATCTTCCGATGAATCTGCGAATGTAGTTTCATGAGTTAAAAACACTTTGAAATGATTTAATTTTTTAATTATTTAGTTAGGAGCGTGTTTTTTGTTTGATGTAGTTACAAATAAGTAATGATTTTGTATGGAACAAGATAATTTTGTTTAGGTATATTGTCTACAAATAAGCTCTTATATAATAAATATATGAATGAATGCCTAAACCGCCTGTACCTACCTACCTATTTAATACAATTCAAGTACTTGATAAGGCAGGTCCATTTTTTTTAGGCCTACTTATCAACCACACTAATAATTAAAAGGTTGTTTGTTACCTACTCCTTCACGCTCGTTGGAGTGTTCAGTAGCTGTAAGTTTATAAAAACCAAGTCATTTATTCTAGTAGGTAGGTCGTCTATCGACTATCGTATGATATAAACTATGATCGTACATTTTTTTCAATAATAAAACGCCCCGGGGCGGCGCGGCCGTGACGGTGAACTAAAATGCCATCGACTATTTTAGTTTTAGTCGATTTGATACAACACTTTTTCTGATAGGTCATCGATGGTCCCACGTCAAAATCAAAACGTGAGCTATTTATCTGTCACTGTCTGTCATGTCAGAGAACCCTCGCTCGCGCCGTGTCCGTGTTGTTTTGAGGTTAAATTGCCCATTAAAGAATAGAATTTTCAACAGAATCTCTTTGCCTTCCATCAATCTTCTAAATTATATGGTGTGCTCAAGCTATGGAAGAATTTGAAGATTCAGAGTTTGTCGCTTCCGAGCACGATAGGCTTATAAGTGCCGTATCGAAATTAGATAAAACCCAACACATAACAGAGCCTACACGGAGTGAACCAACCAATTCAAACTCAGAATTTAGTTTGATCAAGAGATCTAATAAACTAAACCTTGAAAATGTCGCGAAGGTTTTGGCGGTTACAGCAAAACATGAAAAGATAAGTAAGAAATTGAAAAAGACTCAGTCCTCTGCAAATGTTTTACCGAAACCATTAGAGAAGCCCCAAGCAGAGCGTATCAAGCGAGCGACAGGATACGAAGCAACCAAGAAGAAGGTTGGAAGATGGGACCCAGTTGTTTCAAGAAGTCGCGCTGCAGATTATTCTGTGTTTCCAATAAAGGCAGTGGAAACAAGAATGCAGCCAACTAATGAGTTTCTCAAAAGATTTGAAACTAAGTCACAGTTGGAAAAAGAATTAGATGAGGTTGATCCACATCCATTTATTGATGAAGAAGTGGAAGAGGAGAAAGTATACCCCATGTCTTATGAAGAGATGGTAGAACATAGGCAAAATGCTGCCAAGTTAAGAGCACAGCAGTCCTACAAAGAAGCTAAGGCTAAAAGACAGAGCAAGATAAAGAGTAAAAAGTTTCACCGGTAAGTTTCCATAAACCTTCATAATTTAACCTTAATACACTGTCCAGCCTCCGCCACAAGTGGCTGCAGGGATGTGTAAATCCTGGGCCACCATGTTGTTAATAAAACCAGTTTTAAGATGAGTTTATAAACCTATTTTCATTACTATTCCAGTGTCTTGAAGAAAGAGAGGCTGAAACTTCAGCTAAAAGAATTTGAAGAGTTGCAGAAGACTGATCCAGAAGAAGCATTAAAAAAATTAGAATCTATTGAGAAAGCAAGAGCACTGGAACGGCACACATTGAGACATAAAAACACAGGAAAATGGGCAAAGAACCTATTGATAAGGGCAAAATATGATAAAGATGTAAGTTTTATACCTCAGAAATTAACAGATTATTTATAAGAAATAAATAATCTACCGCATAATTTGACCATTTTTTATTTCTTATCAGGTGAGACAACAACTTGCAGAACAATTAGCTGTAAGCAGAGGATTGACAAAGAAGACTCAAGATGTTGAGAGCTCTGCTGATGATGATGATGATGATGATCCTAATTACAATGAAAACATACCTGACTTAGCCCTAGCACAAGATCCTTTGAACCCATGGATGCTGAAACAGTCCAACAAATCAAATGTAAGTGCAGAATTTGATTTTGGATACAAAAAGTACATACAGAGCAAAATATCAAATAAAAGCAATGATAGTGAAAGTAATTCTGAAGATGACGAAAAAAGTGATGGTGACAAAGAAAAGATTTCAAATGAATTAAGTGTATTGAGCAAAAGTATCAATAGGATGACACAAAATGTTAGTGATATCACTGATGAAATAAACATTTTGGAGGGAAAGTCCAATTCCCATTCAAATGATGCTATTTCTGAATCTGATGTTGAAACCCGGAACACAAAACCGAATTCTAGCATGACAAAGAAACAAACTGCTGTTTCAAAGAAGAAGACACAAAAACCAAAACAAGCTAAAATATTGGCTACTTCAAACTGGGTTGTAGAAACAATAGAGAACTCAGTTGAACCAAAGACAACCGACATAACATCAGCTTTTGATTCTCTTGAGGAAACTGTTGCACAGAAACTTGATAGAAAGTTAAAACAGTTAAGGAAAAAACTGAAACAAATGGACAAAAACACCAGAAGAGGAGAGAGCAAAGATTCAAACGCGAAAACTAACATCTCAGAGTTTGATAACCTAGAATATTTGAAAATGAAAAGCAAGAAAATTAGACCAATTATTGATGAAGAGCTTATAGAAACTGGCTCTAAAGACCTGCCTGATGGTCCTACTAGTATTCAACAGCAAGAAAAGAAACAAAATAGAGCTACATCATCTATGCAGGAATCTGAAAATAACATCGACCCAAATAGATTCATTGCAGTCAAGCCTAAATTCCTGAACACTGCTTTGCCAGGAGATGACAATGACATGGATATGCTTGACGATGATGAACAAGTTGTTCCTAGAGTAAACATTGAAGAAGTGTTTGAAGAAGATGATGTTGTAGCCAGCTTCAGACAAGAGAAAGAAGATGAAGCCAATAAGGACAACCCTAAGGACATTGATCTATCATTACCAGGATGGGGAAGCTGGGGAGGAAAAGGAGTAAAAGCTCTGAAACGCAAAAGAAGCAGGTTCATACTCAGGGCACCACCTAAAATGCCACGACGTGATGAAAACAAAGGTGATATAATCATCAGAGAATACAAGGACCCCAAACTTGCCTCACATAAAGTGAAAGAAGTGCCTTTCCCATTTGAAAGTGTGAAAGACTATGAAGCTTCAATTCGTGCACCACTTGGTAACACATTCATCCCAGAAAAGGCTCATAAACTACTGATTAAGCCTAGTGTTATAACAAAGGCAGGAGCTATTATCGAGCCAATGGATGAAGATGAGTTGTTACTGAAGAAAAATAAACATTTTAAGAATATCAAAGGTTCTAAAAGTTTTGGGATGAAAGTAAAGTTGTAAATTGATATTTTGGACTGTTTTATTTAAAACTAGTGTAACTTAGATCTAGATACCAACTCGCACAGGTGGAGACACTAGTATTACACCGTCTCCTCGTACAAATAACATGGGAATGTTCCTTTTTGTTGTTCTGTATACTTCTTCATAAGTTTCCTCATCAATCTCTACAGTAGTAATTGTTTCTTCAGCATCACCTAGCACCATATTCAGATGTTGATCATAAGCCTGAAAGAAGAGACACCTTTTAATTATCACTCTTCTGAAGTGTTTGTTTCAGTTTTCTATTATGTACATCAGATTTATCAACTTACATGAAGTTTCCCACGGAGTTCACGTTCATTCCTCATCTTTACATATATCCTTTCATCTAAACTAAGTCTGATCAAATCGAGAGGTTCCTTCACAGTCATAACTGATGCCTGTGAAAAAAAATATTGTAATTATCTAGGCCCTAGAATATTTATAGTTGAAATGAAACAGACAAATATTAGTTTCTAAAAGATTTTGAAAACAAGAAAACAAGATTTGGGATAGTTTTTAGTTTGCAATTGATTGTTTCATACTGAGGACAAGATACACTAAGGGTCGCTGAGCCACAGAAGTAAGTAGTATTAGCCAGGGGATATTTGTAGCAGTCAAGAAATAATAAGCAAAATACTAAAATGTACAGGTTTGTGATGTATTTGGTGATACAACTACTTATGACTACTACTATAGTTACAAGTACCTATTGGATTGCCTATTTGTTTTTCAGAGGTTTTGCGAATATGTACCTCAAATGGGGTAGGGCCTACCCCTACCCCATTTGAGGTACATATTCGCAAAATCCTCCTATTTCCTACCGATAAAAACTTACATTTTCGCCGTCGTCAGCCATTTTCAGGACCACTGTTTATACAGCTTATAGGAGATTTTTGCGATGCTGTTGGCAATCAGTTAATCGCGCGCGTATTTAACAAATAAACAATAGCGGTAAAATTACAATTGTTTTTGTGCGAGGTTATGTCAAAGAGAATACTTCGGGCTCAGACAAAGGAATATAAAGACATCTTACGGTGAACTCAAAAATGAAGCCACTTTTTTATAGTTGAGTGCGTGAAAGTGTTTCCATCTGAAAGAAAAACTCCCTATAATTTGGGAAGTAGTAGGTATTATTGGATAGGTTAAAGATAGATGGCGATCAGGAGAAGTCGGGTATGTTTATAAACAAATGGTGTAATAAATTATGTATGCATTTGTTTATTTTTAGGAATGAAATGAGAGACGAAATTATATTTTATTGATACAATCAACGTCTTACTTATCTATAGGAGAACGAGTTACAATTACAAACAAAATCCTTCTAAAAATATCTCTAAAATTATTTGCCGTCTTCTACATGACTGTGAAAAAAAAAATCTGTAAAGTCACTCCGTTTGGGAGATATCAACGGGGGCTAAAAAAGGGGGTAGGATAAGGGGTATTTTTTTTTAGATTCAAGAAGATACCCTCTATCTCTACGATCCTGCAATCAGAACCCTTCGAAATCTCCTCTATTTGGTAGTACTCAAAAATGGGGGAGGAGTTTGGGGGGCATGGGGGGTAAAAAAATTGTCTAAAAAAAAGTGACTTGTATTCGTTTACACGGCTGTTATTTTTTTTAATTCAAGTCACTCCGTTTGGGAGATATCAACGGGGGCTAAAAAAGGGGCGAGAGGGGGGGTAATTCATTTTTTCCTTTGAATCAAGAAGATACCCTCTATATGACCCTGCAATCAAATTTCTTCTATCACGTCGCTATCTGGTAGCACTTACAAAGGGGGAGGGGGTCTGGGACAAGGGGGGGTTAAAAAAAAACAGTTTAAATCACTTGTCCCCCTCTATACAAACGCCATAAACGTTTTGATCTAAGTTGATCCGCGTGCAAGAAGGTTAGAGCGGAAAGGGGAGCAAATCTCAAAAACCGAGGGGGACCGAGGAATTTTTCCTCGGTCCAACATGAGAAATACATTATCGCAAAAAAGCAATACCTCGCCCTCCACCATCCGGGAGAACAATTATGTCAGTGAGTCAGTGAGTCCGTGGTAATCTAGCTATATCGTCGGTCCAACAATCTAAATCCTCGATTAGTCTAAATAGCTACCAATTATGTGAACCCTTGAAGCGAAAAATAACAAATAGTTTGGGGAAATCTGAAATCATACGCTGGTAACATTCGTGCTCTATGTCACTGTCATTGTCATTGTCTTTGATAATAACAGAGTGTTGATGTTTTGTGTTCCAAGTAAAACAAAAACAAGTGTTTATTAGAAAGTTGCACGGTGTTATTTCAGTGAAACGTTATTCCTTCCGACTTCTTGACCTTTCTGCTGCTATTTGTACAGTTCTTCACTGCACAGGAAACCATAGTTATCTATTTACACGTCGAAGTGTCCTGGCTCGTGCCTCGACGGGTACTGACGAGCACTGCGCATGGTTTGGTTGATATTTGTGTGCGTGAGCGCGTGTGTTTACAAGGTGAGCACGGTTTCTACGGCTTCATTTTTTATTTCACCGTAAGCTGTCTTTATATTCCTTTGTCTGAGACTTCGGGTTAATTTATGTTATGAACCAAAGAGAAATGAGAATACAAACCAGGGTTGCCAACTGTAGATTTTTTTCCTTGTACCGTACCGTACCGAGACCGTGAAGCTACCAAAATCTCGTATTTTGGCTTTCGGTTTTGTTATGTATTTTTTTTATTTCCTATTACATA
The DNA here is from genome assembly GCA_955876795.1 of Eupithecia tripunctaria. Taxonomy (NCBI): domain Eukaryota; kingdom Metazoa; phylum Arthropoda; class Insecta; order Lepidoptera; family Geometridae; genus Eupithecia; species Eupithecia tripunctaria. The sequence continues at coordinate 10,041,504 of OY041618.1, forward strand.
ATAGCATTTTTTAATATCAGCACGAGATAGTTACTAGCTTTTCTGGCACCATTAAAACGCAAAAATAACTGTTAGTTGAGAAGTTTCGGTATGAAATCACTTTCCGTGGCTTGGTATACGGCAAGGGTTGATTACCTACCATATCGAATATAAAATTCAGCCCACTAATCCTATTTTTTTGATGACTAATGTAAAAGATGCGTTTTGTGTTCCTGATTTCGACTGTAAATGGCAATGTATTATAAATGAGCAATTTAGGAAAATATTTAGGATTTTTTCAGTTTGTTTATATTCGTGGTGTTGAATTTGGTGTTTTCCGTGGTTTATATAATTAGCAATATAAACCACAAAAAACACGAAATTATATTATTTCAGTATCCACTGGGAATATGGTCTACTCAGCTACTCACGAGAAGATCATTGTTGCGGACTGTATATTTGTAATTTCCTTTCTTCAGGGTTTCAGGATACGGAACCGAAACAATGGTAAAACTCCTTTTTACCTTTGTTTCAGTTTTATTTCTCTCTTATTTTTTCTATTCACCTACTGAGAGTCGGAGTCAAGAGTCAAATCGTTTATTTCTTTATACCTATAAAATAAACACTTAGGCAAGTCATTTTTTTTATAAAACAGCTTGATAATTAGTAATTACTATCAAATAAGAAATAAGGTGCAATTGACTCTAATTCACTCCAATTTTTTCTCCACTAGCGGAAGAAGTGAAAGTAAATTGTTATAGAAATTATAGTAGTACTATTCGCCAATAGATGGCAGGAAGAGTCATAAAGATATTTGTACATAAATCTGATGTTATTGAAACTGAAGTTATTGAACGCAAAGTTGTTATCGTTCGCAGAGCGTGATTTTAAAGATGAGTAGAGGTCATACGTCTTTATTAAAATAATCAAAAGATTCATAGCACACAATTCGACTTGTCCAGTTAGAAACCTTACCGAAACCTTTTATCAACAGAAAACACTACTGTCAAACAAAAACAACGTCAGTCGGTTTCATAGCAACAGTCATAGAGCTTCTAATGCAACCTTCTAACTGATGCAACCTTATCACTTTCCCTCATCAGTTGGAAACACTCAGCAACCCCAGTTCAGCTCTTAACTTATTAAGAGTTTGCCTCGGAACTGCCTTGGTCAGTAAATCGGCTAATTGATCACAGGAACTAGTTTTCTGGACATCTACTAGACCTTCCTGTACTGTCTCACGAACAAAGAAATGTCTCACTCTGATGTGTTTCGTTCGTTTATGGAACTCTGGGTTATGTGAAAGACGTATGGCAGCCTCATTATCCACCTTAAGTGTGGGTATGCCTTCTAAGCCAGTAAGTTGGCTAAAAACTCGTTGAAGCCATACTAGCTCTCGTGCGCCTTCACTTGCTGCAACAATCTCAGCTTCTGTAGTTGAGATTGCCACGGATGCTTGTCGTTGGCTTAGCCAAGAAACGACTCCTCCGGCAAACAAACATGCAACTCCCGTAGTGGAGCGTCCAGTCTGGTCATCTCCAGCGTGATCTGCATCACTATAGCCCTCTATTATGGCTTTTGTGCAATTCACATGATATTTGATACCGTAGAATATTGTTCCCTTTAGATATCGGAATATCCTCTTGACTCTCAGCCAATCAACTTCTGTTGGATTCTCTAACTTCCGTGATACTACCCCGACAGCATACGCTATGTCAGGGCGTGTTCCTGTCATTAGGTAGGCTAGAGCACCCACAGCCTCTCGATAAGGAAACTTATTCTTCTCAGGTTTCTTATGTTCATTTACAACTTTCCCTGTTTCAGAAGTTTGAATTCTTTCGATAGGCGTAGAGACAGGATTACATTCAGACATTCCGAATCGCTCTAAAATTTTCTTGGTGTAAGATTGCTGCGTTATGGTTATCGAACCATCTGTCAGCTGGTCAATCTCTAGACCCAAGTAATAAGAAGCTGGCTTGCTTGTTATTTTTATTTCCTGTCCCAATTCCTCTAAGAATTGATCCGTTAACTCTTTATCTGTAGTGGCTACAAGCCCATCATCCACATACAGACCTATAATGATCTTTTTGTCCTGCACCTTCTTTGTGAACAGACAACAATCAGCTTCATTCTGTTTAAAGCCCTTTTCCAGCAGGATTTCCTCGAAACATGAGTTCCAGCAACGAGGTGCTTGCTTTAGGCCATACAGACTCCTTTGAAGTCGACAGACGTCTGAAGTTCCATCGCTAAATCCATCTGGCTGCTTCATGTAGATTTCTTCCTTGAGCTTGCCATTAAGAAAAGCTGTCGAAACATCGAATTGTGTCAAATGAAGTTTCTCTTTGGCACTGACACTTAATAATGCTCTAATAGTAGCCATCCGGGCAACCGGACTGTAGGTTTGCTCGTAATCAACACCTTTGCGTTGTTTAAAGCCTTTTACAACTAATCTTGCCTTATATTTGTCAATAGTACCATCTGGGTTTCTTTTTATCCTGAAAACCCACTTGCATGGTAGTGCCTTTCTATTTGTAGGTAATTCACAAAGTTTCCAAACTTTGTTGTCGGCCAGGGATTTGATTTCGCTTGCCATGGCTTCTTGCCATTCAGCACTATCTTCCCTCTCAGTAGCCTCTTTGTAAGTTTCAGGAAAGTTTTCAACCCCCACATAGCAGACAAAGTCTTCCAGTTTCTTAGGACGTCCGATCGTTGCTCTGTCTCTCAGGTTGTATCGAGTCTCCGTTAAGGGCTCAACTACTTCCATTTGTTCATTAGCATCAGCAAATTCATCCTCATCCTCAGTTAAGACGCTAGGATGATTTTCCTGAGATGGGTCATCAACTTGGTCTCTTTCTATGATAGGAATACTTTCTTGAACTTGGTTCTGAACTTGGTCTTCAGATGTTTCTCCCTCTAGATCAAGTTCATTATTTTTCTCGGTATTTTCAGGTACTTGCTCTTGCAGGAGAATACGGTCACTATTGACACCTTCTTCGTCTCCCTCTGACCAAATAGGGATACTAGTGGAAGTCCTAAACTCTACATCAGTCTCGAATGTGATGTCTTTTGACCTCAATGTCTTTCTTCCATCCCAGATGCGATAACCGTCATCATTCTCATAGCCTATCAGCAATCCTTTAATCGCCTTTTTTTCCCATTTCTTCCTTTTTTGTTTTGGAATATGTGCATAGCATTCACTCCCTATAATCTTTAAATTACTTATGTTGGGTTTCTTTCCATGCCACAACTCAAAAGGTGCTTTCGCATCCACTCTAGTAGGACCGGTTCTATTGAGTACATAGGCAGCAGTATTAATAAGCTCTGCCCATAGTACTTGCGGCAATTGCCCTCTGGTGTACATCAAAGATCGTGCAGCCTCTACAAGTGTCCGGTTCTCTCGCTCACTACAACCATTTTGCTCTGGCGTGTAAGGCATTGTCAGCCGGTGCTGAATACCATGCTTTTGTATGATCTTCCGGACGGCTTCGTTATCGAATTCTCCACCGTTGTCACTAAGCAAAGTCTTCACAGTATGCCCAGTTGTTTTAGCTTCTTGGAGCATTTGAACAAGCTTATCCTTTACTTCTGACTTGTGTCTGATGAAATAGACGAAGCGATAGCTTGAATAATCGTCCTTAAATAATACAAAGTACTTGTATTTCGAGATACTATTTGCAAATGGTCCACATACGTCGGTATGTATTAGTTGTCCTGGCATCGTAGCTCTTTCCCTTATTCCAAATTTTAGCCGATGGGATTTCCCGTAAATGCATCCCTCGCATTTCGTACTGTCTGGTTTTAAATTAATTCCAAACTCTCTTTTCACAACATCGCGAACATGTCTTTTGTCTTGATGTGCTAATCTTTCATGGTAGAGCTGGAGAAGATTTGATCCAGTCACAGTATTGATTTCAATCGTATTCAGGTGCCTCGGTGGCATGATTGTTTTTATCTCCAATTTATAAAGTCCGCCATATTGAACTCTCTTGCCAACAATTTTAGTCGTGCCTTCGATATCTAATTTGCACTCTCTATATGTTGATATGAAGATGCTTTTTTGCATTCTATCTTGCGCAGCTAACGTTGAAAACAGATTTTTCGTCAATGATGGTACTAACCACACATCTCGGAGTGTTATCTTCTCTCTTTTGCCATTGACATTTGATTCCACTTCAACAACACCCTTTCCTAGTGCTGGAATTGTGCTTCCATCTGCAGTTTTTACTGTATGTTCAGAATCAAATTCATGAAACTCATTAAAGAAGTCCCGCCGTACAGCAATATGCGTAGTTGCTCCATTGTCAATAAACCAACTCTTTCGGTCTTGAGTTTGTTCTTTTGAGCATGCATTTACCATCAACGAAATTGTTTGTACTTGCTTTGAGCTTGGTGATGATGTGCCTGAAGTCGGTTTAGGTGGCCTCCCATCCTTAATCCACTTCTTACACTTGCGAACTCTATGTCCTTTTCTAGAACAGTAGTTGCAAATCAAGTGCTCGTCCTTATTTTGATTGACAGGTGAAGTCACTAGTGCTTCTTCTTTAGTGCTCTCTTGACTTCCTAAGTCTCTCTCAAATGTGCAAAGGTGACTTGTTAAGCTGTCTACGGTTCTTTCAGTTTGCTTTAGCATCAGCCAGCTTGACTTGAAGTTAAAGAACCTGTCATCTAGTGTGTCCAAGACTTTACATATTAGGAACATTTCTGGAAGCTTAGCATTTACGTCAATTTTCGAAATCTCAACTTTCATGTCATTCCATATATTCTTTAATCTTGAAATATGTGTGGGAATGTCATCTACCTTGTTTTGTTTCAGCCCAAAAAATTCTAGACATAAATTATATGCTCTGTCATCCGTCTGTCCGTCAAAAAGTCTATGCAGCTCCAACCAGACTTCACGTGCAGTCCTATACCGCATCACCTTCTTGAGTGTTTCTTCTGACATGTTGGTTGTTAGCATGAGTAATGCGCCAGATTCAGCCTTCCTATACTTAGCATTCGCTATGTTATATTTGCTAATGTCGGCGTCAATTGCTCCTTCAGAAAGTATTGGCTTCTGGAGTTTACCTTCCACTGCTTCTGTGGCCCCTTCTGTGCCTTCCAGCATGACTGTAACTTTATATTTCCAGGTTGACCAATTTTCTTTGCCTTGCAATTTTCCGATGTCAATCTTTGTACTAAAATCCATTTTTGATTTTTGCAGACACTCTCTTCCTTTTCTTTACTGGGTTACCATAACCTGTTATCGTTCGCAGAGCGTGATTTTAAAGATGAGTAGAGGTCATACGTCTTTATTAAAATAATCAAAAGATTCATAGCACACATTTCGACTTGTCCAGTTAGAAACCTTACCGAAACCTTTTATCAACAGAAAACACTACTGTCAAACAAAAACAACGTCAGTCGGTTTCATAGCAACAGTCATAGAGCTTATAGTGCAACCTTCTAACTGATGCAACCTTATCAAAAGTAGTTTCATGAAATAATATGAATAGTCTGACAGTCACTGTCAATGCCAAAATGTAGGGAATGTCAAATGTCGTGTTGCTCTGCTTTGAGAAAAACAAATTGCATGCATTGCATCAATCAAATCAACAAATAGCAACGCGTGCCACGAAAAGCTATCAAAAATTTGTCTGTAAAGTTAATGTATAGCAATGGTGCGTAGTGGGTAAGTCGTTTTTGGATCCAGTATTCGTAAATGCTTACAAAACAGAGGGATAACTTAATTTGTTTGCAGGCGTGATCGAGATCGCGACCGTGACCGAGATCGGGAACGTCGGAGGTCCCACAGCAGATCTCAGTCTGCAGATCGAAAGCGTAGGCGTTCCCGATCAAGAAGTCGAGATCGCGCCTCCAAAGCTTCCAAGAGGAAGCGCAGTCGCAGCAGGGATCGCGAAACAAAGCGAGACCGTAGCCGGGACCGTGATCACAGGAAGAGGTTGGGACCTTTTAAACATAACCGGTATCGTTAATTACCTTGTAACTAATTTGTGCTTGGCTATAAGTACTCCTCTGTGGTCATGTGGTGCTGGCCTAGAATTGCACCACCTTAACTCTTCCCGTGGGTGTCGTATGAGGCGACTAAGGAACATACGCCGGGAGGGCGGGCAGCAGCGCTCCCTGCTGAACAATTCCATCACCAAACTGCGATCCCCAACCGCCAACCCATGGGGATTATGGGCATAACCCCCATTGAATACACAAGCTGGAAAATGGCCTCTAGTTCCCCGCCGCTGGTAATGGCGGGGCAGGGAGTGCTAGGAATCCCTAGGCTACAGCAGGCTACTATTCGTTACTAAAAAGTAGTAGAACCTATACAATATTATTACATAATAATAAGTGATACATTGTTTTTAGGGGATAGTATTTAGTTATTTATTTTAGGTACCAGAGGTTAGTTAGAATATTATAAAACCTAGACTAATTTACTTATGTATCTGGTTATAAGTAAACCCTGTGTATGTATGAGAATATTGTTCTTTAAACCTAAAAAAAAATACTCAAGGGATGTTTAGATAGCAAAAACAGCCATTGTTATCCAATCAATATTTAGGTTTCTGTCATAGATCAGCAAGTTTAGGGAACCAAGCACTGAATAAAGTGCGAGAAGGTTACAAAGCCATCTGCAAAATGATCTAATGATGAATGAATCCAACAATTGATTATCAAGATACTACAAACACATTAATCTACTAGCTGCGCCCTGCGGCTTCACCCCCCTTTGATTTTTTTCATGTCAGGTCCTACGGGAATGGGGTATCCTATATCCATCTCCTGGTTCTAAGCTACCTCCCCGCTAATTTTCAGCCAAATCGGATCAGCCCTTCTTGAGTTCTAAATAGTGTAACTAACACGACTTTCTTTTATAAATATAGATATTAATATTATAAAGAGGAAAGATTTGATTGTTTGTTTGATGTATGGAATAGGCTCCGAAACAACTAGACCGATTTAAAGAATTCTATCATCATTAAAAAGCTTAAAGTAAACACCCTTAGGCCACATAGGCTATATTTTATCCCGGAATTCCTACGGGAATGGGAACATATTTTCTTCAGTTCCTTGGTTGTGAAAACATGATTCAGGAAAAAAAAATACATGAATGTGCACTGTTTTGCTCTAGATCTGAGGAACCCCGCGGTCTGTAGAAAAGATTTTTGTGTTGATTCATAGGTCTACTAATTATTTGGTTCCTTGGTTGGGTTTTTCATAAGTGGAGTAGTTTTCTTGTAGTTAAACAAAAACATCATTTTTGCGCCTACGCCGTTCCATAAACGTATGCTCTGTCCCGCTCCTATGAACGCCAAATCCTATGACTATATTTTTCACAAAATGGCCCGCAATGCGCCTTCTTAACATAAACGGGGATTACATCTCACACTTGCGATTCGCTGATGAAATAGTCTAAAAGGCGGAGTCGCTGGAGGACCTGAACCGGATGCTGGACGGCCTAGCTTCAGCCTTGCGACGCATCGATCTCGGCATGAATTTGGATAAAATTAAATCATGATCAATGGCCTTTGATCCGGGACCTGTCGTCGTACATGGCTACCCTCTCAAAATTGTTTCTGAGTACACTTACCTTTGGCAAATTCTGCAGTAAGATAAAAACTATTTTGAGAAGGAGGCCAAGAGGACTGGGCAGCGTTTGGAAAACGACGTCGGGTCTTCTCGTCATCCATACCATAATGATTGAAAACTACCCGTCATGATCTACGGAGCTGAGACGTGGACACTCACCATAGGGCTGGTTCACCAGTTCACAGTCGCTCAGAGAGCTATGGAGTGGATAAGGGAGGATAGAGCTATGATTAGAGTCTCTCTGAAGAATAGGATTCGTAACGAATACATCCGACAGAGAACTAAAGATATCGACATAGCTCAAAGACTTAGCAAGCTCTAGTGGCAGTGGGCTGGCCATATCTCGCGAAGAATCGACAACCGAGTTTTTGAGTGGAGACCGCGACTTGCCAAACGTAGTGTAGGACGCCCGTCGGCTAGGTGGGATGACGATATGCGAAATACTGCAGGGTAAGTTGCTAGATGCGCCATGCTGAAGACAGGGCACTATGGCGCTCATTGGGGGAGGCCTATGTCCAGCAGTGGACTTATTGGGTGGGGAAAATTTTTGGCCCCTTAAGGGTAGCTACCGTTTCTTTTGTAGTTAGAAGGTTTTGTTCTACGGAACTTTCTGTTTTATTTTGATGAAAAAAATATTGCCATTTTTAGTTGTTTGAAAAAATTTATGGCGAACCAAAAAATGACATTTGTCAAAAAAAACAAGTTGGTCTTAATCGACTCTATTTCCAACCAGGAACACTTTTCCCAATGTAATATACCATATCAAATCGTAAGTTTTGACAATACTTAAAAAAAACAATTCCCATACATTTTCTTTGAAAAAACGAGTAAGTGAAAACAACAATGTCACTCATTCAATGGTTCCTAATTAAACTCGTATGTAACTTTTTTAAGTTGGTAGGCTAATTTTAAAGGCATCACAGGAATTAAATTTTTACTTACTTTTTAATATTTTTTTAAATCAAGTAGACTAATTTGAACGCCCCTAGCCAGGCCAAAAATTTTCCCCACCCTGTATATGCTGATGATGACGATTAGTACTCGCGTTTTCCTTAATTGAAAGTAGCATAAATGTTATTCAAGGTCTAACTTCATGCGGGCAAAGTTTTATTTTGCATGCAAGAAGTTCTAGCCCAAATCAACTCCAACATTTGTTGTGACTAACACATCACCAAATCTGCTTAAATTTACGCCTTTTTTCTTTGCAGTGATAAGCGTGATGAAAAGAGAAATGGCGGCAAGTCATCAAGGAAGAAATCTCCTGATAAAGAACGATCCAAATCCAAAGAGAAATCTGTCAAAGATCAACAAAATTATAACATTGGATCAGCTGATAAAGTAAGTCAATATATTTGCTTTAGTTCCTTATAGTTTGTATGACTCTGAATGAAATACTATGTGGAAATCTGTACTATAATACACTAAGTCTGTAAAAAATGAATGTGTTATTAATCTTATTAATAACTGTATGTAAAATAATGTAATGTAAAGCCAATAAAGTGCTTATCAGGGGGAGGCCTGCATCCCGCAGTGGATTAGTATACACTGTTGTAGAGGTTGAGGTATGTAATAAAGTAAATATTGGTTTCAGGAAGAAGAGCAAATTCACCTAGAAGCAGAAATGCAGAAACGTCGAGAGAGGATAGAAAGGTGGCGTGCAGATCGCAAGAAGAAGGAAATAGATCAGGCTAAAAAAGAGGTGCAGAAAGGAAGCATTGTTACCAACATCCAGCTGCCAACATCAAAGAAATGGTCATTAGAAGATGACTCCGGGGACGAGGGTGGACTTGGTAAATAAAAGTGTTAAAAATTCAGAAATTTCGAAAATTGAAAAATCTTTGATTTAAGGTGCCCTAAAAAATGTCAAACTGCTTCTCTTCGAGGGTCTTTCTTTCCAAATAAATTATATCTTATATACATTTACAAAATTATGAAAATATACAAGAAACTGTGGAGCTATCTTCAGACTGAAGCAAACAATCTAGGAATACCTTAACCTAATTACCTAACTAATTTTATGCCTGAGTCAGGTGTTCAACAAACGAAGGGGAGATTACCTATTACTTTAATTAGTTTTTGGGTATAAAAGGTGTGGAGGCCTGGGGTTCTCTGAGAAGTTAACAAATGCAATCTTTTAAACTGATCTATGCTAGCTTTATTGTATGTATAGTCAGCAAAAAATGCGCCTCACCACTAGGGTGACTTTTCTGTGAAAAGAATAGTTGCCAACCCCGGCTTGCTCGTTATCTTTTGTTTTTAACGCAAAGCAAAATAGTTTGAAACTGGATAGGCATTAAGTTTGGCGATGGAACATATGGATGGATAAACCTAAGTTCATATTTGTATGTATTTGTAATGTTATTTTCTTGTAGTTGAAGATGTTGAAGCCAAAGAAAAACAAGCAGCCGAAGAGAAAAGAGCAGAGGAAGAGGAAATAGATCCCCTGGATGCTTATATGCAAGAAGTACAGCAGGTAAGTTTGCACTCAATTTAACATAATCATACTCCTTCCCAACAATTATATTTCAATGTGTAAAAGGAGAAGCTGGACAATTCCATATCATAAGTTACATCATAGAAGGATAATAATATAATTGAGTTTGTTTTTAAAAACTATAAACCAACTTCAATTATATCATTTTTTCATGGATGCCATTGTCAGAACTGGATAAAATAGGAACACATGGGAAGTACCAGCTCTCAAATAAAACAAGGATCATGAAAATCGGACCACCCAGTAAAAAGTTCTGAGGTAACAAACATAATAAAACAGACAAATTGAGAACCTCCTCTTTTTTTAAGTTGATTAAAAACTATAAACCTACTTCAATTAATTTTATCATAAATGTAATTGTTAGAACTAGACCAAATTAAAATGGGATGTCACAAGAATCACCAGCTTTAAAAAAAAAGAATTGTCAAAATCGGATCACCCAGTCAAAAGTTCTGAGGTATGTACCAAGAGAGTATGTACCTTGAGAAGGTCCTTCTTTTTTTGAAGTCTGTTAAAAAGTAGAAAAAAGAGGAGGAAGACCAAGAATTAACTACATGATTCAGATCAAGGATCATTGTACCAACAAGACCATTTGCTGCTGTTTAATTTCAGTTAAAATTAGAGAACCTCAAATCTATCTGCACTGACATGACAGAAACCTTGTGGTATGTAGTGTCTGGTTGGGCCTAAGTAAGTGAGGGATAATGGTCAATTGATGTATTAGCGATAAGGCAGCCCATTGTATTCTGGTATTTCTTTTCCTGTACTTTTTTGTATTTTCTTGGTGTGCAATAAAGTGTATTGTTTTATCTTTTTTATTATTTAATCTCTGCAGAGCCTCATTAGAATTATCACAGATAACTTTGCTAAAAATATTTTTTTGTTATAGGAAGTACGCAAGGTTAATCAGCTAGACCAATCAAAAGGAATGCTCAGTGTGCCAACCCAAGGTGGTGGTACAGGTGTGGTGATTCTCACAGGCACAGCAAAGAAAAAGGTCACGGAGCAAAAGAACAAAGGTTAGTACCACACTATGTACAACATCTACCTACAGTAATCACAGTGTGGGTGGTTGGATGTTTAGATGTTTGCTACATCTTCACGCCAAAACCATTCATCGGATCGTTCTGAAACTTTGCGTACATATAGTTCGTGTCAAGAACTTCTTGAACAGTAGTCTAATGACGGGGTTTGTTCTCTAGGGTAGAATATACTATAATAAGATCGGCTCGTCATACACTGTGTATATTGCAAAGATTTAAATCGTTAGATAGGCCCTCTCCGTAATGAATGACCCCGCGTTGTGTTTTTGGCCAAACGAAGTGAGTGAGCTCACTTATTTGGAATCGGTGAATTGTGTGTTTTTGTAGTGTGCTTGTTTCAAAATCTCATGCAATATAATTTCACAATAAAAGGAAACCATAACAGTACCTAACGTTTATTGATAAAAACACAAATTTTATTTACTCGTAGTGTTCGTGCGTCGGCTTTCTGTTACTGCACGCATTCAGAGGCAATGTCACAGTTTTTGGGCGTATCTAACAAATTGGCATATTATGAATGTTGAAGGAATTAATTTCAAATAATTTACGCATATGATGACAAAGTGCCGTAATTTTTGTCTATTCTACCCTAGAAAACAATCCCCGTACCTACCCTACTTAATTAACATATAAGTTACTTTTTATCCTGGAAAAACGCTAATGTATACATTCGCATACAAAGCCGTAGGAAAAAGCTAGGCAGTATTATTATAAAGTAGCTAGATTTGATGTGAAGTGGAAGGAAAAATTTAAAGCATTAGCCCAGCTCTGAGACAGCAATGGCTAAATGTAATGATTGATTTTGTTTTAAAGAACTATAAACCGACTTTAATTATATAGTTTTTTCCTGGATCCTATCGTCAGAACTATACTACGATAACTAACGTAATGTAATGTAATGATACTATAATTTTATATCCGTAACACAATGATTGCAGGTGAATTGATTGAACAGAATCAAGATGGTCTGGAATATTCTTCTGAGGAGGAAACCGAGGACATAAAGGACCAGGCCGCAAACCTTGCCTCAAAGCAAAGGAAAGACCTGGCCAAAGTAGACCACAATAGCTTAATTTACCAACCTTTTAGGAAAGCTTTTTATACTGAGGTGAGATATTTAAAATATTTAGACTATAACAGTATCTATTGAGCATGTAGAATGTTAGTAGAATGTTAACAAGCCGCCCATACTTAACCTAAAATTCACTTTGTTGGCGCGTCCTTTTATACGTAATTTACATTATTTGTCGATTTGAAATCCTTCCTGCAATAAATATTGCTGACAATTACATCTGAAACTGGACGCCAAACAAGTGAGTTTTTGTTAAGATTTGTCGTGGCTTGTTTACTAACATTCTACATACTCGATGGATACGGTAGTTTTACGCCATTCATTTAATAGATAAAAATGTTGTTGCTTTATAGAACTTAACTATATGTTATATGTATAGACAATGAAGTTGGCGGACTTATCGCTTAAAGTAATTCCGGGCAACTAAAAACTCAATCCTACTAATATTTTAAACGCGAAAGTTTGTATGGATGTAGTAAATATGTAATCTTTCACGCTAAAACTGCTGAACGGCTTTGGCTGAAATTTTACATTCAGGTAGTCCTAGGCTTAGAATAATACATAGGCCTTACCTTTTATACTTCTTATCCCATAAATCAGTTCCCTTGGGATATAACCTTAAACGTTTCCATAGAAACAACGCGTACGAAGCCGCGGGTAGCAACTAGTGAACCATATATTATGTTTATTCGTGTATGTTATGTATGCCTATTGTATGATTATTGTAGTCCGTGTTGTGCGACACGGCTTAGAATTTACACCACCCCAACTGTTCCCGCGGGTGTCGTAAGAGGCGTCTATAGGGGATATTTACCGGAGGCGGGCAGCAGCGCCTCCTGCCGAAAAATTCCGCCACCAAACGGCGATCCCCAACCCGCATGCCCAGCGTGGGGATTATGGGCAGTACCCCCCATGCGATAACAGCCAATAAAGGCGCTTATCGCGGTAGGCCTGCGTCCAGCAGTGGACCAATATAGAGGTTGAGGTATGAGTAGTTAGTACACACCATCTTTTTTTTTTTGTTACAAAATAGTTGTTCATATTCTCTAAATTTACGTTTTTGTTTGTTTTTGCTGTACTACCAACGGAGGCGGGTTATGGTTGACACCTTATGTTTGTAAATATGTAGCCGATTTTTATATTCCCACGTAGAGCTGAAACTAGTCGTTCGATTTCGACAAATGTGGTATCGATGATTCGTCGCAAAACCCCGTTGGTTATGACGCGTAGTCGGCTTTTAGTTTATGTTATCTTGTTATAATTTTTTTTCTTTTACCAGGTTAGTGAACTAGCAAGAATGACGCCAGAAGAGGTGGAAGCCTACAGAACTGAACTTGAAGGCATCAGAGTGAAAGGGAAGGGCTGCCCCAAACCTATAAGATCGTGGGCGCACTGCGGTATTAGTAAGAAAGAGATGGATATACTGAAGAAGCTTAACTATGAAAAGCCTACTCCTATACAGGCTCAGGCTATACCGGCGATTATGTCGGGAAGGTAAGGTTTCACTATTATCTTAAAATTTATTCATTGCTTGTAATTTTTTTTTTCAATAAAACACAGTTAAACATTTTATGGGTAGTCAATAAAATTTATGTCAATTCTAGTTAGCACTTATTTTGTATTATGTTGTGTTAATTCATATTTTGTATTTTCTTTTGACTGGCATTCTTTAATTTGACATCATAAATAATTATTCATTCCTTTTTCTATTAATAAAAAGATTTTATTTTTATATTATAATCGGGTATTATGCATGTGATTTCAAAATGGCTATAAAAATATATACGTATTCTCTATTGATATAGAAACATATCTACATATTTATTTTTGCGTTTTGAGATGTTTTTATTGTAGAATTTAACCATTGAAAAATTGATATTTTAAATCTCAATCGCAAAATTTCGAAACGCTACTCCATTGACTAGAGCGGACGTGACATCACTGTACGCATTTCTTCTTTTTTTATTCTGCTTGCTGCACCTTGATTTGACACTATTCTGCCCACTTGACATTTCGTATTGACGATTATTTTCAGTTTTTTCGGAAAACCTCTTTCCTCAGATGATCACTACCGAGGTCGTCACCAAAGGTTTTAATCAAGTGTGTACGTCGACGTCACATAAACATGGCGCCAATATGGCAGCGTTTTTATCACCCGAAAATGATTGTAGTTTGTTTTTTTTACCTTGTTAATGCGAAATTCAGTGAGCGTCTTATTACATTCCTGGGTTAAATAAAGACCTAAAGAATCGATTAAAACAATAAAAAAAATCGATGCATATACCCTATTATGCCTGTACCTACCTAATAAACTAAAAATTGCACGCCCATAGAGGGTAAATTACATTGATACACTCCTATATTACTGTAACATGTAACTACGCATTAAATATACTTTTACTTGTCTACTACATTAGAAAATGTTATATTACGTCACGCAATTAGTACGGCATTACATACATCTTGATTGCGATTTTTTACCAAGCCTTCTCTTAATTGTATCTATCACTTAAACTTGTTTTATAAATAAACATTTTACCTACATTTTTAAACAAGTTACACTTTTCCTTGCAGAGACCTTATAGGCATAGCCAAAACAGGGTCAGGCAAGACTCTGGCCTTCATCCTGCCGATGTTCCGCCACGTACTGGACCAGACGCCCTTAGAAGACACGGATGGACCCATCGCACTGATCATGACGCCTACTAGAGAGCTCTGTATGCAGATTGGAAAGGATATCAAGAAGTTTGCTAAGTCTTTAGGGCTTCGGGTTGTTTGTGTTTATGGAGGGACTGGGATTTCTGAACAGGTTTGTGTGCTACTTACGATATTTGTAGGTAGCTATAAGGTACTTCTTCGTAGAGGTAGCTACAGGAAACTGCAGGACCGGCCAGTGTGCCGATCTTTGAGGGAAGCCTGTGTCCAGCAGCGAACGGCTTTTGGCTGACGTGTCGATGATGAAAGATTATCGATATTGGTCTGCTTGGACTCTAGTCTAGATTCTTCCTATGCTGTGATTTTTCAAGACTCTTAAGAATGAGTAAAGGTGTTTACTTTGACTATACTTTTGTCATGGATTCGTTATGAGAAATAACAAAATGATATGTTAAGTGAACTGTGGTTAACATTTCTTATAGGTATCTTAGTTGTTATGTATGTTTATTTCTTGAGCTTACCGTAAACTCTTTACTCTTAATTTTTCCAGATAGCTGAACTAAAACGTGGCGCTGAGATGATAGTATGCACGCCCGGTCGAATGATAGACATGCTAGCGGCTAACTCGGGCCGAGTCACGAATCTGCGGCGAGTCACCTACATCGTGCTGGACGAGGCCGATAGAATGTTCGACATGGGCTTTGAGCCACAGGTTAGTTACACAAATTAGCGTATATTACTAATGTCATCATCAGATGATAGACATACTAGCGGCTAACTCGTTATTAGTATCTACGTAGATTACGCAAAGCTAGGTTTAGGTTGTAAATGTTGACAAGCTCTGGCAGAACCAGTCAGGAATTACCGTTACGGTTACTTATTTATTTGACCCGAACGCTCTTTTATAATAATTTCATGTTGTCTGAATGAGGTTCCTCTGTACAGTTGATCAAGGATTTCTGACCACCACCGTGAGCGATCCCCCAAGTAAACCGGTAGTTAGAAACTATATGAGTTGAATACCTCCATAATATCTTATCCTGTTGATCTGGCAGATGATGAGAAAAACTACTGGATATTTTTTTTATTTATGATATATATATTCAAGAGTATTATTTATCGCGTCTATTTATCTATTTTACCCGACGTTTCAACGCGTTTAAACTTTGTTTGCGTAAGTTCTAAAAACTACTGGATATAATAATACTATCTCACTATTTACACAAAATCTTACACCATTCTGTCGTTAAACAGTTTTACTGCTTAATTGATAAATTTAACATTTTCTTTCATGTTACCTTTTTGTGTTAGATGTCATTTAATTTTAGTTATTATATTTATGTTATGTTAATATATACTCTTATATGTATGTGACACAAATCAAGATTTTTCTATTCTATTCTATTGTAGGTTATGAAGATAATAGACAACGTCCGCCCGGACAGACAGACCGTGATGTTCAGCGCTACGTTCCCGCGGCAAATGGAAGCGCTAGCCCGGAGGATACTGCAGAAGCCGATTGAAATTCAAGTAAGCTTGTCAAAGTTATTTGTACTGATGGTCGGTATGCATGAAAAACAATTTGCAAAAGGGTTTGAAGATTTAGACCCTTTTTTTTTTTTTTTTTTTTTTTCTTCGGCGATTAAAATTTGTTTACGAATAGACTGGTCTGGGGAAGACCAGAATTATGTGGGACTCGACGCCCTGAGAAGGGCGTAATACCCACTAAAAACCTCTCCGGTGTCCTTCTTTCGCCGTTTTCGCCGAACCACGGGAACTTATAACATCCGCGATCCGACTGGCGTCCCCTCTACCTCCCATACTTAGCCGGCGAGCCCACCATTCCACACACTCGCCGACTCCATTATTCCGTCACCTTTCCTACCCTTTATTGGGACACAACAGGACATACACAGTTGATTGCTTATGTCGACTGCTGTGCCCAAATGAGCATTTCTCCCCCCATACTACCAGGTGTGGGTCTCACATTTACAAGATTTAGACCCTACCTTTGTTATTTTTTCAAAATCACCGCGCGCAATAAAACTTATACATTTGAATAGAAGACACTAAAACTAATAAATATTGAAAAAAATACTAGTCCTAAACGTCAGGTTTATAAGACATATGAAAATACATAATATGTCTTCATGTAAATATCTCGGAAAACTGTCGATTTAGGTTAAAGACGTTATAATGCCAAAATCCCTCTTATTTCTATGTATAGCAGGGGATGTATGCGGGCTGGATTGTGGGAGGAGAAATGCCCTTTATATTGAAGTTATAAAGTTTCGTTCTTATCGAACTATATATTTCTTTGAAGACAACAATAGCCGCATTTTAAAAAAGAATTCATAGATTCTGCATGGTATCTAAATACCTAGTAGGTATAGTCGCCGCGCGAGCTATGAAACGCGGCAAGGCGGCAAATTAAATACCTACGCGTAATTCTAGAAAAAAGGAGTTATTATAGCTTCTGGGAGCTCGGGAGGTAAACAATAGGGTATATGCATGTGACTTCAAAAAAGCTAATATTTTTTTACGTATTCTCTAGTGCAGGGATTCCCAACCAGTGGGGCGCGCCCCACTTGGGGGGCGTGGGGTGATTCAAGGGGGGGCGCGGCGGCTTCAGCTGTGAAGATATGTGTATAATATTTTCTTAAAATTTTAAAATACTCACGCGCGGCCCGCACGCTGCCACCAATGCGAAGTTAGCGACACGACACTACACGACCTCCGCCCCCGCCGCCGCACCGCGCTGGTCGCATCACCCCACCCCGTGCTCGTTTAGTCAGTGACTAGCTGTCTGTTGTAAAGTGTGATAGCGTCGCTAACGCATGATAATAATAAAAATAAGGCAAATATGAGTACTGTTAGCAAAAGAAGAAAATACAGTGATGATTACATCAAGTTTGGTTTCACTGTTACAAATAAAAACGGAACTGAACAACCACAATGTGTGATCTGTTACGAGGTGCTAAGTAACGATGCGTTGCGACCTACACGGCTCATGCGACATCTTGAAACAAAACATGGCGCATTAAAAGACAAACGGGAAGAATATTTTGTGATGAAAAGCCGAGAACTAAAACGAATCAAGGCCAATACAGCGGCGTCGTTCGTGCCATCAACAGGTAAAATCGTTGAAGCATCATATGAAATTTCACTGCTTATAGCTAAAAACCAAAAACCTCACACTGTTGGCGAGACCCTCGTGAAGCCTTGTTTATTAAAAGCAGCAGAAATAGTACTAGGGCCACAGGAGAAGAAGAAGTTGTCAAATATTTCACTTTCAGACAACACAGTGAAAAGGCGTATCGATGATATGGGTGCAGATTTACAAGAACAGGTTGTAGAGGGGATCAAGTCTTCTCCCTGGTTTGCCGTTCAGTGTGACGAAAGCACTGATGTGGCAAATTGCTGCCAACTTCTAGTATTTGCACGTTACATATCGGAAGACAGCATAAAAGAGGAACTACTATTTGTCAGAGATTTGAAAACAACATCAAGAGCTTCTGATGTTATGGCGGTATTCACTGAATTTTTCGATAATCATGGGATTTTATGGGAAAAACTTATTGGAGTTTGTACAGACGGCGCTCCCAGTATGATTGGCTGTCGTTCAGGATTTGTAACATTACTAAAAGAGAAAAATCCGTCAATACTATCAACACACTGTATGATACACAGACAAGCATTGGCTGCTAAAACACTTCCCGAAGAGATGAACAAGGTCCTTAAAATTGCCATTAAAATCGTGAACTATATTAAACACAGTGCTGTCAATGCGAGAGTATTTGCTGCTCTTTGTGATGATTTATCCTCAACTCATAAGACGCTGTTATTTCATACAGAGGTAAGATGGTTGTCAAAGGGAAATATGCTCTCACGATTATTTGAGCTCAAAGATGAGGTTTTAGTTTTTCTTGAACGGCAAGGAAAAATGGACCTACATAATTCTTTCTCAAATGCTACATTTCAATTATCCCTTGCATATCTTGCGGATATTTTTGAATCATTGAACAGCTTAAATTTGAAGCTGCAAGGAAACATGAAATCAAATATCATGGCTCATCACGATATCATCAAAGCTTTTATTGAAAAACTGCAACTGTGGAAACGTCGAGTGCAAGCTCAAAATTACTCATCTTTTCCCAAGTACTCCTCAATGCTGGATGATACTCAAGAAACTGGGTCTGTACACATAATGAGTCATTTGGACGGTCTGGCTGATGAATTTTGTAGATATTTTCCCGAAAACTTTGCTTATGACGAAATTCATAAATTAATAAGAAATCCATTTATGATTGATATCGATCAACTGCCCGAAATATTGCAAGAAGAAGCTTTGGACGTAAAAAATGATTCGTCTGCTCGTGATAACTTCAACCACTTGGATTTGACTGAATTTTGGATAAAATATTATGCCATTTATCCTATTGTCAGCAAGGAAGCACTGCGTATTCTTTTACCATTTTCAACAACCTACCTTTGTGAACGTGGTTTTTCAACGCTGTTGGGAATAAAAACGAAACAAAGAAACAGATTGCATGTTGAAAATGATCTTCGCTGTGCATTGACTACTATGAAGCCACGGATTCACCAATTGGTTAATAAAGTCCAGCCACAGTGCTCTCACTAAATGTACCTACTTGTAATTTGAATAAATATAAACTAACACATTTTTATTTTCATTGTTCGTTTAATTTTCTTATTTCGACTCCCCATTGTAACCCTTAGGGGGGGCGTAGTATTTTTGCATAACGTTGGGTGAGGCACATAGGGTAAAAGGTAGGGAATCCCTGCTCTAGTGAATAGAAATATCTGTATATTTATTTCTGTATTTTATGATGTTTTTATTGTGAAATTTAATCATTGAAAAGTAGATATTTTAAGTCTCAACAGCAAAATGTCTAAACGCAACGCTATTATACACGTGAAGCGTGACGTCATTCTTGAACATTTTTGTATGGGCATGAAGTTTTGAGTTTGAGTTTACATATGGAATTCGATGATCCGTGACGTCATAAAATGCAATGGCTAACATGGCAGCGTTTTTATCACCCGAAACTGAGTGTAGTTTTACTTTTCGTTTTTTACCTCAATATTTTTTTTTTGTGTGTTATATTTTTTTTCGTTGTATTAACCTAAATAATCGATTAAAAAAAACCATGCATATACCCTATAAGCACAGCAGTCTCCCGGGTATTCTGGGAGGCTTGGGTCTAACTACGTATTTCAATTTCAGTTCATTTATTCATACCATAGATTCACAGGGAACACTTAGGGTTCATATACATGGACTGCAAGTGTAGTTTTACTTTTTGTTTTTTACCCCAATAATTGAACATTTTTTGGCTGTTATTTTTTTTTTCGTTTTACCTAAATAATCGATTAAAAACCATGCATATAATACCCTATTCAGTTGTTGACAATAACTTTCCATCCCAGGTCGGCGGCCGTAGCATCGTCTGCAAAGAGGTGGAGCAGCACGTGGCAGTTCTGGAAGACGAGGCGAAGTTCTTCAAACTGTTGGAACTGCTGGGACTGTACTCCCAGATGGGGTCCATCATAGTCTTTGTGGATAAGCAGGAGAACGCTGACAGTTTACTGAAGGACCTGATGAAGGCTTCGTACCAGTGCATGAGTTTACATGGAGGTGAGTACATCAAATAAACTGATCTTTTAAATAACGAAATTTGTGTCTGGATTATTATTAGTATTTTAATCTGAAAGATAAATCGGACGGTACATTAAATACTTTAATTATTTATTTTGAGACAAGTTTTCGTACATTAGGTAATAGGGTATATGCATCGATTTTTTTTATTGTTTTAATCGATTCTTTAGGTCTTTATTTAACCCAGGAATGATAAGACGCTCACTGAATTTTGCATTAACAAGGTAAAAAAAACAAATCAAAACTACAATCATTTTCGGGTGATAAAAACGCTGCCATATTGGCGCCATGTTTATGTGACGTCGACGTACACACTTGATTAAAACCTTTGGTGACGACCTCGGTAGTGATCATCTCAGGAAAGAGGTTTTCCGAAAAAACTGAAAATAATCGACAATACGAAATGTCAAGTGGGCAGAATAGTGTCAAATCAAGGTGCAGCAAGCAGAATAAAAAAAGAAGAAATGCGTACAGTGATGTCACGTCCGCTCTAGTCAATGGAGTAGCGTTTCGAAATTTTGCGATTGAGATTTAAAATATAAATTTTTCAATGGTTAAATTCTATAATAAAAACATCTCAAAACGCAAAAATAAATATGTAGATATGTTTCTATATCAATAGAGAATACGTATATATTTTTATAGCCATTTTGAAATCACATGCATATACCCTATTGTCAAAGCTGTTAATCAACCTATTATCTAACAGTGAACACTAGTCACTGGCATGTAATTTGTTTATCATGAAAACGGAAAACTCGAAAAATTGGCATTAAACGTATTATGGGACGCTATATGGTTAACGAACTGCAAAAGAATCTAGCACAAGCTGCGGTTTAAGACAATGACGCTATGGTGCTCTTTAGCCGAGTCCTAAGTCCAGCAGTGGACTTTCATAGGTAGAGGATGATTAACTTCGAAAATAGTTAGAGATTAAAAGGATTTTAGCCCAGCTGTGGGACACTAGGCTAATCATAATTATTGCAGAACTCTACTACTCGTTTTGTACTCTACTACTCTCTACTTATTTTGGGGTTCTTATATAAAATGCAATTCGAAAAACTACAGGTATTTAATTTTCTTTTACAGGTTGGCACAGTCACCGCATTGTTTAATTTTAGAAATCGTAACAATCAGGAAAATTTCAGAAAAGTATACTCGATTGGAATTTAATAAATACGTAGTGGGATTTTGTTCAATTATAAGTTTTAAATTCAAATCTACTAATCGAATATTATAATTTCAGCGACCAAATCAAGAAACGACGGGAGATCAACTATAGTTTTAAATAGTGAACGTGTAAGCGTATCGTCATGCATGACAATCAATTTTTGACAACCCAGATTGGGTTGGTCAAAAATGTATTGTAATGTGTAAATGCTCTGAAGTAGCTTTGACCGACACCAACCGACCGACTGCAATATTTGCAATATCTTTATAAATAAAACAAAGTCTGATTTGTTTCGCCGGAGCGATTTAATAATCTTTGTTTTTTAATCCGGAATAGCAGAATAACTGTTAATTACATCAATTTCAAGTTATAAGGGTCCATGCAATTCTATGCGGCCGAAGCCGCAGTCATAGTTTATACTAAAATTATAAAGAGGAACATTTTAACTGTTTGTTTGAATTGAATAGGCGCCAAAACTACCGAACCAATTAAAAAAAAACTTTTTCATTAAAAAGTTTATTTTTCAGGGAGTGACATAGGCTATATTTTATCACGGAATTTCCACGGGAACGAGAACTACGTGGGCGAATCCACGAGGCGCTGCTAGTTAAATTAAAAAAAAAAGAATTATCGCCAAGCCTCTCGAAGTCTCGACTCAACAAAAACCCTAATAATCTGATAATCAAATTCACAGAGAGCATCGTCTAGTCATATAAAAAGCAGAGCTCGGTCCTTGTCTAAAGAACTATGACTCAAAAGAGAATCCTGCAAGCTAAACGACGCAGCCAACCATATGACCTTACGCTTACACTCACCACACCAACCTCTAAATCCAACGACGTATTAACGCTGACCTGTTACAGGTATTGATCAATTCGACAGGGACTCTACCATCACTGACTTCAAGAGCGGCAAGGTGCGTCTGCTGGTAGCGACCAGCGTGGCGGCGCGCGGGCTGGACGTGAAGCAGTTGGTGCTCGTTGTGAACTACGACTGTCCTAACCATTATGAGGATTATGTTCATCGGTAAGCACGCCTTTTTCTATGGAATCGTTTAAAGGTGATTTCCACGGGAACCCCACGGGAACTAATTTATGGGAACTAATTTATGGGATAAAAAAGTAGCTTATGATTGATTCCAGGATTAGAATTACCTGTATGCAAAATTTCAGCCAGATCCGTCCAGTACTTTTGGCATGAAGAAGTAACAAACATATATCTATCCATCCATCCATACAAACTTTCGCATTTATAATATTAGTGTGGTATACACGTCAGATAGTACAAAGTAAACATTAAAATTTTAATATATATTATCTTGTCTATGGGTAGTTGTAACTTTTGCGTATTGTCGTCACCTGAGATAAGGTCCCCTTTTACCCAATGTATGTGAATGTGAATTGTTAGATTAAAGTACTTATTAGTTTTAATTATTTTATGCACTTATTTATTTTTTGTTTGTGTTTGGCTAAAATAAATTAATTTTGAATCGACATTAATGTTTCATTATTATCATGGAACCTCAGACCAAATGAAAACTCAAATATATAGAGCATGGAACCGTGTCCTGTGGGTGCTGTGCGACTTCAAATTTGCACAACGCCAACTCTTCCCGCGGTTGTCATTAGAGGTGACTAATAATCAAATAAATAATAATAAATGAACAAAAAATGAAAAAAATATATATTTATTGTAGTAACAACTTAAATAACTTCAAACAATCTGTCAAAACTTTACTGTGCAAAAAGGATTACTATAAAATATCAGATAATTGAGAGGATAAAAAAACTTGGGACGGATTTTGCTACAACTCGAAAAATAACAACTAACAGGCTAAAGTTTTCTTCGTCGTTACGTTAGTGTACATACTGAAACGGCCGAAATAAAAAATACCACTTTATTTCCGTGTCAGTGTATTTTTTTTTAATATGATTAGACCTTTTCTAAGTGTACATTTATTGTATTTATGGAAATAAAGCATTTTTGAATTTGAATTTGAAATCATATTTTTCAACATAATTAACCTATCACAGATGCGGTCGAACTGGACGAGCGGGCAACAAAGGCTTCGCCTGGACGTTCCTAACGCCCGAACAAGGTCGCTACGCGGGCGACTTACTCAGGGCATTCGAGCTAGCCGGCACCAATCCACCGCCCGAGCTAAAGCGACTGTGGGAGACTTATAAAGAAGCGCAAGAGAAGGATGGAAAGAAAGTGCATACGGGAGGCGGATTCAGTGGGAAAGGTGAGTAAATTATCAGTCTTTGCGTCAAAAACACGTTCTTACAGGGTTGCTATGGGCCATGTGCTAAGAGCATTCGAGCTAGCCTGCACCAATCCGAGCTGAGGCGACTTTGGGACGCTTATAAAGAAGTGCTAGAAAAGGATAAAAAAGTGCATTCAGGAGGCGGATTCAATGGGAAAGGTGAGTACATTATCAGCCTTTACGTCAAAAACACGTTCTTACAAGGTTGCTATGGGCCATGTGCCAAGAGCATTCGAGCTAGCCTGCACCAATCCGAGCTGAGGCGACTGTGGGACACTTACAAAGAAGTGCTAGAAAAGGATGCATACGGGGGTGGATTCAGTGGAAAAGGTGAGTAAATTATCAACCAATGGATGTAAAAGACGTTCTAACAAGGTTGCTATGGGTGATGTGCCAAGAGCGTTTGAATAAGCCGTGACCAGGTGGATTCAGTGGAAAAGGTGAGTAAAAGCTAATCAATGGGTCAAAAAGACGTTCTAACAATGTTGCTATGGGCCATTTGCCAAGAGCATTCGTGCTAGCTGGTACTAATCCTCCGCCCGAGCTGAGGCGACTGTGGGACACTTATAAATAAGCTTAGAAGGATGGAAAGGTGAGTAAATTATCTAGAAAGGAAATTCAATTTTAGCTCTTTAAATTGTAAAAACGTAGCAGGTTATTGTAATTATAATGTTGCACAATTGTTCTAGGTTTTAAATTCGATGAATCCGAAGCGCAAGCAGCCACCGAAAAGAAGAAGTACCAGAAGGCAGCCCTAGGGCTTCAAGACTCAGATGATGAAGACGTGGAGGGCGACCTCGATCAACAGATCGAGACCATGTTCGCGGCTAAGAAGATTATTAAAGAGATCAAGGTAATTTGTAAACATGCATTTTATATTAAGTGTATCACCCCCTTCCACTCCAGGAAAAGCAGACGCACAGCGCAATACCATCCATTATTGGTGGACGTACCCTCCACTCGCATTAAGCTGTTTTCCACCACCTTTATTATTCGCACCGCAAAGGAATGGAACTCGCTCCCTGCCTCTGTTTTTTTGCAATACAATTGTACAGAAATATTCATGGGAATCCGCCAGATAATTTCCAGGCAACATTTTTGCACGTTTAGTCTTCTTTTTGTTGTATTTTGGTGTTTCCTTCTTACGGATGTTTATAAAGATATATTTGGACATTGTTCTTGAAATCAAGATGTTAACAAATAAGTATGGAGTGGGTCTAACATTTTTTGTGCAGATTTTTCACGCTGCCTTGACACATTTTGAGTTAACCAAGAAACAAAGTCATTTTGCCTTTGAGTCAGCAGGTAAATGAAAATCAACCAGGCTGTAAACTACAACAATGCTTCCAACGATCTTTTGTTTAGTATAGAAACTTTCGTAGTTTGACGAATGCTTCCAACGATCCTTAGATGACCACTGTGGCGCGGGAAGTTGCGGGTTCCATTCCCGCCTCGGGACAAATATTTGTACGATCTGCAGATCAGTTCAGGGCGTTCTGGATGTTTCCTATGTATAATAAAAATATCTATCTATGTAGTGTATTGTATTATGTATAGTTATCTAGTACCCATAACACAAGCTCTGCTTAGCTTGGGGCTAGCTAATGCTATGTGAATTGTCCAGCATTATTATTATCCTTAATCCTTAATCCTTGTTCGCAGCCCGGCGCCGGGGCTCCAGGTGTGACGCCCGCCGCGGCCGCCACCGCCGCCGGTACCGACGCCAAGTTGGACCTGGCGCGGCGCCTGGCGTCCCGCATCAACCTGGCCAAAGGACTGGGCTCCGAGCAGAAGGGCGCCACGCAACAAGCCGCCGAGGCTATCCTCAAGGGCGCGCCCAACGCGCATACTCTTATCACGGTAACATAATTATTTTTGTTTTAAAAACTATAAACCTATCAATTGTTATAATTTTTTCATGGATTTTCATGGATCCCATTGTCAGAACTGTATCAAATTAAAATGGGACCACATGGGAAGCACCAGCTTCCATATAAAAAAAGAATCATGAAAATCGGACCACCCAGATAAAAGTTCTGAGGTAAAAAATAAAAAAAATAAAAATACAGTCTAATTGAGAACCTCCTCCTTTTTTTGAAGTCTTACAACGGATAGAGACCAACTGATCCGGTTTGAAGGCTGGATGGATTATTCCTCTAAGCCGGATCGGTTGGTTCTTCAATCGTTTCCGGTCCATAAGAACTTAATCCCAAAATGTCTGATATCGGTACGACTTAATCTTACAATGGCTGACACCAACAAGCCTATATTTCAAATCGAATTTGTCCCGAATTGCCTGAAATTTAAAATGTCTATATTCCAACACGAGTTTGTCCCGTAATGCCTGAAATTTTAAATGTCAGTTATCTTAACTCTTTTGAGTGTATATATGTCGCAGCCGGAACGTAGAATAAGCCCGTTTGTGAAACGGCTAGGCCGTTTACAAAACGGCGCCATTCAGCTAAATGCCTAGGCCGATTGTAGAACGATCGGTGAAATCAACGTTCTACAATATGGCTGATCATCTGAATTAGCCCGTTTAGGAATGGCTAGGCAGTTCACCGTGCTTAGGCCGATCGTCAAATGAAGATAACTGTTTCTGTGTACGAGGCTCCGTCTGCGCAGAATCTACAGTTACCTACATAATTATTATATTTTATTACCGGCTATGACATCAATTATCTGCCAAGGAAAGTTGCTTAAAAATTGGGTTCGGAGGTTAGCTCAAACAGAGACAGCGATACCTACAGTAGAACACAATTTTAAAAGTTGGCCGTTTGGTTCCTACCGTGCATACCATAACATGCATTTAAACAGCTGTTACTTTATCTTTACTACATCCTCAACCTCAACAAACTTGTACTGCTAAACGCAGACTTCCCCTGATTAGCTCCTTATTGGCGTTTGTACCATGAGGGGTAATGACCATAAACTTCACGCCTGTGCTCCACGCTTGGCATAGGGATTAGGGATTGCAGTTCGGTGGAAAATTGTTCAGCAAGGGCGCTGCTGCAAACCCTCGGTGGATATCCCTTGGGGTGGTGCAAATTCTAAGCCAGCACCACACGGCCACATTATTACGTTACCTACCTACTTCAATTTTTATTGAGGTACCTATATTAAAGATTAGATTTTACAGAAGCTAAATTTTATGCACTGATTTTGATTATTATATAATATATTTATTATATTATTAATAATCTGAGGCACTGTGACACTACTATGGGATTCAAATAAAATACGTTTTACTTTAATCCCATAAAATACATTTCTTTAGTACCTACATTTCAGTGTTCTGAAGTTTGGTTAGGAAATATTTAGGCAGGTATTTCTCGCACAAGCAAAACCGCGCGCCATTACTACTAATTAGTAATCCATGGTATAAAAAGATACAGCCGTTTTACAATCGGGCTAGGTTTGAGTCAGCCAAATCGTTGAACGTTGAGCGTTTTACAATTGGCCTAGCCATTTAGCTGAATGGCGCCGTTTTGTAAACGGCCTAGCCGTTTTACAAACGGGCTAATTCTACGTTCCGGCTGCGACATATACATATACTCTACGTAAGTATTCCTTAAAGAAACAAGGACCAACTGATACAGCTCTTGATCTGGAGTGTAAGAACTCGATTTGTAATAGTAGTAATAATGTAATACTTTAAATAGTATTGCAGCTCGACGTACTAGGACAATCATGAGAGCGTCTAAGTTGATGTTTAGGTCTCGTTCATACGGACTGCGCGTCTCAAATACACGGATTGCAAGTTGCCGACTGCAAGGACTCAAAAACTCTAGGCAATTGCACCCGACTGGCAGTCGACGGGCAAATTGCCGTTAGGTTGCTTCTATCATCTACTTAGTTATAGTAATAAAATAATGCTGGCGTATACTTTCAAAGTCCTTAAGACAACAATCAAGCAAACAAAAAAGAGCTTCAGACTTATTACCTCGCGGAGACTGAAGTCGAACTCAAACACCGCTGCAAGATTGCTTGTTTCTCGATCTTTTGCGATCTTACAAATACAAATACAAAATCTTTATTCGAAAACTTAAAATACATTATATAACAGTGTTTAAGACCCCCTTTTAAGTAAAGTAATTTACCTGTGTTAGGGGATCTTGCCATATAATAGTTTCATTACTTTCTGGTTTTTGCATGCGACCTTACTAATCATCGAAATGAAAGACTTTTGACCTCCTTAAAACGTACCTTAGATCTGCAGTCGTGAGAAAGATAAATTAATATATTGTACCCATAAGAACCTAAAAAAGAATTAAAACCGACCAAGTGCGAGTCGGACTCGCGCACGAAGGGTTCCGTACCATTATCTATAAAAACGGAAAAAAACATGTCTGTTGTATGGGGGCCGCCTTAAATATTTATTTCATTCTGTCTTTTACTATTTGTTGTTATACCGGCAACAGAAATACACCATCTGTGAAAATTACAACTAACTATCACGGTTCATAAGATACAGCCTGATGACAGATGGACAGCGGAGTCTTAGTAACAGGGTCCCGTTTTACCCAAAGGGCACAGATTACTACAAAGGGCATACAATCATATAAAAAGTAAAACGAATTAGTACTTAAATATAACGGCCTCAGCATATTGCTCCTCATTTTATTGTATCAGAAAATATACCTAGTATATTTGTATTTATTAAACATTACAACATTGGAAGTTATACAAGTCATGGTGTACAAGAAAATTTTAATCACATTCAATAAAATTTTGATCTTTTCATAACATTCATTAACAATGTGACAAATGTACATTTTCTGCCAGACTTAAATAGATTTATGGATCATCAAATATGACAAACAAGTTCAAATGACTCAGACGTCTAGTCTTGATATGATAAGGTTTTATTACGTGACATAGGTATTTATTTGCGACGCAGTAATTTAACCGGTGAACTACCTTCTTGATTGAGAGTATAGATAGCGCAATATAGAGTAACCAGTAAGTGCTCAGGGGTTGAATAATTGATATACAAAAATATGTAAATATTAAATCATCTGGGAACCTATGGTTTATCCATTTTGAATGAAGCATGTTAGTAAACAAAGTACGACACAAATAACAAAATCTCACTTGCTTGGCGTCGAGTTTCAGATATAATTGTAAGCAATTTTTATTGAAGGGAGGATCTAAAATCGACAAGTAATGTAAATAACGTATAGGACGCGTCAACAAAGTGAATTTTAGGTTAAGTATGGGCGGTTTGTTTACGTTTATGCTCCATTCAAAATGGATACGGTATAGATAGAAATAAAAAATGATAATAATTGAGTTTGTTTAAAATCTATAAACCGACTTTACTATATGGTTTTCTTATGGATGCCGCTGTCAGAACTGCACCAACTTTCAAAAAAAATAATCACCCATCAAAAGTTCCGAGGTAACAAACATAAAATACAAAAAAATACAGTCGAATTGAGAACCTCCTCCTTTTTAGAAGTCGGTTATAAATCATGATAGCATGTTTCGAAAATAAATCCCCCGTCATTATTGTCATAAACAGAAACAAAAAGACCTTCGCATTTTATAATCCATACTTATACCATTCATACTAATATATAAATTCGAAAGTAACTCTTTCTGTTTGTCTGTCTGTGTGTTTGTTACCTTTGACACCTAAACGGCTGAACGGATCTTAATGAAATTGTCATGGAGATGGAGATAGATGGTATCCCGGGACGGCTAAAGGCTTCTTTCTATCTCGGTAAAGAGCGTTCCAAACCGGGGTCACCTAGCATACTATATAAAACACAAACTCATTCTTCTACTGCAGGATCAAACCGCGACAAACAGATTTCTTAATATGAACTTTATCGTCAATATCACAAAGCTTACATTCCCTTCCAGGCTAAAACCGTAGCGGAACAACTAGCAGCCAAGCTGAACAACCGCCTGAACTACCAGCCTCGCGACGACGCGGCCAACGAGCCCGCAGAGGAAGTCTTCAGGAAGTACGAGACTGAGCTGGAAATCAACGACTTCCCGCAGCAAGCCCGGTGGAGAGTCACCAGCAAGGTAAGTTGTACTTTAAAAACAAGTGGGATAGAGTCGCTTTTATTTTATATGGTAGCAATGGGAGGTACAATCTCAACAAACGGAATGAGGAAGTCTTCATGACGTATGATACTGAGCTGGAAATCAACGTCTTCCCGCAGCAAGCCCGGTGGAGAGTCACCAGCAAGGTAAGTTGTGCTTTAAAAACAAGTGGATAGAGTCGCTTTTATTTTATATGGTAACAATGGAAGGTACAATCTCAACAAACGGGATGACGAAGTCTTCATGAAGTATGATACTGAGCTGGAAATCAACGACTTCCCGCAGCAAGCCCGGTGGAGAGTCACCAGCAAGGTAAGTTGTACTTTAAAAACAAGTGGGATAGAGTCGCTTTTATTTTATATGGTAGCAATGGGAGGTACAATCTCAACAAACGGAATGAGGAAGTCTTCATGACGTATGATACTGAGCTGGAAATCAACGTCTTCCCGCAGCAAGCCCGGTGGAGAGTCACCAGCAAGGTAAGTTGTGCTTTAAAAACAAGTGGAATAGAGTCGCTTTTATTTTATATGGTAGCAATGGGAGGTACAATCTCAACAAACGGGATGAGGAAGTCTTCATGAAGTACGAGACTGAGCTGGAAATCAACGTCTTCCCGCAGCAAGCCCGGTGGAAAGTCACCAGCAAGGTAAAATGTGCTTTAAAAACAAGTGGGACAGAGTCGCTTTTATTTTATATGGTAGCAATGGGAGGCAAAAGGTCAACGAACCGGATGAGGAAGTCCTCAGCAAGCCAGGTGTAGAGTCACCAGCAAGGTAAGTTGGGAACTTGGGATTTATTAACAAGTGAGATAAGGTCACGTTTCATCGCCTAGAACTACTTTTTTTCTTAGCCTAAGACTTCTTTATGCTTCTGGGTCTCTCGCTAGTATCATAGAAATCGAAATACAATTTATTGGTAAAATCAATTTACATGTCAGAGTTTAGAGTTAGCAGAAGTCAATTTGGTCAATCTAGAAATAACTGTATACAGTTCAATTGTGCTTAAATTCTATGGAGTAAGGACGCATTTAAATACTCACTCTCGTCGCTTAGCAACCTAAAATAGATCTTGCCATTGTCACCAAACCTCCGTTCGATACCATTTTGATTATGTAAAGTGAATTGTGTGTTTTTAATTTTGTATAATGAATTGTGTTACTGCGTTTTACAATTTGTAAAAACATAGGTCGTTACCTATGTTATAAATGGTAAATAAATAAATACAAATACCTCAGTTCTAAGTTGGCTCTCGTTATAAGCGTCAAGATCGCGGAAATAGACTTCCACTAAGAATAGAATAGCATTTATTTCGACACGGTACATAAAAACAAATAAACTGAACAAAGAACATGGAGGTTTACATTGCACACAAATTGTAAGCCTAAAATCGAGTTTTGCCACATAACCATGAACCCTGAGCCGAAATAGGTGTTAGAAATACAGAAATAAAATTGATGGTAAATTAAATTAATTAAAGGCTCAGCCTGTGCTGAACCATTGCCGCTCAGTGCTGTTTTTGAAAAAAACCTGGATATTGGCGTTACGTACTCTTCGTCAATCCAGCGATACCAAGGGCGGCGGCCGACTGATGTACGCCCCTTTAGTTTTCCTTCATACGCTTTTTAATAAGTTCCCTTTTACTTCGTGACAATATGAGGTATAAATTATATCGTGGACCTAAAAAAGTAAACAATAAACATGTTTTTGAACCAATTAAACCAGATAACAGTTCTGACCTCAAGTTTCTTCACATTGCACAAGAAATAAGAATATAAAGAGGGCAGAGTACTTTATGACTCACTTCAATAATGATTCATTTTTATTTTATTAATAACACAGAAAGAACTTAAATAAACTGATATGTAGAAAATAATATACCAACTACCTGTTCTAAAAA
Source organism: Eupithecia tripunctaria (assembly GCA_955876795.1). NCBI lineage: Eukaryota > Metazoa > Arthropoda > Insecta > Lepidoptera > Geometridae > Eupithecia > Eupithecia tripunctaria. The sequence continues at coordinate 10,073,398 of OY041618.1, forward strand.
TGTAAACCCTCAACAAAAAGCTCCGAATGCTGACCATCACCTCCTCAACCTCAACAGCCTGTATCGGTCCACTGCTGGACGCAGGCCTCCCCCTGATAAACGTCTTATTGGCGTTTAACTCATGGAGGGTAATGCACATAATAGGGTAAATGCATGGATTTTTTTTATTTTTTTAATCGATTATTAAGGTTAATACATAAACGAAAAAAAATATAACACCCAACAAAAAATAAATTATTGAGGTAAAAAACTATAAGTGTAACACTTAGTTTCGGGTGATAAAAACGCTGCCATGTTAGCCATTGCATTTTATGACGTCACGGATCATCGAGTTCCTTAAGTAAACTCAAACTCAAAACTTCATGCCCATACAAAAATGTTCAAGTATGACGTCACGCTTCACGTGCCTATAGAGTTGCGTTTAGACATTTTGCTGTTGAGTCTTAAAATATCTACTTTTCAATGATTAAATTTCACAATAAAAACATAAAATACAAAAATAAATATACCGATATATATTTCTATATCAATAGAGAATACGTAAAAAAAAAAATAGCTTTTTTGAAGTCACATGCATATACCCTATTCCCACGCTGGGCATGCGGGTTGGGGATCGCAGTGTAGTGAAAGATTTGTTCTGCGTGAGGCACTGCTGCCCGCCCCCGGTGGATATCCCATAGTCGCCTCTTACGACATCCATGGTAAGAATTGGGATAGTGCAAATTTAAGCCAGCACCACACAGCTACCGACCATATCACATTGAATGACAATACTTATTCATTGACCTAAATAAAAACCAGCATTACCACTTTAGCGGACCGTGCCTACTTCAAACAAGGTTGCTTTTTTGCCATAATCACCATGCTTGGCAGGTAAAAAAGCCAGAATTAAACAAGTTAAATTGATTATTTACTGTACTTGGATGAATATAGTATCTGCAAAGAATGGCTGCCTATTTGTGTTATGATGATTAGCTTATTGACATTTTTGCTCGTCACATTGTACCATAAAAATAAAATACCTTGTGATAGTGAAATACTTTCAACCTTTCGATAATCAGATCATTAAACTTCCGTCCTATTAACTTCGACCCGTAGATAACCCCAGCCTTACCCTATATCTGCCTCAATGCAGCGGCGCATCCACAGTGCAGTTTGCGACACCGTTTCGTACATATCCTTAGAACAATGTTGTTGAAACTCGTATTTTTGGGAGCTCTAGTATTTCTCTGCATTAAAATGCTCAGGCGGCCGAGGTGCTACCACCAATGTTAGGACTTAACTAATTCAGGTAAAGTCTGGCGATCTATTTTCATTGTGGGGAGTGAAATTGTAGTTTTTATCGCTGATTTGTCTCGTTTTGACATTTCCTTACTTATATAGCTTTTTATACAAACTACATTGTACAGCAATTGGTAATAGTTTCGCCTCGCGACGTTAGTTCACAAGAAAAAACTCGATGGCGTATTGAAACTTTATCCCACCTTTGTAACTCCGCATTAGGTATCTATTACTAAATATCGTTTCTTTTGTTACAGGAGGCGCTAGCACTAATCAGTGAGTATTCGGAAGCCGGCATCACAGTCCGAGGTACCTACGTACCACCGGGCAAAGCGCCGCCCGAAGGCGAACGCAAACTATACCTGGCTATAGAAAGCTCACAGGAACTTGCTGTGGCGAAGGCAAAGTCCGAGATAACGCGTCTCATCAAGGAGGAGCTATTGAAACTACAGACCTCCTCCCACCATATGGTTAACAAAGCTAGATATAAAGTCTTGTAAGATATGGCTTGTGAAATATACTGGAGTTAGGATATAGGTGTTTTATTTTGAAGGGTTCAGTTAAGATTATTGGTCCTTTATCAATAGGGTTTCGTTTTTCCTTCTAATTCCAATTACATGTGATCTGCACTAACAGCTTGTATTGAAGGGGAGTGTATTGCGCAGTATCCCCTGCCTTACCAGGCCAGAACAACTCTCCTAATTTTATTAGTAATTTCATTCCATTTGGGACGACTCTAATAATTATAAGAAATAGAAATAGAAACGTTTATTTGTAACTCAAACACAAACAATTTAAGATAAAAGGAACTTAAAACTAATACAATTTGTTAGAGTTACAAAACGGTCCCAGTCTCAGCATGAGTTGGTTGTATTTAAGTAACATAACCTAAATTTGAAAAAGGTTACAAGTGCGCTTGGAATTCTAAGTGAATTACATTTTTGTAAAATATATCCAGTGCCCATGGCACATGCCCATGTCGCAAAGCTCCTGAAAGCTCTATAGAAGGCTGGGCAGAGAACGGGTTAATTGGTTACACAAGCAGTAACAGCACCTAAAAACCTGCATCCTAGTCCGTCTACTTATCTTACGCCTGCGCATATAACAAGAGCAAGAGTCATGTCATGTGCCTTTAATATGTATTTGACAGGTTTGCCAAAGCCGAGCATAATTCTCAAGTACTCACATATCTAATTCCAATGTGAAAAACCACTAATAGAATCTCAAATTACGACAGGTATCTACTTGATGATATAATTTTCAAACCGTTATTTTGATTATTTTGTTAATACGCATCTCTGAGTCGAACGTAATCCCGGTTCCTAGGTAGGTAAGGTAGTACCATCAATCAAGGTTTATACTTCCCGCGAAATACCTGATCAATAAGGATAGTACCCATAAAAGCTTAGAAGATTTCTTGCTAATAGACGGTATCGATCCTTACTATAATGTATACTAAGGTGTCCATTCCATACGTAGATGGCCTGAAAATATTGTATTCTGAGGCAAAAAGCAGACATTTGATTTGTGTGTGAAGGCGCGGTATACGCTTTTGTTAAAGCAGCACGTCGGAAACTGTTTTGGTAATGGGTTTGAGCAGCTGGTGGATGGAACGGGTTAAATTAAAAGTCTCGAGTGTGCTATAAGCAATTTACTACAAAATTGTACTTCTAAATCGTTATTTATATTAGAATCTGTGAAAGCTTCATAATTAGAGAAATGTTACTTAGATCTTTTATCTTGAATTACGTTTTTTTAAAAACACGATGTTAATACAGTAGTTACGTAAATACGCATATAGTTACCCACAGCGCATTTTAGTACCCAACTATCCGCTAGAGGCGCTTTAGAAGTTTCCATAATTTTTTTTTACTACAGTCGCTAACGAGTATGGATCGTCAAAACTCATACATAATAGACACACTGGTGAAAGTTTTCTCGATAGTATTTTTTTTTAATAGATGTTTTGTACACATTTTGCAATTTATTTCAGGTACAGCACATTTTTTTCTGCGGTCTTTATTTTGATAAGAAACCTAGAACTATTTCTTTAGTTATATCCATTGATTAATGTTATACTTATCTTTTAATTTTTCGATTACTTGTTTTATAACTTGTAAGTAGGTAAAAACAGTTTTGGTGCATAGAAAATCCGGTGCACGTCTCTGCTCTGTAATTCTCACTCGCAAAAAACCATATCTTGTCATCCCGCTCGAAAGCCTCCTCGTAGCGGCGTTATTGCACACTCATGTAAGGCCTGGTTAGACAGGGGGACAATGCTCAATATTCTCATGCGAAATGTCGGTGTTCATGTGTTGCTAGGAGAAAAATAGTAGGCAACTCGAATCTTGCGAATTAGAATCTATGAATTATTGCGTCGTAAAAAAACCAGACAGAGTTAATCTCGCATTTATAATATAAGCATAGATAAATGGCCAGTGTCCAAGTACTAGCCCCAACAAAACAAGCGATAACAGCTGGTAAGTTTCCACGATGACGCCCGGATGTCTTCAGTAGATTAGCTTCCTTGCCCTCTGCGGATAACAAGCTATAGTGCAAGGAGCAGATAAGATCTCGTTAAAACAAGCACTTCTAGAAATAACAATGCTAAATATAGACTCAAGCGTGCTTGCTTATTGATAACCCATGTCACGAGAATATCGATGATATAAATTCGTGGAATTTTCTTATTGTTAAAGCTGAAAATGTGTAACTAAATTTATCTTATCTGTGATATTAACATACATCTACATCTTGGTTCGTCATAGTTAGAAATCTGCATGTCGGTAACCGAACCTTAACCTATTCGATTTCATCATATTATTCCCATTTTTTCCTATCGATTTCATCATCCAATTTAGTAGGTAAGCTAAATCAAACCTACTGATAAAGTTTATGTATATGATGCTACATACAATGTATCTGGCTACCGGTGTCGGAGACTTTGGGGGGGTGAAGTACGGTAAATTTTATCGACAAATCGATAAAATTTACCGTACTTCTTACCTACTCTTTTCCTCTATTATAAATAAGAAAACGCAACAATGCTATCATTGCTTTATTGCCTACATTATTGGCTATCAAATGAGACCTCTATCGTCTTCCTAGGACCTCTGCATGGGTAGCTTTAGCTTAAACAATACAAGCACCCGTGCTTCGAGGCAAAAGAAAACAAAATGGCTGCCATTTATCATGAAGCGAGAAAAAAAAATAGGGATAGTGTTTTGTCGATAAAATTTACCGTACTTCACCCCCCCAAAGTCTCCGACACCGGTAACCAGACACATTGTATAAGCTACCTCTGACTCCATGTCACCTCCGCTCAACAGCCTATATTTGGTTTAGTAATGCTGGGTAGTATTTTATTGGCTTTTATCTCATGAGGGTACCTAATGCCTATCATCCCACGCGGAAGTTCACCCTGGGCATGTCCTGCAGGGATTGCAGTTTAGTGGTAGAATTGTCGCCACTATCGATTTCATCATCCATTTTATCAACTGTCATCTCGTTGCTCACACCTATATACACATGACCTCTTTCACACAAAACATCCTACATCAGCCTCATCAGCGTCATCAGCCTATCTAGGGGCGCTGCCCCTTGCAGATCAATACTCATACTCATACTCATACTCATTTATGTATATCAGTTATCTAGTACCCATAACACAAGCTTTGCTTACCTTGGGACTAGATAATGCTGTGTGAATTGTCCAGCATTATTTATTTATTTTTTTATTTATTTATTTATTCGCCGTAGGAGCGCAAGGCACACTTGAAGACGTCAATTATACAATATAATGCTGCTTAAATTAAAATTTAAAATTTGAAGCCATAAAACAGACAAGACAGAAACATAATCAAGTTAATGATTTGTACACATAACAAAGATAAATTAATAAATAATCAGCTGTAAATTCTACCACCAATTCTACCACTACCACTATCGATTTCATCATCCATTTTAGTACGTAAGCTGAATCAAAACTACTGATAAAGTTAAGTTATGTAGATGAATGAGGAATCTCTGACTCCATCTCACCTCACCTCAATAAGCTATAATATGGTTTTTCGCAAAGGTGCTACGCCGTAGCACCTGCGCCGCACAGGCCCACATGACACTATGGGGGTATTACGGAAGACTTCCCCCATAGACTTCCGATACCTTTTTTATTGACTTCTTGCTGCCCGCGGTGGGTACAATATGTCTCTTTCTTCCAGTCTCCTCTATCGTCATCTCCTTGCTCACACTTATAATACACATGACCTCTTGCACACAATACATCCCTCAATAGCCTACATCGGTCTAATGCTGGACGCAGGCACCTGATAAGCGCCTTATTGGCTCATGAGGGATATAATGGCCATAATACCCACGTTGGGCATGCGAGTTAGGGATCGCAGTTTGGTGGTATAGTTGTTCTGCGTGGGGCGCTACTGCCCGCCCCAAATATGTCACCTGTTTCGTAAACATCTTAATCAATAAGTACCTGAAATATCCAGCAACTATGATACATGCTCAGACCAAGTAAAAAATTTTTACTTGGTCTGAGGATACATGATGATTTCTTAGCCGGATTTCTGCCACGGCGGCGCGGCTAGTCTCAACGGAGACAAGCCATGAGCGCATTTTAATAGTGCACAAATGTGTGCGCAAACACAGGTGCAATCTCTAACTAGGAACCTACCTACAACTGTGGTTAATGGTTACACAGTTAAAAATAACTCTAGCAACTGCTATTACAGATAGCTGGGCGCAGGCGCGTCTCGTGCCACAGATAAGAGGTTATCGCTGGGAAGATTCCACGGCAAACAACATTAAGCGTAAAAACTAATTGGACGTCAGCATTTATCGCAGGGGAAAGTTTCGATACGGAATAAATCTGTTTTATTGACAACTTGTTTGTTGGAAGAAAGTAGAGGTGGTCATGTTGTTTACATATTGCATAATAATGGCACTGTATTGTTATCGTGCTCGTTATCAGTTGGCTGATTTCATAGAGAGCAGTGGTCAAATTACTTTAAAATATTTTTAAGCACGTTACTACTTTTTGGTACTTTTTGGTACACAAAAAACCTTAAAAGAAAAATAATTTTTCTGAGCCAAAAACGCACCCTATATAATAAGTAAAGGCCTATTCGACCTACACGTGCGATTGGCCGGCGGCGGCGGGGCGGCGGCGGCGGGGCGGCGGCGGCGGTGGTGGTATGACGCTCGTAAACGATCAATTTTCTCTCAGAAAAATTATTTTTCTTTTAAGGTTTTTTGTGTAGGTACCTATAACGAGAGCTACATGTGACTTTTGTTTGACAGATGTCAATAAAACTCGCGCGCCATGGGCTCCCTTTTGGCTAAAACCCTAAAAACACTACTACTAGCAAGCATAGGTAAGAACCTATTATTAGATAGGCTCTTACTTACCGAATTGAGATAGCTCACTCACCTGGAATCTACAGTGTTGGCAGGACGTGTTGTAACAAATGCCATCATGTGTCAAGCTGAAGAACGAGCCCTGTGGCGCTCATTAGAAGAATCATGTCCAGCAGTGAACTAAGTAAAAGAGATTGATGATGACAATGATGACGAATAACTGCTTAGGTAGGTATTATATCTATCTATTTAAACCGCGACCGTTAATGTGTACCTAACTAAGTTGGAGACAAGTTGAATATGACATCACGTTTGCAAGCACGTTAAATTGAATATTAACGATAGCAAATTTTCCACAGTTGTCTCTATGTAACCTCTTGATCTTATGCATTTGTACGCAGTCTATGTTAAATAGCTGGTACATTTAATTAAACAGTGTGGACACAAGTTTTATCAGAGCCTTGAGTTTGATTTCGTCAGTAGGTGTTGGGACGTCGTCACCGTGACGGTCCATTTTTGTATGGGATTTGCGTATTTTTATCAACCGCAAGTTATAGGCGCCTGTACATCTCTTAGTAAAATATAATTTCTTAATACCTACTATCAAGAGGTCAACTCTTGCAAATAAATAAAATAAGAACGAATAAATAATTTATTTAATTACTTTAACTTTAAACAGAAGACAATCGAATCATGGCACGTAAAATTTAAAACTACGATTCATAAACTAGATTGAGTTCCTAAACATGCATATTCAACATGACTTTAGCAGTGAAAGCATATTATCAAAATTATAGAAATGCAGTAAAAAAGTTGAGTACCTACATACCTAATACTATAACTAATAGGTAATGACTTAATGTAACAAATGAAAAAATATAATTATTTAATAAATTAACAAATCATAAAAAGTAAATCAGAATCTAAAAACCAACATGCATTATTATGAATGTGAACATTTGGCGAGCTCTGTAGCCAGATTTACCTATATATGATCAGTTCACAGCATCATTTAAATTGCGTTATCATTAGTAAATTTTCTATTAACTTAACATGCTTAGAAACATGAATTATAATGAATATACCCTTTCAAGTTCTCTTCAACTTGTTGTGTGTCAAAAATGTGCTACGCCGCCGTAGCACCTGTTGTCTCTTTAACGATGTTATTTATTTGTTTTACGCTTTTTAACTAACACAGTTTCTAACTAGTTCAGGAGCCTATGGACTCATAACATAACTGAATGTAAACTTATAATTATGTCAATAAAGAATTTTTATTTTCCTTTTTTTTTATTCTCGCTGCGGCAAATTGCGGTGTAAATAAATAGGTGGGCACACTGTTACTTGTGAGGTGTAACTGCATGCACGTTAAAAAAAATTGAACATCTTGATATTATAGAGATCCCTACTGAGAGTTTAGTCAGCTGCAGCAGTATTGTATAATTGATGCATCTGTCGAAACGATGAAAATGCATTGATTGGTATACACCAATCAATGCATTTTCATCGTTTCGACAGCCCCATTATCTCATGTTTTAAATACTGGATGTACGAGTAGTTATTGAATGAGTTTTCTATTCTAGAAGACTAGACTTAAAAATCTACAGTAAGTAAGAATAGAAAATGTATGCAAATACTGCCATAAAGTCAAGAGTTTTCTATTCATTCTAATCTCTCGTTAAAAGATTAGAATGAATAGAAAACTCATTCAAAAATTACATCCAGTTTTTAAAACATGAGATAATTGGGTTGTTGAAAAGATGAAAATGAATAGATTGGTGTATAATTGTATAAGTAAATAATTGATTCATTTGGATCTTGGTTGATCCAGATGCACCAATTATATACTATTGCTGCAGCTGTCTATCTTTATAGATATGTTTTTGATAAGTTTAGTAGGTAGTAGGTAAGTAAAGTAATATAAATGTCCCGCAGTGGACTAATATAGGCTGATGATGACGATGATGATGAAGAAAAAAGTAGGCACGACCGACTCAACAAAGATAGTTTACTGGAATTAAGATATTGATTCTAGGAAATGTTTATCAACAGGTGTGAAATACCTATCTTCGCGATTTGATTTCAAATTGTAATTTTTGAATTTACTTAATACTCGTTTCATCTAGAAACGAGTATTAAGTAAATTCAAAAGTTGTAGTGTGGCTCGGCAAACGTAGTGTAGGACGCACTTCTGACAGGTGGGATTACGATCTGCGAAAGACAGTAGGTAGATGCTGAATGCGTCAAGCTGATAACAGGACGCTACGGCGCTTGTTAGGGGAGGCCTATGTCCAGCCGGGGACTAGGCCGTGGATATTTATTTATTTAAACATCAAGATATAACATTACAGGACTTAGCCTAAACCGTTACATCTGTCATATAATAAAAACAAAAAAGAACAACACTTTCACAATACAAATTACATAGTAAAAAATATTTATCTATTCTAAACACTGGACACACGGATAATAATAATATTTACACAAACACTTTAAGCATCGCAATAAAAACATTAAACAGAGAAATGTAATATAAATAAAAATTACAAATTAAAAAGAAAAAAAAAAAATAACACGAAAAATATGTATAATATAATTTACAGAAAATTGAAAGAAGCCTCATATCATTATAAAAACATCATAAACAGCAAAATATTAGAATATATGGAATAAGTCAATAGGGTTATACACTTAGATTCCGGTAAGTATTCTAGATTCCATTATTTTCGGAATATTTCAGACATATTTGAGGCTGATGTGATGATGATAAAATGTTGTAAGTACCCGGCTGTTCTTCTGAGCCTGTGTTCCAAATGACAGAGATTAATCCATAGTACTCTCTAAATTATTATGACGGGACTTCAACTTTAACTCTGTGAGTAGGTATTGTGGTTATTTCGTAACTCTAAATAACCATTGTTTACTGATAACGAATCGTTGCTAAGTGCCTTATCAGTTGTTTTGGGTGACATTCGACATTAATTACTGGTTTCGTACGCGCGTATCAAAATTCGCACGTGATCACTTGTATTGATTGAGATGCTTTGGTAGAAAGAAAATGATATAGTATTATGGAAAGTACACACGTACGTACATGCGCGATGAGCATTTTTCATCCGCGAGCTTAGCATGGCTATCTACAGAGCTCGGCCCTACGTCTACACGCAAAAGCTTGCTCGAAGAACATGTTTAATGTGCGTTGAAACTCTTCGAGCAATCGTTTGAATCTTGTTCGAATCGAACATTTTTTGTTGGCTTCGAGCATTTGTCTTGAGACTTGCATTGTACACACGTTCGTACTTGGTCGAGATCGAGCAAGTTTATCGAGCAAGCACGTACGTGTGTACCCACCATTATATGCTTGTAAAGTAGGTCTGAAGTTGCCTGATAAGCGCGAGCGGAATTATACTTTCATCTCTCATCCCTAGGGATGAAAATTTGTGTTGTAAATGAAAGGCTTAAACATACAACGATAAATTCACGGTTGAATTGGGATGGATCAGTTGAGCTTCCTGTAGATTGTTTTCGCTTCCGACTGGTATTGATATGGATCAGTTGCGCTACCTATATTTTTTACGCTTCCGAGTGGTATTGATTGATATGGATCGTTTTTTTATTACCATATTATATTATTACTATATATTTTATGTTATGAAAAGCACAGTGTTAACCTCGAGTGAATTAACTTTCACCTCTACGCTCGGGCGCCGTACCCCGTCACGGGCCTAAATAAGTTACTTTCAACTCTTGGGTAACAATGTAGTTATAGGTAAGTATTTTTGTAATATTGACTAAATCGGCCACAGCTTAGCATGTGCTACTCAGATAAATTTGCCGCCATTTTTTACAAATGTTTGCGTAACCTGTATAAAGTATAATGTTATTCTTACTCTTTCTTCTATTTGCGTTTATTTCAACCTCGCGATTTTCCCTTGGTGATTTTAGGCTATCCCATGGAATCAAATCTATGATAGGTATGGATTCTCTGCTTTTACACACCATGTAAACTCAAGCACTTGTTTTTCGGTTACATAGTGTTGGTACACGGTTGATATTAATGACAAAAGTTGGTGAAAAAAAGGTATTTGTTATTTTATTATATTGCGTAAGCCCCCACTCTGGGTAATTAGAAAGACACTGTGACAAAGACTATTGTGGGGCTTATTCCACTAATCCCCGTTGAAAATCCCCGTCAACGGGGAAAAGTGAACTTTTTGTTCACTATTCCCCATTGACGCCGATGCGAGCTCGTAATGGGGATTAGTGTACTAAAAAGTTCATTAATCCCCATTGCGTGAAAAATAAAATACCTATGTCTATGGGTATACCCGTACTGAGGGGTGAACGCGGGTTAGAATCCCGTCAAAGTCGAAATTTTTTGGGATTTTATTTCATGGTGTAAAAAAAATGTTGTGTTACAATTTTCAAAAATATTTAAACCTCGTTTCAGTGTAGTACATTTTAGTGTAGGTATTATACAAACACAAGGGTGAGGCCAAACAAACGTAATTTTATTTGGGAGTAGCTTCCTCAGTAGCCTATATTATTAGTCCTCTGCAAAACGCAGGCCGCCCTTGATGAGCGGCTTATTGCCTTTTTTTTCTCATGAGGGTAGTGCCCATAATCCCAAGCTGGGCATGCGGGTTGGGGGATCGCAGTTTATTGGTAGAGTTTTTATATAGGGTGCTGCTGTCCGCCCCCTAGTGGATATCCCTTAGTAGTCTCTTACGACACCCGCCGGAGTTGGAGTAATGCAAATTCTATGCCGGCACTCAGCAGCGACACAAAATGAAATTTTATTTCCGTTGGTTTTCCGCATATAACGCTAATCGTAAAAATACGTTTGGCCCCAGCTCTAAGAATTACCCCCCCGCCCCCATTCAGCGATTTAGCCGTTGACTTACGAGTCAGATTCAGAGTCAAATCGTTTATTTCTTTAGACTTACAAAATAAGCACTTAGGCAAGTCAATTGTTTTACTACTTATTCATCAGCCCATACTAGTCCACTGCTGGACATAGGCCTCTCCTAATAAGTGCCATAGCGCTCTGTCTTCAGCTTGACGCATCCAGTCACTATATAAACAGCTTGATAAATAGTAATTACTATGAAATAAGAAATAAGGTGCAATTTGCGCTATATCTATATTCTAATTGACCCTTCTGTAATCATGTGCAATATACTCGTTCATAAACACCTGACTATCAGACCAGCTATCAAGTGATTGGCAATACGCTGTGACGAGAGAGTCGCGCCATTTCGATAGCGCCGGCTGATAGCTAATCGATGACTCGTGGCCGTTAATATGATAAGGACGGACGTGATCAGCTCAAATACAGATTAATTGTGTAACCAGGTACTTAAGTTGATTATAGTTAGGGCGCGTAACATTAATCAGTAGGCCTAATACTGGAATGGATTTTTGGTAGAGGCAACAGAACGGCTACCTAAAGGCAACTAGATATTATGTTTCTAGAATTAACCAGTGTACACATAAGTTAAGTACCTAACCGTTAAGTAACGGCTACCAAATGGTGTTATTGGGATTATTGTCCAGGGTAACCTCAACCTCAATCGCAATAGCCTGTATTGGTCCACTGCTGGACCCAGGCCTCACCCTGATGAGCGACTTTTTGGCGTTTATCTCATGGAGGGTAATGCCCATAATCCCCACGCTGGGCATGCGGGGTGGGGATCGCAACCTGATGGTGGAATGGTTATGCAGGGGGCGCTGCTGCCCGTCCATTAATGGATACTCCTAAGTCGTCTCTTACGACACCCGCCGAAAGTGTTGGGGTGGTGCAAATTCTAAACCTAATAAATATAAAAAAGAATACATAAAATTTGTATATTATTATTCCACATAGACACAATCGTAAAATATTTCAAATATTAAGTCTCATACCTAATTAATTTAAATAATATAAAGTAAAACCTATGTCAAAACTAATGTTAAAACTGTTGAAACTTAGCTGGCCGCTGTTTTACTGGAGATTTGACGTTGCATTTTACAGTGTAGGTACGCGTATTTTGTTTTGACATTATTTTTATCTATAAATACTATAAACAACATTTTTATATTATTTATCATCCACGTGAGTCTAATTAGCGAGCGTTATCTATCAGTAGGTACTTACCTAAAGAAAAAGCGGGTTTCATAACCGAATACAATAATTAGTCTGTACTGTACCACGCCTGTCTGAACTTGGGTAATAAACAAACGAAAACATCAGACAGGGTGGTCATCATTTTTAACCGACTTCAAAAAGGAGGAGGTTCTCGATTCAACTGTATATTCTTTTAAATGTTTGTTACCTCAGAATTATTGACACCCAGTCAACATTGTTTGTATGGCTCCGAAACTAATGGACCGATTTAAAAAATTATTTCATCATCACTTTCTTTTCAGGAAGTGACATAGACTATATTTTATTCCAGAATTCCCACGGGAACGAGAACTACGCGGGTGAAACCGCGAGGCGCTGCTAGTATCTATAATGCTATTTCAGATCTAGATCTTTATGAGTGACAAATAACAGCCCGGTCGATTCCGTAGTTATAGCGTCGTCTTCGACCAAACATCTTCACACAGGCAGAAAGGTATAGCATTTGCAATTCCCTTAGAGAATTAAGCCAGTTGGCTTAATTCTCTAAGGCAATTCCTCAGATCATAATACTATACTAGTATTAGGGTATCCTAATGAAGATGTCTTCATGGCACAATAGGGTATTACACCAATTTTTTTAAGTGTTTCTATCGGATTTTATTGGACTAATAAACCACTAAGAAAATACACAAAAAATTATGCAATCGATAAGTGTCATATAAATGCATTTAAATTATACATATTCATAATGCGCGTAATTTGACGAAATCGCTAGATGCAGTGGACGCCATAATTACTTTGTAGTCAGTTGGCTATGTAAGCAAATGCGCTGCCTCTATGTATGATACGAGTATATGACACGTTTGTGTTATTACGTCATGGCGGCTACTATTTCATAGAGATTAAAAACACTAAAAGCTATGAATTGAATTTTAAAATTATTTTTTTTTATACTAAGAACAAAAACTAATATTTTCCGACTGTTTTTTGCGCAAGTCTATATATATTTTTAGATTTTTCTCGGTTGGAGTAAAATGCCCTATTCATGCTAACGCAAGAAGAATAATCTTTAAACGTGACGTTTCATGCGAATAAAAAACAATGCGTTCGATAACACAAATTCTTTTATTGTACATCACATGATGTTGAGATTGCACGGGATTGCACAGATAAATTGTCAAAAATTGATAAGAGGGCTTATTGGTAGACTGTTCAGTAAATCAGCTTTAGGTATTATATCACGCGACAAACACCTAACGCTACACTTTAGTACCATGCCGTTTAAAGTTCCCTTTGTGCTATTGGTAAGTGTTTTTGAATGATTGGCTAATTTGGCTATAGATATAATAGACTTTACACTTTTTACCGTTTTGTCTAAGTGATCGCCCAAACACTACAACTTTTTATGTAGGTAATACCGGGGACATGGTGAGTACAACGTTGTACAAAATCTTCGTGTAATACCTATATAATACTAATCGTATATTATAATATGTAAACATTTCTCTATCCCGAGTGAGAATAGTTCCGTAATAAAAACACCGAAAAAAATACGTTTCTTTATGTTATACTTCGACGACCTCTGTGGCGCGGTGGGCGAAGGTCTGCCTGCGACGCAGGAAGTTGCGGGTTCGATTCCCGCCTCGGGACAAATGTGTGTACGATCTGCAGACATTTGTTCAGGGCGTTCTGGATGTTTTTCTATGTATAATAAAAAATATCTATCTATGTAGTATATTGTATTATGTATATCAGTTACTAGTACCCATAACACAAGCTCTACTTAGCTTGGGGTTAGATAATGCTGTGTGAATTGTCCAGCATTATTTATTTATTTATATATACTAGCTGCTCCCCGCGGCTTCGCACGCGTTGTTCCTATGGAAACGTTTAAAGGTGATTTTTATCTCACGGGAACTGATTTATGGTATAAAAAGCCTTGCCTATGTTTGATTCCGGGATTAGAATGACCTGTGTGCAAAATTTCAGCCAGATCCTTTCAGTAGTTTTGGCGTGAAGAGGTAACATCCATCCATCCATACATACACCCATACAAACTTTCGTCTTTATAATATTAGTGTGATGTGATTTTTAAACATATTTCTCAAAAATTATTGTTTTAATATCGCACGTAGCTCACGTAAACACAAACATATCGCAATGTACGTTGATGTTTATGGATATATCCACCAGTCGCGTGCGACGTGAATTTTTTTTTTCATTATCGTCATGTATATAGAACTAGTTACTAAGTTGTGAACCGTATGGGTTGGCAACACAACGTGTAATAAAAATAAATTCCCGTACCATTTAGGTACATACCACATTACTTCATTTCTGGTCAAGTGTGAGTCAGGGGGATAACGAGTAAACGCAAATTCCTTGTCGTCCCCCCAGGGAAACATCTTGGGGGACCACGAGTCACTCGTGAAACAAACGCGTGTAAAATCGCTTCAGCGTAAACACACTCTACCAACGCCATATGTTTGAATTTAGTGCGGGCCGCGCCGCTGCTCGCCCCACGTCTCCGAAAACAAGGCCTTAGTCTTTTGATCACCACGCAGTACGCTGTGTTTCATATAATCGTACGAAAAACTTCTCGAGTGGTTTTTTGTTCAGTCGAAGTATGCATCAGTAGTGACGGGCGGTACGCAGCGTACTGTGTGGTGATCATGAAAATAAAGTTTTAGAATACGCTCCGTCACGCTGGTTAGTATCCGGCAACCGTAAGATTAAACGACGATTGACGACCTCTGTGGCGCGGAAGGCGAAAGTCCGCCTGCGACGCGGAGGTTGCGGGTTCGATTCCCGCCTCGGGACAAATATAATGTACGATCTGCAGATATTTGTTCAAGGCGTTCTGGATGTTTTCTATGTATAATAAAAAATATCTATCTATGTAGTATATTGTATAACGTATGTAAATCAGTTATCTAGTACTCATAACACAAGCCCTGCTTAGCTTGGGGCTAGATAATAACTGTGTGAATTGTCCAGCAATATTTTAAATATTTTTTTCCAATCCTCTTCTTTATTTTGCATGCTGTTCATGTTTATTTCATGATCAAACTATCAATAGGGAGACCAGACAGGCTTAAAGATTTAGATAAAATCGCGAAGATTCATGTCATGGCAATAACGTGACATCCGGACCACGGCAGATAAAACATAAATAGGTATTGTGATGATATAGATTGCGCGTGTGTTCATCTTTATTTTTAGGATGAAGATTATGCAGGTTGTAACACAAAGTAATGACCAAAATTTCAGGGGACATGCATCAGCCATTGCCATGTCTAGTGGTTATTTTATTTTAATTTATTTTGTCGAAATTATTAAAATATTTTATAATTTCGACAAAACGACGTATCGACAATTTTTTCTGGCTTCTATGACCGAGTCTGAACCAAACCGAAAAGTTTGGCTCTTACTTTTTGTTATATCCTACATAATCAATTTTTTATATATAAATTAAAACAAACCAAAAATAAATATCGATTCTTTATCAAGAGTTTAAAATCTTGAATCGTCAAGTCGAGTAGACGGACTATCTCGAGGCACTTTTCAATTTCAGCTATCGATATCTTTGTTATAAATAAAACCTAAAGTCTGAAAAGGTTCATAATACTACGGAACATAGAAAATCCATGGTATTATAGCAAAGATAGATATTGTATAGAATGATCTACTCTGCCATAACAATAGCTGAGTCGTCCCTGATTTCGTCATTGTATTATTCTTCATTATATCTTGCCGTGTTGTGCCTTAGAATTGACACCACCCCAACCACCGAAGGCGCAGCAGCGCTCCTGAAGACCAATTCTTTTGTAAATAAAACCCCCAATTGGCAATAACTAGTGATTTTCATCCATCCACCTAGTTTTACTTAAAAATATGATAAAATAAGTATCGCTGTCAAATTGGCTCTGGCATGCGCCTTAGGTGAATTACAAAAATAATAGCCGTGGAGTAAGAGAGACTATACAATAGCAGACGTCACTTGTATTGAGTGACATTGACACACGAGAAGCTTGACGTTGACATGTCTAGTTTCTTCCAACAAATTCTACCACCGAACTGCGATTCCCAACCCGCCTGCAGGCGTGGGCATTACCATTACCCCTTGAGATAAAAGTCATAAAACGTTTATTAGAGGTTGGTCTGCGTCTAGCACTATACGTACCCTTGCCACTGTATTTTAATTTTTATTGTGTTATCTGAGTCAGAGTCAGAGTCAAATCGTTTATTTCTTTAGACTTACAAAATAAGTACTTAGACAAGTCAAATTTTTACAATATAAACAGCTTATTTAATAGTTATTACTATCAAACAAGAAATAAGGTGCAATTGACTCTAATTCACTTCAATTTTTTGTCCACTAGCGGAAGAAGTGAAAAAGAAACCACTAGCAAGTTTATCGCTTATCAACTAATACAATCTTAGGATAACTAATTCTAACTGGTCTTACATACTATTGTCGGTGTGGAACTGGGCGACATCCGGCCAAGCATTAACATCATTGACGTAGTCATCTACGGAGTAATAGGCTATCTCTAGTTGGTAGTCCTAATAAATAAATATATAAATGTAGGCTGTTGAGGATTCCTGAGGATTCCTTGCGTCTTCATGTTGCTTGTTAGACAAAGAAAGTTCCTTTCCACCCTCATCTATTTATGTAGTTGAGTTGCGGATATCTGTACATTTGTACAGGCCTTAAGGACAGAACGGATACCTTAGCTCCCATACAAACGTACTTCCCGCTTCATTTGGAAACTACGTTTCCGATCGTATTGAAATTTTCCATACATAATCGGATGACAAATAGCTATGTTTGTAGTGTTTTCGTTTTTTAAAAAACATTATGATAATTAAATGAGAGTGAAACTAATTTACCATATTTTGACCACCATATCGAGTCATTTTCAAGCTATTTTTTATGCATGTTAGACACCTTTATTCGAAAATCTGTCACGCTGCAAACATCCTAAATATATTCACCATTAGAAATAAACAAAAATATTTCTGAAATCAGTCGTTTATTCAAAATGAATCGCAAAGTACGAAAAAATATAAAAAATTGAGAAATTCCTTCAAATTTCTGCAACCGCTCGCTCAAACGCGGGGGGCAATGCGACACAGGGAGCACAATTCCAAAATAAGGCGAATGCCGCGGAATGGCCAACACGATGCGATTCTACGTGAAACAACAACAAATTCACTCGAGCCGGCCGCTGAGATTTGGGAGGGGTTCGTAGCCTTCTTAACCAGTTCGTTCTCAGTTTAAAGAATTTTATTTTCTCAAAAGAACACAGTTCACTTAGATGAAAATGTATATACATTATTCTTAAGCCTTTAATCTTAACTAGTTATTATAATGTTAGGTACTTATAATATAATACATAAGGTAGTTGGTTCGTTCTGATGATACTAATGAGGTATACCTTATCAAACCTGCCTATAACGTGTTATCATTATCAACCACGAGTTCAGAATGATGCAATAGGCTTAATGTTGTCAACACCGGGTCATCTGCACCGCGGAAACTATGCAGATTATATCAAACGTGCATCACATGTTGAGTGTTCACGTGTTTAGATTTCCCTGATTTTGTATTTGTAACCTCTTTTAATAGTCTCTGTGAAGAAAACATAAGTTGTTAGTAACATCACCTTGCCGAATGATATTTTTTTAAAGATGGTAACTAGGTAAAGACTTGTTTAAATAGCTTCAATAAGTATAACTTATATAAGTATAACTTATATATGCTTATATACATATAAGGGTACGCACATCCACAGAATAACTATATCGTACAAACGGTAGGTACTGTACTATCCAAGTCCCTGCCTAAGTACGAGCTTTAGCTTTCGTCAATAAACAAAGAAAATAACTAGACTACTTTGGCTATCGTAGAACACAATATTTTGAAGTTTTTCGGTAGGTTCGATCGAATACAGTGGAATTGAGAACCTACTCCTTTTTTGAAGTCGGTTAAAAACGACCTAGATTCAAACTTTTTTCGTAGCAAACGCTACGAAGCGGGCGCGTTGCGTTCTTTCACAGGTAGAAATAGCTTTCGTAGCTTTCCAATAGGTGGCGACTTTAGCTTGAATGAACCCTATAAGCCAGTAATACAAACTCACAGATCAAAAGAACGTTCTTCGTAGCACATGATACGACGACACGGCCGCGTTGAAATCATTCACAGGTAAAAATAGCTTTCGTAGCTGGTGTAGTTTCGTGGCTTTTAGATAGGTGGCGGTCTACGTGCGCTATAGAACCCCATGCTCGTAGCAGTTTTTCGTAGCCTATTACAGCGATACGTGCGCGTTGAAATCTTTCTCAGGTACAATTTTACTGGCTTTCGTAGCACTACTGTGGTAGTACTGGTAAGTATTAAAGCTTTTGCATAGATGGCGCTTTACGATGGAATGCTTACAAAAACCTTCTTGTTTCTTCACAAGATGGCGATACTTGTTCCGTTTCGAAATATGAGTTGGTACAAATTAATTCGGTTGTTAATATTATGCACGATACACCTTTCCGCAAACCGTTTTATTGATTAAAATTACAAACTGACTTGGATGCTATTTCTAGATGAAATAACGAAATTTATGGGTAAGTATCATGTTTCATTCATTCATAAGTAGGTAACTATGAATGAATAAGTTATAGGATAGGTATCATAAGAGACTTAATGTTTCTAGTTTTGCTTGATTTAAACAAATTTAGATGTATTTTCAACCTTACCAATACGAATAATAATTAAGGAAAAGTTAATGCTGAGCGCGCTGACACCTTTGATTTATTACTTGGCGCAATAATGTTCACGTGGTTGCAAAAATACAAGCTTACAACCAAAACAAGGTAGGAAAATTAATTTGCTGCGCAAGTCCTACAAAAACTATGATCATAAAAACTCTAAAAACGTTCGTGTCGCTCTAACCAATCTTGTGGTAATGACGCATGTTTACCTTCTATCTGTTTATTGACTTTGCATATTTTACTGACTTTGCCCTGTTGATTTGCTTACCTATGTCTGCTTACAATAGAAAAGTCTATAAGATAGATACGCATAGACCGAATTGATATTGACTTTAACGCCAATTCCAAGACTAGTAAAAACTGATAATCGATATGCAGTGTATGGCTGATTCACCCTGTCCCAAGTATTTTCATATTTTTCAAATGTACGAGAATCTTCACACTAATTCCAATGTGTATTTCCGTTGACTGAGACATAGTTCCAACCGTCTCATAATTAATATCGTGTGATTTCTAATCCATAAATTAGTTCTCACTGATCATTAATTTTGTGGCTCCAGTAAATTATGTGGCTAGTAAATGTATTCAGTGGTAAACAGGAAAGTTACCGAGCACGCGCGCTTTGGGGCCATGTCAAAGGTCCACCAGCGCCCTTAACCTCCTTCAATGTTTATCATTACATGTTTTATTTATGTTCGGATGTTTTCCTCTCGTGTATTATCAGGTTTCAAGTTGTTCCTTATATTTCTACTGCTTAGGGCTGATAACATCTTTTTGTAATTGTTATCTTGGAATATTTGCTACTGTCTGTTTGAACTGACTCAGTTTGTATTTATTCTAGTTGGTTCTCTTTAATTATTCTGTTATGTATTATAATATATGTAATTGCCTACCTATTGTGGAATTTTCCACTGTTCTTATTGTAAAGGGTTTCAGGAATGAAATGCAGAAATAAGTGTAATCATAATATTTTTATTACTTGTTTTGCAATTGTTCACATTTGTGAAATCTTTTCAACGATAAAATATAACAAGTCGAACTCAAGTCGCGTTCGATACAACATCTCTTATACAATAATATTTACTCTTTAATATCACAATAAACTTAAAACTAAGTTTCGATTAAAGCTTTCAAGTTTGATCCTACAGCTACAGTTAACCTACGTCGATTGTGAGATCTGGAGTTTAACTTTTCACAAAATCACTAATGTAGCATGGCGAACACTTTGGAGCGCTGGCGACTCCGAACGGTGCTGGAACAGATGTGACCGCGGAGCCGGGTCCGCCGGTGCCGACTGTCAGGGTCTACCAGGGGCGCCACACGGCCGGCGCCTTGTGGTAGCTGGCTGTGGAGCAGTCCAGAGGGATGGCGGTCTGCGAGGGCACGGGCGAGCACGGCGGCGACGGGGACACGTAGCCGGAAGAAGAGGATGCCGTCGACAGTGCGGGGCTGGGCGGGCTGGCCGGGGGCGTCTCGCCGCCCACTGCGGCGCGCATGTCGTTCAGTCGGTGCCCGAGGTGGGTCATCAGCTGCGTGCCCAGCCTCACGTCCACTCCGGGGATGGACGCCAGGCAACGGGACACTTCGTTGGCTGCATGGGTGAATCCAGCACGGAAGCGGTCAGCATCAACTGTCGGGTTCAGGGACAGGCGGCGCTGGCGCCTCAGCTTGTGAAGATGGCGCACTGTCAGTTCCAAAATATCAGCTTTCTCCAACTTGGCGACGTTCTCGCCCTCCGACTGGAGCGCGCTGACCATCAGCTCCTTGAGCTCGTCGAGGCAGCGGTTGATGCGGGCGCGCCTTTTGCGCTCCAACATCGGCTTCATCACTTTACGGTATTGATAAGTGCGCGAGACTGGCTGCGGGCCATCGTCGAGCGAATACGCGATCTCGTAAGACATGTTGGGAGGTTGTGTGTGTAAGGAGTGAGCGTGCGTTAGCGCTGAGCGTTGAACGCGGAATGCCATTTCGGTGTCGGGTGGGGGCTTTTATAGGGAGCGGCGGGCGCGCTATCGTGGGAACGCGCAGAGCCGTCGAGTTCCCACACGCGCCACCTGTGCGAGCAGCTGCCGGCGCGGGGTGAGGGGGGGCGCGGCCGCCGCGCGTGCGCGCCGTAAACAATCCGCGCGAGCCCGCGACACCCCGGCACCCGCGCCACGCACGGTAATTGCCGCTGATGGGTCACAATCTATGCGCGCTACCCGAACCTAACCTAGCCTAGGACAATCCTACATTATGCATAACCATTGCCGGACACTCACCGTTCCTCTATAATGAGACACAGACACCCACGCACAAGCTACAATTCCCATGTTTGTATCAAAACTAAACAACACTTAACGAATGCCACAGCCTTGGTACCCCATTGTTAATGTAGCGAAAATGTAAGATCCAATAAATAGATGATTGACATGGATTACGTAATGGAAGCACGAGCGTGCGTAGTACGGTACCTACCGAGCTGCGCGGGCGATTCTTGCTCACAATGAATCAAACTATTATTGCAGCAGATCAAACACAGCTTCCATTTCAACATCCATATTTAATTGTAGCATCTAATTAATGCATTTCGTAACTTGTAGCGGCTTAACAAAAAGCCTTTGAAACTAGTCTTATTATGTTTAGATTTTCGACTTCTGTACGGACTTGATTCATTAATCATAGATTACAAGCTGTAGTAATTACTGACAGAGGAATTATAGATGCCCCGAATAAGCCTTGCCTATTGCCAAGACAATTGGTGCCGATCTCGCAACGGGCTTTATGTAGAGTCTTAGCAATTTTGAATGTATTGTTGGTACATTATTGTATATGTACCTAGGTACTTATGCAATGATATCAGCTTAGTGCGTAAGGTTTATTGCCTTTGAATTGAATAATAAAATGATGAATGCTAGGGCGCGTGAAGGAAAAATTAAAAACCTGGTGGTATCAACGAAGTTCCGGGAAAATGTTTTGCGGTTGATATTGTATTCTCTGACGACTTTGGATTAAACTTCATATTTTATCCATCAGTTATATTATATACCACTAGTATTAATTGCTATCATGTCTTTCCTTTTTTAGTCAAATAATGCAGCAAATTAAATAATGGGCTACGTACCTAATTGCTATCATAATAAGTTACAATTAAATACCTACTATAGTACCCATCGTACTTAATTTTTGGAACAATTTAAAATAAAGTTGTTATAGTTTAGTTAGCCGATGGACTCAAAATTAAAAACCTGGTGGTATCAACGAAGTTCCGGGAAAATGTTTTGCGGTTGATATTGTATTCTCTGACGACTTTGGATTAAACTTCATATTTTATCCATCAGTTATATTATATACCACTAGTATTAATTGCTATCATGTCTTTCCTTTTTTAGTCAAATAATGCAGCAAATTAAATAATGGGCTACGTACCTAATTGCTATCATAATAAGTTACAATTAAATACCTACTATAGTACCCATCGTACTTAATTTTTGGAACAATTTAAAATAAAGTTGTTATAGTTTAGTTAGCCGATGGACTCATTACTGTATGTAAAACTATAATTTTTAGTTTATACCATGGGTAGAAATAAATCAAATAATATCCCAAAATTTTCAACTAACTTATTAGATTAATATTATTTATACTTATATTAAGTTGTAGAGTATTTACAGTAAGTGTACTACTATTAAGGTTCGTAGTTAACCTGCTTATACATTAATGAATTCGTCAAATCACGAAAGTTTTTGTAATAAAATAACGAAACTACTAATAGAGGTAACATAGAGGTAAATTGTAACAGCAATTGCAACGAGGAATTACGACAACAATAGTGAATCAGCCCACACTCAGGAATACCTACCAACTCTAAAGTTAGTCACAGACATTCCTGTTTAGTCAAATAGGCGATTTGAAAAGTAGAGGCCTGGCGCCTGATATTTGCCGTTTCGTCTAAGACCGGTAAGTACAAGATATCGTGCAATATTGGTAGTTAGATAACTTTTACCCGAGAATGGTGATTTGAAGAAGTAGAGGCCTGGCGCTAGATATTGCTGCTTCGCACAAGACCGGTGAAAGTTCAAAACGTCGTGCAATACTGGTAGTCAGGTAACTTTTTACCTTCGAAAAGGTAATTTAAAGAAGTAGAGGCCTGGTGCCAGATATTTGTTGCTTCGTAGAAGACTGGTGTATGTTCAAAACTTTGTACAATACTGGTAGTCAGGCAACTTTTTACCCTCGATTAGGTAATCTGAAGAAGCAGAGGTCTGGCGCTAGATATTTGCTGCTTCGCACAAGACCGTTGTATGTTCAAAACTTCGTTCAATACTATTAGTTAACTTTTCACCCACGGGCGGGGATTGTTGATATTTTTTGAGGTTATGTTTTTACCTATATAGTTGGCAGTAGTAGATACTCTTTATTACTTCGAAGCATCAGAGCTGAGGCGATTTTGATAAATGATGTATCAAAATATTCCTTGTAGGACTTTTATATGGCTCTTAGTTACATTAAGTAGGTATTATTCTTTGAGTACTTACATGTTGTCTTGTAACGCATTGGTTTTTTTGTTAAACTGTAATGTTACATTATGATGATAAATAAATAAACTATAAACTATTACGGCATTAGGGCTTTGCCTCTTTTGTAAGAAAACGGCGACGGAAAATGTTTTATTTTATAAATATGAGTATATTTTTCAATTAACTTGTTTTTCTACAGAAGTAGGCATCGATTCTCACCATGTCCATATAAAGTCGACCTTTGTAGCCCAGTACTTTCTCTGAGACACCCACTGTCTTCTTATGGTGTTGTTTATCGATGTTTTACAGCTTACGAACATAAACGCCTACGGTTTGTGTAGTCTATGGATAATTGCTTGCTTTATAGGCTAGGTATCATTATCATCATCATCATTATAGTTGAATGAGGGGGTCTTATGAAAAGTTGTTAAAATAATTCATTATAAGAAGGGCCTGGTGACCGTACCTCAGGTTATAAACTCTCTTGGGCACCAGTCTCTTTCAAAACAAGATAACTAGATATGAATTAGGATTAAACTAAAAATAGAAAAATTATCTTCTGTAAGAGAAAATAAATATATTTTTTAATTAATTAATTTTACGAGAGCTCAGTTGAGACTAAGACGTGTAAGAGAGGAATTATAATAATTTGACGGGACGGGGAAATTAGTATTCGTGAATTTAAAGAAAAAAAGATGTTCAGGTAGGATACGCAATTTTGTACGTTGACAATGTTTAGCAATTTATGTGGTAGATTATCCAGATTGCTTTAAATAAAATAAAGCCAAGGAAGAAACTTACAGGTAGATGTTTTCTGGAAATTTCGTAAAGTCGAATAAGGTTGCTTTTTATGTTTATTGCGAGGTTCGTATGACGGAGATGCTCACCTCAATCGAGATCGAAATCTGATGACGTCTGTGTGTCTTTATGAAGCTGAAGGTAATTTAGCTTGTGGTTTATAATTTATAATATAACCTTTGGAATATGCTAGAATTCTCACTTGGCATTTACCGAATGCCTCTATGATATGACGGAAACTGAATAATACCGCGAAATTAACTAGTTCTACGTGTTCATACGTCATTAGCGGTGCTGGCTTAGAATTTGCACCATTCCATTTCTTCCTACGGGTGTCGTAAGAGGCGACTAAGGGATAACTATCGGGGGGGCGGGCAGCAGAGCCCCCTGCAGAATAAGAACGAAGACGGATTATGGGCACTACCCTCCATTAGATAAACGCCAAGAAGGCGCTTATCAGGGTTGTTATATATAATATATACGTCCAGCAGTGGACCAATACAGGCTTTTGAGGTTGAGATTCATACGTCAATATTGGACAATGTTGTCACCGTCTACCCAACGCAGATGGATTTGGTCGATTGGGATGCACAAAAAGGAACTCGCAAACACAAAAACTAAAAAAAAAAAAAATTCAAATCTACTGTCCTTTACATTTCAAACCAAGACCCTTAGTAATCAAATCACCGAACCGATCTCCCGTTCTTATCATTGACGTAAAACAAACCGAATACTGCCTACTTATTCCAAACTCAACTAAGGATATTATATCGATTGCATTTGGGCTCATTTGGAAAGCATTAGGTCGCTCGAAATTTTCCACTCGTCTAAATATGCATGGAAAAATGTCGATTGTCGCTAATAGCCGCCGGATTGCGCACGCGTTGATTGCCCACTTAAAAGATAATAAGCTTTATAAACATGGTGTTAAGGATCTATGTTGTAGGTACTCTAGAAACTTCTCGACAATAAGTGAACTGCTTAAATATTTGAATACATTTAAATGAGTGCTTACCCGTTCAACCCAAAAATTTTCAACCCAATAGGTATTTTGCGCCATTCGACCCAAAACGTTGGATTTTAGTTCCCCTTTCAACCCACACCTACTTATATCAAATTTCTATTGTTTAAATTCAAAAAACTGACACAGGCAAACACATCAGACATAGTATAAATATTTTTATTTATAAAATCAGTCTTGTTGAGATAATAGTAAGCCAAATAAAATAAATGTTTACTAGTCTAACAATAACATTAATCAGGATTTAAGGTAACAAACATAATCAAATAGACATATTATAAAAATATCACAACAGTGATTAGATTCAGGTCTGGTAGGTATATATAAAATTTAATAATAAATAAGTCGTGCAAGATTTTTTTTTTTTTTAATCTTATATTTAAAACATAATACAGGTTCAATAAAATATAAATAACAATGCAAAATAAACTATATGAGGTTTATCAATACTAAAGTTTATCAGAGGTAAAACATTAATTTTGATTAACATAAATAAAAACCATCTTAATTATTTAACACGCATACCTACTTACATATTTAAAAATCTTGGAGGTTATTCTCTCTTTTTACACAGAATTTGAAAGTTCCGTCGCTAAAGGTTTTTGTCGTACCTATCATTTCACGAGCTTCTTGGGATGAAAATATTGTCATTTACTATTATTTATATTCACGTTACATCATCACTTTGATAGTTGCACAGTACGAAATCTTCATAATCTTTTGGGATTTCGACTTTTTCTAGAGTATGAAAATTTGTTTTGTATTGTTTTCTTGACTTTTATTGCATTCATTGTATAATTTGTGTTTTTGCTCACGCATATTTTGTCTATTTATATTAGCATTATCGCGTATCTGCTTCATTGACTCGCTCGCAAACGTGAACAGTTTTCTTGAAAACACTTGTTTGGTGTTCATTTAAATGCACACAACCAAAACACCTGGGTAGTACTTGTACACACCGCCACTCTCTATGTATCTCCACCACTGTTTGCTCTTTTTTTATAAAACTTGTGTCCATGGTGCACCAAAATTTGTCCGCCTCGGTTTCACTGTATATATAAAATTACTGTTAGAACTTGGACTCTCTTTGGTTTCCGCTATACTTAATGTGAACCTTTAAGTTAGAAGGTCTAGTAACTACTGACATGTGTAACAAGTAAGATAAAATATATGAAAGAGACGATAGGCATAAACTTACCCAAATAGATAAGAAAAACAATGGTATCCCTTCCCAGTGTTTTTCTTATAGGCCCGTTGTTGATTGAATAGAACAGAGTAGAATAGAATATCTTATATTTCGACACACACATAGTACAAAGGAAAATAAAAACATACAGATAAAAAAATACAAAACTAAAAATTGGATTATGTTTTTATAATAAGTCCGCTTTTTTACAAATTTTTAGGAATTGCAGGGATTAAATATAATTCTTTAAATATAAACCTCGATATTGTAGGTACAAAGAAGTTTTGAAGTTACTCTGGTTAATAATTACATATCGTTAATTTTTTCATCAATATAACAGTGTCTGTACCTACTGTTTAGAATACACTGTGACTTAGATTTTTGGAGTGGGTCGAACGGAGTATATGTTTTGGGATGAATGGGTAAAAATAATATTGGGTAGAAAAATTGTGGGTCGAGCGGGTAAGCACTCCATTTAAATTGGGATTTATAAAGGAATACAGCCGTGTGGTGCCTTTGAATTTGCACCACCCCAACACTTCCCGCTGTCGTAAGAGGCGACTAAGGGATATCCATCGTGGCACTGCTGCCCGCCCCTGCAGAACCATTCTACCACCAGATTGCGATCCCCAACCAGCATGCCCAGGGTGGGGATTATTGGTAGAACCCGCCCATGAGATAAAAGCCAATACGGCGCTTATCAAGAAACCTGAGTCCAGCATTGGACCATTATAGGATGTAGAGGATGAGGATCAAAGGACACACTATTCTGTCTGACCAAAATAGACTGACTTTATTAAGTAAAGTAGTGTAGTGTTGTAGTTTTACTATAAATCTTTGGTGGTTTGACAAATTCATTATGAAGGTTAACTACGAACCTAGTTTATGTTAAACTAGCGGCTTCGCACGCGTTGTTACTATGGAAACGTTTAAAGATGATTTCTATCCCACGGAAACTGATTTATGGGATAAAAAGTAGCCTTTGTTTGATTCTAGGGTTAGAATTACCTGTATGCAAAATTTCAGCCCGTTCCAGTAGTTTTGGCGTGAAGAGGTAACATCAACAGAGGTAACAAGAGGTAACAAAAAACATTCATCCATCCATCCATACAAACTTTCGCATTTATAATATTATATTGTGATGATGTGAAGAACACCAACGTTTCATCCCGGGACTTTCATCATCTTCAAGCACAAACTTGCATCGTAGTTAACCAACTTACATTTGTTAGAGAGTTGTTATGTTGGTATTAAAATAAGCGCGTTTAATTCTGTAGTTTCTAGCTTCGATTAATGAATGAACGCTTTATTGTACTAATATTAATCAATATACATGAAAGTCTTATAAATAAATATAGTACAAAAGGCGGCCTTATTGCTGAGAGCGATTTCTCCTAGGCAACTTTGGTATGGAAAGAAAATAGATATAAGAAGAAAAAAGGGTTGATGGTGTAGACAGTAAATTAAAAACAGAACTTATAATATACATACATTCAATCAATTATGTGTGTTTTATAATTTATCGAAAGTTTCAAGGATATCCAATGTTTTGCGTATCGAAAAAACAGGTCAATTGATTTGTTTTTGAAATTGGTTAACAGATAACAGATAAACGGTTAGGTTATGATTGTATTTAGGGTGTCTAAGCATTCGATATCGATCGCCTCATTAGGTATTTTTCCTATCTTGTCCCGCTTCTAGAAGCCAAAGGAATATTTACACTAATCACTAATCTAATTTCATTTTGCTAAATTTTCCTTTCCTCTATAGTTTTTAATCGTTATAAAAATTAAATGTCAATTTGCAATAAGACGATAGACGACAAAATCATTAAGGGTAATGACGCGGTCACATTATCATGTATAATAATAGGAATTTTCCTATTTATAATGTCAACTTCTTGTTTACTGTAGTTAAGCACGCACGTAATTGTCCATATTGATACACATACAAATATGTACAACTAAGTATATGATAACGAGTTGCCTACAATGTGTTAGTCTATTTTTGAATGACATTGTGCCAACGTATTTGTGATATGAAATGCACTGGTCCATGAAGATATTAATTCGGGGAATCCCTCAAAAATACTTTCTCATGGCAGAAAAACCTAAAACGTGATTATTAAGTTATGGTCTTCACTTTAGTGTTAGCTTTGGAGAATCATACAATATTTACGCCAAGTTGTAGGTGTGATAACTATTTTAAATGTTCAGAACAAGGTAAATAGGTATTGAACAAGTATTTTTTTTCTTAGATAATGCACGTCCCTAGTCAGGGGTAACGTTTACATTACATCCACGTGTAAACTGTATAGTTCGGAATGCTCCTAATTCCGAAGGTCGAAAGTTAGTGGAGCGAAATTGATGAAATGATGACGTTTGTATATATATTTCAACAGAATTGTGCAGTATGTCACGTATGCCTTACATATTATTGTTTTACCTCATTTTTACTGTTTGTGAAGTGTTTTGAACGTGCTTCAGGTCTTGTAGTAATTCCTATGACTCGTTTACGATGTTCCAGTTTGTTATTTTTTTACTTGAGTGGTTTTGTCTTGCGCTGATTTAGATCATTGACAAGCGTTCGAGAAACCGGGGGTATGTAAGGCATACCTACAGTAGTAGATACCTGTCAGCAGTTGGAACTGAAAAGCTACTGGCTGTCTAGATTAAAACGAGCCTAAGTCCTGAACAGATTTTGAAAACGGAACAACGGAACAGCAATATTCTGTTACAATTACAACCTTCTTTGAAAATGCTGGCCGAAATAAAAAAAGTGAATATGCGCGATGACGTCAGACAGATGTGTCATCAGCGAAAAGAAGAACCAACCAAATAAACATGTAGGTACCTACGCTAAAGTTCAGTAGTTCCTATTTCAATTCTAGTGCTTGACTCATAATCATAACTTGACTAATGTAGAGCAAGCATAATTCACCGCCACGCGCACCAACTAAACCTGGGTTTGGTTGACGCATGCGCGTGAACAGTGACTTTTGACTCCACACTCGTGCCACGCGCGCACGATTGTTCTTGAAGGTTATTATTTTGTTTACTCTCTGTTTATTTTTACTACAGCTGAGTTGTTATGAATCAGCAGCATAACATAAACATTTTATGATTGCAAATATAAAATTATATTCGTGTCGCTTGGGAAAGTTTGAAGTGTTTGTTTTAAAAATAAAACTAAAGAATGATAAGGTTTCCTTATCTTCACATACTTTAATCCTCTTATGTTAAAGAGTGTGACTAAATACGTGCTGTGATAGCGAAGGAAAATATATTTCAAGTTAGTCGTCTGATAAAGATTGTTGTACACAGTTTATTTGTAGTAAGACAACACAACATTTAAATAAATGAATGATTTCTTTGCAAGAAGTCTGGTCCCCTATGAATACTGTTCAAATGTTAATATCAGCATTTTAGGCATCTAATGAATAAAAGTAAAATGATATTTATTTAATCAGATACAAGACAGAAAAACATAGAAGCATATAAAAGTAAATAACATATAAAACTAAATAAAAAAAATGCTTTGGTAGAGCAGATCATGCCATTGGGCTGGTCTTCCGTGGAGACCATGGTACGCAAAACGGTTTTATACACACAAACAAAAAAATATATATTTAAATAACAACAAATAAATAAACGCATGCTGTATCCCCCTCTTTACGTTCCTTACCTTTACTTTAGACTTACCTGTCCTAACCTATATTTAGTTAGGTAGATTCAACATCAGTAAGTACTACGCTTATACCTATGTACTACATGTACGTAAGTACGTACGTAGTGTACGGTAAATCACCGCAGATAATTACAAAGGTCCATCAATACCTGCCGGATCTTCCCTAATCCTTGCGGAAAACAGCTTCATGATTATCTCCTCAATCATCAGAATCAATTATAATATCGGCTCTCACGTCATCGTTGATATCTCTGTAAAAAACAACCTTTGCCCAAATTGGCTATTATGAGGGTCCCAGGTAATTTTACTTCCTCGTGAATATATCAAATATATATCATTATGTAAAATATATCAAAACGGTGGATCACCGGGAACCACCTTTTTGGTACTTTAAGTAGAATAGTTTAATAGTATTTTATTGTGTTCCACAGTTAAAAATTATGACGAAAGTATAAATAAACTAAGTGTAAGTATAATAGTAATGCTCTACAATCCACACAGCATAATCTAGCCCCAAGTTAAGCATACAAAGGCTTTAACCATACTGCTTACTTAATTTTATCCCTTCGATAATTTATTTTCCTATTGTTTTCAAAAATGTTGACCATCGTAAGGCTCTTTCGTTATTCCATGCAAGATTGGTAAACTCCTAAACAGACCATCTTAAGAATTTCTTCTGTATAGATCCCGAATCGGCCAAGCCAATCACAGGTCATTTCGAATATAGTTTTCTAACTAAATAAGTTAAAATACTGTATTCGAAATGACCTGTGAATAACGTTGACGTTTCTTACTGCACATCGAGGTCCTTGAAAACATCATGGGCTTCATGGGCAATCTAAAGAGCATCAGTGATGTCAATTCAGCGTTCGTCATATTTTATCAGAAGTGGAATCTTACAATCACCTGATAATCAAGTCACTTTAACGTCATGTCCGAGTTGGTATGTCCGGATGACTTTGGATTTGTTCGCAGAATCAACATCTAGGTGATAAACATCTAATCTGGTTTGAGAAGGCAGTTTTGTATGACGCTGTATTGTGTAGTCCAGATTTGATTTAGCTGAATCACTTCATTGCATCAATGATATTTTAGATATTTCATATCCAAAATAAATGATTTTTTTTTATAATATCTTTAAATATCATTATTTTAGATATGAAATATCTAAAATGTGGATGATATGATAAAAGTATCTAAAATATCATTGTTGATTGAGTTTGGCGTACAATGCTTATTTTATTTAGTCGGACACCGATTTGTGACCTTATATTATGTTTCCTAAAGGTTTCCTCTTTTATAAATTTTTAGAATCATTTATATTCTCTTGCAAATTATAAGCAAATATTTACAACTAAACACTACTGTAGTTCGTATCTTGGCTTACAAATCATAATCATTATGGTATTGTTGAAGAATTTCTATCCATCTTTCATAATTTTCAAACAAAAATTGTGTTGAGTTTCAGAGATAACCTTTTGGCATTTATACAGTTTGTAATGTCAAGTTTTTATCTATAGTGATGCAGCTACTTCAATATCTCTACACATTTTACGATTAGACCTTCACAAGAACTGAAAACCGGTTAATAATGACGAATAATTACGATAAACTCACTACCATGACGTGTTTCGATCAACCAGTCAGGTAACCTCAATGACGCCTCTGTTATTACGTCATCTATTGCGTTTTTTATCATCACGCAGGGGCAGGATCTTTTTATTAGTCATCGGTTATTGGCTTTTTGCAGTTCTTTTCCTGCAGATTCAATGACGTGTTTTGGTACAGGTGACTTCACGGATGCTGTTACTGACGTCACTGTTATTCACCTGATATTAGGAGTTTTAGATCCTGCTTGAGTAATTAATATTTGCTTTTTCTATCGTTAAATTTGGGATTTCAGAGAAATTTTGAGAGTCATTTGAAGGTTGGGATTGTTTTGGAATTTTCTGATCTCATATGCGACATCGAAAAATTCTTAAGCAGATACGTTAGATACTAAGAATATATACGTATTACGCGTTGTTTTAGTTAAGAGTTTATTTACCTACCTACCTCTAAGATAATCTACTGTAGTTTCCACTTTGAGAAAATAATAATAGTCGAGAGAATCGCTATGGGGTACAAAGACAAAACCGCCCTAATCTCCTTAGCTTCTAGGTATTTTTTTGGTCATTGCCGATATCAGGTAGCAGCAAATCCTCAGGCTTAAGTTGTTTAACACATGGATTACCAGATTCACCAGCCAGTACCTAATCCTACGGTCATTTGTGTTCATTGGCGTCTCTACCAATATTTTCTTAGCTGCCGCTCTCTAAAAGCTGTCGGCTAAGTTCTATGAAAAAATCGGCGCCGGTATTTGGCAGTCTCGCCAAATATTTGTGGGTGCCACCATGGAGACCTGACTAATGACTTACATGTGTCGATAAGTTGATTTCTCATTTCAAGTGCTTTGGAATGTGAAGAGACTTTGTCGCGACGAATGAAAAACGTGCCAGAACATTGCTGTAGGTAAAGACAGGGGAAAAATAGGGAACGGAAGTTAACGTTACCTCAACAATGCTACCTACTATCTACGGGGAAAATAATACAATATAATACTTGGTAAACACATCTAAAGAAAAGGAACGGCTTACCGCAAACAAACTATTAATAAAATGTCGGGTATTTCTTAGACTATACTATTTTCTCTACCTAAGCACTTAGGTAGAGTCCCTTTCAATATTTTCCGTTACAAGCGGTAATATAAAAGGTTTTATTTGCCCAATAAAGAACTGTTCTTCGCTATTGATAACAGAAACCGTCATTAAATCATAAACGTTTAGCGCTATCCTATCGGCATCTCAAGAGGTTCTCAACGAAACAATAGCCTTATCTGAGACAATACATTCGCACTTCAAGACCACGCGTATGACGGCTTCCCGGAACTAAACAATGAGCGAAACAGGTACAGGAGCACAGCAAGTGTAGCAAACAAAAGACGGGGAGTTGAAACAGTGCCTGTACCGTAGGGGTCGTCTACACAAAGCGGCGCCAATTTTTTTCTCTTTCCCTCCCCAGAGATTAGTCGAGGTGTCGAGACAAACGACGTGAGATGTCTGGCTTTTGTACTTACGCCATCAAGTGTCAAGATAGTTCAATGCCAGATGCATTGAACGTGGCTGAAAATATGCTGCTCTTGAGGGTAGACTGACGCCAGCTATCCGAGTGAAAGGTTTTCGATAACGTTTTTCACAGTCTATGAAACTTTAGAGATTATATATATTCTGCCTGCAATGTCTCTGGTCTTCAGCCAGTTGAAAAAGGATTACCTGAACGGTCCGCGGAGTTCAATAGCTTCACAACCTTCTAGAACTATAATGGATATCCCGATGCAAATCGTTTGTATTCATTGTATGTAAATGCGATTGTACCAATTCTGAATTTCATACCCAAATGAACTTGACTTGCATTCATTGAATATACACGTGAACAGTAAGTGAACTACTGGTTTATTTGCCTTCACCAAATTCGCTTTGAAATTCAAAGAGGCGAACAATTCCTAACAGCGAATTTACAGAAATTCATAACTAGTTCTTGATAAAAACCACTAAACTTCAAAAGGATTGTTTAGTCATGAATAATTTTAACCATAAGTTTTTGCTGCGCCTTTGGGAGTTTCTCAGAAGTGCTCAAAACCCTTTTCTAGCAAAATGCGCGGAATTGCCACGTGCTATGCCGACAAACGAAGCTCTTGTATATTCTACCTTTCGGGCACTTTGAGGCACTTTGGGGCACAATTCTCATTATTGTAAAGGACGCGCTAGAAATAATAAAACTTCAAAAACCTTTAGCGGTACCGCTCTTCAATAGGCGATGTTGTTAAGATTTAAAGTCATATTTTATAGAATTCTACCTAAATTTTACAGCCCATTTTGAATTTTATATTCTTTTATGGCTTGAAAACGTTTTGTGGTGTCACCGCGATTTTACGGTTGGTATAATGGTAATTATCGCGGATAGATACGATATTAATGTGTTTTTATATGCTTTTAGCGTGTTTAGTGTTATTTATCGTTATCTGGAGCTTATCTTGGAACGAGTTGGATGTGCATATCGAGTGTCGCCGAGTGCCGCCGTCGCGTCGCGGCGCAAATCACCCGACGCTAACTAATAGGTCGGTAATGTCGGTATGTGTCATTCATGATCTCAACTTGAATTTACGGCCCGATAGTATGTAATTACCAATACTGCCTTCCAGCGTTCGGTAGCCGCATTTATTTGCTGATCAATGGGTATTTTTATCAGACCGTAATCGCTGGTCCCTGAGTAATATTTCAGATGGTTGAGTGGGAAAATGTTGTTTTTAAAGCCTCGCGGTGCTAATGAATAGTTATTTTCTAGGTACGGGAACCGTGGCCGGTTGTTTTTCTGATCGTGTTTTGTTTCCGGTTGCTTTGATTAATTGCTTGGTAATAAAAAGACCATTATCTTCAGGTTCTCATGGTTTTATATTATTATGTAAGTACTGATTTGCTATATTTATATGAGCATGATGATACTTACCTACCCTGAGATACTTATGTTGTTTCTATTAATTTGTATATCCCATAGTAAATAATTATAATGGAATATTTTGTATTGTTTTATAATAAGCTTTTTTTGGTCGTTAGGTCAAAATATTGTCTCTGGCAAACCAGGCTGAAAGAACACAAGAACTTGGTGTACCTTTATAAGACCTACAAAGTTTTTGTGAAAATGTGAACTTAGTTATGTAGAAGAAATCATAAAGACGGAATACTTGAATACTAATAATAATCCTGGACAGTTCACACAGCATTATCTAAGCTCAAAGTACCTAAACAGGGTTTTTGTTATGGTAAAGTTAATAATTAAAGTTCAATGAAAGTATTTCAATTTGAGACATCGTGTCGAAATTTTAACTTATCCAAGTCATAAGCCCAGTTTATCGTGTTTCAAAGTAGTTTGGGATTGTTTGAATCATAATCATAACATAATCGATTCGCCCGTAGTGGTAGCGATACAAAACAATAAGACGAACGTCCGGCAGCCACTTCGTGTACAACTGATTAATATCTTTGGTAGAGCTGAGATGAACCACGGAAAAGACGGAATACCTCCTCACATATGTTTATTACCCTCTCAGATGTCGCGTATCTCATGAACCATGTTAGCTAGACAAATGAAATTTTCAATCCGATCACGGAGGTTAAGCAACGGTACATGGATGGGTGACCGCGCGACGTTGGCTTTTTGTTTTTTACGAGAAAATAAAGTAGTATTTTTTGATTTTTATAGATAATGGTACGGAACCATTCGTGCGCGAGTCCTACTCGCACTTGGCTGGTTTTTTTACCCATGACGCAACCAGTAGGTAGTATCTAATCTAGGTACCTATAGTGTATTCTTTGGCATCGTATCTTTCAAACGGATGAATCGATTAGTTTTAGTTTAGTTTTTTTTAATCCTATCATTATCATTTCCTACGAGTCATATCCAGTGAACCAAATATTTTAATGTCGCTAGACTTGCATGTAGATAAATGTCACAGGGCACCAAACCTAAGTTTGTATTATATAAGAATGAAAAAAAAAATATTTGTTCTAGTCTGCATAAGGTTTTTTTTAAACAAAATTTAAAATAAATTGACAGGGTCAGTGCGACAACCAGACTCGCACTCGCAAAATAAGGGCTGCGATCTTGAATTAATTAAACTAGTATAAGTATAAAGTAGTCAGTGCATCGAAAGTAGCAGAGTTTTGAATGTCGAAAGAAAGAAGGTTCTGTTTTGCTAATATGAAAGTCTACTTTTTGCATATTAAAACAGCTGGAAACCTTTAAAGGTGATTTATATCCCACGGGAACTCATTTAAAGCCTATGTTTGATCCCAGGATTAGGATTAACTGTATGCAAAATTTCAGCCTGATCCGTTCAGTAGTTTTGGCGTGAAGAGGTTACAAGCATGCATCCATCCATCCATACAAACTTTCGCATTTATAATATTAGTGTGATTCACTCAATCAATGAAAAACCCATGACGCATGAGCAGCTTTCGACCATGCAGAGCTGCAGGCGAGCTCGGCGCTTCGTCTTTCGGTGGCTTGGAAGTGAATGTCCTTTAGTCCCATCTAGAAGAAAGAACAAAGAAAATAATTTTATTTAGCAAAACTACACAACACAATATTTAACTTCACTAAATTAATTCTAAACTTATACCTAATTTTTGTGCGTAGCAGGCAAATATGGCCCACAATCAGCATTGTGCTGGGTAGACCGTCTACTCAGCGCTGGTTTTCAGTGTAGGCCAGAGGCAGGTCACGTCACGGCCATCTGTGGCAGTGCGATTTTAGTCAGGTTATATTTCCATACCATGGATATATTCGTGAAAATATTTTATTATCTATATTAACTTACAGTGTAACAATTTAAAAGCGTGGTGTGCGGCGCGGCGCGGCGCGAGTTTAGTCAGGCCGTAGAGCGACGATGCAAAGACAACCTTTAGACACAAACTGTAAATGGTGAATTAGTCTCGTAGCCAGATTTGGTAGCTGGCTTCGAAGCTAACTACGAAACGGAAACGAAGTTCCTTGTAATTTAGTTTAGAAGCATGCTTCCGTGTGTGTCAAATTGGCAGCGCTACCTTTCAATAGCCGGCTTTTCCCAACTGACAAATTTGCCTTTACTGGCCCGGACTTTCTCAAAAGCCGGGCTCCCAATCTCTCCGCATTTATACGCCTTGACGTATTTACGACGGAGATCTCCGTATAATCATTCGGACACGACTGCCGCCGGCGGCCTAATCAAACATCTTGTGATCTCCATAATAACTACTGGTCGCCGCCGAGATTTTAGTCTGGGTATTGAATTATGAACGCGTGATACAAGTTAAATTATAAACTGGAAATGTTTGTTAGTCACGTGGGACGAATTAGGAAAAGGCTAGTTAGGAGTTAGAGTGCTGTGTGGGCGTAGAATTTGCACCACCGCAACTCTTCCCGCAGGTGTCGTAATCGGTGACTAAGGCATATCCAACGGGGAGCAGGCAGCAGCGCCCACTGCAAAACAATTATACTACAAAACTGCGATCCTAATCCGCATGCCCAGCGTGGGGATTATGGACATTACCCTCCACGAGATAAACCATGAGGCGCTTATCAGGGAGAGGCCTGTGTCCAGCAGTGGACCAATACAGGCTGTTGAGTAGTGTTGAGGTTGAGATTGAGGTAGTTAGGTGTAGCTTGAATTTGTTTTATGGTATATTTCTTTGCTCCGGATGGAACTCTAGCACGGACTTCATTAAGGATCGGAAAAACCGATTTTGTTTACTGGTTTAGATTAAATTCAGGCTGAATTTTATTGAAAACAGAGAGACAAGTCAAAGGGTAGCCTTATCAAAGTCTATGCGCATTTGTTCTCCACAAAAGCGAAACGAGAGCAATAATTATACAAGTATGATTTCTATCTAAGTTCGGTATAATTTAGGCACTCTTTTAAACTTTTGCGTTAGGGTTATTTCCGTTTCCCATCTTGAAATCACCCTTATGGGGGAAAACACGACTTCAAAAAATACCTGCCTAGTTCGAGTTACATATTTCATATTTCGAGAATAGGGTATATGCATGTGACTTCAAAATGGCTAAAAAAATATATACGTATTCTCTATTGTTATAGAAACATATCTGCATATTTATTTTTGCATTTTGAGAAGTTTTTATTGTAGAATTTAACCATTGAAAAACTGATATTTTCAATCTCAATCGCAAAATTTCAAAACGCTACGCCATTTGCTAGAGCGGACGTGACATCACCGTATACACTTCCTTCTTTTTTTTTTCTTGACGGTGCATCATGGTTTAACACTATTCTACCTACTTCACTTTTCGTTATGTCATGAAGTTTCGGCGGGATATCTTTTTGTACCTAGGTATTATTTCGCGGTTGTTCCGGAGAGCGTAAGCAAAGTTGATTCCTTGAGAAATATTGTGAAGTTTTTCAACCTTCTTACTAAAAACAATGACTGAAAGCGGTTTTGTAAGAGCGCAGTCAGATAATCTTCCGAAAATAGATGTTTTCATGATGTCTACCTTCTTCGCATCAAATTCGGAATTCACATCTGCTGAACTCAGAGGAGTAAAAGCCGCAAGGTAATTAAGTTACCTACTTACCTATTTCAAAATATTTATATGAGGTAGGTACTCTAGGTACTACCTACCTATAACTTATTCACGGTTTTGTAAGTGTTAGACGAGAAATATTTCAAGCAGGCAATCATTTTTATCTTTGTTATGTTATGTGATATGACAGATCCGAACGAGAATCCTACGGCGATGCCGCCGTTGGATATGTACAAGTAATACGGGTAATGATAGATACTTACACTAGTGGTCTGATTCTGCACATTGGTACCTATTTACACCTTCATGGCTCACGACACGACGACTGGCGATGTGGAGGACATTGCGATCGCACTTCAGCCCCGCCACCCCGCGCCACCGCGCCGTCCGCAAGACGCGGAAACGCCTCGGACAAGCCGAATCGCGACAGTGTGCGTCAACGTATATGTTTTAGTACAAAAAGTTCTGCAAGCAAATATACCAAAATCGCGCGACACAGGACGCGCTTAAAAATTAGCGTTGATGTGAGTAGGGCTTTAAGGGGTCTCCGAACAATTTGATGTCCGTTAAATAAGCTGCCTGATTTTTACGGTACGGAACCATTCGTATGTGAGGCGACACGCACTTGGCGGTTTACGATTCGAAGATAATATTAAATTATTTGAAATTGATAGGTAGGTACAGGAAAACCACTCACTCATGTTAAGCCCTACTCACATCAACGCTAATTTTCAAGCGCGTCCTGTGTCACGCGATTTTGCGATATTTGCTTGCGGAACATTTTGTACCAAAACGCATACGTTGACGCACACTGCCGCGATTCAGCTTGTCAGAGGCGTTTCCGCGTCCTGCGATATTGCGGCCTTCGTCGTTCGCGCTGCCAGTAAGGGGCGGGGAAGGGGCGGCGAAATCGCGCTTAATAATAAGCCGCTTTGTATAAGGAATC
The DNA here is from genome assembly GCA_955876795.1 of Eupithecia tripunctaria. NCBI lineage: Eukaryota > Metazoa > Arthropoda > Insecta > Lepidoptera > Geometridae > Eupithecia > Eupithecia tripunctaria. Next base: position 10,113,172 of record OY041618.1, read on the forward strand.
ACGCTGGAAAATCGCCGAAATCGCGCTTTACAAGACGCGCTAACTTATTAGCGGCTGTTTGCGGAGGGCTTTAATAGGTACTTATTATAGCATTATTTCGGATCGAAGCACCTGGGCAACTAACTAAATAAGGTAGGGTAATAATAATAATAACATAAAGAATTTGATACAGTCATTTATGTTCATGGAGTTTAATCGTCAAAATTCAATGAATAGAAGCTGTTTTCGAAAACCTCTTTCCTGAGATGATCACTACCGAGGTCGTCACGAAAGGTTTTAATCGAGTGTGTACGTCGACGTCACATAAACATGGCGCCAATATGACAGCGTTTTTATCACTCGAAAATGATTGTAGTTTTGATTTGTTTTTTTTACCTTGTTATTGCGAAATTCAGTGAGTGTCATATCATTTTTCGGTTAAATAATGACCTAAATAATCGATTAAAACGATATAAAAAATCGATGCATATACCCTATTGGTATAGCCACAAAAACTTCTGTATTTATTGCCAATATTCGTCAAAAATTATAAAAATTATAGCTCAATTAAAAGTCCGATTAAAAAACACGAATATCAACACAGAACTAACTTCAACAGCTATTAAATAAAATTAACGTGCCTTTAACGGTTTACCATATATTATCAGTTATTTTATGGTACAAATTATTCATGGTGGTAACGATCCAGCACGTGATGGAATATTTTAGAAGGTAGGTAGACGGAAAACGTTGGCACGTGGATATAACTGGTGGATAAAGTTACCTACGTTTCAAATATGAACCTATACATAAGAATAATTTACCCAAATTATAATAAATACCTAGAAACTTTAACACGTGGATATAATTAGTTAGTGGATTGGATAGAGTAAACAACGTTTTAAATAACAACCTACATACTATTAATTTACTTAAATTCTAATAAATACCTTAAAACGTTAACACGTGGATATAGGTATGTGCATAGTTTTTTTTTTGTTTTTAAATCGATTATTTCGGTTATTAGATAAACGAAAAAAAAACACTTATAAAATTTTAATATTATTGAGGTAAAAAACAAAATGTAAAACTGCACACAGTTTTGGGTGATAAATACGCTGCAATGTTAGCCCTTGCATTTTATGATGTCACGTTTATTGAACGTACATACTAGAGAATTTATATCAACTTATCTATGATTAAATTTCTCAACAAAAACATCAAAAAATACAAAAGAAAATATACAGATGTATTTCTATATCATTAAAAAATACGTAAGCTTTTTTGGAGTCACATGCATATACCTAATTGGTGGATATAAAGTTACTTACGTTTAAATACCTCACCTCGATAGCGTATTTCATCGCTAGACTCGGGCCTTCCCCTGAGAAGCGCATTATTGGGTTTTATCACATGGGGGTAATTCATAATAGTGCCCATAATCCCCACGCTGGATATGCGGGTTGAGGATCGTAGTCTGGTGGTAGAACGGTTCTGCAGAGGGCACTCCTGCCCGACATCCGATGGATATCCTTAAGTCGCCTCGTACGCCACCCGCGGGAAGAGTTTGGGTGGTGCAAATTCTAAGTCAGCACCACACCCAATGATCATGGCCAACGCTATTGACTAGAATATCATTATAATTTTATTTGTAACTAATCGATAAAAACAATCATGATTTAGAAATAAAAGACAAAGCTTCTGTCGATTAGAGTCACAAAATGATCTCTATCTCAGCATGAGCTAGTTGTTTATACGATACAACCAACGCTGGTCGTCTATTGAATTCTTTGGTCACCCGGGAGCAGGGCTCGGAATACCGGTATTCTCAAATTAAATAAAAATAAGTAAATTTAAATACCGGTATTTCAAAGTACTTCTACTCGAAACTACCGAAACAAAATACCGGTATTATTGGTACCGGTATCAAGACCTGCCCGGGAGGCCTATGTCTTGTAGGCTGTAGTGGACTGCTTCGTGACTGATGGATGGAAAAGAAATACTTAATGATTTATTTTTCAATGCAAGTGTACCTAACCTACATCAAAGTTGGTATATTACATCCTGTCGAGTTTTCCATCAACATACGTTATTAAATTAATGATTGAAAACAATAATTTACCTTCAGATATTAATGATTTTTAATCCCAATGAAACTGACTGATGACTTTAAATGCATTAAGCTAAAGGTAACCTACAGTGTTAATGAAATATCCACTGATTATATTTCTTGTTCTTACTACGCCGTGAAGATGGCGATCCGGGAACTCACCGTCACGGGAATTTAAACTTTATTGATAACTAAAGTTAAAAGCTGGTTTTATGTAAACCAACACGAAATTTTCTTCAGTCAATAAGCACTAAAATGTTGGTCCAAAAGATCCAAGCAAAACCAAGCTGTCCTCGATCAACAACCTATAATAGTCCACTGCTGGACTCAAGCCTCCCCCTGATAAACGCATTATTGGCTTTATCTCATGGGGGGCAGAATCAGCTGTATCCTCAACAAAATAAAGGTAAAATTCCCGTGTATGGTCCGGCCTCGTTACTGATCGTTGTAAATGGGTAATCCTATTGAATGACGAGTAGTCGTGAGTAAAATACCGCCATCACTCACGAACTGACCGGTAATTGAATGTATGAACAGTGAGGCCAATTTATCTGTTCAATTGACAGCGATCAAGTGTTTCATGAATGAAGAGTAAAAGTCCCACTAAGTTTTTACTTGAAGCGTGGTAACTGTATATCAATATCAACATTATTATTGATAACTAAAGTTGGTATTGTTGATCGAAGTAGCCGCACCATGGGCCATCGACTCCCTTGGACCGCTACATGCCGAAGCGACCGAAATAATAACTGTATATCAATATCAACATTATTATTGATAACTAAAGTTGGTATTGTTGATCGAAGTAGCCGCACCATGGGCCATCGACTCCCTTGGACCGCTACATGCCGAAGCGACCGAAATAATAAATACAAATTTATTTCTGTGTCAGTGTAATTTTTTGTTTAATTTTACGTTTTCTTAGTGTACATTTTCTAAGACCTTTTCTAAGTCTACATTTATTTTATTTATGGAAATAGTTTTTGACTTTAGACAACCTCAACCTCAACAGCCTGTATTGGTCCACTGCTAGACGCAGGCCTCCCTCATAAGCGCCTAGTGCCCATAATCTCCACGTTGGGCATGCGGGTTGGGGATAGCACTTCAGTGGTAGAATTGTTCTGCAGGGTTCTCTGCGACCCGCCCCCAGTGGATATCCCTTAGTCGCCTCTTACGACACGCACGGGAAGAGATTGGGTAGTGCAAATTCTAAGTCAGGACCACACAGCTTCTCAGCCAGCACTACACAGCTACTTGACAATGTCGTCGGAATCTTCTTACTAGAATGTAAATTCAGAATCTGACAGCCATTTTGTTTTAACGGTCTTAGTTTTAGTTTCAATTTGTACAGATAAGTGTGTGATATTGTTTGTTGTTTTACGCTAAGTAATTGAATGAGAATAAGTATTTCTACATGCATCATGTTTTATGTGCTGCCTACGATGGTTTGGAAGGCGCAGATGTTGGGACCGTTATGTCTAATGTGTTTATTTCCTTTTATTAACTTCTGCTAATCCTTTTTCTCAGAGAAGACATTTGTATGTATTTTGTATCTATTTACTGCTTCATTATTCTCCTTATTGAGCGTCTAGCTGAAGACAGGGCCCTATGGCGCTCATAAGGGGACTAATATAGGCTGATGATGATGATGATGTAAAACATAATCCGACATCTAAGTATATTTTATACTAGCTGCGCCCCGCGGCTTCGCACGCGTTTTTCCGCGTGATTTTTATCCCACGGGAATTGATTAATGGGATAACAGTAACCTATGTTTGATTCTAAGATTAGAATTACTGGTACGAAAAATTTCAGCCCGAACCGTTCATTAGTTTTGGCGTGAAGAGGTTACACACATCCATCCATCCATACATCCATACAAACTTTCGCATTTATAATATATAGTGTGACTAGCTGCGCCCCGCGGCTTCGCACGCGTTGTTCCTATGGAAACATTAAAAGGTGATTTTTATCCCACGGGAACTGATTTATGGGATAAAAAGTAGCCTATGTTTGATTCCAGGATTAGAATTACCTGTATGCAAAATTTCAGCCAGATCCGTCCAGTAGTTTTGGCGTGAAGAAGTAACAAACATTCATCCATACATCTATACATCCATCCAAACTTTCGCATTTATAATATTAGTGTGAAGTGTGATTGTGTGCAAAGCCGCAGGCAAAAGTATAAATGTGAAATTGAATACAGGATGGTAATCAGTAGGTATAATAGCCATTAATTAATTATCCATCTAAAGCTCGTCGCACACCTGAATAGCACCGCTGCAGTACAGCACAACAGTATTCAAATATGGACTTTAACTCGTAAAATTTATATGCATTTAATATGGACACATTCAGATGACAGATAGCTCGTAGAAATTTAATAGTTGTTTAATATTGACACTCAGTTGAAGGTTACGGGAAGCCATTTTAACACTGTAAAATGTATCTAAGGGCTTTTAACACGGTCTGCGCGTCTCCAATACTACAATATCACGTCCCTTATCCAGCGTCGGCAAATTGTCGACTGCAAGACAACTACACCCGTCGGCTGCAGTCGACAGGCAACTTGCTGCCCATGTATTTAAGACGTGAAGTCCGTGTTAAAGAGCCCTAAAGATAAGGAAGGAGTCGAATGCCATATTTGAATGTACATTTTTGTGCTGTGGGAAAAAGGTGTTGGATAAATCTGCGCAGAGCTTTAGTGTAACCTTATCCTACAATGCTGATTGCGTGTGGTGTGATTTAGGATCTGTCGAAGTCCAGGATCCTATGTATTTTCTACATAAATACAGGAAACACTTGCGTAAATCGCTGTCTCAGGAAATGTAGTCAATTCAGCGTTAGCTATTTTTATCGTAAGTTCTACTGGTAACTGTAGAGGTTGAGACTTAATTACTTAATAAGATTGCCCAGTTGGTATATAAATACTACTTTCTTTCTTACAGCTGCTTAGATTTTTTTTTGGGCTTTAAAGCTGGTGCGAAACCAGATTCAGAGTCAAATCGTTTATTTCTTTAGACTTACAAAATAAGCACTTAGACAAGCAATTTTTTTATTAGGTATATAAACAGCTTGATAAATATTCATTAATATCAAATAAAAATAAGGTGCAATTCACTATCATTAACTTACATTTTTTGTCCACTAGCGGAAGAACATTTTCTTATACCCCTGGATTTGTAATGTATATTATCCGCATATACATTTTTGCATTGCAATGTAAGACTATTTTTTTATCAATAAATAACTGAAAGTAATAGTTTATATTGGCGCTGATCAGTGCAGGGCCTGAGACCAGCAGTGGACTAATAGAGACAAGTGGATAATTATCAGAAAAAAATCTTTTTTATTTTACTTTGAATCAATGGTGACTATTTTAGTCCCGTATTATAAACAAAGGCTTTATTCTAGAAGAATTACTTTCACTCATACTTCTATCGATAATTGTTTTATTGTTAGCAATTGCGACATTTATCCATAGAAAATACCGGCACCGGTCGTACCTTTGTTTTTTTCCCACTCATAAAACATTCCGTTCCAATTTACGCAAAAACGCACGCTCACGCTTAGCCGCGTCAAATAGTATTCCCAGTCATTCATGGATGTATTATACAGTTAGCACTGGTATGGATTCAGGTATTCACGCGGAGACTAACGCGGTACTAACTGTGTCATATTCAGGGCTTTAGCCATCGTCAGTTGGGACTCTACGGAGGTTCTACGCCGCGCTTATTTAACGCATCCACTGCCAAGTTTTAGGCCCGTATGATGAAAGCCTGCTCAGTCACAGGTCTATACTTGAGAACCGTTTGTGCCATAGAAAAGCGTTACTCAAGCATAGTTTGATAACCGAGTAGACTTTCATAATACGGGCCTTAGTGTTACGAGCTGGCTCTCTGAAATAGCGTGTACTATGATGGCACTCGATGAGTGAATTTCCTCTGTTGGAAATTAATGACGAAAAAACTCCTGAATCCTGATTTTTAATTAACATTAAAAGTAAATAAGTTCAATAAACTCGACTGTATTCTAAATTGTACTAAACTGTACTAAACTTATTCGGTGATATGCCTATTCGTGTTTTTATATTCTTATGAAAGTATGTAAGGTCAACCAGTCTAAATGCGTCTATGGGGAAAATGCGTCTTTTTGAATTTATTCGAAAACTGTTCAACATACGTTGACTTCTGCCATCTAGTTACATTTGTTTAAACTAAATACTGAACATGTAGTTCGTGCGGATGGCGTTGCAGTTCACATATTCGAGTATTTGGCCATTTTGAAAATTGCACGTGGCTGAACAACTTGTGACTGCGGGAGGCGAGTTACTAAATCCATGTTAATAATTATTTTTCTTCAATTAACTGATTTTATTCAATAATGATTGTAAGGAATAGCCTATGGGCTACCTACACAGACAGTTATTTTTAGTGAAATAGCTTTATTTAAAGAAATAATAATGTCTCCATTTATAAGGTTAGGATTAATTTCTTGGGGTAAATGCGTCTGCTGTTATGGGGCAATTGCGACTATGGGACGCATTTGCCCCCAAATCATATATCATCAACCTTTTTATGTCGGCACATTTTAATACGAAAATCAAATGCTCATATCAATGTATCAGATAAATCCTTAATTTAATTTAATAATGCTGGACATGTAGTTCCGCACCGCATCATCTAGCCCTAATCTAAGTAGAGCTTGTGTTATGGGTCAGTCATCTAGACTAATATACTTAATACAATTCATTATATAGATAGGTATACAGGTTATATGTAATATAATACAGGGTGTTTGGTGCATTGTTTGATAAAATATAATGGCGTTGGTATCTTCTGAACCCCCTCAAAAAATATTTATTATATTATATTTTCATGTGAGTACTTTAGGATTTAACTGTCTCATGTAGATCGTTTTTCTACATTCAAATTGATCTCGTAATTTTGAAACTCACTGGCTCATTTAATTTTAATAAAGATTTCTATTACTTTCCAGATTTTTTTCACAACTGTCACCACTAACTATATAACTATAACAGGTACAACACCTGTTTACTAGTACAGTATAGGAAGTAAGCGCGAGCCACCCAAGTAAAATGTTGACAGCATCTGCATTTGATAAGGGGTTAATGCGTCCATCAAAATATAGGCGCATTTGCCCCATTTTTACTAAATTGTCTCTAAATGCGTCAATTATTCTTTTTGACTAGTTTAACTATCATACTATTGCAAAGAAATTTGAACCAAAAATAATACCTAGTTATTATCACGAAAAGCTTACCAATCAAGTTTTTATTCATTATAGACGCATTTACCCCAAGCGGGGCAAATGCATCTAAAATTCCAATTTAAAATAAATAGCCAATTTGAAACATCTGTAAAGCTCCGGCGAAGATATCGCTGCTTGAACTTTGTGCAGAAATAGCCAAAATATTGGACTACAGTTTCAAAAAGTGGATAATGCCATACATTTGATCACAATGATGCGATAACTTGAAGTGATCGAGAAATATGACGCATTTGCCCCGGTTGACCTTAATTATTTTAGTACCTAACATAAAGAGCAATATTATGTCAATCGTTTTGTTCAATAAAAAATGTACGGTCTACATAAATAAATAAATAAATAATGCTGGACAATTCACACATCATTCCCAAGTTAATCAGAGCCTGTGTTATGAGTACTAAATAACTGTTATACTTAATACAATACACTACAAAGATAGATATTTTTTATTATGATATAGAAAACGTCGGCGGGAATCGAACCTGCAACCTCCTGCGCCACACGGGTCGTCATAATTGTAGTTTTGGTACCTAGTACCACCAATCGATCCTCCGCGTCAAATAGTATTCTCACCCATTCATGGATGTATTATACAGTTAGCACTGGTATGGATTCAGGTATTCACGCGGAGACTAACGCGGTACTAACTGTGTCTTATTCTGGGTTGTAGCCCACGTCAGTTGGGTGGGAGGCTCTACGCTGTGTTTTTTTAACGCATTCACTGCCAAGATCACCTAACCATGGTACTTTTAGTGTTAATGATTTTCCTCTCTTGAAAATAGGTGGTGACATACCTACCTACTCGGGTATTAATGTCTAAGAAATTACCTATATGAATACCTAACAGTAAGCACATTCACGTTAGTACATTATGTACATAGTTTTGTTTGAAAAAAAAGTAGGTAGTACACAATATAGTTTCCTACCTATTAGATAATTTTTTATTAATTTTATGGTAGAGTTAAAATGAAATGGCTCCTAGAACGCTACGAGTTTTATGAATGAACCCGCTATATTTATGGAAGAACTTGAAGTGGAAATCTTTAACTGCCAGCATAAATATGAATGGAAAATATACATTTATTCTATTGGTTCTATTCTCGACTCGCAATAAAATAACCCAACGGAAAACAAGAGAATAAATTGCCTTGGTCTTGATTAAACCATGAGTTTTATTTTTTGTAACATGGGCGTCTGAAGCTCATTAAAAAACTATAAAGAAAAGAGTTTAAAAGGCACAGAAATACGATACCTCTAGATTTATATATCGAGTTGTATAGAACATGGGCTTATATAAAATCAATTAGCGTGATCCCAAAACAATTAACAAAATAGTTTCCTGGGGTAAATCTTTGACGCGCGCCCGCCCACACGAAAAGCCGAAAAAACTAGTCCACTCCAAAAAGAAAACACACATGCACAGCTAGCCTGTAATCTCAACTAAGACGCACGCACACACGCGCGCGCCACCCATTAGTATGTGTGTATGACGCTGCGCGTGCTCGCCACTCGCTCCACGGCTTCTTATTATTATTTATTGTTGAATAATGTGAATGGTAATGCTTGGTTGTTCACGATCCCGCATAGCACCTGCCGTATTTTCCCACAGTCGACGCGAGCGCAGGAAGTGCGCGGGTGCGAGCGGGACGCGTGCACTGCACGCGCGAGGGGAGACCGCTGTGTGTTAGAGCGAGGCCGAGGGATGGGAGCGCCTACGCTGCTACGGCGTAGCGCGTAGCACTGAAACATCCATAGACAATCCATTCTTTTCGTAGAGTAAAAAGTCTTTATTTAGGAACATAAACTAGGTGCAATAGCAAAAATAGGAAGCGATGCGTCCAGAAGTAAAATACTGTGTCACAGATTGCAAGGCCCAACTCCGGGTTTGAGTTGGACGATTTCTAAAAAACTGTAGGCACATAAGTTAATAAGGTAATTATTTCCTCCTAAATATTTCGTTGAGAAATATTATTTTAGTGATGATATCACATAAATAACGTCAAATATTTTAGCATTTACTTACAAATGGTGGTTAATAAAGACGGTGTCAAAGAACCGCTACCTTATTATGGTTATCGCCTCATAATGAGATGTATTTATGAAGAGTCTGTTATTGGATAGCTCAAACCAATCATCACGACTCTCAACGGATTTCTTATAGCTGTAAGCTCATAATAAATTTAAAGATCATGCCTATTTACTTGGCATAAGTAGTAGCTTAGGCAATTAATAGTTTTTCTTCGCCAGCTGACGTAATTAGCAATATTATTACATTTGAAAAACAAGTTATTATCCTCGGATAATAAACATTAAAGCATTAAAAATGTAATTTTACCTCAGCTTTAATGATTGTGGCCTGCGCGGTAGGTTAGGTACTACGCGGTTGCGTCAACTCGAGAACCGATAAGCCTATAATTTTCCTGTGTTCCTACATCCTTTTAAGAATAAGCAATTTATTTATAAATAACCGTTTAATAATGATCCATGGAAGATCGGCCCGAGGCGGAGAAATGCTTACCTACCGTGAATAAAAAAAGTTTCAAGTTCTTAAAGGTAAGCCTGATTGCTTAATTTGGGTCCATTGAATAAGGCACCCGAACTTTTTAGTCGCTCATTACGGCATAATGACATCCTCATTGAGGCAATTTTGTTTTATTATTTTTGAATTTAAATTAAGAATCCGTTCCAAGTTCCACATCAATAAAATGTCAGGATCAATTAAGCGAGGTAGATGATTAAAAAAACTCAAAATGGATTCTCCGTACATCGATCGGGAGACTCGACAATCGTGTAGGTATTTTTTTAGCAAAAATGGGTACCCATCCTATGTACCTAAAACCGATTCGATAACACGTGCGGGATATTCGTGGCTGAGAAAAGTGTGTTGTATTGACGACCGATAGAAGAAATTAAAATCCGAAGAAAGAAAGAAGATCAGAAGAAAGTAAAAGAAGAATGGAAGAAAATGGAATTAGAAGATAAATATAACATCGGGCATTTCTAACGCCATCCAGATCGGTTTATGGAAACATTATTCAGTGTTATCAATGTCACAATTTCACAAACCTCTTATGTTGCCTGTTACAATAAGACCTGCCTTAATCAAAGATTTGTACATCTATAGACACAAGTGTTATTTACACACGAATGTCCTCTACGAGCGGCCTTGCGGGTAAACAAACATTCACTGTAGGTTCATTTCTTTCTATACCACAGGTATTATCACTGGATCTTGTTTTATTCTTATTTAGGCTTATTTCGATGCACTGATGAGCAAAGCATTCCCCTAGTCTTCCTGTTTATATCTATTATCAGCACATTAATAAAGAATTAGTAAAATATTTGAAAATTTGTTTGTTACTTCTTTACGCCAAAACCACTTATAATGATTTGAATGGATCTAGTTGATATTTTGCATGGTTTACCTCTAACCCTTGATTAATATATAAACTAGTTTTATTAAAAAAACGCATGCGAAGCCGCAGGCAAAATTTAATGTAGAATAATAACGATGAAAACCAATACAGTCTAAGGAAGATGTCTAGAGAAAGACATCTTCAATCTTCGTATTCAAAAGCAGACATTCAAAGGAGTACAACAAAACAGACAACAAAATATCATATTACACTCCATCCATCCAAACATCCTAGATCTCCAAAAGACGATGTAATTTTCTAGTTACGCTTCTATCAATAGCGGAGATATTGTAAAATAGCCACTGAATAGACACCCCGGATGTTCGCAATTTGGTTTCGTTCAAACCAATGAGCGATTGTATAGCTGGTTTAACAATAATATTGTTCATCCCAACTCTGAATTATTTACCTTCAACCTTATATCTTACGATCTAGAGTCTAAAGTCTTGAATCTTTGGGAGATTGTCCATCGTGTAGGTCAGTCTATTAAATCGGTGAGGGCCGGATGGACTCGTGTTTCTGATTTTAGCGACTTGTGTTACGTCGCCCTATACTTTGTTTACTTCGCTAAAGGGTTTGCCGTAACGGCTTTGTTTTACCGTAACGCCACATGTTGTTTTTCAGATTTACGTTACCCATTTTTAAACACATGTTGATGGGTGCCTAGCTTGATGAAAGCCTTATAAACAGTAACGTGAGAAGTTAACTGTAGGTAGACAGATTTGGGCTGAGTCTAGATAGATCGACACTTTACTATACAGAGAAAACTTAAAAAAAGGAAGTATTAAGGGCGGCCTTATCGCTGAGACCGATAATAGATGATAGACTGTAGTCAAAGGAGTGTGCATGGATTTGAATATAACTATGACCCAATAGAGTTAATGGAATAAATAAGAAATTAATTACTTAGTGAGATAAATAAATGATAATGGCGTCAATACAGGGATGGAGGAATTGGTTTGAGCCTTCAATAAGTTATTATATAGTTATAGGTATGTCTCAAATTGTATAGTTTATGAAACGTTTACTTAGCCATTCAAAGAACATCCTTTTTTCCCAGAAATGTTTCCATCTCTAATTCTGGTGTTTTGTTATTGTATCCAATTAATTCGTGAACTCTTACTAGGGCAAGCATATGTGGCGCGTCATGGGATTTCTGGCACTCTCACAATTTATCATGTTATTCCTTGTATTGTAACATAACTTTAGGTACAACGACTTTCCACTAATTTAGTTTAATGTGGAGCGTCTTAATTAAGAATTCGGCAAGATTCTTTTCTCACGCTTGGTAAATACCTAATTTTGTCTCATTTGCATCTTCAGACTCAAACAGTCCGTGGCGCCAAATAAATTACTTTTTTATTTTTTGCGCTGAATCTCGGCGTGAGGTCGGGTTCTGCAGCTCACTGATTCTAGACCCTCAATGGGTCTTAGCTGTAATCCTAGTGGGGTCAGTTGGTCGCCATGTGTCCATCTGTAACATGAGTAGACCAGACTGGGGTCTGCTGAGATTGCCACATGTCACCACATGGCGTGCCAAAGGTCGACCAAGGAGGTATTTTTTATACCCTTCCGCGTTGTTATTTTGCATCATTTTGTTTGCCGGCAGAATTCTTGGAAGATTTTACATTGTTTGTTGTATCTTTACGAACAGCACATGTTCACAGATTTATAAGTTTAGTACACATGCTCTTCTGGTCGTTTGTCGGAGCATAGACCATAGACATTAACATAATAATATACAATAGACACTGCATGTTAATAAAAAAAACTGGTCTAGCCGATGTCAGTTGCAAACTTTATTATGTCCATAAATCAGACTATATTGACTCTGTTTTAGTTTATTTTTATACAGGTCAAAACACTTCGCTCATTTATTTTGCATAAACCATTCAATAAATTCAAATGCGTATCGTTCACAATGTTCTACGTAAATATCTTGATAATTTCGACACCAATTCCAGACAGGACCATATAAATAATCTGCATATTTATCTTCACAAGACATGTGGACAAACCTCTTTTTGCGCAAGCACTTGTTAATTAATTTAATTGTGCTGACGCCTTATCTAGCAGGTTCTACAATGTCTGTAATGATTTCATTGTAAGCTTGTAGGGGTGTTCTGTCTACCTGACAGACAAGCTCTCCCCGGACACAAAAGGACACAAGGACTCAAGTTTTTACCAAACCTAAAAATTGATCCCAAACTGAGGTTTCAAATTACATTAGTCTTGGACAACCGGTTCAAAACAAAAGCTATGATATTCAAGGTAGTTATAGGTCTGGAATAAAACATAGGCTTCATTTTATCCTTTTCGTCAGTTTCCGTTCCCATGCGAAAGACACAACACCACCTTTAAATGTTCTCATAGAAACAACGCACAGAAAGTAGTGATTTATGAGTGTTTTTGAACATGTTGCAGTTCTTTCTACATTCTGAATTAAAAACATTGGAATTGGACGAGAATGCTTCTTTTTGCTAAAATCCGCGTCGTTCCTTTTTGGGAACGCCGTCTTTCCCTGGTTGATGAGTACCTACTGACTTCTCGAACGCTGTGTAACACGTTACATTGCGTCCCGCAACGCTGGTGAAGGTCGGTACACCTTTCAACCTTTGAGGTGATCTTTCGGAAGGTAATTAAATGTTTGCGCCAGGCAACCCTAAACCAATGCTTGCTTGAGGTGCTCAAACCTGATCACCTTTTGAAGCGTCGATAAAGAGTTCAATTTACTTCTCTACTTATCTGTCCTTTCACTTATGCAAGATCAGACTTTATAGGAAAGAAGTTGAAGAAAAGACTTTACGAGTGCAATATCTGTAATCATCATGCATCTACTTTATATTGCTTCAGTAGGAGAGCTCTATTTTTGCATGTTTTTGACTTCAATACGTCAGAGTGCAAAATCATTTTTCTGGGGCAAAACTTTCGCGCAGCGAAAGTTCGTAGTTTGTTATGCAGCAACCTTAGGTGACCCTTGCTAGCCCCAGTTCCGACTAAAGAAGGAAAAATGCTACCTAAATGGTGTATCAAGACATGAACAAGACTACAAATACTTTATATTCCACACCTAGGTGAAAAATAGAACAGAAAATATTAGCTAGTGTAGGTACCTATTATAGATTTTGAAGGTCACAAACCGACTTTGCGAGAGTGAAAAATAGAGTGAAAAAAAATCTTCTCGGTAAGTATTCCATAGTATACAAGGCACAGTAAAGTAAGTTGAAACTCATTACAGCAACCAAATCGCACCAACTCGACGCAAATAATCGCTTCCCATTACTCAAGAGGACAGTGGGTTCAAAACCATTTCCGCCACTTTCATCGCTTTATTCTCAAATAGCGTTTGCAAGCTGTGCGGGCAGTTTATTGCATTGGCACGAGTGTCCGGAGCCGAATCACGCGCACGGGCAAGAGGCGAGGAGGACGGGGCGAGGGGGGAACCTCGCGACCGTGGGAACGCAGTGCTCTTAACATGACACGTGCTCGGCGAGCTACCAAGACCGCAACGAGAGCGAGCGAGCTGCAAGATACACCACTCTAAAGAATGAAGAGAATGGAAAGTAAGAAAATAACAAGACGCGCGACAATAAAAATAAGAACGAACAATAATTTGTGAGCGTCGAATTTCGGAGCGTGAAAGGGACAGAGGAGTAAGAATAAAATTGTAATGGAGATGTTGATTTATTGTGCGGCTACTGTGTTGCTGTTGTTTTGCAAGGCGATCGACAATGGTCGTGGTTACAATGGAATAAATTGGTGGCGACTGACGCGCTTATTATCGTCTTTAGCTGATGGCTGGTTTAACTTGCGCAATTGGGATTGGCGTAACTCGTAGCGAAAGCCTAGTAGGAGCTTCTCAAAGTAGATATTTACAAAAGGATTTCGTTTGTATGGAATGTAAAAACTGAAACATGAGAAGGAGAGAATGAAACTTACAGAAAAATACAGCAATCAAACTCAATAAAGACCTTAACGTCGGACCCTTCCTATAATCAAGGAGCCCTTCCCAAACTTTCAACTAACGGCTACAAAATATATTGAAACTTCCCGGAAGAGGTCAGTACAGTACGTGCATAACGACTGCATACGATTGCAATTGACTGCAACCGTCATGTCAGTGCGATCGCACACTCGACATTGCGGCGCGCGTGACCCCGACCGCTATGCGTTGCGCGTGCGGCTAAAAGGTTAATGTTATAAGCGGAAGCGATTTCATATCACGAGTTTTTTTGTTTTCTTATTTTGGGGCCACTTTAGAACCCAGCCAGCCGTGAGACAATTGAGTTTAGATAAAAAAATGCTGGGGTCGTGTGACCCCAGCATTTTCTTATCTAAACTCGGGAAACGGTAATGCCCATTATCGCAATTAATCTCCAGGTAATTAACGCACAATGACACACACCTTTTGTAGCCGCTTCAACGCAATAATCTCGCGATGTCTCTTGGTGTATAGCCACTCGAAATAACCTAACGTCAACGTGAATGCCGTTGTGAAATAATCACTAGAAATCGTGGGTGGCTCCAGAATATGACGTTTCATAAGAAAATTTGTCAAACTATTGAATAGGACTACGGAAGGTTTGACAATACTTTTTAAAGAAATAATAAATGAATTTCTGTAGTCGACGGCTGAGAAAAATACACTATATGGTCCAAAAGTCCAGAGTGCTAAGTTTAAATTCGACTTCTTGGAACATAGAAATAATTATTTCATGAACGTATTTTAAAACCTCATAAAATAAAAAAAAATTGTTAGAGTCTGTTCAAATAAAGAAGCGTCGTCGTGGCGTTACGGTGAACTAACACTTTTAGTCGTATTGCAAATTGCAATGACAGCCAGTGTTGTCAACGCTACAAAAGTTGCTAGTTAGCACACGCGCGCCCTCGATTCTCACGACGTCGCTTCTCTTTTTGAACATACTCAACCAATTATGGCTAGGTAAGTACCTTCCTTGAAACAATCTTATCTTTAAAGTCGTAATGCCAAGGTTTCACACGAGCTTTATCACTATACGGGAACAAATGTCATACAACAAAGTAAATGACATTGTAGGCGCGTGCGACCCTGTCCGCGTGCGACATGACTTTACGTGACGCTATGCCTGTGGAGTACAAGGCATAGGCGGACGAGATTTATTATATTTTCCTTGTTTACCATATCGAAACTTTAAACAGCTTGAGTTTAGAATTTTCATAATGTTAACTTATGTAATGAGATTCATTTCAAAAGATCGTTGTCATACTCGTGTATGAGATAGGTAGCAAAAGATCTGCCCTATAATTTTATTCCTTAGTACAGTAAACTGGACTACCGAAATGACAATTTTCGGTAGTCCAGTCAACGAAAGTGGCTGAACGGGACAACGGGCAAGGAGCGGTTTTATTTTGGGCTTTTTTTCTAAGTGCAAAACGGTTCTAAAAATGTGATAATTACGCCACAGCATACAACAACAGAGAAAACAACTTTGAACAAACACTAAACAAACTTAAATAAGCTCCAATTGCTGTATGAAGATTTTTTTAATTGTCGTTAATTCGAATCTAAGACATATACAACCGATAACAGCCAATTGCAACCGTAAGAATGTTTGCGGTTGTAATTGGTTGTTTGACAATAAGATTTTTGACTACATCCAATACAATGCAAGCTAAAATAACGTTATCGTTATCAATCAAATAGGTATACAAAACTCTCGCTATAGAAGCTCAGCTAGACCATAAAGCTTCTAGAGTAGCAGTCCTGCCTGTCTTACCAATGGATATTATGCATACTTTGCATGCAATCAAGTACAACATTGCAAGTTCTTTTGCTGCCGCCTTGAAGATTTTATTACGTGGGAAAAGTTGAGACTATATCTAGATTTCCATTAGATATAGCTTATAAAAGTGCAAAAACAACACTCTCATAAAATACCTGGGTAATGATCGCATATAAAACATTGTAACTGTACAATGTAACAACAATGCTCTTCCTACGCGAGTTTCATCAAAAGAATCGAATAAACGGAGCATGATCGATTATCATTTTCATACAATCGATGATCTTAAAGGTCACGCGTAATGCCATTCATGCACGAGCATTATTCATACTGAAGAAACTATCCGTAAATTCTATTTAAAAGAACCCAACAAGGAAAAAACCGAACAAAAATAAAACTTACTACTCAAGGAACAGGGTTGGTTTTAGAAAACAGGAATGCATGTTACTATTTCGTAAAAACATGATAATACGCTGCAAAGCAAAATAGTGTTTCAATATACAGCTTTACAGATTAAAATCCTGTATAAGCGATGGTAAGATGGTGATATCGTAAGCCAGGAAGCGCATTGTTAGGTCACGTTCTCACAACTCCCCTTTTCTTCGAGGGGGAATAAATAATTGCACTTTTTTCTGTCGCATATGGCCAAGGAACGGGGATTGTGCAAGATCTTTCCCACGGTTTGCCCCTCGGGCATAAAGGCCGATCGAGGTCAAGAAAAAATACTTACGTGCCCCATGCGGGAGTCTTCTTTTGTCGAGGCAGATGCGTTTCTAGGGTTAAGTGTGGAATTGATTATGAAAGTGAGTTGATTGACGTCACTGGGTTCACGGCACGTTTTGGGGTTTGGCTCTGATAGCGCGTTAGAAATGTGGACCTTACTGCCAATGTAAGGCTGACTAATAAATAAGGAAGGTTGATTATGTTTTTCATCTTTCGAGATATACGGTAAAGTACCATAGTGCAAACTATAATAACAAATAATTACCTCAGGGTTTTTTTTTGGCTGAATCTTTTGGCTTTGAGAGAAAATGCTTCGATTTTGAGGTTGAAGTAATAGATTGGCATCTATGAATTTTTGCTATACCTACCCTTACCTCCACTAATTAGCTGGATCTTAAAAAATCTTAAACCTAATATAAAGTAGGGCCGTATAATGTATAAAAACCTTCCTCTATTATTCGAAGTTTCTCACAGTTATCTTGTCATAGGAAATAGGTCTGTGTGCAACTGATAATAACTCCTAAAAAAATCCAAACCCAAACTGCATTAAAACTTTTTTGTTAAACTTATCATCGTATCCAAAACATTTTAAGGGTTCCAATTTCAAAATCCATTCCATTCCTATACACGTATGGCCAGTATTACAGATATAAAAACTTGACAAAAAAAGAATTGCACCTTTTCTAAGGCGTTCTGTATTTGAAAACTGGTCGCGTTCCCACGATCGCTCGCGCCAGTTGCTCGATTCTTCCCCCTCGATCTTATTCTTTTTTGCTATAAAAGGTGATATTTGTGTGACAAGCGAGGAGGAACGACTTTTATTTTTATCTACATAAAAACCAGACAGGGTTATTACTCTTACAATGAGATAATGCAATTATGGCTGCAAGGTTTATCCAAGATTCTGAAATTTCAGGAAGTGTGTACATTTGACTAGTCAAAAACTATCAAACGATATTTCTCTTAAGAATTTCTTAAGCCTAGACTTATAAACAACAAATAAAATCGCGTAAACAATGTTTTCACGCGTACTTGGGCTGTGAGTAATCTTAATACACAGTCAATCAATGAGGGACATGTGCACAAAAAGCTTAATCCACTATCATTAAATTTATTCCAAACTCTATTCTCAAACCATAAGCTTCAATTCTGTTTGTATTTTGTGTAAAAAGGATAAGGTTCGAAATTAGACTCTATAGCAAGGCTGGAAATTCGTATTTGGAGCGCGTGTGTATCGTCGTCGATGACAGTAGGCTACAGCACACATTGCATTCAGCCGGATCTTTTCCCACGATCCACGCGACATGTGGCTCGCGCTTACTCGCGCTTACCCGAACAACGGTGACGCGTGACAAAAAATACTCGTCTTAGCGGATCTATGAACGTGAGATAAGGAACGGACGGTTTACCGGTTTTTATAAATATTCTCGAAATATTAGCATTATTATTCACGAGGAATAGATAATGGGGGTAGGTATTTAATATTTTAGATTTTAGCCATTCAGAAACTTCTTTATTACCTACCTAGACCTACCTACTAAATATGTAGGTATTAAGTAGTAATAGTGACCTGACCACACAAAAAAATATATTTTTCCCGAAATCAATTATTAATGGCATACAAACCTACCTACCTACGCAATACCTTTTTTAATTGCATAAACTACATTATTTCCCGGTTCATCAGGGTTATTATATTAGAATCTATAATAAAATAACCATGATGTAAGTTCTCTCCTAAAAAAGTTTTGCTTTTTCTTATATCAAATTCTCTAACCCGAAAATCATCATGACATCATTCCCAAAAGGATCTTAAAAAAGCAAAATACCAAGGTCGAGCGAATCCAAATTTGAATTTTCGAATGCATGTTTTTTAGCGCGGGGGGCAGGTGGCGTGCGCGCAACTGTCGTCTTTCCCACGGCTCCGCACCGGGCCTTCGCCTGGGACCGTGTCATGATTGCCAATTAACGAAATTGATGTATTTTTTTAAATCTAGAACTTGTTTGTTCGTAGTTTTAAACGTTAAAAGATTTGCTGAAAATACATTTTCTTTTGCGTGGAGCCTTTTTTCATACCTACCCACATACTTTTTATTGTTTCTTATCTCTTTTTTGCCGGTTCTGTGTGAATATAACGTTTCAAGATTGTTAAATAAGGATTTTTTTTTTAATCTTGAATATTTTTTACATTTTAAGCTTTCGCTGAAATGGTCTTTTATTTATGTAGCCGTTTTCTATACCTACTTTTGTTATCAGGATTCCTTTATAATTTTCCTTTGGCAATCTTTTTTTTTGTTCTAGAATTTGGTTGCCCATTTCAAGGTTTTTTAGCATGTTTGTTTTTATGTAGGTATGATATTGTATGATAAAGCCATACTCATAACAGTTTGTCATTTATAACTTCACAGCATTGTAGTCGCGTGCGATACACGCGTCTACACCTACGCTATTTCCGTAGGTTCTATACCTACATACATATGCGATGATATCATCTTAATTCAACATTGTATTTATTATTCATGTGAATTTAAACTTGTATTTAGGTACCTATCCATGGCTCATGGTAACGTTGTTGCTGTTGTGTAGATTTAAAAAACCGTTTTTTTTTGTAATTTAAACGAAACACGAAAAGTTTATAACCGTTGGAGCTCTACATTTTTACTTTACCTAACCAGCCGTGGATCTTGGCAACGTCGCTACTAAATTGCTAACTTGAGATTTTATTTACAATTAAGCTACTTGTAGAATATTTGTAACAGTCTGCAGTTAGCTCAATTGTTTCTAAATAAACAAATCTTAGCACTATTACTACTAGTAGGTATTTCTTTTATCTATTTGTTTGTATTTTTCTTTTTCACTAAAGATGTGTAATATAATAAAAATTTGCAATTGATTTTATTATATTTTATTAAAATATTACCTATACATACCTAATTTAATTTAACAAAAACTTATAAAATAACATACTATTAGATAGCTCTACATTTATCACAAAAAGCGCGCTTATGCCATCTAGTGAGGCTTCCTTGAACTAACGACAATGGTAAAGACAGGGGGATGCGGAAGTATTTGCAAGACAATTGTCACCCAGACAATACCGGGTCAAAGGTAATAATGCGAACACCGTGGGAAAGGTGAGATTCACTAGGATTTTGGGGGGTGATTTTGTATAAATTTTGCACTGGGAGCAAAATGAGTTCAGTTATTTTTGTGACGTGTAACAGGAAGTAACGGTGTCTATGTGTAGTGAGTTTTGAAGCCGATAAAAATATTTCCACCAAGATGGAAGGTGAAGAAAAGTTTATCAGTGAAAGTCGAATAGTATCTGTGACAAAGATAACGGTGTTTAATAATTGTAGTGACAAGTTTATATAAAAGTGAATGGTGTTGAAAGTGTTATGCAAAAAGTGTTTAATTATATCATTTTATGATGATCACCATTTACTTCAGGGGTTTTAAAAGCAAGTGAACAATGCTAGGTTATTTTTTGCTATGGTCGTGTTAAGATTGTCAGTTAGTGTAATACTATCTGATTGTAACTCTGTAACGGATATATTTCACATAAACAAATATTTATTTCTACAACACTGAAAAAATCTAAAACGTTTGCTCTAGATTTAACGTAAAAACATTTCGCAAAAGATTAAATTTATTTTCTCTTTCTTACTTAAAATGTAAAATAATTTCCGTATTCGACTAATTAAAAAACAAATTGAAAACAGTCATCAACGAAACATTTTTGATGTTGACCGAGCGATGAAATGAATTTTATCAGTTGTTTATAGAACGAGAGCGGCGCTGAGTCACGCCGCCGTTTATTCGGTGATAGCTCGTTAAGGGGAGGGTATTGCGTTAAATGTTAATTATTTTGACATTTTCCTTTGACTACTAAACATTTCTATGTAGAGTCAGAGTCAGATGACAAATGACTCTCTCAGTCAAATGACTCTGACTTTTTTACGTTTACAAACGTTTATTTCTTTAGACTTACAAAATAAGCGCTTAGACAAGTCAAATTTTAACTATGTAACAGCTTGATGAATAGTTATTACTATCAAATAAGAAATAAGGTGCAATTGACTCTAATTCACTTTAATTTTTTGTCCACTATCGGTAAAAGTGAAAAAGAAACGTAAGTTACATGTGAGCTAAGTTATGACAGTTTTGACTACCCGATGTTAGCCAATATGTGAATGAACCATGGAAGTTCTGTATACTCTTAATATAATGCCATCTCGTGAATTTTAAATCTCTTTTCTATTTGCTGATAGTGGCATATTACTTCTTTTTTTTTAAATATGTGAACCTTTTTTACACTTTTACGAGATACTAACTAGACAAAACTGCTAAACAGGCGTCTTTTTGTTTTTTTTTTCAGGCCGTTCGTGACCGAATTTATAAACTATTAATTACTGTAAATGATAAACTATTTAAAATTGGTGTCACTTTATATAAGAAGTACCTATCGTCAAAAAAGGCAATTTACGCAACTCACAATGCAAAAATCACGCTCGTCTGGACTCAGCCTAAATGCATCGCCTTCATATCTAGATTGCTCTATAATTCTATAGAGTTCAGTGCAAAAAATACAGCCTTAATCACGCCAGCTCACTGCTTACGCAAATATCTATTGACACGATCCACCATCATCTGGACAAATAGCTACGATGATATCACCGTACGATACTATACAGTACAATATTACACAGGTGTACCGACAATAATTAACTGACATGACGCGAGGATCGCGATTGGTTATGATCTTTACATACCTATTTAATAAGTATCTCTTCCTAAGCTTTACAAAATGAAACTATTACAGAGGCATTAATTAATAGCTTATAATAGATACCACAAACTGAACGTAGGATTTTTAAAAATTCCTGCGTTCAACGTAATAATAAGATATAATAGTTGGGGGCGCCACTTTCGCTGGTGTATGGGCCTTAAATTAAATACCAAGCAAGACGCAAGAGCATCTTGAAGTGAAGGACATGGGGAAGCAAAGAACCACAAACAAGATGGGAGGATGATATCAAAAAAATGACGCTAAAGACCTCAATTAGAAGAAGTAGAAGGATTTATGGAGGCTACTGTAGAGTTAACTGTTCGAAAACAGATGAGAAGAAGAAACTAAAGACCAAGGTGCTAATACTCAAGACAGATCACAGGAGTGAAACATCTGAAATACGCAGAAAAGGGAAATACCGCCAAGTAAGAATGTTTTGTGGTCAAATTAAGGTCTATTGACGGTACAAAGTCTTATAAGAATTTACCTGCTGACGTGCCCACTGTAAAACCATTATTATGAATCATGCCGAAAAGTTTCAATATCTTGTTCATAGCTTTACATTACAGATACAGGTTTTTTAAAATCCATTTAAAACAAAACTTTATCTGAGTTACGATGGTGAGCCCTGTCCTGATTCATGTGCTACTTACATATGAAAACTTTTATCTCATGTAAATGAGAATAATAAATCCCTCAGTATGGATTAAACTTGGTCCATAAACTTGAAGGACCATCAATTACCAACACTGTAATTGACAAGTTGTACCAGTAGGTCATAAATGTAAATGTAACTAATGTATGGTAGGCAAAATTTAATTTACCTAATAAAATGTATGGTAGGTAAATTGTTTCGTACCATCAGACGCCTAACGGCACTTTAATTGGAAATGAAAAGTCAATTATGGATGGTTAATTCAATTATGATCAATTATCATCACTCATTGGCAGATAGTGTTAGCAAAACTGGAAATATATAAAAAAGGAGAATTTGCTTTTTAAAAATACTCTAAACAGCTTTTGTATAATTTAATGAGGAGATGAACCAAAAGATTTATTAAATTGAAATGGCAAGTCGGGTAAGACACAAGATGCAAACGTTTCATCAAAATTTATCTTCTAACGCGCGTGTGTTCTAGAGTACTAGAAAAAGTGCAAATCCCAAAGTACGATTTTGCACGTGTCCGATCCGAATTCCATTCGAAATTGGAAGCTAGAGAGAAAAAAATTAACCCAAATTTTGCAAGAGTTGCGGAATCTAAAATAAGGGGTTGCAAAAACTCCTTTCTAACCCGAACGTCCGAGACGTACACGTGCATACACAATGGCGATGACTCACGGCCCGATACCGACGCGAACGCCGTATTATTAAAGAGAAGAAGAAAAAACATAAGCGCTCACTCGTCGTGCCATCAAGAATTGTACATCTGCCGAAAATTCTCACGGATCCGTCGTATGGTATTATTACTGTAGATCTCGCTATCTTCGTATTATAGATCTGGACGGTAATTATGACGAGTAGCTAGCGGTATCTCAGGAGGGCTTTTTAATCAATAGTGCGATTTGCATACTGGACTGCGTTTGGCGCGACACGGTTTATGCAAACGAGATGGTGGTTGCAATTATTCGGTTTAGCGCATGATAACTCTAGATAGCCTTTTAACGGGGATTTTAATACTGCTTTGCATATTTAATTTGCTAGTCGTTCTAGAGATAGAAAGGTCTTTTCGGATAACAGTTTTATAGTAGAAGAGTATTGTGAGATTTAGATTTTTGTAAGTGGTAATTTTATGCATGCCGATTTTTGTACTTGTTTTGAGCAGTCGTTAAATATAAAGTACCTACTTGACCCTCGACGATGACGATTAATGCAAATGCTAATATTACTGTAGTATTTGTATTCTGTGAGCGCGTGTGTTTTGAGCATAAACAAACGTGTAGTAGTTTTTCTAGTAAATTCCGCGGCACTATTGTGCATGGATTGCAATTTTTGCGATGATGACTGTATGACCACAGCAATGATTGCCGCAAATAGCTCCTGAGTTACTAAAAGCTGTACCGCAGTTGATACTAACCGCATAGGGTTTTCAATACAGGCATGACTGTTTTGCTGATTGCGGTAAGCTGACCTATTTCTGTAAATGCATCCATTCACTGTACACTTTTTCGAACCACATTGATTCGAGGTAAGTACCGGACTTGAACATAGGTCAGGCCTAATGAGTGCCATAGCACCCTATCCTAAACTATGGATAATAGTGCACTGATAATCTTACAGTCGGTTCTTCTTATGCTGAATATTTCCATAATAAGGATAAAAATCTAATTGATAAGAACTTTTTTGATCATTAATATTTTTATTAGCGTCCGAAAAACCGACTATTATTACGTATCATCATAAGTCAAGATGGATTATGTGAATGGTTTCAGTTTTTATTGTTCTAAGCATGTCTGTGACGTGTTGAGTTTAGTAACAGGATTTTTTAAATGACAATTGCTTAGACTTTTTCGTAGAGTCGCTACGAAACACATTAGTTATGCATGTAGTTGCATTGTTTTTATCTCTGTGATGCATTTTAATTTTATATAAACTCTGTATTAGAAAAGACTTAATGTTTTAATTATTTTTAAACAGTTTGTAGATAAAATAAGTAGATAGTATGCGTTAAAAAAATATGAATTTCGTAGACCCTCGTAGAGCCTCTACGATATTGGTTTTGCATGTTTTGTTTCCTAATTTCTATGATTTCAGTTGAAATTCCTTTTCATAAGAGTACTTCTACTAGTTACTTATTAAAGAATAAGTAATGTTGAATTTGTAAATACTTTATTTGCTGCATGAGCTCGAAGAATATTTCAATAGTGAACTAAGTCAGACTTTGCATTAAGTACTTATCTCAATCTAATACTAAAATTATTTCCTTGGAATCAATAGACTGTGTAGCTTCGTTCTACAATTTCCCATTCAAATTAACAATTAGAATCGTAACAATCAATGGTAACAATGCATTTGAAAGCTTTCATTTCGCACGTGCAATCTACATAAATCGTGAACTCTAGCCATCCTTTTGTTCAAATACTGTTCACGGGGTTCAAAGAAATCTATTCTTTCGACGTTCTTTATAATGCATGTTATTCTTTGCTGTCCTTTGCATTTGCACAATGCATGAAATGGTTTAGCGTATTCTGATACAAGTTTGGACATGTTTGAGGTGTGAGCTTTGCAACAGGTTGGAACTTGTTACGTCCAGGCTTTATTTATTCTGAGGTTAAGGCTTTTGCGCAATTATTGGGTGCTTAATTTACGTTGTACGGTTAATTGTTCGACAGTTATGATAAGTAGGCACCTAGTGCGTTTATTTTTTCTTAAATTGATTGCATTTTAATTATAGTGTTTGGTTTTTTATCGCTGTCGTTAAAGCAATTTTTCAGGAGGGTTATGCGACAAGTTCAAACTTGTCTGATCCGATGTTTTTTTTGGCTAGTTTATCTGCACGTGTGTGGGTGGGACACTTTTTCGATAGAGTCTTCTTACTACCTGAATTATTATAAACTTGAAATAAATAGTACCTAACAAAAAAGTGCATATTAGAATATGGTGTTTGTGTTAAATATTATGTAGATCATAGAGAACCTTGTGTAGATAGTAATTTGGATATGGGATTAAGTAAAAAATTGCAGAAAGTTTAATTGATTTGGTCGGATTTTCCCGAGGTGCATGCGTTCTAAAGTTCATCGGTTTGTGATCTCTTTTGTGTTAGTTAAACTAATTACTTACATTGCAAAGTCTAACATACAAAATATATCACACAGCTAATATATTAATTGTACTCTGCAAGCATGATTCTCGTAAAATTCTGTTTAGGAACAATACCTTCCTACTGGATAGTAAGTGGATGCAAATTAAATGCTGATTATGGTATCAATCTATCGTGTACCTATTAGTAAACGTCTTGTACAGCATCCACGATCTAAAAGAAAAGATCTCGAATAAAAAGTCCATTAAGAATCCAGTAGCGAGGCTACCTCGCCTCAGGGACTGCACGTGCTTAAGATCTTGCCTTAAAACGCTTGCCAAATATGGCCTGAACAGCCAAGACTGGTCCCAGGCCATGGAATACTGAACACTTTGGACCAGTCCACAGGTCGAAAAGAGTTTGTATAGCGCGCGCCACAGCCCGCGCCAACACATATCTTGTCAGACTACTTTTTAACAAGTCAGCCCATTATGGACCTTTGATTTAAACCTTTATAGGACGTGCTTTTTATGTCGCTACTGTACTTTCTGTATGATGCAATGTTTTATCCCTGCCTAGTACCTATTCAAGTCAACTGAGGACTTTATTATTGCCTGCCTGTTGGTGGTTGGGAGGTTCAAAGGAAAAATAGAAATATATTTCAATTCATGTTTTATTTTCAAATTAACACATTCAATAAATTATTATCCCTATAACAAATTAAAGCTCAATGGAACATCACAAAGCACTAACCCTATCCTTATACAATACAAAATTCTCAAAAAATATCACAACGCGATACAAAATTAAAGCTTTCGAGGAGTTATCACGAATAACTAAACCTATCCTTACATGGCACGATTGGAAGACCTATCTAACGTAAAGCTAAATCACAGACGGTTGACGAAACCAACGGAGCAGTCGCAGGCACTGGTTTCACGGAAGACACTGATTGTTGTGTGTTTGAGTGTTTAGGCTTGCACCCAGCGGTCTTGGAAGGTGGGGCACTGCTGCTCGGCGGTCTGGCACTCAGTGTAGCAGTGTGCCGCTGCGAAGTCAGCCTCGTCCTTGGAGACGGTAGTCCAGAAGAAGGTTCCGGCTTCCGTCCTTGCGAAGTGAACGGGTACGTAGAAGTTTTCAGGGGTCACTGGCACAATATCGCACGAATCTTCGCTGTAAACCAGGAAGTTGGCGCCGGTCGTCGACTCTTCAATCAATTTGCGCTCCAAAGCTTCATTGGCAGCGTTCTGATCGTCTTCGAAGCACGTGTCGACGGTTTTGGCGGGAACGCGCTTGGTCACTTTCTTCACGATCTTCATCAGCGGCTTCAGGAGGGCTTTGATGCCGCTGTTCTTCATCTTCTCAGAGTTGAATTTGTTCTCGTTGATCGAGTTGTTGGTGGCGATGATGTATTCGTTGTTAGCGTAGTAAGACATGTTGTAATGTGTGAGAGGGGAACGTGTGTTGCAAGTGAGATCACAGGCAGGAATGTAGGGCTGGTAGGGCCGGCCGGGTATTTATACACGGCGCGCCGCCCCCGGCACAAAAGGCCGTGTACGTGAAAAGCTCCCTTGTGTGTGTGGGTGGATCAAGTGGTTTATTCGAAACCCCAATAAGTTTGTATCGACACAGGTTCACTATAGTTTGTTTAATTTCTATGGCACATTATGGAGCCCTCTGAATTCATTAGTGTCTAATGAATTTCAAATTAGATGCTTCCTCGATTTTGTTTTTGTAATCAAATAGTATGTTTAGAGAAACATTGAATTGATTAGTCTGACTTGTAATATGGGTTTTGGTTTAAAGTTTCAGTAAGAAATAAATATGTATTTGATCAGGTGGTCAGTGAATTTACACAGGTTTTACTCTTTACGACAATTTGATGGCACAGCTTCTATTTCTTGTTTCATGGAGGAGTTTCAGAGTTCGTCTATTCGTTCAACGTTTCCATGTTGCTACGTTTTGCATAGCGTCCAATTCAATAGTCACTATAACATGTGCAGTGCATTAAATGTAACAATATCATAATCTACCCTAACCCCTTCAAAACAAGTGCATGAGAACTGCGTCCACGCGCCGTCCACACGCCTTTCTGTGGCCAAACAATTCATTAGTCCCCTGACTCTGGCCCCTCATATAACCCCTCAGAATAAAATTGCCCTCAAGGACAATGCGATTGTTATCCCCCTAGTTGGGGTCAATAAGTCGCCATATGACCTTGTTACGTGGCTCGTGCGGTGCGCGCGTTTGAAGCGTGCTTTGACCTGGCGCTTGGAGTCTAGGTTTGATTTATGATAGTCTTGGTTGTGTTTGACTATGTTCTGTCTATTTATAGATTTCTGGTGATATAGGACGCTTGATGGAACGAAGATAATTCTAACGTTACGACAGGACATGGAAAGAATGCCGTCTCACAAGTCCAGCGTAATCAACCCCATCAAGTTCAGTCTCGGCGTTTGAATAATTCTACTTGATTAGCATTTTGTTTACAAAAAGTTCTAATAAAATTTCAATGCCACCTACACACAAAAATCCAACTCATACCGGTCCAAACATGTATGGTTTTTTCTTGATGTCCGAAGAGAGTATTACAAAAAAATGAAGTTAAAAGAAATCAGTGTAGCGGTGATAGCGCTGGCTGGGCCAATGGGGTGCGCGTGAGCCGGCAGGTGCTGCGATCCGAGGCTCTCGCACACACACGCATGCGGCTCAAATATACGATCTCTGAACACGTGCATTCGAAGGGGATGAAGGTATACGAAGCCAAGACATGCGAGCGAGATACCGCATAATTTTTTTCGTATGAATAGATTCACGACTCCCTCATATCCGAAATAGGGTAACGCAAAGGCTAATTTGGTTATTGAAAATTGAGGGGTTGTTCGTGGGAATGCTCCTCGATCCTAGGTTCCCAGGGTTGCTCGCACATTGAGTTTTTTTCGGCGATTCGAGATTCGGAACCACGACAGATGGCAAGCGTGCATCGTTCCCGTTCTGCTTTGTTATAATAAATCGTATGGGTATTGGAATCAAACATACCATTTTTATGGCTCAGCGCATCGCGGGGGTGGGGGATGAAGATGTAAACAAGTGTAAAAGGGGTCAGTGGAACTCGGCCGGGGCTGTAATTAAATGTCTATTAGAGTCATTTTAGGAGTATTAGGAGTTATTGTGAGGGGTTGAATTTAGATTTCGAGGATAATTGATGCAATCAAAGGATTGCTGGGTCATTATAAGTAGGAGATTATTGTGGCAATCTTGGAAGGGTAGTAATTTGTTCAAATGAGTCATTAATTTGCAAAGCTTTTGTTAATTTGGGGCTTTGATTGTGCGTAATTTATTTATTTGTATTGATATTTTGAGAAAACGAATACTTAACTGGAAAATTACAAAAATATAAACATGTCTGTTGCCTTCAGATTACAATTCTGGACATAACAGCATATCACAGCCTTCATGATCATTTTCGTTACCTATCATACCTTATTTGCGTGAAAGTGTCCCATTTTACTCCAAATTGGTGTCCCATAATCGTTCCACTTTTTCACTTCTGATCTCTATCTATTGTCACGTTAACATTTATCACATTTTTTCAGGATTTGCGCAAACGTTCACGTTCCCACGATATCCCCGAAGATGCAAAAACCACAGACAATAGAGGAGAGAATAGAGAAGATACTCTACGTCATCTTAAGATAGAGGGTAGTTTTTATCGTTTTGTGATGCCCCTTGGCGTGACAAGTGATCTGTGGGCCTAGGGAGCGCAGACCCTATCTATTGTATTCATTGTTGCCTTTGCACTTGTTGCGTTGATGCGGGGTCAAATGTTTTTTGAAAGCGGTTAGTATGGGAAAGAGTGTATAATAAATTGTAGTGTTCTTAAACGTACCTGTATATTTTGTGTATTGAAAACAGAGAGTTGTTCTTGTGTCAGATGTTAAGATCATTTTACTTGTACACTGGATTTGGATGGTTATAGGTATGCATAGTTTAGTTAATACGTGGGTATAGTTTAATACCATTTACTACACAAGAAAAGCTTTTGATACAAATATTGTGTGATACCTTCATTAAAATACTTACACAAAAAAATACTTTCTGTGATAAATTTTTCTTGTATCATTCTTATAAGATTACAAATATCTTATTTTCAATTTTGTATCAAGTAATAGTTAGAAGTAGTAGTAGTTTTTTTTTAGTTGTTTACCTTTATTTTTTAAGAATACCTTTAAAATGTTGGGATAAGGTTTTACCTGTGATATTGTTGTTGTTATATTAGTTAAAAAAAGTATGTTTCAATATTCTTAGTGTTATCGTTATTATAATTAATTATCGTTATTAAATATCAATATGTTACAAAAAATAATTAACACATATTTATAGCCTGTGCGATTATTTTTATCTTTGATTTTTTTAAAAAAGCTCAAGTAAATAGCTTCAACCTCTGAAAAAAACATCACATTTGACCCAACAATCTCATAAAGAATAAGAAGAATTAATTTCCAACAGTTAAAAAGAAAAAAAAACACCTTTATTTCGACTGTGGGAATTTCAGTTACGATAACCTCAACTTAAATTGGGGGTGGAAAATAAAAGAATGTATAAATCACCCCTAATCGTAGCTTGTTAGCTTGTACACTTGTTGCATCACCGCGTGTAAAACCACCTTAACTTTTACACCTGCCACCAAACACTATAGACTTTAACTGAATGAGATTAGAATTCAATTTGTTTATCTCAAATTTATGGAGGGTAGAAATAAAGTGGCTTTTCAACTGTGGGTGGAGAACACTAGGGGTTGTGGAACAATAAAATGAATCGCAGGTAAACTTATTTTGGATTGGTTGAAAAAAAGGTCAAAATGATTTTGCATGAGTGTTAGATTAGATCTTAGATTGATGGGTAATATGATCCGATTTATTAAATGGGGAACTATGTTTGAAATATTAAAAGTCATGTTTCATTTTCTTGGTGAAGTAAGCAAGAGTTATTAGATAAGAGTTATGGGGTATTTATTAATTTATTATTATTATTTATAAGGAAGGATAAAAAACCTCGCCCAGATAGTATTATATAAATTTATGTTATTGCATTTACTTTCTACTAAGTAGACCGGGAGGGGGGTGTTATTGTATTAAGTTAAATAGTTTAATTTAACTAAATTGTTTATAATGTTATCCCTATGTTTAATATATCTATATTATTTAGATTGTAACTTGGAATGTTATGAATAAATACTATGAACTACGAAGCTAACTTATATTGGTGATTTTAATTCCTGCACAAATTAATTTTCTTTTTCACTCAATTGATTATTAAACATAATTAAAAGTACTTGTTGATTTGAGATCCGTTCTTAAATAAATATTGTTCAATTATATCTCTTTATCTGGACTCCAAGCAAGTAAGTAAAGTAAAAGTGAAGTAAAAAATATTGATTGCAACAAATAATACAAAATAAGGATGGATAAACTTAACCTAATACACATGAAATAGGAAATTTTGTATATAATTTGCTGAGCGAATTTAAATATTCGTTGACTTCCTCACTAGGCTAGGCCTGTATCGAGGAAGCCAGCGATGTAAATTTTAATTTAAGTTATTGGGATCTGTTGACATAATTTGCAGCTATGTGACAAATAGATCATAGAATTTGTTGCTATGCATAGAACTTTTTAAGGTTTTAGGTTTATTTATTAACAAATTAAATTACAACCCACGAAAAAAATTAGTACCTATTAGTATTTACGATTGAAACAGTTGAGCTACTTGCAGACTGTTGCAAACAATCTAGAGATGGTTTAACTTATCCATATATCATTACCAGTCGAAGCAAATCGCTTCTCTTCTTGTTTTTATTTCTATAAAAACAAATCTTATCAATAAAATTTATTGATAGATTGAGATTGAGTACCTATTTAATACTACATAATTAACTTTCATTACATGTTTATTCTTACTTACTCTTACAATGAGTAAGTAAGAATTATTTGCTTCCATGCAGTTAATATGAAAATGGTTTTGATGAATTAGTTTTTTAGTCGGTAACGTCTTGTAATTAGTGAGTGACTCATTCCAAATTTATTCCCAACTCTTCAACACGCCCACGCCTCTTAAAATCTGAGAGGGTTTTTATGTATCATAGTGATTAACAAGTCAAAACTAAGTCTAATGAGAAGGCGGTTACAGGATCGACATAGGTGATAATAATCCATAGCCATAATCCTTGTAAGGCTGTAGTTTTAGTGAGAGCGAGTTAGAAAAATGTCTATGAACCTATGTTAATGGTGCTTAAACTAAAGGAAAGATTCATTTATTCCATTAAGATACATACAGTACACTTGGATAAGTCACATTACAAAATTAAAAATAAAATTATATAATAGGTACATTTTCAATGTAGGCATTAAAATTATCAGCAAGGGCATCTTCAAGTTTGTAATACGATTTGTCCAATAATAAGTTTCGTACCTTAATTCTAAAAGCAGTATTATCCATATTACGTTATTCTACAGGCAACTTATTGAACAATTTTATACTTACTTTTAACCTATTTTTACTTTTAAAATATTTTGAAAGCTCTAAAATTATTGCCTTTCTATTTATTTACTTCGATTGTTATGAAAGGACCGCAACAGATTTAAAGCTGCCAAATAAGTTTAATTCATAATTCATAATTCATAATTCATTTATTGTTTGTTCATAATTCGTTTAGTTTAGTGTTGGTGATATCTCAATCGACATCAGCTTCATGATGGGTCATCATTATACTACATGGATATATAAATATAGCCGGGAATCGAAACCAAAATGGTTATTTTTGTGTGATAATAAAAAAAAATCGATTTTAAATTAACACTGTAACAAATGTCTGAATAAATAACATAAAATGATATTACAGTGAGTTTAATTCTACATCAAATTGGCACCCAACGTGGTACATTATCTAGACAGGTAAAACTGTGTCCATTCAATCAGTATGACCAAATTGAACAAACCTTTTAAACCTCTACCTATAGTTAATATTAAATAACTCCCGACTGATGAGTCCAGCCTTTTATAATGAGAGTTGAATATTAACCTTAATAACCTTATTCAGTAAAAGGATCGTTATTCCTTTGTGGTTCTAATTAGAGATTCGTTGCGCTCTCATTTTAACTCGTTTTTATTTGATAGTGCGTTAGATAGAACAGAGAGTATAAAGAGTATCTATACTAATCTATATTAATAGAAGTTATTAATAGAAAGAGAAAAGATTTGATTCTTTGTTTGTTTGTATTGTAGGCTCCGAAGCCACAGGACCGATTTAAAATATTCTCAAGCTAAGCTTACTTTTCAGGGAGGCTATATTTTATCCCGTGACGGGAGCTACGTGGGTGAAAACGTCAGGCACTGCTAGTAGAGTATGTATAATATTACGGTTTTACGGTTTTAGATATTTTTTATTCTCAAAAGAATTTACATAATTCGCTTACTGAGAACTTAAACTTAGTCTCATAATATTAACATTTGATGATAAACATACGCGATGAATTGAGAACCTCCTCCTTTTTGACGTTGGTTAAAATAAAGTATAATGTTTTAGTTTGGATACCATAAAAAGGCTAAAGGTTTCTTCGTCGCTTCTTTACTTTAGTCTTTACTGACTATAATAAACAAAATTAAATCTTAAAAAGATAATGTATCTATCTATCCTTCAATGTAGAATTTATCTGCTGGTATTGTTGATTATGCATTTTTTTTATTAACGTTAGGTCGATGCACAGTATGCACATGGATAAATAATGATCTACGTAGAATGGAACTCCGTATTCTTGTTACATAGGTACTTTTTAAGCTGCGAAAAGATAATGTTGTATACTATGCATAGATTGTAAGAAAAAAAGGCGAGGGTATACTTAGCAAGAACGAACTTAAAAAAAACAATGTTGTAAACGTAATTACATTGACCTTTTAACAATTAAGCTCAGTTTACCAGTCTGGTGCAATTATTTTCGAAACGACTTCTATTCTTTTTTGTATTGTAACTTTGTTCTCGTGGTCGCAATGAAACAGTATTTTTAACGTGTCGTAAATTTGGATAATAAAATTAAAATATTTTACGGACGTTACATTTTTAACTGTTATTTTACAGACCTTATTAATATAATGAGAATGTCAGTAAAACACTAATAAAATAATACAAAGTAGAGCCGAATAGAGAACTCGCACAGAAATCTCGTTTATAATCTTGATTGAACTTATTTGCTGTTTTTAGCTAAGCCCCCGCAGCCGCTGTCCATTTATCTGTCCGTCTGTCCGTCTGTCACCAGGCTGTATCTCATGAACCGTGATAGCTAGACCGTTGAAATTTTCACAGATGATGTATATCTGTTGCCGCTATAACAACAAATAATAATAGTTAAATAATTTTAATAATTAAGGGGCGCAACGTCCTTATCACTTTGAGAACCGATCTATGTATACCTAATTTTTTTTGTATAAACTATAGTTGAATTTATAAAACATAAAATTTATAATTGCTGTGTTAGCTAGCTTTCAACGCTATCTATTAGGCGAAATTAGAACTAGGTATAATTTTCAGTGCATCGTCATGACAACATCATCAACAAGGTGACACCTTTTTGATCATGCTATCATCGATTTAATAGACGCTAACACGTCAATAATAAAAAGTGAAAAGTCAAAGTGTAGGTATCTTATCATTATGTAGGTATTTACAATGTGTATATTACAACTATTTTAAGCAAACCTGACATGTAAGTTTGATTTTACCAATAAATTGGTGTCGATTCTGTGTTTTAGGATTCCTAACCTAATTTTTAAGATTACTAAATTTTCTATGCTAGGTAGACCTAAAAATTATTGTTATCTCTATAAAGGTCCTAAAAATACCTATATTAGAACGTTTTTCAAAATCGCAAAACCTCTCTGAGTTGAGTGGTTGCTGCGAGCAAAATATGTTTTTTTTTTCTAAAATGTTATTTTAAAATACTTCTTTACATGGGTCAAACAGTTTATCCATTATTTGAGAAATCGTTTAGAAATCCAAATCGATACTAGTTTAAAATCGATAAATTTTAATCATGACCTAATTAGATGCCTGCTAAAATTAGGTAGACGTTTCTAACCATAGCTAAAATGTAATGCAAATAATAGGGTTAAAGCTACTTATAACTAAGTTAAGCTGTTTTAGATCTATCAATCTAATTTTAGAGCTGTCATCCTAATTTTAAACCCGTTTGTTTAATTTTTCAAGGAATATGGTTATAGCCATTTTAACTAAACTGAGTTGTTTTAGGTCCGTCAGCTTCATGTTAGAGCTGTCATCCTAATTTTAAACGTGTTAGTCAAATTTTACAACCATAGAATCGTTTTTATCTATTTGAAATTCCGAAATCCTAATTTTAATCCTAAAACAACAGAATCGACACCATTGTATTTCTGTATTTCTGTAATATTGTCGTACTTCACAGCCGCATTCTAGAACGGAGTAAGTCGTCGTACCTTTTCATCGTTAAGTCGTGTTTTGTACAAAATGACTTCTGTTTTTTGAAGGTACTTAGGTCGAAAAGACGCTTATTGCTCAGAATTTTAATCATTAATCGCAGCATGTGGAAGAAAGAAATTGGCCTTTTCTTAGGCCTGGGTTTAGGGCTTGCTGTGTGGTGCCGGCTTAGAACACCACCCCAACTATTCTCACGGGTGTTGTAACAAACGACAACGGGATATCCACCGGGGGCGGGCAGCAGCGCCCCCTTCTAAACAATTCTACCACCGAATTGCGATCCCCTACCTACATGCCTAGCGTGAGAGTTATGGGCATTACCCCACATGAGATGAAGACAATAGGCGCTTATCAAGGTTAGGCTTGCGTCCAGCAATGGACGAGCATTGGCTGTTGAGGTTGAGGAGGCCTAGGTCTACATTGATGACAATGGATTGATTAGATCAATTGATAAGTATTTATCTCCATTTCAGAATGCGATTCTATTTCCCACGAGTAATTGCGAGGGCCAGCTAAGCGAGTTCGTTCAGCGACGGAACATCCAATAAATAATTAGTTAAGTGCATCGTGGTTAATTGGGACAATTTGTGGATGTTTGGTCAAGGGAGTTGGAGATAGCGGGGTTTTTGAAAGAAGTCGGTGAATCTGTAAAAGTGTATAATTAACAAAATAATTGTTCAATAACTCAGCCTTAAAATATAGGACAAGATATCGTCCTTGAGTTCAAGGTAACATATTTATATGAGGTTCTTTTGCCAGTTTCTGGGTGAACATTTTCATGGCCCAAGCTGGGCCCAAGACGGCGGGTCTGCCGAAGCTGGACAGTGAATGCGTTAAAAGCTCAGTCCAGTTTCAGTATTAATTTCTATCACAACCACACATCTCAATTATGCACCAAAGCTACCAACTATCGTAGAGACGTAGAGCTTTCTCAGTTAAGATTTAAATCCAATAATAAAGGCCTTTACATATTATGAAGCTTTGGGGACAATGTAAATGTAATTCTCCTTATTAAAATCCAAAAATAAAGGTCTTTACATATTTTCTAATGCCTTTGGCCAATGTAAAAGCATGTGGCGATAGGGCGCAGCTAAACTTTCATCGCTTGGGCACCAAATGGATGCGTGTGCGCAGTAGAACATTGCGGCTAATAGTTGTCGCGAGCCAGTCATTAGACCGCATGCGTTGCACTACCATTTAACTACTGCTTGAGTGTTATTTGTGGAGCTACTTATTTACTATATTTATTTACTAGCTGCGTGGTGCTGGCTTAGAATTTGCACCACCACCACTCTTCCCGTGGGTGTCGTGAGAGGCGGCTACGGGATATCTATCAGGAGGTGGGCAGAACCCCTTGTTTTTTTTTACAGCGGTAGTTGATGGATGTAAGCGGCTCAGGACCGATATTGGTGGCGTCGTATTGGACTAGACCTTCTGTATGTCCAGCAGTGGACGTGTAGGCTGATATAAAAAATAATATGATGAAGTTACGTAATAGATTCAGGCGTTACTTTGCGGAAATCCATCACACTAATATTATTAATGCGATAATTTGTTTGGATGTATGGATGGATAGATGTTTGTTACCTACCTCTTCACGCCAAAACTACTGAACGGATCTGGCTGAAATTATGCACATAAGTAATTCTAATCCTGGAATCAAACAAAGGTTACTTTTTATCCCATAAATCAGTTCCCGTGGGATAAAAATCACCTTTAAACGTTTCCATAGGAACAACGCGTGCGAAACCGCGGTCGCAGCTATTTGTAAATATAAGGATGAAAATATTTAAATCATGATGTTTTATCGTTGTGCTACTTTTTCTTCATAAACTCTGACAGAAACCTAGGTAGGTAAGGTATCTATGTATTTTAAAAACACACGATCATTATATT
Organism: Eupithecia tripunctaria; assembly: GCA_955876795.1. Lineage (NCBI taxonomy): Eukaryota > Metazoa > Arthropoda > Insecta > Lepidoptera > Geometridae > Eupithecia > Eupithecia tripunctaria. The sequence continues at coordinate 10,150,381 of OY041618.1, forward strand.
GCAAATCATCAGGGAGTAACAACAAGTCAATGTTGAAGAATGACGGTAATAACTAAAAACAGAACACGAGGTAATCCTCGACAGAGCACATTCGTAGAAAAAATCCTACATTCCTAATTAACCTAGAAGAAAATCATTACGCTTGTAAGTTTACCTTGCCGCGTTATTTATAATCTAGAATCTAGTGCCTATGCCTAGCATTTCCGCTGTAGCACAATAATTTGAAACAACCGGCTGTATTTACACAGAAAACAGGCTTGCGTGGAGGAGTAAGCGTAGCACTGGTTAGTTTCCTTACTCGTTAGGTTCGCAAAATCAACAGTTTACTTATTAGACAGTTTCGGTAGTTCGACATTTTCCTGATTCTTCAGTTTCTATTCGCTAGTTTTGTTTTGGAATATCAACATTACCTAACTACGAGACAGGGAGAGAGCAAAGTAATGTGGGATGACTCGTTGAACGTAACTTTCTGTATTTTCTTATAGAGTTTTAGTTTGAGCTCGTGTAGGTATCTAAAACGTCTACATACCAAAGTCAAAAACGCGCATCGATGGGCTACTGCGTCATTTTAGTGTATAAATAGATAAATAGGCAGCCGAGTGTTAACTTATCAGCTGCCCACCGACTTAGGTGTCTGAGACTCCATGATTGACTCCGAGATTGAACCCTCCAACAAACAGCCGGTCACCGAAGACATACAGCAAAAATTGCAGGTATACCACCAATGCACATTATATACTAATAAAAAGTACAGCTTACGACTTAAAATAAGATTGGGCCGTGGCCGTTAACCGTTGACCTGTGGGATATGTATAGATATTGGGCCGTAGATAGATAATGGTAATTGTATCTTAGGTGCGTGTCCACCAAAAGATAATCGGACAATTAGGCAACTTCGTCGGTTAACTTTGACGTTTAAGGTATGAAACCTTGTGTCAAAACACGTCAAAACTACTGTGTAAAATTTAACTATCTGTTGGCGAACTCGGGTTAGTCTTAAATTAATTTAACCAGTGCCGGTTACCTGTTTCCAGCTTCTTCAAACTGACGGTTATCATTAAAGCACTCTCGGCGCCGAGTTTTTACCCGCGATGACTTCCAATGGAATTAGAAGTAATAACGATCATTAGTGCAGTCGGCATCGGATCCAGCTTTATTTTCAAACGTCATTACGTGTAAGTGACTGTTTCTTTGGCGTTAGTGTGATATACCTATCTTGCAATCTATTGACCAGTTTAATAGTTCATTGGAAATGATCATAGACGTATCATTACAACAAATTACATTATTAATATTATTGAATACTAGCTGCGCCCCGCGGCTTCGCACGCGTTGTTCCTATGAAAACATTAAAAGGTTATTTTCATCCCACGGGAACAGATTTATGGGATAAAAAGTAGCCTATGTTTTATTCCAGTATTACCTGTATGCAAAAAAAATTCAGCCAGATCCGTTCAGTAGTTTTGGCGTGAAGAGGTAACAAACATCCATCCATACATCCATCCAAACTTTCGCCTTTATAATATTAGTGTGACGTACATAATCAAATACTAAAAGTACACAAAAAAAGAATCACAAATTTATAATACATATAATTAAACATAATACAAAAGACAACTAAAAATCGGTACTGCCATGAAAGTCTATGTGTTGCGGCGGCGTTGCAGGCTTTGCCAATGGCCGTTACGCTACTGAGGTCGTGAAGGTAGATGTAAGAGGGGGAAAAGTGGATGGATTGTGTGAAAGAGGATATGAAAGGTGTATAGAGATGTCAAGGGCCAGCAAGCCAATATTTAAAATAGGACCTAACAAATTCCAGAAAGCACCAATGATTATGAATGTAAGCGGGTTAGCTACGAACCTGGTTTGTGTTGGAAGAACATTAGTGCTCTAGGGGATGCGGTACAAAACAGTGTAAACAATACAGTTTTATCTGGAAAACACGGCTAAAATATAAAACTTAACAATACAATGTTTTATAGTATTATCAGGTACTTTATTTTATTCAGGAGCATATACACAGCTATACATTATGTTTTTATATAATCTATCACGCGCGTCTAGAACCGCACTCGCCCTGAAGATGTCCCTCGTTAAGGGGTGAAACATAACAGGATATGCCTTCAAAATTAGCCTACCAACTTAAAAAAGTAGTTACATACGAGTTTAAATTAAGAACCATTGAATGAGTGACATTGTTGTTTTCACTTACTCGTTTTTTCATAGAAAATGTATGGGAATTGTTTTTTTTTAATTATTGCCCAAACTTACGATTTAATTTGGTATGTTACTTTGGGAAAAGTGTTCCTGGTTGGAAATTGAGTCGATTAAGACCAACTGGTTTTTTTTAACAAATGTAATTTTTTGGGCGAACCGTACATATTTTCAAAAAACTAAAAATGGCAATATTTTTTGCTTCAAAATAATACAACCTTCTAACTACAAAAGAAACGGTAGCTACCCTTAAGGGGCCAAGTATTTGCCCCACCCTGTATACAGGGTGGAATTTTGTAAGGTAGAATTATTTGGAGCCCATTACTCCTAATGTCGTAGATAGAAAATTTTACTCAAAAAAAACATTCCTTTATTTATGGAAACAATGAAAACTGCATTTATATATTTGTACAATGTCATTCTATCAGATACTGTTGAAATCCAAATAATTTTGCCGCTCCACTCGTGAGGCGGCAATTAAATTATGTAAGTTAGTTTTTTAAACTCGTATATATAATTTAGTTTTAAGTGGTAGGTAGTAGTTAGTTTTTTAAACCCGTATTTTAAAAAACGAACTACTTACCTACCACTTGCAATGACTTAAATTCCCATATAAATAAGAAAAATAAAAACACAGGCTAGCATGGCATGGCGAAGGGAAGAAACTCATATGGCGCAGAGTGAAAGTTTGAATGTCGGTTTTCGCTATGTGGTGCTGGCTTAGAATTTGTACCACCCCAAGTCTTCTCTCTTCTCTTCTGAAGAGGCGACTAAGTGATATTCACCGGGATGCAGGCAGCAACGCCTTCGGCAAAACAATTCTACCACCGAACTGCGATCCCCGACCCGCATGCCCAGCGTGGGGATTATGGGCATTACCCCACAAGATATACGCCAATAAGGCGCTCTTCAGGGGGATGCCAGCATCCAGCAGTGGACCAATACAGGCTGTAAAGGTTGAAGTTAAGGGGAGTCCTTTCCCCTCAACCAGAAAAAAAGGTGAATGGAATGTGTGAAAGGACATGATCAAGTAAGGTGTCATTAAGGAGGTAACGGTTGATAAAGGAGAGTGACAGAGAATGATAGAGGTATGAGAGGAAAGGAGTTCAGTTGCAACCTAGAAAAGTAAATGGCACGGAAATGATGATGATATATTTACCAATCACAAACTGGTTCAGTCTTGTAATTACCATCAGACCCTCATTGTACCTACAGACCACACTCATTTCAAAATTAATTATACCCTTAAAAAGCCTCAGTAAAAAACCTTTACAGCTCTTAAAATTCCAGTAAATAAAAAACATTTTGTAAGGCTTTAAAAGAGGTGTACCATAACAAAGAGGCTGTTATACGAATGTTATTTATCACGGAATTAACACGTCACGAGGGTTGTTCACTGATTTGGTTGAAATTAACCCTTTGTTGTGAGGGGTCGGTAGTTTTTTACTAGTTGCAGTCACACCGATGTGTTTTCAGTTATTTTACAAGAACAGACACAACTTACTTAGGTGGTATCCATTGAATGTCTGAGCTTTGTGTAAATATTTCTTCATTTTGTTTTTATTTTCACGTAGCACAGGGATTGTTGTCTAGGGTAGAATAGAGAGAAATGACATTGCATCGTCTTACATTGCGTAAAGAAATAAAGTTGAAGGAATGAATTTTAAACATTTTACGCATTCTATGACAAAGTGACGTAAGATTTTTCTATTTTACCCCAGACAACAATCCCCGTGCTAGGCCTATAGTACCTACGCCCTGCTTTGTTATCCTTTTGTCTTTTATCTTTTGCCTAGATGCTAAGACCTGCATATGTATACACAATGATTGTAATATATCAAATAAAACTCGGTAACAAAAAAAATAAACAGGTCCACCTGAAAATTTACATTTCTAAAATTTTCCTAATGCTCCAGCACTAGGTAAATTTTAGTTAAAATAGTGCAAATAATTTTCTTTGAGCTAATGAACGTTGTGTGTTTGTGTTTGGTGCAGTTTTATTAAAGTTAACAAACACGGTTGCGGTAATTTGTTGTAAGCCTAAAAGATCTTAAAATTAAATTTCAATGCATCGGTGTGACTTGACTCACGCACCTAACAATCAATCGGTTGAAAAGAGTTGAACCGATTACTACAATTACGTACTACCTGATGTTCCAGAACGGGGGCATTTTGTAATTACTGCCTTTGAAAACGGCCATTTAAATAAATCTCGGCAAAATCAGTAGCTTGTCCGGTAAACGATCTGAAATATGCCTGGGGTTTTGATGTTGATAATTACATGCGCGGTGTAATTGTGGTCGGGTAAATTTTACATAAATTTATTTTCGTTACTTTTCCAAAACAAAACGGCTGTTTATTTTATAAAATTACGTAGGTAATAAAAGTAAAAAAAATAAGAAGCCATACATACCAGTTAATTTCGGTTATGTATTCATATCGCTCCTTCTCACTAGATCAATGGCCTGGAAATTCATTATTAATATTTATCCTACTAGCAAGAGATTTAACGTTTATGCAGTGGTATCTGGTCCTGATTGATGTCAAAAAGATCATTTCAAAATTTTCTTGGCATGTGCTAATTTGGTTCCTCGAAACGATAAAATCATGATATCATTCTTATTTTCAGCTAACGAGCCTTTTACATTGTACCTTTACATCCCATTACCTGTCAAATTTTCTCGTAAACGCGTTCTTGTTACTTTGAGTATCATTACGGCTCTAAACGGTTTTTTGTGCACAAATGATACCCTCGACCCACGATTCGTTCGTATGAGGTTTTAATATAAAAATCAGGCTTAGGGCTTGGCGTTTATTGGAGCAGAGCGATGAGCGACCAAAGTCGACAAATCATTATGAGAAAGCCCACTGCTGGACTAGTAAATAGTAAATAGTCTTTCCCTAATCCAGCCTATTTTGTATTATAAAAATACGTAAAAGTTCTAATATAACGGTCTGACAACCTAGTTTTTTTTCTGATAAAGCGTCCATTGCCCATGTTCTACCTGTGTAGTCTGTGTACCTTGATGGGCTACGGGGAAATATCCTTATTCCATCAGCATCTCCAAATGATGACACAGTGGTAAAATAATACACAAAAGAGACCTACATATTTAATCTTTCCTTGAATAAATCGTAATAGGAATTTTGTAAGATCAAACGTGATAAAGGTAAGTTGAAATACACATTGAATCTTTTAAATTTGCTAGGTACAGAATGTCCTACTTCCCAGTTTGCAGTAGGTTCTTGTTCACCCTCTACTGCCCTAAGGCAGAGGCTTTACCTTCGTGAATATAACACCTTTTTGCGCTAATGTGAGCCCGGAACACCTAATTACCGTCGATCGTCGTACCGATTTGTCTTAATGATGGTAAATTACAGCTGTAAATGGCGGCCCGTGCGGGCAACGGTGATTTTCACTGATTATCTTTAGATAGAGCTTGCAGTGATACAGAAAACCGGAGTCAGTGAAGGTGTCTTAATGTAACCTTACAAATACCTTGTTGTTCGAGCGTTCACTCGCGCAATTGTCTTTTGCGCAATTATCTCTCGCGCAAAATGCCGTGATACCCGGTATATTATTTATTATTGGTGATTATTATAATTTCTGTGACAAATTTTATATAAAAAAAATATTTAATTACATAAATAAAAACCTCTTGAGTCCGGCAACCTACGTTCACATCCCTACTAAGGACGATTTACTAAGAATCTTACCAATTGACGCACTTTTTACTATTTATTAAATTTATGTGTTCCTTGATGAGGTTTTTATGAGTTTGCTTTTCAAACGCCGACCGTTTGATGATTGTTAGGCAACAGCGCCATTTTTTCTTATAATTGGAAACACATGCTCGTTTAGTAAATGTGTTTGGTTTAAGTGGGTTTATTAACGCTTATTCGATTTTAATTTCAAGGATTTATTGCAGAGAGTTGATGAGAGAACCTTAAATTAGACAAAACAGCCCGTAGGATAGCAGAAAAGAAGGCGGTTCCTCCTAGATGAGTCAATCGCTTATGAATATCAAAAAACTAATAATCTCTGTCATGCTGAAGAATGAAATATGAGAATGCTTTAGTATATTAAATAAGTAGTACCTCGATATTAACCCATTGAGCTCTCAACAGGCAGGTAAGGCAAATAAGATTTAGTTCACTACTAATGAAATAAATTTATATTGAACTTTATTGACTTAGTACTTAAATCTTAAATCACTAGTCATGCACGAATGATAAATTGTACAGTTTAATGATATAATATTAATCAAATCTACAAAAAGAATAATCAATGGCAACAGTCATTTATATATATATATATATATATTAGATTTTTTTAAACCCTGCACAAATGATAAACAAACCCGCAGTACTTAACCTCAAATGAACTTTCTTGTTGATCATTTTTAAACTTAATGGAAAGTACTTGCTGATTTGATATCCTTTTTTCAATAAATATTGTACAATTATATCTCTTTATCACGACTCCAAGCATGTGAATTTTAATTTATATTATTGGAATCTATTGACATAATTTGCAGCTTTATGACAAATAGATCATACATATAATATTATTCTTATTGTAATATATTTGTATAATATGAAAATGTAAAACAATAAGAAAATTAATATATTTTTTTGAACATTTCAAACAGCATCATCCATTCTAGACCTCTCTGCAAAGCACATGAGTTTAAAACTACAAAGCTAATAAGGATTTCAATCCATTATTTTCAAATGGAACTGCAAAGAACCTATCATCATAAGATCAGGTGAGAAGTAAACTTAAGTCCACAGTTATAAAACTCATCATTTTCACGACCCCTATATAATCTTCTCGCAAATCGTTAAAACTTAACTGCTAACTTTACAACACTGAAATCGTATCCTAACATGGAATATCTAAAAGTATTATCTTGGAATGAAAAAATTGCGTAAAAAATGGTGTGGAACCCCGGACTCCGGCTATTATCTTTGAACACCGAAGTCATTTTAGCTTTAATAAGATAACATTAAGGGAAGGCGGGGCAGTGGTTCTCAAACTTTTATTTTCCTTAGATTCGTTTTTTTAGAACGATATCCATAAAAATTAAATCTTAATTTTATCTATATGCAGGTCTTACATTCACACAACTCTGTATAGGTTGGACACTACGTAAAAGTAAGACATACGCACTGAATATAAAGTGATATCCTGCGCATTATACTGGGTATTTTCACGCCATTTATGAAAATGTTTGGTAGTATATATTTTCAGTTATCTACTCATATAATATTATACAGACGAAAAATTTTGATTTTTGTAACGAATAAACTCAAAAACTAAAATAAAATATAATAAATTCCACCCGTAAGAAGCCGGGATCGGACAAGCCGTAAATTTTTGATAAATCCAAAAATAATATGCTACTAATGTAGGGGACATTATAAAACCACCCAAAACAAATATCATCGTAGCGTAAAGTTTGAGAACCATACAGTTCTGAAGAGCGTGTCAGCGGACCTGTCTCAAAGTTTCGAACAGGTACAACTTTTTCTTTTACGTTTTTGCGAGAACGCACGTGTGCTTGCCTCCCCTTAATTACCAGCGCATACCATAAACAGATCTTTGCGCTCCCTTAAATAAATCTTCGGGAACAGATTTTTTGTTTTTAGAGTTCTGTATAGATTATTTAGGAGGGTCAGGTCAGTTTATGGTTTGCTTAACTTATTGCTATTTATAGTTGTTTAGAATATAAAACATACTTGAAATAATCAAGTTCTTTTCAAAAACTAATGTAGAGAGAGACCACGCTATTATTTATCTTTTTATGAATTGCATGCATAATAATCGAAAACTTTCAATTTTTCATGTTTTCACCGAACATAGCGAGGTCTTGTTTCTTTATGAATAGTTAATTGTTACGGAACCCTCGAAAGATTGAGTTTGACGCAGTATTGTCTAGTTTATTGTTTTCTTAGGCCTGTAATTTTGGAGCACGGTTTTCGGTTTACCAAAAGACCGTTCTTCAACGGCCCAATCGATGATCGATGATGACTCTTTGTTTTTACAGGTTTATGTATAATCGATTCCCATGTTTATAGAGTAAGGAAGTTGAGCAAGCTCGGATGGATTTTTTTAATGGTGATTGATTTTTGTTAACACGGTATTCATTAGCTTGGGCTTAGTGAATCGTCATTTTCGAAACCATAGCGGATTAAGGATAATAGATTCTTGAACCTTACGAGAACTGAATATAATGTAAGTTGTCTGGAGATAATCATAATTTCTTTAAGTGTTTATTGGTACCCCTTGGATTGTTGCAACCCGAAAAAATATGGCGTATTCACATTGAAATAATCTACGGACCTAAAAGTCAAATATATAATATTGACGACCTCTGTGGCACGGTGGGCAAAGGTCCGCCTGCGGCGCAGGAGGTTGCGGGTTCAATTCCCGCCTCGGGACAAATGTGTGTAAGATCTGCCGATATTCGTTCAGGGCGTTCTGGATGTTTTGTATGTACAATAAAAATATGTATCTATTTAGTATATTGTATTAAGTATATCAGTTATCTAGTACCCATAACACAAGCTCTCTTAGCTTGGGGCTAGATAATGCCGTGAGAATTGTCCAACATTATTTATTACATATTTATTTATTATTATTATTTTAATTTATTAAATACTAGCTGTGCCCCGCGGCTTCGCACGCGTTGTTCCTATAGAAACATTAAAAGGTGATTTTCATCCCACGGGAACAGATTTATGGGATAAAAAGTAGCCTATGTTTTATTTCAGGATTTGAATTACCTGTATGCAAAATTTCAGCCAGATCCGTACAGTAGTTTTCGCGTGAAGAAGTACCAAACATCCATCCATCCATCCATCCATACATCCATACATCCATCCATCCATCCATCCATACATCCATACATCCATACATCCATACATCCATACATCCATACATCCATACATCCATACATCCATACATCCATACATCCATACATCCATACATCCATACATCCATACATCCATACATCCATACATCCATACATCCATACATCCATACATCCATACATCCATACATCCATACATCCATACATCCATACATCCATACATCCATACATCCATACATCCATACATCCATACATCCATACATCCATACATCCATACATCCATACATCCATACATCCATACATCCATACATCCATACATCCATACATCCATACATCCATACATCCATACATCCATACATCCATAAATCCATACATCCATACATCCATACATCCATACATCCATACATCCATACATCCATACATCCATACATCCATACATCCATACATCCATACATCCATACATCCATACATCCATACATCCATACATCCATACATCCATACATCCATACATCCATACATCCATACATCCATACATCCATACATCCATACATCCATACATCCATACATCCATACATCCATACATCCATACATCCATACATCCATACATCCATACAGCCATACATCCATACAAACTTTCGCCTTTATAATATTATTAGTGTGATAGTGTGATGTGATTAAAAAATAAAATTAAATAAATCAGCGTAACTTATTAACATTTTAATAATTTATTTTTAGTTCGCGTATAATGAAAAACTAAATGAAATTGGATTCAAGCCCGCTCTAAGATTACTTAAACCCATAACTACCTCATTGTTAAAACAATACTATTGGATTACCTTGTTCTCAACAATATCCGTCAATATAAGAGATAAGATTCATGCATAATTCCATTGTCACAAGAACTCTTCAAGATACTAACAAACAAAACAATGGAATTCTAAACAAAAACAAATGATTAGGGTCGGTTAGACGCGTGCGGGAGATAACATTGTTTGAGGTGCTTCTCTATGGAATATATTACGTTCATTCTGTGTTCTGTGGCTTTGAATTTGAATTGCTATTTATCAGAATACCTACCTTTATTAGCTTTCTAAGTATATATAAGTATACTATTTTTGATTAGGGTCATTTCGTGCGTCGTCGTTTTGGAGTAAACAACTAAATAGGTCCCCGTGCGTCTAACTTGTACGAATATTTTGTTGATAAATATAATAATTTGGTTTGAAGGTATACATTGGTAGTTAAAGGTTTTAATTAATCAGTTCATTTCAGTTTATTTATTAATAACGTTTTGGGTTACAAGTCAGTTCTTATAAATAATTGACAATTATATTGTATTCATTCATACATAGGTATTACAAAAAAATATATAATAACAATGAAAAATTTTATTTTAATGATATTAATTAGGATACAATAAAATTGGGAATAAAATTCAATCAAATAATTCGTTAAAATAATTATAATAACATTTTTCAATAAGCCAGAACTTTAGTTTGCTTTTGCAAGATAATGTAATTAACATAGATCTGGTAGATTGTTTGTAACAATCTGCAGTCAGCTCAATTGATTCAATTGTAAATGCTAGTTCGAATTATTTTCTATCATTTGTCTGTAATTTTCTTTTGTAACATAAACTCAGGTCAGGTAAAGCAAATCAAGTTGAAAATACATCTAAACTTTATCCCCAAAAAATAAAGTCACCTTATTTTATCGCGCCCTTAAATAACGATGATAAAGTGGCAAATAAAAAAGATTTTCGGAGATAAACACAATGAAACCGCTGTGGTGTATTTTATCGGTCTGATAATAAAATATCCTTTAAACACCACTATAAAGGACTAAGTTATCTCAGGGCGGGTAAGATATATGCGCTTATCCAAAAATATCCCTTATCGAAGATAAGGGTGACAGGTTAAATTTTTAAATAAGGTTACGCTGATAGGATTTAGGCAGTTCAAATGTTGATGTAGAGTTATCTATACAGAAGTATCTTATCTCTATTTCAAAGGGTAAAACCCTTTAGTGCAACTATGTATAAAAAGTGCTTGTTGAAACCAGGTTAAACCAAACGATGGTAAGAAAGAGTTCAAAATGTAGTAAGCTGGGGGACAGTATCGCTCACGTCCGTAGGTGTTGACCCTCTGATACCCTACACGTGTCCTCTGGGTGGTGCTAAGAGCGATACCCTCTGGTGGTAGGCTTCGGCCGTGGCTTGTCACCACCCTCCGGACTGGGCCAGTCCGTGAAGCAACTCTGTTGTGTTTCGGAATGTGGTCCGGAGTAGCCATCTTCTAGACCTTCGTGATACATCGTCGGCCGCATCTTCGCTTTCCATCATGTGAGATTGCGGTCAAACGAAGGTCTATCTCTGATAAAAAAAAAGAAAAAAAAAATGTGTCTTTGTGATACATCATCTATTAGTATGGTCGACGGCATTCTCCCAAGTGGGAAAACTAGAAAATCAAAAATCAGTGAGGGGGACACTGGAATAAAAAAAAACACTTTTCCTCTTGAAGTATTTTTCTCATGGAATACTGGATTTCAAAATCAACATTCCAATTTCCTCCCTTAAGGGGGATTTATCAAGGGGGGAAACTGGAATAACCCGGCACAACGACACGGACGACATGATTTGGATTCTTATTTTTTTATAGAACAAACTTTTAAAGAGTTTATAAGTTTTAGTTTGATAACTTTTTATCATAAGGTATTATAACTTTCTAAGTTTAAAATGTACTAGTATTTGAAATGTAAATTGATCTCAACAGTGCTTTATGGAACTTGTACCCATAACCACTTGCTGACCTTTTATAGCAGTTGTTATTCAAAAATCCTAGTTTACATCATTAGTACTGTTTGCAGTGTATAAAATAAATAAATAACTTGACATGTGTACTGAAAACTCATGAAACAGAAAGCTGTATTTTCTTTCTATTTATGTCGTTAAGTAAAAACTAAACGATATCAACAGACGTTATTCTGACCCGGTTTCCTGTCATTAATCCTCACCATACATCATCAACCAGCAGTCAGACGACTAGCAAACATCTTCACCGATGACAGATTATCTTAACTTTAATTTGATTAGAGCGACACCAACTTAACTTTTCAGGTGGCCGAATTTGGAACTAAAGTTTACCTTATGGTGAAGTAAAAGTAAAAGTTGATTTATAGCATGAAACTAATATTATTATGTTGTAAAGAGGTATAAATTTCAAACATTATTTTCTGCCTGTAGGCGTGCAATTGTTGTATTACAGTTCAATAACATACAATTTAATAGAAAAAAAAAATAATGAACGTGGTTAAGATGAAAAAATTGTGGTTTAAAATTAAATCCTTTACAAAATATGGTAAGTCAGTAAAATTACGAAAGTTTTGAAGTAGAAAAATTATCCTGGCTTGTGACTGACAGCGCTTTTACCAACTGCAATTTTAAAGTTGCTACTCTACCAAAGCCTAAGGGACTTGTTTTTGTAGTTTCTGGATGTCTGATCCTGTTGTGATTAATGATTGCTTGTGTTTGCTTGATTAATTGATGGTTATGAAGACATGTGGAGATGGAATTTAAAATTAGTTGACAAAATCCATCAATATAAATTTTAATATTGGAGCGTTTGAAAAGTCATAGATATCTTGATGGTCTGATGTTATTTTGTATGGCATTTAAATGATCAGTTTTTTTACAACATTTAGAAAACCCATAAAAAGAACAAGCTCAATTGTAAAGCTACCTAAACCTAATTATTTCCAATAAACTTTATTCGAAATTGCTCTTAAAAGATGTGAAATTTCTACTTGTTGATGCTTTTAAAGCTATACCGTCTCTAATTATCCATATTACACTTTTCTTATTGTAAATTTTTCACGATGACTTACTCAAATTCACTGAGGCAGAATAATTTGGGTTCCCTGAAACATGATATGATAACGACATTGCTGCACGTTCTAAAAATAAACATAACTGTACGTTCATCTAGATAAAATACTCCTACAAAAAGAGCAAGTCAAGAAGATACTTCTTTTTCTACAGGCCCCATAGTGTCAAGGAGTTTTTTCTCAAGACAATATCCTCAATTTAAATTCAACGTATCTATAAACAAAACAGGCCTTAATTACAAAAAACTGAAACAAATGGGACCCCCACGGGACGATTATCTACAATCTGTGTCGCGTTGTTGGTGTTAGTTACATTGACGAGCTTGGAATAGGTAATGCGAGAGAAGCTGGTACAGTGAAGGCCTACTCTACTGCTGGTGTTAGGTAAAACACAAATTTTATGAATAGTACTCGTATATCTAAATGGTATAGAACAGGTCTTGGAAGTTAACTGAATTCAAATAAACATACTAAAGTAATATAGAACGGGATATTTACCATGATTAGATCTTTCCAATATTTCGGCACAGTTTCATGCGCCATGATCACGGAATAACTGAATGTCTTGCGAGTGAGATAACCCCGTTGTAAATAACTTTAGTATTAATTACCATGATGGATTTAAAAGTTTTAAATAAACATGTTTGTTATATAAACATTATTCATGTAAGAATCAGGGTCTCTACGTAGACATACATATATATTTCTTGTGTGTTTCTAAGGTCAAATAATGTAACACAGTGCTCACTGCATAGTATTAAGTTGCGGATAAATCATTAATCCTTGTTGGCATAGTTATTTTAAGTATTTTCTGAGGAGAGTATGACATAAATTTTTATGTTTCAGCTCTGTACAATCTGCACACTTCAGCATTTATTTAATCCATAGAGCTTGTCTTCATAAGTACCGCAAGAAAGTTAACAAGCTTTAGTTTGATTAGCTGCATCCCTGCGACTAAGTGGGAATAATTATCTGATGGAAGTTTATCTGATCCTACAGTCGGTTCACAACTTATCGCTCTTCAGTTATCTCGAGTCTGGACCAATTTCTGGTCCGCTGGGCTGAGAGGAACTGGCGGGTAGGACTCGGTTTGATTGTATTTAATGCTCCTTTTTGAATGATGACCAGGGCGTATCGAGTGTTTAATAGCGGACCACTGAAAAGATTAAAGGAGCGTAAAGATATGCCACACGTTTTTATGGAAAAGTTCAGGGAGTCAGAGTCAAATCGTTTATTTCTTTAGACTTACAAAACAAGCACTTGGGTACTTTAGTTACAAACATATTTATAAACCTTCCTCAAGCACCAGCCTCTAACAAAACAGGTCAATGATGTTATAGATCCTTATAATAATATGTACACAAATATTTTATAAGGCCTTTTGTAAGTGGAAAAATATACAAAAAAAATTTTTTTATTATATTTTATTTTGCTCATAAAATTCCAAAGTAACAACCCTAGAAATAAAGAGCAAATTTATTAGTTTTCAATAAGATAATCTTACGGGCTTTGGGGTTAATTGCATTGAAAAAGTACCCAAGAAGTTAAATTGGAAACAGCCAGAATCGAATAGATCCTACAACAATTTTATCAAGAGTAGCTTTTACCTATGGAGCTTAATTATTATCGCAACACCATTCGGATTTCATCGTCTTCTAATTTTTACATTCTCTATCTGAAGTGTCTTCATGATATGCTCTTTACAAACATGTAATATTTGTATAACAAACATTGTAACTATCTTTTATCATATCTCAAAACAGATGCAACGAACAATAAAATCGAATGTCATGCAAAATTTTGCGCTAAGACGTCGCACAATACAGAGATTATGTTTTACAATATAAATATTATGTCGTCATTGTTACGACATAGGTCTTCCCAAATATTTGTATGGAAAATATAGATAAACATCTAAAGGTAATATTGTTGTCTGAGGTAATCCTTAAGGTTTTATTAAGGCGTTATTGGCGTCAAGTGTACCGTGATGAGATTATATATTGTGCAAACTTGTATGGGAATGACAATATTTGTTTGTTTGTTTGTAAAACCTTGGTGCATTAGCGAGGGCCTTGTCCAGGAATGCTCAGGTAAGCGGGAAATTTGATCAATATCGCCAGATATCTATTCAGTTATTTCCTACTACCTACCCAAGTACATTTTTACCTCAATTTCGATCACTAATCCGTCCGCCAAACGTGCAGTTTGTGGCTAAACCCCTTTCTTTTAGGGGAGGCAAGAATATGCATACGAAGGTTTTTTTACTACATAAAAATGTACAGCAGTGGATTGATGTGTGCAATAAGAGAATACAAAATATTCCTAATGTGTGTTTTTTTGAATAGTTTTATTTATTTTTTTATTTGTTTTAGTAAGCTTGGTTCGTGCACCAAGTGCAAGTATGTGCCTAATGATTACGAAACCCTTGAACCTTTTTGGAACCAAATACGGATATGGGATTAGTAACCCTATATAATTAGTAAACATATTTGGTTCCAAAAATGGTACAAAAATTAACTTATCAGTAGCAGACGCTTACTTGTTTAAAAAAATAGCTTAAAATCATTTAGTCAATTATTAACTAATAAGTAGAACGGCACAACATACTAACTGCACCCAAGAGTCAATAAAATACGTACAAAAAACAAACTACTTCTTCAAACTAATACTACTTTAAATACCTACGTTACCAATTAATTATATTAAAAACGTAACATAAAAAATCTAAAATAAAACATTGAATTTCAATTGCAAGACCCGACATAAGCTGCCTGACTTTTAACTACTTATTAATCTGTAATTAATTACTGCAAAGTGCTTTCAAATGTAGTTGATAAGTAATTACTTTATAAAAGTTTGATCGAGCGATCGATCAATGTTCGTTTCAAATCTTCAAGATTGCAACATCACACGACGTTGCAAGATCCGCACAAAAACCTTTTTATTAATACATCGGCCAACCTTCGCAGATTACAAAAAGCTCAGGATTTTGTTTAGAAATTAATTCAGGCGTGAATTTTGCATCGGGTCAAATGGACCTTAGAAATAAGGTTTATTGTATGGGTTTGTACGACTTTGTATGGGTTTTATCGGTAGTCTGCTCATTGTAACAGAACACCGGAGATGGTGTCTAGGAGATAAGGAAGGATTTAAGACCCGCCCAGTTTGCGCGCGCAGATTTACACCGCTTTTATATTGAGCTTTATTTGTAATGAAAATGTGTACTGAGATTATTTTACTGGAGTTTTTGTTGTGGTTTTTTGTGCTATAAAAATATTGTGATCAAAGAATTTATCAGCACAATGAAGCCACAGATTTACGTCGGGAACTAATAACACACTTCGTAAAATATAAATGTGTACATATAGGTATAGGTATTCTATGTATAGGTCTTAAATAAATACAAATACGAAAGAAATGACAGAGTGGGTATACATTTTAACGATTTTTTCGATACGTGGTTAGTATTTAGTAAAATTTATTATCAAAATGATTCCATAACGTTTTTTCTAATTAATGATGATTTAACTAACCAATTTTTATTGTTTGTTTTCGTTACGTCTATTCCAAAAA
Organism: Eupithecia tripunctaria; assembly: GCA_955876795.1. Classification (NCBI taxonomy): domain Eukaryota; kingdom Metazoa; phylum Arthropoda; class Insecta; order Lepidoptera; family Geometridae; genus Eupithecia; species Eupithecia tripunctaria. Next base: position 10,166,925 of record OY041618.1, read on the forward strand.
TTTCGAATTCCAACCGAGGTTTTTATCGATGACTCATATTCATTTCAAGGGTCATTCCCTCAATTCGAAGAATGCCCGCTCGTGAGCATGCGTCATAATAATCATAACCAACAAAATAAAAAAAGAAATTCTTTAAACAAAAAAGTCATCGTATACACAGTCTCCAACAGAAATAAATACAAGGGTTAAAACATGTGAAGAATATTTGAACACTTGAAAAGGTACGCGAAGGAATGTCAAGTCCTTAATTCCCCGCCCTTGTGCACCCCCGCCCGCCCTGAGGCGGTCGCGGCTTCACTTACAAATATTTCCAAAATATTTCTCCCAACTTGTCGGCCTTTTATCTACCGCTTCTTTCCGTTTAGTTGCTTATTGCGTATTGACTACCCTTTGGCAACCCTACGTCTAAAACCTTTCCAATCACAATTCAAAATACCACCTTGTTTAGTAACTTTTAGCGTGCAATTTAGTTTGTGGGTCGATGGGTGGTTAAGGTGTTTTGCGATAGGGCGTAAATTATTATCTAACTACAAAATCTTTACGAAAACTAAAATGGATGCGCGCAAAAACGCAACGATGTCAGATGAAGATTTAGGGTTGTCCCAATTTCCTCCTTTATAAATAAAGCAGGTATCTATTTATACATATGATATGATAATATTTTTTTTTAACAGTCTTAATTGTTTCAGTTGTAAATACTAGTTTAAATTTATATATTTTATTTTATTGTAGTTTTCTTTTTCAATTAATGATATTTCTTATACATATCTATCTTATATCAATAGGTAGGGTTTTAAGTTTTAAGAATATGAATCAAGACAAAATAGTCATTGTTTTACTTGACCATTTTTGAATAAACCATTTCCATACCTACAAGTATGATTCTTCGTTAAATAATTTTATGTATATACGACGTTCTTAAATAAAATTATTATGATCTAAAAATGTGTCCAAATGTGTCAGCCCTAGAGCGTTATCTACCATCTCGTGCCAGTAATTTGACACTTTTCACTGACAAAGCCCACATTTGCTCAGACAGAACGCAAAAACCTTTCCACAAAAAGCAATTAGTATTTTTTGCTTCCGAGTTTTCGAACGAAATTAATTTTTAAAAGAATTCTCGTGAAAAAAAGGATGAGCACGTGTTTAGAGAGGACTGTAAACTGCTCAGTTTTTGTGGAGCGAACTATGTCTTATTTTTCATAATTAGGCCGTGAAGTTTCTGGCACGCCGGAATGTCGGATGAGGAGCAAATGGGGTGGTCTGTAAAAGCACTTAATGAACTAATCAGGATGTGCAAAAAATCGTCATAATTATGAAAAATCTAATGATTATTATTATAATAATAAGAAATAAATAATGCGGGATAATTCGCACACAATATCTAGTCCCAAACCAAGCACAGCTTGTGTTATGGGTACTAGATAAATGTATGTAATAATAACATTATGTATTTAGATACCTACATATGATGAATATACTATAGGTACATATAAAAAACCCCGAACAAATATCTGCAAATCGTATCAATATTTGTCACGAGGCGGGAATCGAACCCACCTGCACCAAAGTCGAACCTTCGTCCGCTGCACCACAGAGGTCATCATGAGTATTTTTTGCAAGTTTTCATATATACACAATCACATGTATTTCATATTTGCTACTATGAAGCTGTATGTCACCGGATCGAGTATTATTTTAATGTTTGAAAGTGAAACTTGGCGACCAAGAGGATAACAATTATATTCCTTCTTTTGCTGCTCGCTGAATCAGTTTTGATTCTGTTTAAAGAAGCAATTTCCGAAAACATTTCTTCAACAGAAAGATAATTTCTCTTGCCAGTAAACCTTGCCACCTGAATGAAGCGCGCTACAAAAGGTTTCAGTGTAGGCCATACAATGCGCCCTTTTTGAGGACTAAAGCATGAAACAGAAACAAGTCTATTCAGCATCACGTAAAGGATACGGATGCAAGCACCCATTCAAGGAGCGTATAATAGGCGCTAGCAATAAAGCCTCAAATCCTACCGAAATGCATTATGGTATTTCCCAAAACCCCGCAATACCCGACAAAGGGTTCCTTAAGCTGTAAAAACAATCCAAAAAGCTCAACCCGAACTTAATCCTACTCAAAGTGTGCCGACGCAGCGCGAGATGTATTTTACTATTTTCAAAACAGTAGAAAATCCCTTTCGATATCAATTTGCCGCCTGAATTACTCCATTTTGATCCTTTTTTAGCGCGTGTTTTATATATTTTTTTCTATTTCCTTTTGCATTATGAACGTGGAAGAGTGATTCGTCAGGGCATTGAAGGTTTTTGATTCAAGCAAAATATTTGCTAAACATGATTGAAGGAATCGCACACAGCTTCGTAAAAAGGCGATTACAGAAATTGGCGCAACAAGAAAGCAAAACAATGGTTGTACTTGTACACTTCTGAGGTTGCAATCTTGTTATACTTACTAGTAGCTGCAGAACCGTTTAACTTTACGTTAATTGGTCAATTTACTAGCTATTTATTTAATGATATTATCGGGTATTTATCTTTTATAATAATTTCTCCAACCTGAAGTTAGAATGTACGGTCACCTCGAAATGTTTAATTTCTACTCGAATATAAAAGAAACAAATCTCTGATTGTAGGAAGCAAATAGAAGCAAACGGGAAGCAAATTTTGGACAGCATTTCAAGTAATTTCAATATAAAAATACGGTGACTCATCATCCTGGGAGTAACCCTACGATTACGTTTGTTACTAGCAATAACTGAGTCTAAGACGACAAACCGCCAAATATATTAATTAGTAAATACCTCAGCCTATAGTATTCCACCGCCTGTAAAGCGTTTTATCGGTTCTTATCGTTACGGGGTAGTGCTATAATCACCAAGCTATCATGTTAGGTAGGTATCCACTATACCCATCAGATCTTTTGCGCACTTTCTTTGAGGGAAGTAAATAGAAGACCCATTGAAAGTTAAAATTTACAAAAACATTATCCCTCAAAAGTTGCGCCACAAAGGTAACTCTAGACTCGACAAAGCTTTTATAACTGCCACCGGTACGTTAGACCTAAATCATCCTAGTTGGAAGGTCCAGCCACGCCCAGAAGTGCAGATCAATTCTTCACAACGGTAAGGAATTTCGCATCTGTTCTACAATGCATTTCCTGTTCGGATTTAATAGATACGGATCTTATATCGCCTTGGGCTCTTTGGGGCCCGCGTTATCTTTGCATCGCTTTATTCGCAAGTGTATTGATTGATTGATCATGTGTGTCGAATGTAATGCTGTTTTTGTGGATTCTTATTACACGTTTGCAACTGAATTTATTTCGATGAAGTTTTGAAATGATTTAACTTAGCAAAATATATTCTCATTGTTTTGGATTTAGCCAGATATTCTTTTCCAGGGCTCTAGGTATATTTCCCTGTTCTAAAGTTTTCAGTTTAGCAGCTTAGTCTTACGAAGCGGACCACCCCTGAATTTGGACAGTAAATGCATTTAACGCATTCACTGCGCCGCCTGTAGGACATCCGAGTTGGACATTGTCATCGTGGGCCATAACAGTGTTAATTTTACCCAATAAATCTACGTTTACATAATTGCCACCAAATATCACGATTGCAATTTTACTGACCAGTTTGAAGTTATAGCTGATTATAAATTCATAGTTGATAATTAGCACATGTATTCTAATTTTGATGGCAGCATGCTAGTTGAGTTTCACTGTGTTACGATTTCCTAGTAGGGTCGTGATATTTTGCACTACTGTGGCAGCTACCTGCTTCCTTATCCTCCAGTTCTCATTAACGGAATTTCAAACGGGTAGGTGCGATATTTTTAAGCATAATGCAAATCATAACGTCGTATTTTTTATATGGTTACTGAAAATGTAGCAACTTTTTTAATTTTATTCCGTAAAATTGTAAACCAATCCATATTATTTCACCTTTCTTAATATGTTAAAGGTGTATGAATACCTAGGAAGGTATAAAACATTTTGAAGGACATTAATTTCCGTACTTTTTACAGCGTTGAAAAAGGTCGGCCTGAATAGGTTTTTGAGATTTGAAAGGATACATCCACAATCGTCTTAGTTTCGCTCTAAAAGCTGGACGTGTCAGTCATATATCCAGATTAATATTTCCATTATACTCATATGTGGACCGTCTCTAATCTACGACCAGATCTTTACAGCTCAAAAACCTTATAAATCATAGGGCACAAATTCATTGTTATTTTTGACAAAAAAGGTTCTTTTTCTAACATTTTTTAGCATAACCCACTCGAAATAGCCGGAAGCCATATGTGCACAAATATTTAAAAGTGGTTTGCCTATGGACGATTTTTTACGGAGTTTTTTGAGTCGCGACCTGAATTTATTTAATGGTTACTAAGTATAAGGTGGACCCTTTTTCGTTTGACAAGGCATTTTGGTGGCCTCGGTAGATTAGCGTTTCACCTTTGTGAGCCATTTTTTGGGACCCCGTCGAGTTTTTTGTGAATTTCGTGACAATGATATTAATAAATAACAAATAGGCCAATGCAACGATGAAAAAACTTTGCCCATAATAATATTATTGAATCGCTGCGAGGGTTTGTCGTTTGAAATTGATTTTTGAATTATACGACTTCATATGAATAATTTTCCGATCAATTTTATTTATGTTTCCATTTTGTATTACTTTAATATCCCAAGGCTTGTAAGAAATATCGTGCATAATAATTTCTTAAATTACCCACCGATTTCCGGTATCACATATAGCTGAGATTTTGTTGAATCATTTTCGGAGCAACAAAAACTTGCGAAGAACTAATTCCGTGTCCCCATACATTGAAATTGTAGACGATTTAGCTCACCAACACCATACATACCATACAATATTGCAATTCAATTGTCAAGAAATACCTCTGATTGATGATTCCGTCTCCTACACAATTACACCCGGGCTGTGCTATTCAGACCCCCGAATGCCTACCAAGTGTGTCCTATAAATAATACATTATACACCTCATTGTTGGGCCCAATTCAAAGCTTTAAGGTTGGATGATCTCTTAAAATAACAAGTGTTTGCTTCAATGATTATCAACAATGCAGATACCTTTAGCTGCCTTCAAAGCCTCCTTGTGATTTCGGAATAAAATTGGTCGCTTTTATTTCAATCGAGAAGAAACCTTTTGTAGCAGTTCTAAGGCACGTTTTGCATTCGTATAGATTTATAACCACATTGAAACTGAATATCTGAATTGAATACCTTAAAGATGTACATATAAGGTTGGATTTCATTCGTCGATCGACACCGATCTTGGAGTAAAATGTGCGTGAAGCATCACGGCCAACTTGGTTCACCAATACAAAGAAACATTCAATCTATTGATACTTTGCTATTTAAATGGTTTTACACATTTATAATATGAGTTACGGTAAATAAGGGCTATTATGGCCCGGGTTTTTATTTTGTTCCAAATATATTGTATGAAAATAATGGATTTAATTCTATTTCAATATTTATGCGATAAGTTTCTATGGTGCTTAGCGTAAGTTTGATTATTGAACTTGATACAATGGCGGATGAGGCTAGTTTTGATAATTTGGCTTTAGGGTTTTTGGACAGTGATGTGCTTTTGTACTTGGTTATACAAAAATATTAAAATACGTAGGTAATAACGTAATTAAAAAATAAAATCATATTATGTTCTCACTAACGAGGCAAAATTAATTACGTGTTAATTTTGTCCATTATATAGTTTTCTGTGTTCTGATTTATCTATTTTCAATTCAATCTAAGATATTGGTTAAAATGCTCCAGTAACCTGTTTCATCTTCAAGATGTATGCTGTTATTTATAGCATAGCATAGCTCATAATTTCGGGCTAAAACCAATAATTTTGCGCAACGATGACCAGCAGAAAAAAACAGTTAAGTATCAATAATTTAAGGTATACAAAATCCACAATTAAAATGATTCAGCTGCTTGGCCACGCCTTCTAAAATTAATTACACAGAATTGAGCAGATCATCTGCACTCGATTTGTTTTTTGTACAACGTAGGTCATTGTAGATCTCCGCCCAAGGATCGATCCGCCCTAGCAACACGTAACAAGCTGGAGAAGGGGCGGGCAGCTCTTACGATGTTATTGATTGTTTTGTTTGATAACGTAACATAAAGAATTATGGTAACATAATTCTTTATGTTACGTTATCAAACGATTTCTTACGAAATCGAATGAGTTTCAAAAAATAGGTTTAGGAAAATGAGATATGAAACAATGATCGAAGTGGTTAATTTATATCGGATAAATGAGGTGATTTGATTTGTAGTTAAAAAGATCGGATGCAAAGAAATATTTTTCCTTGTTTGTATTTCAGTTTAGTAGTAAAGAAACCTATATCTTTAAAGAGAACAGAGATTATGTGTTGAATAACTAAGGAAGGTGCCACTAATAAGCTAGATGCACTTATTACCCCAAAGCTAAGTCGGCACATCAGCAATGTTTTTATCACTCAATGATAAAGCACTTTTACGATCACACCTTGCGTCGGCGTCTCAAAAGCCGTCTAAGAAATTAATCTCAGCAAATTGGCATCGTTCTTAGAACTAGTTATACGTTCAAACAGTTCAGCGCTAGATCCGCCCAAAGAACTCCGCCCATCACGCCCAGGGCGAGAAACTTCGCGTTTGTGGGCGGGTGAGGGTAAATTCTAAATTGTTTGGTCAAGATGCCTTTTATGAACAAGATTGCTTTTACTTACTTTTTGTATATTGAACACTTCAATTGAAGAGCCTGATTTCTTTGAAGGAGTGTCGCCGAAAGGGAGTAGTCGGCGGTGTTTGGCAAAGGCCAGGAATAAATTAGATTTTTATAGAAAAAAATATTTCCAGATGATTCCAGCTTTTGAAATTTAAAGTACTTTACTTTAAAGTAAATGCAAAAAGTATACACACCATCAGGCTAGAGTACTTAGCTATCAGAAAATCCAATCTTCAGACATTGTCAAGTGCGATATAGGTAAATCCACTGTCTATAAAAAATAAATAACCCTCTTCATCCGGCGCTAAGCACTCCATTATACTGACCAGCGGGGTACTGACCACTCCAAATACCGTTGAACAAAAGAACAATGAACAGTAGCATGTTTTCAAGAACACTCTCTGAACAAAGATTGACCAGAACAAAGACAGAGTCCAATTTTCAGTCCACGAACGTTGGTACAGTTCTACCAATTTATCTGTTTGGGTGGACAAATTTGGAACTAAGGCGTTTTCTCACAATTTTTGTACAAAACTGTACAGATGACGAAGATACTAGCGACGCTGCTAACCGAAGAAATATCCTGGTGGACAGTAACAATAGCATCTTATCTTGTTCATCTATTGGGTTCCGTGTTATCGGGATTCTGATCTGGGCCCGTAATCCTAACGACAATGCCACACGTGGGCTTTTGGGGACGAGTTGGCATGACTTGAGGATCGATGATTCGCTTTTGTTTTTTCTGAAAACTGGAAAATAAATCTGGCTAATCATAGTATTCATCCAAAGAGGGAATAAAAAGAGCAGCGAAAGATTAAATGGAATCAAACGGTGTGGATTGTTCAGCATTATGGGTACTTAGAACTTCTATTACACATGTACATATTGACATTTCCTGTCTCAAAATAAAAAAAGAAGAAATATGTCACTTGATCAAAAGAAAATAGTTCAAAAGCTGACTACCATCAACAAAGACATAACTGGGGCAAAAAAGGCTCAATAGTTCGGTTCAATTAGATAACCGGACCGTCCGTAACCGAGGCGTCGAGGGCATCGGTGAGTGACTCCAGTCTTAATTGTAACTAAACTACTGAGACTACACTAAAATTGTTAAGGTTTATAGACCTGGGCAGACGTACGCAAAATTTTGCTGACCAGAGCGGCAGTGAAATCCAAGTAGATATGCGGTAAACCTGTCACTAAAATACTCGAAGAAAAACCCCGGTCCAAACGAAGTGCAAGTGAAACTTAACCCGTAGAAACTTACCCCCAGTTGTAAATCTGAATTGACCTTAAGAGTAGGTAGGTAGAGTACCTACCAACACAATTATACTTCGTGTAATGAAATTACATTTGAGATGGCCATTTGGTTCTTTAAGTGTTGTTAAATGACAGGAACTAAAGTTTCAGGTGTTATTCAGTCTGTAATTCTTTAATGTACACAAATAATACATAGAATAATAAATAATAAATAATGCTGGACAATTCACACAGCATTATCTAGCCCCAAGCTAAGCAGAGCTTGTGTTATGGGTACTAGATAACTGATATACATAATACAATACACTACATAGATAGATATTTTTTATTATACATAGAAAAACACCCAGAACCCCTGAACAAATTTCTGCAGATCGTACACAAATTTGTCCCGAGGCGGGAATCGAACCCGCAACCTCCTGCGTCGAATGAATGAATGAACTTATATTAAAAGATATGTACAAAGGCGAATATATAATATTGAAAATTTGCAACTAGTAATAAGCTAATATAGACTTTGCCACTGTATTTTATTTTTTATTGTGTTATCTCTAGTTGGTAGTCCTAATATATAAATAAGCATATTAATTCCTCAATGAAATTTTACACGCATGGATGAAAAACCAATAACATTACTCTTAGGAATTCTTTTGTAACTAAGAAAGGTGTTTAAAGATGTCATTATTTCTTAATATGGAACTTAAGGATGATAAAACGAATGCTGCAAATAAAGGATTCGTTGATGCGAGAGGACGATTCATTTTGGAGACGAAAGTTATTATGGAGCCATTGTCACATTAGTCGCTCAATAATTTTGTAAACGGTTTATAATGTACAGGGTGTTACAAATATTTGTAATATTATATTAAATGAAGAATAAAATTTAGTAATTTTCTGAAAAAAAGTAAATAAAATCATTGTTCCCACTAAACAAAATTAAACATTTATATTATGAATTTTCAGAGTGAAGTTAAGGAAACAGAGAAGCGTTTGAAAGATATTTCTATCTTATAGGAGCTGATTTATAGCCCATAAACCATCGTGTTATTTTAGACATTTATGCCAAATTCAGTCAGATTTTTTCAGAAGTTTTGGCGTGAAGAAGTGCTTCCTCTTCACGCCAAAACTTCTGACGTCCATCTATGCAAACTTTCGCGTTTATAACATTAGTCCTATAATTATAATACACCCTGTAGGTTGTATATTTTACGCTCCGCATCGTCGCCAACTACAAACCAATAGTCAACAAAGGGCAATTTAATGGACCTTTTAGCTGTTAAAATGGAGACAAATTCGATTTAAAAGCCAATTTCAAAGCATTGTCACTCGATAACGGATAATAAATATCATGGGACGATTATTGTTTGCTTGTAACAAAGGTGTCATAAATAATCGTCTACTTTATATCGTTTGTGAATATAAATATGTAGATAAGTGAAGCAATAAGTGTCTTATCTACCATTTCATCAGATAATTCTTTCGAGCCATAAAGATAAAAATAAAGATTTGCTGAAAACATGTGTAAAGATGACAAAAATGTAGGTTGCTTGACCGGTTACGGTACGCAAATTAGATAGAGAGATGGCATGCATTTAATCTAATATCAAGAAATCCATGCCAAGAAAGAGTTCATGAAATTGAAAAAAATATAATCACATATTCAATACACCTTGAGTATTTTAAAATGAAGCTGGTGAACTCAACTTTAGATTTTCGTTACTGGATAAAAGAGTGACACAAGTATTATTGTATTGTGTTTATCTATTTAAATGTAACTCGGTACCTACCTTATAACTGTTGTACCTATGTATGTGTTTGGCCAAATAAATGTATCTTTATCTGTATATTTATTTCTTTATCAACACACATAGCCTGTACTGAAATCCCTTACCAAAGAATTTTATTTTTATTTCAGATTGTGTTTGAGAGTTTCTGAAAATGACAATACTTAAAAATTACATACTTTCTTAGTAGGAACTTATTGTCAAAATTTTAGTGTGGTTTTTTATAGCTTCTTTGTGGTTTAGTTCTCCCAAAAGGGGGAAAACTGGAAATCCATAAATCGGTGCAGGAGAAAGCTGGAATAAAAGAATCAGTTTTCCCCTTCTAGTTTTTATCTCAGAGGGGGAAAACTGGACTTAAAAAAAATGAATTCCAATCAAGGAGGAAAACTGAAATAACCCATTTTAAGTAAGCATGCAATTACTTATTTAGTTCTTATACATTTCAAAAATAAACTAAAGATGGCAACTATCGAATTTAATAATATTACATTTGATAGTTGCCTTCTTTAGTTTTAATAATATATAACTAAATAATGCTGGTCAGTTTACTCAGCATCATCTAGCCCCAAGTAAGCAGAGCTAGTATTATAGGTACTAGATAACGATTTAATCTCAATATTAATATGTATACTCGTAAAAATATATGTCTCATTTTCCGCACAATAGCATCGTTACACTCACTTCATTTAATACCAAAGCTTGGGTATGTCTCAAACATCTGTCTGAAGCTGAGAAAACATTTCTTACATTCCCTAATATCTCCTAAGGTATTCCTTTCATAATTATTGTCAAATGCCATGCGCACGCTCGGATGACTTTCTGCGCAAAATATAAAAATTTAATACGCTCAATACAGCAAATTCAAAGAACATCTAAGAATCCCCTTTTGGAGGCGATATCACAAAAGGGGACAGGATAAAGCATCATATTTATTCCATAATAAATGACAATTAACGTAAATTGATTTCTGAATCGACAATGCGCGCTCGCAGCTAACCAAACATTGGCCAGAAAGGATCGTCCGCTGTCATTGTTGAGATATCAAAAAAATATCTTGTGTTACTTTAAGTCGTTGGTCCTGTTATGTGAGGTAGAGCAACAAATATTATGTGCTTATTCTATTTATTTATTTTATCTAACTTTGCTATTTTAAACGTTGACTTTGAGATTTGAAGCTGATTTGGTATTATGGAAATATTATGAATACAATCAACCCTGAGCCTTTTTTCAAACTCAATTCCTACGGGCATGAATTGCAAAAAAAAAATCGTATTTTACACAAGTATATTATAAATAGAAGTAATTCTGTCTATCTTTCAGTCACATTTCCACTTGCCTAAACGGCTGAGCGGAACGTAATGAAATTTGGTAGGAAGGTAGATGATATCCCGACCACGGATATAGGCTATTTTTTATCCCGGAAAAGAGTGAAACAGCTTGCAATATAACAAGTTCTTTCCAAACTGATATTTATAATTGAATTTGATATCAATACCTACTACCTACATATGACCAAAAGGGTCTTGTTCCAAGATTGTATCTGTGTTTTCAGAACTCGAGTGCAGCATATCATTACTGTTGCCATTATCAGTAATGTTCTCATTACCCTGTTCCGGTTATGGCCGATGAAATAGCGTGCGTTTCTCCACTTACGCATGTTATTGAGGAAACATAATTAACGGAGGTATATGGTTTTTTATTCCAGTGAATAACGGTACTGTGCCATGTGTGGGCTGATTATGAGATAAATAAAATACAAGTTCGTGAGGTAGTCTCATCTCATGTCAAAATATTGGCTTATTACCATTACATTTAAATCCATTGTTCTCAGAATATAAAACTTCTATACATTAGTTCCCAACCACATCCAACGAGCTTTTTATGATTTTTTTAAAAAATATTTTCGTTTTTACATTAGATCCCACTCACATCCACTCATAAGTTTAAGGTACAGTCGGCACGAGAATCTCCTGATAGTTTGTGGGCTAAAGTAGTTAATAAGGTACGAATACTAGAAAACAAAGAACATAACGCATATTAAGGATTAGAGGTTGGAGGTTGTTTTCGCATTTTGGGTAAAAACTAAAGTATCGATGTCAATTGTACATTGACATCTCGATACTTTAGTTGGTGACATTTTTAGCCAAACCTTCTATTCGTGTCTTATTTCAAATAGCACTCTTTTTTAAAACTTTTTAAACTTTCGCGATTTGTTGACATAATTAATGATATTATCGGACTGTCAGTCGCCCCATGACCACGATCGCTGTAATGCAGTAGAAACGTAGGGGAAATAATAACAAAAGGTACGCGATAAATACCCGATAACTCATTGGGTACTCTCTTTTATTCTCTTATCAGTAACTATAGTTCCTATTAATAAATAATTGATCGCATTTTAGGCTACAACTTGATTATGTCTACCATCATTCTGAGCTTTTATCTTCTACGTATCTAAGCTTCTCGACCTTGGTAGGTACTGTAATATATAACCTAACACAAACGCATACATATATGCAGCAAGTAAGAGACGACAAGCAATTGCTCGACATGTGTAATAGGATGAGTATTGATGAAGTTTATGGTATCATAATGCGCCTAAAGGTGGACACGTCTAGCCACTTTGCTTCCAACATATATCTAAGCAGGAGGTCCACGTCCTTCCGGTCTTCAGCACTCGAAGACCACTTAACAATACCTACCATGTGGTCTTACCACCAGCTGCAAATAAAACAAAGCACCTCAAGACGCCAACAACCAATGTTCGCATGTTTGCAGCACAGTAAGCCATCAGCCATCAATTACTGACTTTGACGTCTCCAACAATATTGTTGACGTTGAAAACTTAACCAGTCCAGGTGCGTAGACAATTAGACAGTAATCACTACATTTCAAGTGTTGTCACGACTCTGCAGTTTCTTAGAAACCACCAACAGTTACGCAAAGTTAGCAGTGCAGTTGGCAGTGGCGCTAGCAGCGCCTGTTCTGTAGGGCCCAAAGCACCTAAAGCGTAATTTCAAGGTATTTGATTTAGTTCCATATTTGTCCACCTGAGCAGGTTGATTGTTGGGCATTGTTGGCCGCCACCCAGCGGGACCAATGTTTGCAAACGTTACAATAAGCCTGCCCCAATATTTGCCGTAGGAATGAAAGAACAATGCCCCCGTTGGGACAGTTAGAGGTTTCTTGTGAATTGCGGTGACAATGTTAAGGGGAGGTCTGCTTGTTGGAGCATGTGAACCGGGCATGGAAATATTGCTCACGCAGTTGTGCTTACTTATTTATCTAATACGAACAATAAGACTCTTTAGATACACCACTATTACAGAATCAAAAACAAATATTGAGAATAATGAGTAACGATCAAAATTAAATCAATGCCACTTATGAATTAACTAACAAAATTGCGTTGTCTTAAAACTTCATCATATCTGCAACATATTTGCTTCTCTCTACTTAAAGTCATCAAAATTACCTTCTACGAAAAGATGTTTAATTTGTATTTTTGACATTTTGCTTATTGTGCACTAATTTTAAATTTTATGTTTGACATCCAATTGTTTTGTTATTTTATTTTTAATATTGTATTGTATCATACACACACACACGGTACAACAATACTATGTTTATGTTAGTCGTTTAAATGTGTACCTAATTTACGGAATATTTTCGGCACGATATAACAATTGTTTGTAAATAAAATATATGAAATCAAATGTTCACCGGTCGCACAATGAGTTCGCACCTTAAATATTTGGCGAGTATGTTTACACGTCCACGTAGGCTCCACGGGTGGCTACCATCGACCACCTCCAGCTTATTGTAAGTTATTTATTCAATCTGCCCTATTTATAATCCCTAACAAAATAATTCACAGCACGAGCGAGGCAGCACGGCCTACGCAGAAGAAATGTTATTTCTCAGTATCAAAATAAGCATGCAGACAACTTATGCTGAATTGTCAATATTTTGGCACTGGTTGGCGCATTGTTGGTAAGTAAGCTTTTCGAGGAAGAAAAGATGATACTTCAAGACGTGACTAAATCATTATTTAATTTTTTATTGTACACACAATCATACAAAATAATATCTTATTAAAAAGGATATTACATAGGCGGGCTTAACCCTTCCAGAAAACCTAGCTTATTATAGGAGAGGCGATGAAACACGTAGAGGAAGTGTACAAAAGAAAAGAATGAATTAACATAATTATGTTTAAAGTAAACATGCATAAACAACATATATTATGTTTTTAGTTCAATCTACAAAAAACTTAGAGAGAAGCGTTTCTATAGGTACTAAAAAGCGCTATTATGACTTCACCAATAAAACGTGCCTCATATTGGTCTTTCTAAGACAATCACTGGTTTTTTCCAATAATGGACAGGCGAGTTTAAGAAATGATCTAGAGAATTCTGACAAATAATATTATTTTGCCATAGCCCAAAAAGACATATTCCAACAACAAAAACCAACTTGTTCAGAAGCTTACCGCTTACATTCATAATGAATTCGTCAAACTACGAAAGTTAATAATACTAAAATTGACAGAAGCTTCTTATTACCTGTCTTTCAATTTATAACATACCAATACATCAATCTCTATTCCAGCATAGCCCCGTAAAATATAGTGCATCATAAAATAAACTTGCTCAGGTGCCTTTGCATATAAAGTAGGAGAAATTCCGTCACGAACAGTCCTCACGGATTGTTTATAAAAGCACAATATCAATTTGAATACTTAGAAGGAAGTGATAAAGCTGCTAACGACCTTGCATCCTGTGTAGATAGTCTCGGTTTACTCAACGAATACTTGTGGAAGGTTAGGAATGTCAACGTGTGGGGGTAGATCCATTAGCAATAGCTTAAGAAGTGATGCTAAAAATCTTCTTTAATAGAAGAGAAAGAAGAAAGAAAATACATTTATTTGGACCAATTACACAACACACATAACACGACATACGTAAGGATTATAGATCAGTAGGAAATAAGAAAAGAATTACATATAATAAACCAAGGAAAGTAGTACATAAATAAAAGATTCAATTCATAAATAGAAGATTAATCGCTATTTCATTTGCATTGTGGCCGTAAGAATGCTGATTTTTGATGACGATATATTATTGATGGAACTGTCGTATAAACTCTATTTACCTAGGTCTAGGTAAATAGAGTTATATCTGGATTAAAGGAATGGAAGCCGATCTTTACCAAAGCGACGCTACTAGCAGAGCTGGTGAAATACAACTTACAAGTGATACCTGGAGAAGTTATTGGGTCATCAATAAAAAAAAATAACTTACACAAACTTATCACACTTCACACTAATACCTATTATAAATGTGCAAGTTTGTATGGATGTATGGATGGATGTATAGATGTTTGTAACCTCTTCACGCCAAAACTACTAAACAGATCAGGCTAAAGTTTTGCATACAGTTAAGCTACTTTTTATCCCATAAATCAGTTCCCGTGGGATAGAAATCACCTTTAAACGTTTCCATAGGATCAACGCGTGCGAAGCTGCGGAGCGCAGCTAGTCCTTTATAAAAAGACTTAGGTACTACAAAATATTAGATTATCTAGCTAAAAACAGCTTAGGATGAGTTTGTGCCAGCAACGAACAGCACTAAGGTAAAGGATACGTGTTCGCTTAATTACTTTACCTTGAGAGATTGAAGTGAACTAATAATAAAAGTTATCACTTTATTTCCTGGTTTTACTTTTGTGATTTGAATTTTGTCACGTGTCCAAGAGTCCTGTAAGGTCTAAAAGAAATAAAGCAATTGATTTGGTCGCTGAACCACAGGAGTAATTAAGTATAGCAAATACAGTCAGCAATAGAAAACGATTCTGATGAACACCCATCCATGGCGTAATAAACAAAACATGAAAACACTTTAACGTTGCATGATATAAAGTATCTCGAGACATTGATAGTCAAAGAAGCATACAAAGATAAAACGAATCTCAAACCTTTGTGCAGCAACGAGATTCTCATTAAAATTGATAGACAGTGGATCCTTTAGAAGTGCCAATTCACTCTCGATCTAATCATACACACCCGCATCAACCGAACTCCTTTGTCCTCTAAATGGTTCAAACACAAAACGTCTCCAAGACGATATAAAAAGGCAGCAATAACCTCATACTGAGGTATTGTCGGACTCCAAACCGTCACACCTAGGCTCAATAGTTTGACAGTATTGTGAAATTTCTCACTTTGGGTCTCGGCGACCCGCAGAGTTTGTCGGCGGGTTAGACCATTGTTGGGCCACGTGCGTCCTGAATAGGCCCTCAATGGGCCCTTAGGAATGATCTTGGATTTGACATCGCTATTTATATGACGCCTAATTGAATTATAGGGCGTACCCTTATGAGGGTCATCTCATTTAATTTATTAAAATTGTGGTTTTATTGGGGGAGGATTCTTGTAGAGGACGAGAAATTATGGACGAATATTAAAACTTTATGGAAATTATCGGCCAGCAACGTAAGTCAATCGTTATTTAAAACTAGCTATTTGTTACAAGCTCAACCATGCTTAATCATTGTTTTCCCCTGTGAATAAAACTGTGTTTTTTTTTAATAATGTGTTCTGCATGAGTTTTTGCTCATTACCCATCAAAAACATTCCCTCGTCAAGAAAAAAACGATACCAATAAATATCCAACGCAAAATCATTCCTATAAAAATAAGCAGATTCCAATCCGTAAGATATTTTAGTAAACCAAACAATTCCTCAGAGAGCTCGGCACATATTTGTTTTGCTTGGAGCTTTAGGGATTGACTTCTTGTTATCTTTGCAAACAAGTGCGGGGGCTGGGTAAATATGGGGGTACGGAATACCCAGCGCCATTTGACGTGTTGAGGTGTTTGCTGTGGCTATTCTGACTTGAAGAGGTTGCTTTGATTAGTTGGTTGAAGTTTTGGGCTTATAATTTTATACATACAACCCAAAATATCTAAAAGTTGTATAATGTAAATTGGTAAATTTTATTAAGACAATAGGCAAGTTTTATGTGTAGGTAGGTAGGTATAGCCAATAATTAAAGGGAATTGAAGAATGATGACTATACACTATATTGAATAGTGCTACTTAACACGTTCCTGGCGCAAGACACAGATGGCCACCGCCACAGTGCCAGTAAATTAGCAGCCGTAAGTGCGACATACTAACTAAAATCTACATTATTTTTTCTGATTTTATATTACGCGCCAAGAAATATACTATCATCAGTACAAATATAATACCACCTATATCCTGTTTTGTTTTCACCATTATGAAGATAAAAAAAATCGGCTACACACCGTAATGTGATGGTCTTGTTAGGTACCTATGTAATTTTATCATTTTCATTGCCCATGACGCATATGTGGTCTTAGCTGTGTCCGACTCGCAGGGGCAGGCTGCAGAGAATGCGTTAACAGTATTATATATCGTATCCCCTATGCCCAGCTTGGGGATTACAGGTTTTGACTTTTGACAGAGTCAGAGTCAGAGTCAAATCGTTTATTTCTTTAGACTTAAAAAATAAGCACTTAGACAAGTCAATTTTTTACTATTTATGGTAAATAGTTATTACTATCAAACAAGATTTAAGGTGTAATTGACTCTAATTCATTTCAATTTTTTGTCCACTAGCGACATAAAAGCCATGGCTTTTGTCTAACTGTGGAAAACTATAGGCTATTGAGGTGAGGTGGGGTAATACGTAGTATGTGAAAACCGGCCTTAGGGTAAATAATACATACCGTCCTTCCTAAAATGAAGCGTAACCAGCCTAAAGCATATCCCCCTTCAATTGATTCGCATTGATGCGAGCATTATAAGATACCCATTGAAAGCATTACGGACTTTAAACGTGCGCGTATCAAATCTATACAACACTTAAAGTATTTTTAAGTTTAAGTACAATGACTTAAACAAGAATAAGTCCATAAAGTAGCAGATAATAAGGAAACGTGAATTACACGGTTAAGTGTAAACTTTTTTTAAGTAAGCTTGAAGTGATTTTAAGTTGAAGCCTTTAAAGTTTTCCGCCATTCACCAGTGACCGTTGGAAAGGGTGACCACAAATGTTTTGGGACAGTGTTGCGAAATTACTGACTCAACGTGCAGAATGTCTTTAAAAATCATATTTTTATACGCGTATCTACTTATGACTCCTAATAAATATTGACATGCTATCTTATTAATAAGATTAGATAGGACAAGTGAATTTTTGAACTTTGTGTACAATAATTTAAAAATTGATAAATAAAAATATAGGATACTAGTTTCTGCCCACAGCTACGCACGCGTTGTTTTGATAGAAACGTTGCAAGACTTTCAAGGTTATTTCCATCCCATGGTAACTGGTTAATAGGATGTAAAAAGTAGCCCATGATTTATTTCAGGCCTGTGTGATCTGTGTTGACCTTGCTTTTTGTCTGACTCGGGTAGACTATAACCTACCTATCCTCGACACCTGGAAATTACCTACTTATAGCACAAATAAATTGCAAGACACTAAAAACGATTTCAGCTAATTGTTTGACGTCAGCTTAAATATGTTATGGCTCCATGAAATGATTGGCTTGGCTCATGGCTATAATGGTCAACCTTCCGTAGGCTCATATCGAAATGTAAGAAAAAAAGCTTCGAAAATCGTCCAAAATTTGGTCCCTCACCAGTCAGTGGTAAATGGGTGCTTGCCTACTTTAGGATAAGTCTTATAAATAACTTATCAAAGAGTTTCAGAAATTTCAAGACGCATGGCTATCCTATCATTGGGTAATCGATTGCGCTTGCCCTGTCCATTCATAAACTCGGCCATGCAAAGATCCTCCAGTTATGAATGAGTAGAAGGAACTTAGAGTACGTGAATGGCTTGAATACCTTAAATGCCTCAACGATTGTGATGATAATTCGCGAAACTGGCATTATGGAATTCCGAGGAAGTTTCGAGAACTTTGTTGAATGACTTCTCTTTCTAAATAATCTGGCCTTTTTTATATTCGGCAAGGAAATTTGTACTTACACGAAAAGACTGGTCTGGGGGTGGCTACATTCATTTGAAATACAGTTCACATACTCGTCTTTAAAAATAGCGAGTATACAAAAGAAGTGAATTTTTAGCAGTCTATATACATATCCGTGCAGCTGACTGTATCTATCCGCGTAGAATGTAATATTATAAAATAAATTTAAGTTCAATACCTACCTTAACTTGAAAGGTTTACGTATGTTTATCATACAAAATATGTGTCGATCGTGAATCCACCCAACAAAAGATTTCAACGCGCTCCTTTTACATATCTAAGCTATGATTTTATAGTACGATATATTGTGACAACGATGCGCATCCAATAACAATATAATGCAATAATCGTTATAAAATAAAATTAAGCCAAAAACTTGAGATAAAAAAATAAAATTATTGGGACTATAATGAGCCCGTATGGCCCAGCATGGGTCCGAAATTCGATCAATAGGAATTTATTGCCCCGATTCGCAAGGCTACGCTTCTTTTTTCAAATTTTGAATTTTTTTGAGCATAGATAATAGAGCGGCGCGAGCGAAGGCCCGCCGACTATTCTACTTTTGAATAAAATGACAGAAGAAGTTACGCCCACTTTTTTAAAAGTATTGTTAACGTCTTCAAAAGTTTTTAAAGATTTTGGAATAACAAGACTGTTTTTTTTTGCAACCTATGTGATGTGTGGAGATATAAATAATTCATTCGGTGTAAACGGAAGTACCTAATAGAAACGTTTTGTTTTACAGCGTTTTTGTCTGAAAGATTTGTTATGTAGCAAGCGGTATAGAAGAGTACCTACCTACAGAAACAGATTTGCATTATAGATATACGTTTCCTAAACTTTTGTGTTAGAGACGAAGATTTATCTAACAAGAAAACACTATCTTGCCGAAAATCTCTTTCTCAAACGCTGTCCTCCTCTTTAATTATTTTATCAGTATCTCAACAAAGCTACAGGTAAAGAACACAACCAAAGTCGATAAGGCTTTTATCGCAGATAGCCGTAAACAAGCTCGAATGCCTCTAGTGGCCATCTACACGTGTTCAGAAAGCATTGTTACTCTACAATCATGATAAAATATTTCCTGAAAAGAGTCAACTCGAATATAAACTTTTACTTTACTCGAATACAACCTAAAATGGAGTAGCAAAAATATTAGCTGGTTTTAAGGGTTGCCATTTAAAATGGCGCAAGAATAAAGCCATTTATAAAGGAAGTTAGTCTTTATAGTGCAAAGAATTGTGTTGATTTTTGCATGGAGTTTACCATACATAAAGCTCGCCCATTATGGCAATAAAAGTGAAGAATATCACTTGATTTTTAAGGGGCACTTTAAGGCTCTTCTAAGTTCTCTCGTAGCGAATGATTGTGTTACAGCTATCCATCAATTGGAAGACATTTTGTAGGTTTCTATTGAGCTTTTTGCCGCTCATTTCCTGTACCCTGAGGCTAAGATCTCGGCCAAATTTTTGCGAGAATACAATTAAATTTTTTGAACAGTTTTTTCTTTTTCGGTCAGTGGGTAGGTATTATGTTACCGGCAAAGTTGAAAACGGTTGGATTTTTTTAGCGTTCGATAAGGTTTTTAGAAAAAAGATTAAGTTTTTGGGATCGATGGTGATTTTTTTAAGGTTATGTTAAAAATAGCCGCATTGGCGATAGATAAGTAGCCGATGGTTTTTGTGTAAAAGAAGTTTGCACGTGCATTCGAGCTTTTTTGGAGATTTTTTTCTCTTGGCACCTTATTTATTTAAGTATGTATTTACATTAAAACTTAATTTAATATGTGACAATATTTTTTTATTATGTTACATAAACTTCTATAGAAGATAAAGGTTTGGAATAGTAAGGTAAGTATTTCAAATAATTATCGTCGAAAATTCGTTTTAAGCAACATGATTTAAAATTCCGACCATTAAATGAAAAATATACTATCTGCGATAAATAGGTAAATAAAACCGCGACACAGGCTTGCCATGTATGTGTTAGTAAAATGGCAAATAAATGATTTTATATTTTGTAATCTACCAGCCCATGTTTATTTCATAAGCAGAATATGGATTTCGATCCATAAAAAATGTCCCACTTGACAAACCGACAGTTCAGATAAAAACTGCTACTTTTTCAGCAACACTTAAATTAGATAAAATAAAATGTTGCAGCAAAAAACAAGAGAACTGCCAAAAATGTACCGGTCCTCAATCGCCGACCAAAAATCCGCGGCTTCCGGTAAAAAACTGGAATGCACAGTAATTTAAAACCGCACAAAATTGCTGCCGTTACACACGTGCAATACTTTTTCATAGTGTTGCCAACTTTAAAAAAACATTCCAGGATCTGCAAGTTTTTATTGATTTTGAAGTCTTTGGGGTTCCGTTGATAAGAAACCTTTTCAGTTCAGTTTGGTTAGTTCAAGTGGAATACCGACCATAAAAATATTGAAGGCAACATACCCATTTGATTAGTTGGTATAATACCTATTGAAGAATAGTATTGATAAAATATATTAATTGGCTAAATAATATTGTTTGAAAGCGATAAGAATGTATCTTAATTTTAAAATATACCTTTGACTAGATTATTTACTAGGTAATCAATCTGCTAGTTTATATAGTAGAATGCTTAAAAGGTTCCGTAGCATTGCTCTCACTTGGCCCTTTGGAAGGGTCGTATGCCACGTGTTTGTGATTTGTGCTGGGTCCATGCTGGGCCAAATGAGTGTGTGTTATCGCCACATTTCCGCCGCTGATTGCGTCAAATATTGCAGGTTAGGCGCCCGCTTTTTTTAGTGTTGCCATGATTTGAAGGAAAATATTTTTGTTATTTATGTCTGAAAATTATTATATTTGAAATACGAGGTAGGTATTTTTGCTCTAGGGTGATCTAGGTACTATTTATAAGTATATTACAGGATATTCGACTTGACTTGATACCTACCTGGGTTCATCGTCATCATCATCATCAGCCTATGTTAGTCCACCGCTATTAAGGTTCAAAGTAGCTTAAATTAGGTTTGTAGTTAACCCGTTTACGGTCATTATGAACCAAACTAGGTATTTCGAAATTCGGCAATCTGGATAAATCAATAATAGACTTTGTTACCATAATTGGCAAAGTTATTGATATTGGAAGAGGTTAATGATAAGTCCGTAATAATGTACATGATTCACATACAACGGTAATTATAGCACTATCGGCACAGAATATCACCGTGTTATTTAAATTGCCAAAAATCCTGGCAATACCGATAAAATTGTCACCCTGCAACCTTACAACCCATCGGAAGCAGCTAAGTGTTACTACACCGCACCTAATTATGTGACCAATAATCACTTCCCGTCTGTTGTGCCAAGTGCCATAGACAAAGGATCACTTAGCAAATGCGATTTTCGTGTCAAAACTTCTTGGTGTGTAAACTACTTCCTCTGGAGTAGCGTGTGAAAATTGCACTGGCTTTTTTGTGTTTTCTAGATTTAATTTCCAAATAGGTATCGTTCTCAAGTTATTTAAATAAAATAAATAAAAAAATAAATAATGCTTGACAATTCACACAGCATTATCTAGCCCCAAGCTAAGCAGAGCTTGTGTTATGGGTACTAGATAACTGATATACATAATACAATACACTACATTGATACATATTTTTTATTATACATAGAAAAACATCCAGAACGCCCTGAACAAATTTCTGCAGATCGTACACAAATTTGTCCCGAGGCGGGAATCGAACCCGCAACCTCCTGCGTCGCAGGCAGACAGTCGCCCACCGCGCCACAGAGGTCGTCAATTTAATTTTGACATGTCCAAAATCCACACTTTCAACGACGTCTTTGAAACAAGAGTCCTTGCTTCTAAATTTCCTTAAAAGATTTTAACATGTATAGCACTTAAAGCACAAGTAGGCAAAACTACTCAACACTTAGCAAAATGCGACTTTCATGTCTTAAGCTTTCATGGTCACTTAAACGCTGTGAGAATTAGCACTTCCTTAAAGGATGTTCTGATAAAAACTGGTCGGCTTCAATTTAGGAGCAAGGATATTAATTTTGAAGAGTGGAGTAAGTGGCCCTTCCTGCCAAAGGACCGCTAATTGAAGTTAAAATCTTCCTGATCTGACTTTCTATGGGCAATCAGGCTTTATTTAGTAGGTAGGTGTAAAAAGCTCGGCTGAGAATATGCGATCAACGAAGCAATCAAATTTTATTTTGTGACTTAAATGAAACGATCATGACCAGTCATCAAAAAGACGATGTATTGATATTTGTCATGATGTTTGGCATATTTTGCGACTTGAGGACTTTGATTTTAAAGAATGATAGAACTGGATTCAGGTTTTCGTTATATATAAAAATATTTATATTACAAATTATTATTTGTTTCATATTCTTTTTTTCATTTTGTTAATAAATATTACGTTATATCTTTAAAGATTTAACTATGTAGCTTGGTACTACTTATCACATTATAATATTATAATATTTTAAGATAAATTTAAGGTATTAAAAGGTACTCTAATCATAATTTGTCTCATAGACCTAAAGTGTTAGTTATCTTTTTTGAAAAAAATGTCTACGCAAACATTACTTACCTATTATTTGCCCGTGAATAAGATTAAGATATCCGTACCATTATAATTATGTTATCCTGTCCAGGTGTTGCTTTTTGCAAATCCCGCTTTTGTATTAGCATAGTTCCTTTGCCAAAAATCACACTGACCTTATCATCACGTTATTCAAATAAATAAATACACCGTGAACATTGGCACCTAAAACCTTATTTGAAACTTGTTAATATTGTCACTTTGGTAACGTTCCTTTTCTGAAACTTCGAGGCGTGAACTCTTTTCATTTTACAAACTGTCAATGTCAACGTCAAAAACAACACCGCGTATTTTGAGCTTTGATCCAAAGGTTTAGAGTTCGTTTTTAAATGATTGGGTGGCGAAATGTGTAATCATAGTTTGGTGTGTGACAGTTTTACCAACAAAATAATCCAAATTTCACGCGACACTTATTTGTTTTTCGGATGTCGGGTTTTGTACAAAGTGTTTAGGACTCGTGAATTTTAACAAGGTAAGTGGCGGTTTTCTATTGGTTTTCACGGTTCTCTAGTTTTGTTTGAGGTTGTATTTAATGCTATTGTATTGATTCTTGTGAAGAAGCTGCGGATGCTTAGTTTTTGAGGAACACCTACCTACATAAACTGAGTTATATCCTCACTGATTTACCTACTACTTATTTGAAAATAACTGACTTATGTTCGCAGTTTTACAGCCTATGTATGCATTTACTACTAAGTATCAAATATTTTTCCATATTATTAAATTACCTATAAAAGCCCTATTTTAACAATATTTCGCGAGCTCAAACAAGCCGCCCTATTTATGCGAACTCATTGGAGCTCCGCCAGCGCGGCATTTTCAAGAGGATGTCAAATAGTTACAAATATCCTTTGATTTGCCGCACACAAAACACGTGCATACAAAAATTGTATCGAAAACATGTAACACTTGGACTATTCTCTGCTCTACTAAACTTAAATTTATGAACGACTAAAAGTTGGTACTTTACGATCACTAGAAACCTCAACTACGCTACAGTTTGTTCATAATATCCATAAAGCTTAGGCTTAGCTTACGTACTATGATATCAATATTATACCTTACAAACCAATCTATAACAAGAGCGACATCTTCAGATAGCTTTTTTTAAAACGACGCATAAAAGATGGTCAATATTTCAGCATTTTCACAATAGATATTACTTTAAATGTTATTTTAAAGTAAACTAAAAGCACTGAAACTTCCCAGACGCCACAGCTGCAGAACGTCCAAGATGAATGATTAGGATGATTAGACACGGTCACACAATGTCTAGTTATTGTATTCTACCTAGTTATTGTATGATTCTGCGACAAATAACGATAGGAATGATAGTTTTCAGGCAGCTGTGACGAAGGTAAGTCAACATCAATGTAACGGATCGGCACCGTGTAATCGCGGATCGAATGGTTGCTAACTTATTACATTTCAAGGAACCTGTAGGATAATGGAATTACTAGGATTTGCGAATGTTTTTCTTAAGGAACTGTGTAAAATTAGGCAAACAGATTAGTTAGAGTGTTTTGGGTATTTTGTTGATCTGGTTAGCCTTACATACTGGCGTCGTTATCATCGATCACAAACATGGTTTTTATTTTTTATTTTTTTACGTGAAATAGACCTTCGTTTGACTGCAATCTTACCTGATGGAAAGCGAAGATGCGGCTGACGGTGTATCACGAAGATACCTATTCACCCTTGTCTTGAAGAGACCCAGGTAGTAATTGGCCGGAAAAAACAGAGGCAGGGAGCGAGTTCCATTCCTTTGCGGTGCGAATACTAAAGATGGAGGAAAACCGCTTAGTGCGAGTGGAGGGTACATCCACCAAGTATGGATTGTATTGTGCTTGTCCTGGAGTGGAAGGGGGATGGTGGGATCAGGTCATGTAGTTAAAGTGAGCATTCTCCAAAATGCATCCTATAAAAGATTGAGAGACAAGCAACCTTGCGGCGGTATTCTAGACTTTGAACCTTAGTCTCTGCGAGGTGCTGCTCGTCAATAAGTCTGAAGGCTCTTCGTTCGATCGAGTATAAAGTTACAAGCTGGTACTTCGTCGAGCCGTCCCAGTTAACCCGATTGGCTTTGCCCAGCTATATGAAGCGAAGAAATGACGTATCTCATCCCAGTCTGCTGACTTGTAACTCCATATATGTCTGTTACCTTAGGGGTAAGATTTGGATGTGAATACGATGAGACTGACCTTACCAGGCATTGATCTGAGCTTCCTAAAGGACACTGAATTTTGGTCCGGGTCATTGGTCAGCAGAAAAGCAATTGGCGGCGTGGCTTTTAACGTCAGGAATCCTGGTTGCCTCTAGCACCAGCTGGGAGAGGTTCTGGTAAGGAAAGAGCTAGTCGTGGTGGTGAGCGTTAAAGTCTCAATGATGATTCAACCTAGAAATGCTGATCTCTATGGTCTGTTCCAGGATGAAATGTTAAACTTGAAAAAAAATAACATATAATGAAATGACGTATATTGGAAACAGTTTGTACATATGTGCACTTAAAACTTACCTTTATAGCCTGATAGCAATTTATCAAGTTTTCTGAAGATTGACAGCTGCAACCTTAACGACATGTCGTACAATAAAATCCATTTTCTGATTTCTAAGATTTCGCAACAAACACAAGAAAACTATAATACCTCGCCATCTGTGACGGAAGGTAAGTCAACATCAATGTAACGCGTCGCGACCGTGAAATCTGTCGCGAAATCCAAAAGCCGTCTCTAAAGCACAAACGCTAAATCAAAAGACATGTGTTTGTAATACTGACACCCGTTCAGCGTATCAAATCGGCGCAGAAAGGCCGTACAAATCCCTAAGAAATAACCGAAAAACCGAAATTTTTCTGCGATTCGATACGCCGCGATTTCACGGTCCCCTATTACTGCTTACCTTCGGCTTATAGTTAAAGGTACGTCTAGGTGTCGCACTTTTATGTGTTCCGCGGGATCGGAACGAATTGGACTTAGAATAAGACCGATTTATCATTCTTAAACGTTGCCCGCGCTGGCTTTGTCCCGTTGAATGGACATCCCTGGTCCCGATTAAATGTCACGTACTGGCACTGTTCTTTGACACGTACACAGATATGTGGCCGTTAAGACCTACGGGGAAATCCGAGGTGGCCATTTCGGTTTGTTTCAGGCTACTTTGTCCTTTATCAGTAGTCATCACAATAATCATCATTGCGGCTTTCATCATCATTATCAGCCTATAAAAAACCACTACTGAATATACCTTCTCTAATGAGTAGGTAGTGTCCATCCCATAGTAGTCTTTAAGTCATCGCATCGTGCATCTGCCTCCAGTTTTCCCCAGGTGGTCGTCCTACCTGGCCCGAAGGCGTCCTACACTTAGTTTTCCGAGTCGCAGTCTACATTCAAGAACACGTTTATTCCGCCGTAACAGCATTGCATATCTCCATTACTGTATATAGGCGATTTTGAGCCTTAAATTCCCAAGCAAAGCCTCCGTGTTGTCCGATATCCCCAGCTGAGGTGGCCTTCCTCGCGATCTGGTGAGCTGTTGTGGTCTCCACTTCAACTGCCTTTGCGTCCGTCGTTTTCTGTCCAACAATATGTCCTGTCCTTGTCCTGTCTTCACTTCATCAGTGGCCATTTTTATATAAGTTTTTCTACATGTCATCCCATTTTGATGGACTTTTTATATAAGAAATTGAACGTCTTTAGAGTCTGCTCTACAGAGTTGAAACATAATAATATATTCGTTTCGGTCAGCATTGGTTAAGATTATTTATTAGCTAAGATTAGGATTTACGAATGTTAAATAGATGATAGCTTTTTAAATTGAATAGTTATTTGCTATATTAAACTATAATCGGTTAAGGATTCGAAATGTATCGTTTGAGATTCCTTAATTTAAGCAAATTCTAAAATAACAGAATCGACACTATTAATGATGAAAAGTTAAGGCAGAAAGGCAGTGGTGGCTTTGGCATTATAATCATGTAAAAAATATTTTCTGCGGTGAAATTATAAGATGAACTAGGAAGACCTTAGCCGAAGTTCAATGTTTATATAATTTACTGATACTCAGGCAAAGAAAGATCCATGCCTACACATGCCTTCAAACTTTTTATTGCAAACACTCCCGACACGAAATATTTGTCGGCTTTGTATAATGACACAAAATAAGCTTCTAACGAGGTGGCTCATTATCAGAAACCATGTAAGGATCGGAAATTGAGAGCCTTTTGAGATAAGATCAAAGGCGCGAGATAAACTTGGGATAATGGCGGTAATTCGACTGCAATGTAGCGGTACATTTTCAATAAGGTTTACATTGATTTTCAATGCATTTTGTCGGGTCATTTCAAGGTACTTCGCATTAAGGGTCTACGCAGTTTTTCACTAATATAAAATTAAATGTGCTTTTACCTGAGATAATGTATTTGCAGTGAACGCCAAAATCAATCAATTATTTCAGCTAGGTCGATTACTAGGTGTACTAACGTAGGATTTATAATGGTTTATACAGTGACAAATGTTATTAATTTGCAACTTTGCTTGTAATTTTGTGACACAAAATTTATACCTTTTTCTCTAATTATCCCCACCGAACACTCAAAAAGGTAGCCGCTGGCAGCTCAGAACAGATCCGAATCGGACGTTATTGTAATTTTTGTGGGACTATATCTCAAGGACGTCCATTGCTGAACATAGGCCGTGTTCAGCAATGGACGTCCTTGGGATATAGTAAACACGATCGTTAAAAGTATGTTCTTTTAATTTGTGTATGTTCCAAAAACCCATCCGATTAGAGCAGTACATTGTTTTGCTAGAAGACGAGAGGTCTTCCTCAACCTGAACAGTGTATATTGGTCCACTGCTGGACGAAGGCCTCTCCCTGATAAGAAACTTGTTGCCGTTTATCTAATGGGGGCTAATGCCCATAATCCCCACGCTGGGCGCTGCTGCCCACCCCCCGGTGGATATCCCTTAGTCTCTTACGGCACCCACGGGAAGAGATGGGGTGGCGCAAATTCTAAGCCAGCACCACACAGCTAGGGACTAAACCACCCTAATATATACGAGGTGCTTTGATTGCCAGTGCAGCGAGGGAAGATGGCAAGACCGAGTTATTGTTTTTTATTTGTTTGGAAACTTATTATGAGCCGCTAGTTCCCACCATTTTTGTTATCATAAATACCTAACTATCAGTTTTCCGAAAATTGTGGGTGGTTGTGAAAGCTCCTTTTAATCTGTGTACAGATTAGGTGTTTTCCGTTTTAAAGATATTTATTTCTCAAAAAAAGAAACAAACAAAGTATTTCAAAATAATGCTATAGCTAATATTACCTACGCTATACCTCCGTGGCTGATAGTATAGTAGTATCTATATAGGTATAAAATACATGAATTAGTACCTAAATTATATTAAAACGGTAAACATAAGTATTTTCAGCATTAATCAGCATGTCCACCAGTAATTATTGCTAAATATAAGAATATAAGTTGATAGAGTGAGACTCGAATTACATTAAACAAATCCTTGGTTCCTTGAATTTCTTAAACGATGCCTGGCAAACCTTCGCCATGTTCAAATCGGTCATTCAAATTAATTCAACTCAGTTAACATGACAGCAGCATTTCAGTTGAAAATAGTACCATGCACTGACTACTCTATCAATAAAACTTTAAAATCCATCACGGTTATTAGTACTAAAGTTATTTACAACGGGATGTTTACCATGATTTGAATTTTGAGCTTTCCAATATTTCGGCACAGTTTCATGCGCCATGATCACGGAATAACTAAGGGCACTGCGAATTTCAAATCATGATAAATATCCCGTTGTAAATAACTTTAGAACTCAATGGACTCAAGAAAGAAAGGCTTCGGTTTGTTCAGTCCACCGAAGACTATCAAAGACCACCGAAGACTATCAAAAGAATGTTGTAATTCACAAAGATTTAAATCGTCAGATAGGCACTTTTTGTAGTAAGATCGCACCGTGTTTGTTGCCGAACGAAGTTTGTGAACTCACAAACTTGTCTTTCTCATTTGGAATCAGTGAATTGTGTGTTTTTGTGGTGTGCTTGTTTACTAATTTCATGCTATGTGACTGCACCATTGTGATTTTACAATAAAAAG
The DNA here is from genome assembly GCA_955876795.1 of Eupithecia tripunctaria. Taxonomy (NCBI): domain Eukaryota; kingdom Metazoa; phylum Arthropoda; class Insecta; order Lepidoptera; family Geometridae; genus Eupithecia; species Eupithecia tripunctaria. The sequence goes on from OY041618.1 coordinate 10,196,468, forward strand.
CAATAATAATAGTTAGGTTTATTGACAAAAACACTTATTTGATCTACTTAAAGTGTGTGTGCGTCAGTATTTAGTTAATGCACGCATTCAAAGGAAATACCACAGTTTTCTTGTCTAACGATTTAAATCTTTGGTGATTCAACGTGTGACAGTCGGTAGATTCAGTCAGGGGTGGTGGTTCAACACCCCTGTTGTTGTATTTTAATTCATTCGATTCGTTTCGGAAGCGAAAACGTCAGCTTCGAATTTGAATTCTATTCCGACGGAACTTTAGTACGCTATTTTGATTTGTCAAAAGTTTCCGATATTGAATCCGACGGCCTTTCCGACGAATTAAAATAACCCTGGTGGTCAGGTCAAGCGCGTGACCTCACCCCGTTTGTGACGGTGTGCCGTTCCACTGGAATGTGAGGGTGAGGAATAAAGAATCCACTTGTATTTGCGCACACACTTGTGGTCTATAATAATGTAATGCACACATGGCTATTCATCCTTGACACTGCCAGCCGTAGCTGAAATTAGGTTACGGGGACGTCATAGACATCTGATCGATCAATTGAAGACGAAGCCGTGAAGGAAATTGCCATTTGTGTAGCTAGTTATGAAAGTTATTATATATAGGGAACAAAGGGTCCGTTTTAATAACTAGTTATGAAACAGTAAAGGCCTTTTTCGTAGCTAGTTTAAAAAACAGTATTAAAAATGGATCAAAGGTTTTGTTTTGGTTGTTTTTGTAATTAGGTTTGTGAAGGTTATTTAATACAACACTAGTTGCTGCCAGCGGCTTCGCACGGATTGTTTCTTTGAAAACGTTTTAAGGTCGTTTCTAACACAAGGGAACTGATTTGTGTGATAAAAAGGTCTAGTACCAGTATGCAAAATTTCAGCCTGTACCGTTTAGTAGTTTTTGCGTGAAAGAGTAACAAACATTCACACATCCAAACAAACTTTCGCGTTTTTAATATTAGTAGGATTCTTATGATAGAATGGTTTCTGTCCCTGGTTAAAATTCTTCGAGACTTTGTGGTTCAATTTAAGTTCATTTCTACCGGTTCCGAGCGTTTTGTAACTATATTACTTTGCTGTTATGCTCGGCGTTTAGTAAATTACTTCGCTACTTAATTTGTAGTTTAATGAAAGATAAGATGCCTAACAAGCTCACTTTTCAAACTCATGCCCTTTTATAATACCTATAAATAATATTTAACTTTTCTTTTTCTCTTACTAAGCAATGCTCGTTATAAGATATTTAATTCATCTATTGTAAATTGATTAACTACACAACTTTATTGGGAAATGTCAGATTAGATTGGCGTGGATATGGTTAAGAAAAAGATGTAAATTTATTTAATACATTTATTGAATTAGATCAAAATAAGAGATCAAACGAAAGTCATGACATTCTTAAAAAGATCAGTCTAAACTAAAAATACATTAAATCACTTAAACTAATACTTATATCTAAACAAACATTACAGGTGACACAATGGAAGAATTCAGCCAAAACAAAAGAGTAATCGGACATTATAAGGCACTTAGAATTAAACTTAAACTAAACATTGTTACTTATACTTAAACTACATTGGCACATTCGGCCTACTTGTACTAAACAGTAACACACAATTTTAACTAATTTAAGTTTCATGCAAAGATGACAAATGTAAGACAAATTTTACCAAAACAAAAGAGTAATCCTTAATACTAACCTTAATACTAATTAAAGCTTTCGAACTGATATGCGATGATATCAACACGCGACAAAAAACTAGAGCTTGGAAGATTTCTGATTTTCATCGCGATTTCTAACCTAAGATATAATTCATTTAGAGAGCTCTTCGTTAATTTTATATAAAATCTGCTTAAAACCTAATTAAAGCTTCGTACAATTAAAATATTCTCTGATATCACAGTCAACATAAAACTCTTTTACAAACTAATGGAAGACATTCGATCGAAAACACGAAAAGACACAAATTCAAAACAAATACAGGAAGAAGTTAAGGAGATAGCCAAAAGTAGTGCGTTGATTATACAGTGCAGGTCTCATTAAAGCTGTCTACCAAAACTTGTGACAATTAACAACTACAAATGACCCACGAGATATCACCTCGGTATACACTAGATCACAGGCTCTACTCTAAGAACTACATCACAAACGAGGTAATACCTCGACGGGCCACATCACTAAGTCTAATGGAAGACGTTGGATTTGCGCTACGACAGCGCACACTTAAACTAACTGATGGAAGACACGATTTTGTTTTCACTGCATCTTTTACCGAAACGAAAGAAAGAGAACTGGAGAATTAGTAGAGCTTACATACGAAACAGTTCTGCTGTGTTGCTGTGTAGCAGATCTCACGAACTTCATTGGCCAGGTTGTCGTCCACCTCGGAGCTTTTGATCAGCTCGAAGCGGTTGTTCAGAATGTTCTGGTTCTCAGCATTGTCGTTGTCTTCAACCGGGATCGGTTTGACCGGCTCCACAGGGTAGAAGTAATCAGAGAAGGGCAGCAGAAGTGGCTCTTCAGAATAGGCAGTCTTGTTCGATGGCAGATCGGTGCGAGGACCCACGTTGGAGATCAGCTCCCCAAGCTTGGACCAGCACTTGTTAAGATTAACCCTCGTGGAAGATGTCAACTTGCGAGGAAGCCTTGGTTTTGAACTCTGTAAAGATAATAGACAAACTTTAGACACTTGGTTCAACACGAATGCAGTTTTTTTATGTAAACAAAACTGTATTACTGCATGCAGTCGTACAAAAAACAGGTTGTGTAAATATGAATGTCCTTACCTGTCGGCTTAGAAGCTTGGCCCAAGGTGACCTCGGCGGTGACACCTCCTTCGGGGGGGATTGTGTTTCATCCTTAGCCAAACACATGATAACTATCGCTATATTTACAAGTTACAACGAACTTAGTCTAGCGTACGACTACGTATTTACAAAGTGTAAAGAACGGGAGAGAGACGACGTGCGCGCGCGGTGCGTGAGTCGGGAATGATTGAATCAGGAAGGGCCCGTGGGTTTATATAGAAGGCAGGGAGCGCGAGCGTAAACGCGTGCCCGGGAGACGAGGGTACTATTCTATATTCTGTGTGGCGGGTTCTTGTAGAAACTTGTACGTATTCTTGGCAGCGGGCGCGCGCTCAGCACGCGTTACCTTACCGGTAGCGCGCGCTCAGAAACCCGTTTTACCAACGACTTCTACGAATAGAAGCTTTGACGCACCGCGCTTAGACGTTACATAGAGCTGAGATTGCTCCCTTAAAGCCTTATTGATGTGTACGGAGTAATTGAAAATGAGTTTTAGTTTTATTTTAGTCTCTGTAATAGAGTTTTGATTGATGTTAAGAAGCTTAATCTATAGATCTTGTTTGTGATTATGATCTTTGAGTATCATCTTCCATCATTGATGTTCTTGCTAGAGCTTAATGACGTTGATTTTATGTTTCGTTTTCTGATTCTACTAGTGATCTATTTTTGTATTCAGTTTCCAGATATAGCTTCTTGCCTTATCGTTATTTCTAAGTGATTTTGTTATAAATATCTCATTATGATACTATTTTGCAAGAACTTCTATAAAATCTATGAAAGAGAATGTTTTTAATTGTTGTCGATGATATCTTATATACATAAGAAGATTACACGACATGGACTGGACGCGATGTTTCCTTCTATCAACTACAATTAAACGTTTTTGCAGCAAAACATTCCAGTTAGTTAACATAACTAAAGTAAACTTATTTTACTTTCATGAAAATTAAACCTTAAGGCGTGGAAACAAAATCTATTTTACCATTTACATATCCCTCCGTGTAACTCTCGAAGAAAAACTGTAAGCAAAACGACTGGCACCTATCAATCGAGCCTTTGGCAATCACATCCTGGCGGAAACATTAGAACTGCGTAACATTCAATAACCAACTCTAACGTTATAGCAATACAGTTTCCGGCCCTCTAACGATTTGCATAGAGCCGGCGATCCTGGCAGAATAAACAGGCTATCTGTTAGTTATGAATCACTGGCAGCTGGCCGCTGGATAGATAAGTTCCGCTGAATACGTTATCAGGCAGTCAGTGAGAATGGCTAACAAAGTTGTAAAAACTGAAAGTGGTGACAGATCCCAGAACAATCATACAAGAAGTTGAACCGACATATAAGAAGTTAAAGTAACTTCAACTTCTTTTATTATGGCTCTGCGTCTGGTAATGCTTAGATCAGTTTCAGCAATATAGAACTCTACCATATTGTTATGTAGGTTATCTAAAAAAGTATACATTTGAAGCTGTATGGTAAGCTCATTTTTGTATAGTCCCTAGAGAGAGGTTCTAGGTACACATGTTACGTGGCACCTTGTATATTTATCAATGTTTCCAGATCTTTTCCTTGAGTGATTTAGGTTATTATTATAACTAATTATCTTATGTACATATATCTCACTGCTTTTTTTTGTTGTAGTTATCTATAAAATCTGATTATCATTTCTAATAAAAGTCTAACACATTCATGTAAAAAAACTAGTGAAGGCAAACTGAGCCAGCTAATTTCCACTGGCTACAGTGGCTTCCTGCGATTAAATCGGCTATATAATGCGCCTGCGCCTTGCAAACCACGTACAGCTCTGATAAATCATTTCCCCGTGATATGACGGTGAATTATATTAATTCCAGATGCTGTGATTATAGGACGAACAGAATTTGAGGCTGATAGGGGAATATATCAAGAATAATTTGATGAAAAAGGCGTAGTGGGGAAAGTATTAGGTCCAAAATATATAAATGTTTATTCTACGCGTCCGTTTTTATGGTCCTTTCTGCAATAATAACGACTCATGTCATCGGTTTACAAAAAAAAACGTTTCTATGACATTTACAAAAAAGTTATAAGGGTTACTACACAAAAACGAGAAGAATATTAGTGGTCTCACCAAATTAAATGAGTCTAGTTAAATAAAGGTCTACGAAATTCGTAGCAAGTGCTACGCGCTACGCTTTGGATACAAATTTGCAATTCTAAATTTATTCATAATATATTTTTCCTAATTAGGTACACTTTTTCCTCTTTTGAAGAGAAAAAACGTTATGAACATGCATAAATACAGGTACCAACAAAACTGAAAAGAAACACTTAAGTTAAATTTTACCATTATTGGAGTTTTGAGCTTTCGAATATAATTTATAAGCTCAAAACTCAAAGCATGGTAAATAACCCGTCGTTTCAGACTTTAGTGTTAATATCCATCCATGATGTATTCAAAAGTTTTATGAAAAGAAACAGTGAAAGTACTTATTTTCGTAAGTACACGATAATAATTGTCAAACAGGATTCAATCAATCCAATAAGAATTGATATCCGTGTAAGATCTACGTACTGAAATGGTTAATGTACTAAATAACAGAAAAATAAATAATTAAAATGCATAATACCAAAACGGACGCATAAAAGACAAGTCCTGTTGAATTGATATTACGTCGTAAACAAACATCGTTTTATTTTAACTATCAGGATTGCATATATTACAAACGGACGTAATAAATTTTGTAATATTTAAGTAGATGATAGATAACATTTACATAAATAAGTAGGTCAAAGGAATTTATGATTATCCAAACATTGAAAGATTTTCAATGTTTGGAGATTTTTAAGTTTATGTCGACTTTTTAGTAGGTTATTATATAAATCTTGCAGTAATGTTTTTAATTCTTATTAGAATTCGTGAAAATTCTAGCAAATCCTAGCAGAAATTTTCACAAAATCATATTGGCACGGGTGGCGTTAGAATTTTTTTTTTTTGCATAGAAAATTCTTTTTTGCAGAACTAGTACATTTCTTGCTACAGTGTGGTTTTCTGGTAGATCTACTCCCAAGATGGATGTCCCTACAATGCTTCAGTACTTATAACTTTTTTTACAGTATATCTAATTTTGCATTACTTCATATTAGTAATATTAGTGACTATTAAATTCCTATTTAATTCTTTTAGCCATCTTTTTAGCAGTAATTTTGAAACTAGTCCAGTTTTTGTTCTGTACTCGTTACTTTAATTATTCTCCAGCTCACATCTCATGTAACTGACACTCTCAAGAATTTTACACATAATACTTTGGTCAAAGAAAAAAACTTCGACCACAACCCGACCACGTGCAGCCATTATTGAAAAAAGAATATAAAATCTTAACATTTTTTGTCCTCTCTCCACAGAGGGTAGGGTTACAAATGGAACTTTGTATTACGTTATATCAAACTATACACTCGTGTGCGTGGTGGTACTTTTCTTTTTAACATACCTTAGCTCTATGTGTGTGGATCGTAAGTGTGATACACACACGACTAAAATCCTGTTTATTTTAGTTTAGGGAGAGTTTTTTTCGGCCATTAACTATTTTCTATGGTCTTAGTTTTTTGAGCGAAAGTGTTGAAATAGACTTTCGTTGTTCTTAGATTTACTGTATTGGTGTGTGCATGCGCATGTCCAATTGACGTAAATTACAAGCTTTTGTTTTCGATTGTGTGTTCACTTGGTGAATAAATATGAAAAGTGTTGTAATAAAACAACTACTTGTTTGAAATGAGCTTTTGATTTGGCAGAAAATATTAGACTAACTGAAAGTGTTTTTCACTATATTTGTTTTTAGATTTGACTGGGTGCACAAATATTGTATGTAACTTGTATTACCATTTAACTTAGCATTTAGATCTACTTATATATATTTCACATAATCAGCACCTTGGATCCCAATGCCGGGGAAAGGCTTTTCCGCCTGAAAAATCACAAATGAAACAGTATTTGTAGTTTCTATTGACGAAAATAGTATTTACAATGTTTGGGTTACTGTCCCCATTTAATACATTGTCAAACAGAGATTCAAATTAGTTTGAGACAATATCCATCGTGTGGCGGCCACGCGTCCTGCGTGTGCGCCGACGCGCGGGACACCGCCAGGAGTATTTCATTGTCACAATCTATTGTTGTGTTGCCGCCACTCACTGAATGTAGGGTTTTCTTGTAAAGTCTTACATTATATTAGACATAAGAGTTATATGGCGCTTTAATAGGCTATATTAATATAGAGTTCGCTAACTTAGCGCTTGCCGATTTTTCCCCAGTATTACTCACCTAATTACTCCCGCTTTTTTATTGTCTTGATACAAGTTTTTGCAGGAGATTTCAAACATTTTATGTGCCGTGTATAGATTTTTGATGAGACTACCTGTCAATACCGGTAAAAACTCATGGATGTCGTTGTTACAACAATTTGTGACAACGAAATCCATGAGTTTTTTTAATGAAAGTATTAAAAACCACTTTAATTTGTTTTTGTTGTCCGGAGAAAATGTCTCGTTTTGTAAACAATCTTACCCCTAGTGGGAAATATCAAGGTAGTGGAAAACGGGTATAATGCAATATTATTACGAAGATCAGATACAAACCTAAAGCATTGATAAACAAATTGAATATTTTAATGAAGGTTCTTATGAATATCCTATAGAGTTCGTAAAAAGTCAACTTTTCTACTTTCCCAGTAACAGTAATTCAGTATTAGACACGTAAGGGCCCGTACACACGTGTGTATGTTGGGCGCATGACACTCATTTAGATTATCAGCTCATTGTGAAGGGCCCATTCAATCAGCATTTGTATGCACAGCTTTATTCAAGCTGAAATCTATATTGGATATTAATAACTTATAGACATTGTGCTTCAAAAATGTTTCTTAGAAATACTTTGTAATGCTAAGTGAGTTTCGTTTCTATGCGGACGTGTTGTCCAATATTTATGTAGGCAATCAAAAGATATGGCCATTGTTTGAATCTATAAAGATGGACGATAACATCAAAATATATGCAAGTGAATAAGGTAGCTTCATTTTATGAAAGCAATACTCATATACAAGACGTGCCATAAAACCTTATGAAATGACCGACTATATTTTAAATTTTATTTGCAAAAAGTCATCACGATCGTTATCTTGACATTCTGCTACAAAACCAAATAAAAAAGGCGAATAAAATACAAATTCAGGCTCTATTCATTCCAATTGTGTCAATTCACATAAAATGTAATTTAATATGGCAACACTGCGGGTACTTATCATACTGATCGCGGATAAAAACAAAGCGAATGGGTAACAGGGTTCCTGTGATCGTAAAATAAATATGCGAATAAATCAAATGCATGCATGCACACGTGCTTATATTCTAAACTACCTCTACATGTGTATGGAAACTCTACTAATATGTGCAATCATGGTCGACACAAAAGGAGCAAAAGGTAATTTTGACACCTTACATAGGAAATGAGCGTATAAATTTCAATTCCATGATATACCCCCATGGATATGTAGGATGAACCAAACCCAGGATATAAAGGGTCTTCAGAAACCAGAGCCTAACTAATATCCACGTCGATTAGCGAATTGCAAAAAGCGATTTTTTCAAAAAGTCCAAGCTTTTCTAGATTTCTAGAACTAAGAGTTAGAGTTATTTATTATGATGAATATTAGAATTTTGGGAATTTTTTTATTACGGACTACGATATAATAAATATATATAAGTACATGGGTATAAGGTTTAAAACTAAAAAAAAACATGAGCTACTAATACCCTTTTCATATGTGGAAGGGCCTGGACAAGTTGTTTTGTAATGCCCTAAACATGCGTCCAACCCGTGGCAGGCGTATGTTCACAGATTTTATAGATATAGATAATAGGATATTAGGGTATATTACGTTATTTTTATCCCTCACACGCGCTTCATCACGTTTCGCGTAGCAGAAGTACAGCTCAGTGCAAGATTCAATTAAATTTTCTAGTCATTTAGAGCTTTGGTCGCCTGTATTTTAGGATTCTCATTATTACTCGGATCCTAAAATTAAGATTTCCCAGATTTTAGAATCAGTAACCAGATATGTATAATAACTAACCCCTACATGCGTCTAATCGTGTTTCGCATTGCAGGAGTAAGAGCACCAATAAAATTTAGGATTCTCATTGTTACTCGGATCCTAAAATTAAGATTTTCCAGATTTTTAGAATCTGTAACAAGATTTGTGTTTGTTTCTAACCCCTACACGCGTCTAATCGTGTTTCGCGTGGCGGGCGTGTGTGCGCCGTTAAGGGGCGCAGGTGTTGTGTTCTGAATGACGCGCCGTGGGAACACACCACAACCCTGAGTTCCCAGGCTCACCTGCCACCTGCCGTACTACGCATAATTCGAGTAAATGAACGGTAGTGACCACGTGGGTTAAGAAGTTTTTTGTCGCGGAAGACGGGAGCATTTGGGATGGATTCATTTTATGAAATTCAGAGCCAGTTGATTCGTGTTTGGGACACTTATGCATTAGAACGGCATTTGGATTCAAATGAGCGTAATTCCAAAAAGACATAATAATATAAATAATAGATATATAAAATAAAAAAGCTTTTTATTCCATAACCTTAAAAAACAATTTTAATCACCAAAAAGGCAAAACATTTAAAGAGCTAATTAATTACCTGTCTACATAAAAAAACGCAATAACGATTGTTTAGTTATTACCTTATATGACTACATTTTCTATTGTTATTTGTTGAATAAAATGGAATTAAATGTATTTCCACCAAAGGACACATACCTATTTTCAGTAAATAAGTTAGGAAACTGTTAATTTATTGCTTACGAAACTTAAAATTCTCAGAAGCTCGTGCAGTCATGTAACAATCTAAACTATATTTTAATCTATAACGTAACAAACGGGAGCCCATTTAGTTTTATCTAAAAGATTTCACCGAAACAATCGATTAAAATGATGGGAAGACGAGAGCTTAATCGATGCTTCTCATAGATCGATCGGTTATGAGGTGGAACGAATTCGGTACATTTAAATTGGATTGAATTTGAAGAGCCGTTGATAATCGATCCTGGACTTACGCAATCGATTCATGACCTTACTAGAAAAAATATTCAAAATGATTGCTTTCATGTAATTTTTTATAATGGGATAAAAAAAACGAATCATTAAGCTCTTATCGTGGGATCTTCGTTAGAATATTTAAACTCTATTGAAATACCTATTATCTATATTAAAGAAAATTTATTTTTTGGCCGCTTTTGGCTGGTATTAATATGGATCAGTTGAGCTGCTGCAGTTAGCTTAGTTGTTTTTAATTTGTTGCAATTGTAAATAGGTCTATTTTATTTCTAATATTTGATGGTAGTTTTCTTTATTAAAATCCAACCAGACTTACTAGATTAGAGTAAAGATCTACAAAAGCTGCGTAGCTCCAAAAAACATTTAAGTAACGCCACGTGATTTCAATTGCAGACAAACTCCGAACACACGCCACAAAACAATCATAAACGATCATTATTATTTATTTAAAGTCATTTTTGCTGACGCCTCAGCCCCTAACTAGCCAATTACTCCACCCTCCGTAAAGCACTATCGTTAGGTCGTTACTTACGAGGACGGTTCATACTACCATGTTGTGACATAAGTCAGTATTATTTGCCTTTTGGCGTAAATTTGTTACTAAATATAATTTTAACTGATTCAGAAGCTTTGTTTTGGACTACAAGATAGTCCAAAACACCAAGCTTCTGAATCAGTTAAACCAACGCTGGACTAAGGTATTCTATTCCTATTCCCATTGGTCCATTCAAAGTGGTCTATCCATACAAAACGGTATCGGGTTCCGAGTTATCCCGGTATTTTGTACCTATTTACTAAATGATAGAATATTGTGGTTTTCCGAAGTGGTACGTGAAGCACCTACCACTGCATAACCATCGTCAATTACGGATATACAATGTTTACGCATTTACGCAAATAATTTATGCCTTAGTCTAAACCAAAAAATATAGTCTAAGAGTCTAAGCCAAAAACTAAAGACTACCCTACCCTAACGTAATAATGATATTATTATACCATGAGGCTACCGATTAGTGTTCACTATAAATGGCCAAATGCAACCGTTGACAAACGATGCATAAAATAACTTATTTCGAATCCTTACACCACTAAACATCAATTACCCAACGGTCGGTATTGTGCACCGACAACGCACACGCACCCCATTGACCTTTCCGGTTCCGGAGCCACTTGTCGAGCACTTGTTAGGTCTTCTTGTTCCGGTTTTTGTTCACTTGTTCCGGTGTGTGCATTATGACCGTTGATTCACCCCCTAACGTTTATGGTGACCGTTTTGTCACGTGATGGTCACGTGACTGAACAATGGTATTGTATGATTGAAAACGCTTTTGAATGCGGTAGGGGAAATTATCGGTATCAACGTCGATGATTGAAATTAGCAAAAACTATCGTAGTTTGACGAATTCATTACGAATGTAAGCGGGTTGACTACGAATCTTATTTGTGTTGGAAGAACACCAACGTTTCATCCCTTGACGAGGGACATCTTCAGGGCGAAGAACGTTATAATTGATATTAGCCTTTAAATTTAACCAACTTGTATCGATTTATTTGTGAATACCTGCCCCAAAGGGTCTTAGTAGGTTTGAGTCGAAACAAATTCATCATCATCATCAGCCTATATTAGTCCACTGCTGGACATAGGCCTCCCCTTAATGAGCGCCATAGCGCCCTGTCTTCAGCTTGACGCATCCAGCATCTGCCTGCAGTCTTTCGCAGATCGTCATCCCACCTGGCCGGAGGGCGCCCTACATTACGTCTGCCGAGTCGCGGTCTCCACTCAAGAACTCGTTTACCCCAGCGGTTGTCAGTTCTTCGCGAAATATGGCCAGCCCACTGCCACTTCAGCTTGCTAATTCTCTGAGCTATGTCGATAACTTTGGTTAAAATTTGTATTGATAGAAGGTAATTCCTTCATCCAATAATCGTTCTTTAAAAAAAGCCTTTATTTTCAATTTCGATTATTTTAAAACAAATCTTAAAATCGCCTCTGTCGTGTATTGACACTTGACAGTGGGAGTGACAGATCGGTCATTTAATTGGGTTCCAGACAAAAGAGTTTTTTTTATGTTTAACAGAGGTGATTTACAAAAAATATAGGAATTAAGACCTGACGACTTGTTTCTGGTTGGCAGGTAGCAAATGCCTCACCATTAAGCTTACCCTCTTTAAATTTTTTAATAAATAAATAAAAAAGTACTGATCATAATCGGTATGTGTTAGACCTGCATCTTCTATGATATTTTCAGCTCAAACCGTACATTAGTTGAGTCATGAAAAGGTAACAAACAATATCCATCGCAAATTTAGCATTTTTAATATTCGTGTGAAGTGTAATCTGGTTGTTATTAAATGAACCACTTTGAAACTGAACAAGAACCTATACTGTGGGTGGCCCACGCACAACTATCATCAAAGTTGATAAAAGTATCTATAATGTTGTATTTTTTCAAAGCTATCGCCATAAAAGGCACCGCCCACTGCAGTAAACGGCAAGTCATCAGCTACCAGAACTCGTTAAGATTAATAAAACTGAAGCAAGTACAATTATAGTTTGATTAGGTGTATCTAATCTACTGAATCGTGCCGCGTTCGTTGCGTAATAAGCAAAGCAATAAGCTTCTATTGCAGTGCTCTGAATATCTTCATGCATCTCGCTAGATTAAGTGTGAGTACTTTTTATGAGTATTTTAAATGGTTGTGGAGAATGCTTCAGTGATGGTGTAGAGGCCGATAAATAATTCAGTTGCGTTTTAGTGGAGTAAGGTAGCGGGAGCAGCATTGATTTGATCGATTTGACATAAGCTGGGAACTGACGGGTGTTAAAGCCGCTGCCCCACCGCTGCGCACGGAGAGGCTACGCACGTAAGTTTAGCTTCGCTTGCAAGAAAATGTATGTGATAACGTCCACTGCAATGCAACCAATAAACACGATATGCACGAATATAGAGATTAATGACGTCTTCGCTACACGCGTGGCTTGCTCGAATAAGGCACCCACGCAGCTCAACGTTGTCAACGCTATGCATGCTGTACACGCGTTTGCAGCTTTTCTGCGAGAAGTGGGACATCAAAACTGTGCTGCACTTGCACTTGTACACAGTCGTGGATTAAATTTCATGTATAGTGTGTGCTGGAGTCAAACCGTAGATCTAAGTTGTCAAATTTTATTTCATTATTTTATTTTATTTTTCAATTTTTGGAAAACTAACAGCTAGGTAATAAGTATAACAGAAAAATTGGGTAACTAAAGGCTAATTATAAGTTTCCACAGAAAAAAAACTAAATTAAGCTATTTAACAATCGAAGATAGAAATAGACAGCACATTTGGTTCAGGAAAAATTAAATTAAAAACTACATTAAAATTAATACCTACTTAATCAAAATAAAACTACTCAACAAGCGTTTAAGATCCTTGGTTGAGGTATTAAACAAATCTATATTTACCACTTCATTGTTCCCATCACGAGAACAACAATCAACATTAAGATGAACAAGTTCTACCTATAGTTCGTCCTCACCAGTGGCTCATACAAGAGATGAGGCTTGCGAAGTGAGCCTATGTTCGTGCGTAAACCTATCAGCTCCAACAACTCTGGACAGTCTATCTATAAACAAACCCTTGAACCACGCAGCTAAAAAAAGCCGCATGGCTGTGCACAGCGTGCGCCGCAGTGGGGTAGCGGCCTTACGGGGCGGCGGCGTAATGTAACATTCGCAGCGAGAATGCAACTATACGCCTGTGTGCTAAAATCCGTCTCGTGCTGCGAGCGCCTGCTTTCCCTGTAGGTAAGTACGACTGCAGTAACGCTACGTTGTGTAACACGTTACATTACACCCTGTAACACCGATCAGTACCAGGCTTTAGGCGTGACAGTACTTCTTATACTGTGCTGCGTTAGCTGTTTGGTGCTGGCTTAGAATTTGCACCACCCCAACTCTTCCCATGGGTGTCGTTAGAGGCGACTACGGGAGACGCGAACAATTCTACCACCAAACGGCGATCCCCAACCCGCATGAGTGGGGATTATGGGCATTACCCCCCATGAGTAAAATGCCAATAAACCGTTTATCCGGGGGAAGCATGCGTTCAGCAGTATAGACTGATACAGGCTGTTGAGGTTGAGGTTGAGGTTTCACTTGAGTAGGTATACTGTTTTCGTATATTGGCTTGGATTAGTGACGTCAACGTGGATAATTGTATGAGAGTACTGAGACCATCGCGCCAGCTTTTAAAAATTTATCCATACGATTAATTATTTTATTGGGTATTATCGCTTATTTTCTGTTATTAAAAAGTTTTATTATCTATGCGAGAACATCTGATTATCTCCCCAGAGCTTTTAACAGATTTCAATAGCGCAAAAAATACAAGTTGCGGCATCTTTATATTATCTACCAGTCAATTTGCTATGTTATTTGTTAAAGTCAAGATCGTGGAAGTGAACAGTTAATGTGAGTACTTTAATAGTAGGCGTTTATTAATTACAGCTAATATGAATCAGACAGAAGAAAAGTAGCCCGAGATAATTTGAAGCGCTGAGAGACGGTGAATATTTTCAAAGACAAAATATTTCAACAAGATTAGACTTAATAAAAACCTACCTATCATATTGAGTAATGGAGATAAATATATGAAAATTCAATATTTTCGATTTCCACACATCAACTGAACTGAACCTTTTGTAACTGTGATTGAAAATAAGGTCGTTATGTTCATTTATTTTTCTACTAGCTGCGCCCCGCGGCTTCGCACGCGTTGTTCCTATGAAAACATTAAAAGGTGATTTTCATCCCACGGGAACAGATTTATGGGATAAATAGTAGCCTATGTTTTATTCCAGTACTAGAATTACATGTATGCAAAATTTCAGCCAGATCCGTTCAGTAGTTTTGGCGTGAAGAGGTAACAAACATCCATCCATACATCCATCCAAACTTTCGCCTTATATATTAGCGCCTTATATATTCGCAATAATATTAGTTTTTCTATACTATATAGGTTCTATACTATATATTCTATATAGGTAATCCCCTTCTGTATCCGGGGCCTGGATTTGTGAGGTTGTCGTCAGGGTGAATAAATGAATGAAAAAATAAAAGATAATTGCGCCTTCTTTTAAAATTTATCCATTATTTTGTACTAGCGAACTAGCCCATCTCGGCTTAGCACGGGTGCAATGCGAAGAAAATAAATTCACCTTATACTTTTGTACAGCTGTATAAGAACCCAAAGCTTTAAATAAGTCTTATTGATGATGCTAAGGATTCTTGTTTGCTGCTTGGGTTTGTTTTATACTATGTAGGTGGTGATAAAGTTTTATTTCTATTCATAAAGAAGTGCAGCTCAAAATATGACTCTACGTAAGGGGTTATACCAGTTTTCCTCCCTGTAATCCTTAATAACAAAATTAAAAGAAAAAAAAAAACTTCTTTATAAGGAAAGTCTAACTTGAAGATTATCCATAAGGGGGAAAACATGAAAAATAACATTTCTAAACAAGCCGTAAGAAGCTTCTATTTTTAAACTAACCTATGCAGATTGCCACCAATCAGGAACAACATCAGTGAAGCAAGCAACCAATCCATAACCGGCTCTAGGGCTGTCCCCAGGCTAAATGACATTTCAGATACTGCATAATTACGCGAACTTGTTCTCTTTGCACGTAATTATAAGGACCATAGCCTGTAGGGGGGTAATCATCAGTTTACCTGTCATACTTACCGCTTGCTACTGGGTTTCTCAACTTGCAATGGGTGAGTTGGTGTGGAGAGTTCCGTATAAAAGACGGTGTTTTCAATTGGCGTTCGTAAAGTTTTTTATCGTTAGTTGCGAGTATAGACTGCCAGTATCTGCCCGCGGCTTTGCACATGTAATTTAAAAAGAGAGAATTATAAAACGATAAGGGGGGAGTCCCTCAACATTAACTCCTAACGAAGCCCGCTCTATCCCCGCGAAGCGGGGGGAGTGGGTTCGTAGAGTCTCAGTGACAGAAAGGGTGCGCATATAAATGCACCCAGAGCCTTAAAGTTGACACAAAATTAATTTGTAAGTTGCTGTTCGGTTGTTTTTTCGTCACTCCCAGTCAGTCGCTACGTATAACATCGAACTACGATCCCCTGCAAGCCCCGCGTGGGGATTACGGGCAATACTCCCCATAATTATTATGAAAGCCTACAAAGCGCTTATCAGGGCCTGCGTCCATTATGTAGTACCATAGACTGTAGTTGTAAAATACAGGAATAACATAAAGGGTACATTATGCTTCAAAAAGCATTCGAAGCCATGTGTAGAAGCTAGTATTAAGGGGTTCACACACGGCATCTAAAATGTATATTAATGTACTTTACATTCTTTCATATTTCATACATATGTAAAAATGTGGAGTGTGGTCTCCTGACGATTACTATAGAAAGATGTGATGAGTTGCATCGTGCTATTTCATACATATTTACATATTTAGCTTTTAAAATATTACTCTTTACTGATGTTTTAGTTTCGCCTCTTCACTACGGAACTCCATAAATGACAGCAAACATATTTTTCTTCTATGTTTACGATGACAGTCGAAGATAGCGTACACGTATGGAATACGAATTGACGATTCCACTGTATGATTAAATTCTCAGATCTGTAATTATGAAGTATCTGATATAAATTTGGTTTGTGGTAGCAGCCCACTATAGTAATTAAGAGATAAGCTATGTGCTTTGCTGGTTTATTGCTTTATTTTACGATCTTACTTTTTAAACTTTTTTTTTTAGATTTTTATTTATTCACCATTCTTATAACATATGTGTTATACTAGGTAAGTCATTCACATAATACATTTGTTACATTTTACACATTTTCATTCCATAACTTAGTTGGTAGGTATACAATGGCAATAGATAAGAAATAAATGAATAGGTTATTCTAAGTTATTGTAAGCAATCTGAGACTCAAAATTTTACTTATTCCTGATCCAAAAATGAGGATTCCAATATAACCATACTAAAGAATTCGTTTAAGCTGTAAAATGCATTGTTCCCGAAAATATTTTTATTTTACGCTTAAAGAGATTAAAATTATCTAATTCAGTAATCTTTGTAGGTAGTTTATTAAACATCTTTGTAGGTAGTTTATTACTTGTCATAGTTGTCCTTTTACAAACTGCCACATCTTTAAATTACAAATTCTGTAGAAAAATTATATTATTTTACAATTTCTGTGTATGTCACCATTGAAACCATTGAAACCATTGAAACCATTTATTCATTGTGATTGTGGTATGTAATACATCAGGTCTTAAATATAATTTTCGGTCTACACAATCTGCTCTTTCGAGCGTACAAAGATTTTATAACTAATTAGATTTGAAATCACATGCAGTCATATTGTAAAATAAACATTATAAATTGTCAGTAGCTAAAAATATTAATCTTAAACAGTCAATAATAGTAATTAAAATAATATATGGCCATCATGTCAGTTAAAAAAAATCTTTCATGTCATAAAAACAACTTTGCAAGAGCCAATTAAATAGTTTTGTTTTAAACTTCTCACTAAACTCCTCATTCTGTAATTCTGTACGTAATTCTTTATTGTACACAGTTAAAACATGGAACTTATTTGAAGATATTATTATTATGTAAATACAGAACATAAGCCTTAAAGCTATACCGATTTCAATAGATATTTTGTGTGTTTAAGACCCTAATGCTTTAGATTTAAATAAGAATAGGAAGATAAACGGATATTAAAAAATAATAAAATTATATTGACCCGAAGTGGTAAGTGTACGTAGTTGTTTGGAAGTGTTCATAAAAACATATAAGTAATTCAATTTTGAATTCCGTCACAACTCTAATGTTTGTACTTACGTTCGCCTATCTGTAGTCCGTTCTTACGTTTCTGCCTGCCTTTTCTTTTTTCTTTTATCTTTGTAATAATAATAAAGCAACATACTATTTCTACTAACTATTTCTCCACAGTTGTCATTATTACCCGACAATAATATCTGTTTTAGCTCTAATTTGCTCGCATTCGCAATTACGATTATTTTTAAAACTCAGTACGAGAAATGAAATTACTGGTTGTAGTTATTCCAACTATTAACCGCACTAGTATATAATTTTAAACACTTGCAGTAATAATGTTTAAGTACTTAGTAATTATGCTTTATTTTTAAAATCTTCTCAGTGTTCTGCTAGGAAACCATTTCTGGTAATAGTATATAACATAGTAAGAGTATCTTAATGGGTGGTTAGGTACCTTTATGGCTATAATATTAACGGCTGTAAAAGTTTGATTGCAACATTTATTGCAACCGTGGGACAGGAAAAATATTGATTTTAAAAGTTTACTGTTTACTGAGAAAACTATACTAATAAATAAAAAAAAAGTGTCTGCTTGGAATGTCAAAGTATCTATACTTTTATCTAAATGCTTTGGATCAGAACTACTAGGCTATATCCAAACAATATTTTTTTTGTCTATTTGTTTGTGTGTTTACGAAACGGCTGGTTCGATTTTTATGGGATTTTCGCTAGGAGCTAGCGAAAGTCATAGCGCTACTAAAACTACTTCTATTTATGAAAAAATATTGTGTACCGCGCCAAAAATTTCAAACCAATGAAATTGAGAATTATACACATGTAGTATGTAGAAATATGAAGTCAGATTGCAGCAGCAACTTTTTTCGTATGGAAGGCCACAGGCGTATTTCCAGTCACATATATATAAAGACATAAATAGCGGCCAAATCTAGATTTAGATTTAGATTTATTTGTTTTGCTTACATGTGAGTACATGATACCTACCATACAGCTTAGGTCCTAATGTAGGCTTAGTTACTTAGTTAGGTCAATAGTACATGTACCCAAAAGAATTTATACATTCCAAAGTAGTTCTTAAGTACCTAGTAATTTATTAAACATATAAAATGTCAAAATTTAAATTTAGATAGAATAGATATTAGATAAATTATTAAAAAAAAAAAGATCTAATTGGCTTCGAAGGTATTTTTCTCAATCATCTCCTTTTTAATACCACACCTGTGCAATAACACGTTGTATGAGCTCTAAATAGAGCACTGATTACAGGCTACTGGGATAATATACCCTTAACAATTGCACCCTGATGATATCTTGTACAATAAGTAGTAGCATTACAATCTCTGGTTAATCTTCATATTAAATGTTACTTCGATCTTTTATCTTGAATGATTACGTGTTTTAAAAGCACGATTGGTGAAAGTTTTCTCGATAGTTGATTTTTTAAAAATAGATGTTTTCACACATTTTGCTCAGGAACAGGACACTTTTTTCTTCGGTTTTTATTTTGGTTACCTAAAATATTTTTAGTTGTGTCTTTTAATTTTTGGATTGGTTGTTTCATTAACTTGTAATTGTTTAAAAACTGTTTTGGCGCATAGATAATTCGGTGCACGTCTCTGCTCTGTGCTTCTCATTCGCGAGAAAACCATATCTTGTCATTCCGCTCGAAATCCATCTCATAGCGGCGTTATTGCACGCTCTTAAGGCGCATACTCGAGCCAATATGACAGCGATACCTATTTTATCATATTGTTACGTTTATCATAGGAATTTTTAAAAATCCTACGCTCCGTTTGTGGTATCTATTATAAGCAATTTTTTAATACCTCTGTAATAATTTTATCTTATATAGTTTAGGAGGAGATGCAAAAATAGAGTTTAGTGGCCAAAAAGCGCAACTTCGTATCTCTGCCTAAGCTTTACAAAATGAAACTATTACAGAGGCATAAATAAATAACTTTAAAATCCATCGTCCAGTTTGTGGTATCTATTATATACCACAAACTGGACGATGGATTTTCAAAACTTGCTGCGTTTAACGTAATAATAAGATAAAATAGTTGGGGTGCCACTTTCACTGGTGTATGGGCCTTAATAAGGGAAACAACCGAGGCTCAAGCCGTACTTGGTTTGACGGTTTGAGCCGCCACCTTAAGAATTACTTCTACAGTAGAACCCATTCTTAAGGTGGTTTAGGGGCGCTCGAAAAAATCTGATTTGTTTTCTAGGTTCTGCAAGAAATTTAAATAGTCGATAAGAAGTTTTGTATACATAGTACCAAAGTAGTAAGTACTAAAAAAAAATAAGGAATCAATTGTGGTTTTGGAGTCTGTTCATAAAAAAAAATGTAAGCACCTTAATTAAAGCAATGAACCGTTGGGTTCTTCCAGTATTCCCCCTTGAAATCCCCCTTAAAGGGGAAAAGTGGACCTAAATAAATGAATTCCAGTTTTACCCCTTGAGGATTTGTTGTAAGGGGGAAAACTGGACTTAAAAAATGAGTTCCAGTTTTCCCCGCGAAGGGAAATTTGTCAAGGGGCAAAACTGGAATAATTCGAACCGTTGGTGTTCCTCCGACACAAAGGTTACATTCTTAATGAATTAATTAGGAGCTCGTAAAAGACACGACATTATAAAAAGTATAAAATAATGAAAATTACAATCTATGAATAATAAAATATTGATCTAAGTAGTGTATTGTAATAAGTAGTTATCTAATACTCAAAACACAAGTTCTGTTTAGCTTGGGGCTTTAGATAATGCTGTGCGAATTGTCCAGTATTTTTTTGAAATATTAAAATAACTTCTGGCCAATTACAAAGCTCAATGCGGCCTTCACATGTTTCAAATGATTATATATATATGTATGATTATGTGTGTCTGCCAAATACTTGCATTTAACTGGATTGTTCCAATTTACTCCAACTTGTGATTTAAAAATTTCTCACGCAATTTAAAGTCCAGTCGGCCTTGAAATAAAGATTAACTGCACGCAAAAGGATATCCCGACTAAAAAACTTGCGCAAAAAAAAACAAAATAAATGATCACGATAGTGCTCGAGTGTAGAACCATTTATAACAGTTCCCGCCAATCCATAAAACAGAAAAGCTATCCAAATCGAGAAGGTCAACCATCAGCTTAACGACTACAATTCATTTACAGTACCAATTAAGGGCGCCACAATAAATTTAACTGAAATAAAACGCAGAATAAACGACTCAAAAACGTCGCAAAAAAAGTCTGTCGTCTGATAACCGAGCCACACCAAAAAAGTAAGCAGTATCATTAAGCACACAAAATATGTTTTCCATTTACACAGACGCTTCAAGGCGGTTATAATTTTGTATACGCTGAGTGTTTACTCAGTAAGAAGTGCTTTGGATCGCCAACACCTGCCTTGTTTTCCCACGGCTGCGTTCGGGTACGTTCGGCTACGCTCGGGCGCCGTCGGCTGTTCGGGCGTGTACATGCAAAGTGATAGCAATGGGCATGCCGCATGCGTGCACGCTTATCTCACTCGTCACGCGTCAGAATCAGTGTGGCACGACCCTAATGTTTTTTAAGTGCGTGCCTATGCATTGCCGGAATAACAATTTTGTTATCTATTATACTTTATTGTTAGAATGCGTTCGTGATTGTAATGTAATGATGGATGGAAAATGGGAAAATGGACTGATAATATATATAAACTATGAACATAAATAAAATATGACTCTTTAGTTTTAGTAAAGTTGGATGAGTAGGTATGATAAATTAATCAACGTAGAACGATAGAAAAAAAAACAAAATGGCCGTGCTCGAACGTTCGATACAAAATGTAAACAGACACTGTACTTTAAATAAACAAACAAAACATATACCGATTCTAGCTGTGCACACCATAAAAGTCCAGGCAACTGTATTGCTATATTTTACAAGGCTCCGTTATAATGAGCCCATAAAAACTACGCACAGGATAAAAATAGGGTTTTGTAAGGACGCGGTTCACTGCCAAATATGACGAGAAAATTCTAATTGTGTCATGAGATACTTGTTCTTTTTTGGTTCGTAATACATGATTTCTGTACTAATACGGTCTCGGGGGAAAACTGGAAATGCAAAAATAATTATTCTAGTTTTCCCTAAGGGGGATCGTCAAGAGGGAAAACTGTAATTCATTTTTTAAAGTCCAGGTCTTCCCCTTAGGGGGATTTCAGGGGGGGGGGGGGGGGACTGGAATATCCCATTTTTGTCATGAATATGACGACTGTTTGGTATCAAGTGACAGTGTTTTTTTACCAGGACTGACTAAATAAGGTAACTACTACGATGTCGTGTCTTTTACTAAATTAGGTGGTTTAGTCACAGAATATTGAAGTTTTTATTTACAAAAAAAGTACGATTCGATGTTAAGTTTCATATACTAAGAAATTATTAGTTTTTCATATTGTATGCTTCAGACACATCACTGTAGAAGAAAATAACTATCGCTTAGGCCCGTATAATGAAAGCTTCAGCTCAGTCATCGATCTATCCTTTAAGAACGATCTTCTAAAGCATAATCGTCACTCAAGCATGAATCGATGACTGAGCATGCTTACATAATACAAGCCTTAGCGAATACCCCCACATATGTAATTGCAATTCAGATATAAGCTCGTCTCAAGTGACGAATTTTTGACAGATTTTCATTGAATACTGTCAACATTCCGCTATTTGAGACAGGCATAAAAAATCTGAGTAGTTTTTTTTATGTGAAATAGGCTTTCGTTTGGCCGCAATCTCACTTGATGGAAAGCGAAGATGCGGCCGACGGTGTATCACAAAGGTCTAGAAGATACCTATTCACCCTTTACTTAAAGAGACCCTTCGAGAGATTGTAATTGGCCGGAAATACAGAGGCAGGGAGCGAGTTCCATTCATTTGCGGTGCGAATAATAAAGATGGAGGAAAACCGCTTAGTGCGAGTGGAGGGTACACCCACCAAGTATGGATGGTATTGCGCTGTGCGTCTGCTTGTCCTGGAGTGGAAGGGGGATGGTGAGATCAGGTCATGTAGTTCAAGTGAGCATTCTCCAAAGTGTATCCTATAAAAGATCGAAAGACAAGTAACCTTGCGGTGTTCGAGACCTTGAACCTTAGTCTCTGCAAGGTGCTGCTCGTCAATGAGTGTTAGTAGTGATTAGTGTTTGGATTCAGAGGTAGGTGTTTGATGAGTATCAAACTAACCACATTATACACTGGAGACAAGCCCTTACATTCGCTAAAATAAAACTAAAACAGATAATTGTCGCGGATCCAGACCCTAGTTAGCGGTCTTGTAGTACGATAAATTACTATGAGAAGGAATAAGCTCACCGTTATAGAACCGGTGCCATTGTAGATGGGATAGGATAGGACTGGTCTCATCATTTATTTTTTTATTTATTTTGACTGGTTTTATTTAGACACTTGACGCATCTACGTTTTGTTTTTGTTTATTTTTGTCTCGGGGAAAGGTCCTAGCTTGGTTGTGGGGTATATGTTTTATTTTGTAAATGAATTAAATGATAGCGTGCGCAGTGGTTCACGATTTACATTGAAAGAGAATGAAGAAATGTAAAGAACACAAAAATGAATGACCGGTATCACAGATAAAAAAATAAAATTGATGTTTTAACTTGTTGGTATTTGCTGATCAAATGCATAGGATTCAATTGTTTTTGTTATATCCATAAAAACTGTTAGGCCCGTATTATGAAAGGTTGCTCAGTTATCGATCTATGTTTGAGCAACGCTTTTCTATGGCATAAACGACACTCAAGCATAGCTCTATGACTGAGCAAGCTTTCATAATACGGGCCTATGTCGTCTATTAACGATCGCTCGAATAATTGATACAAGATATCGATATCGAAAACGACGACGCCAACGATATTACGATCTCTATCCATTAACCATCACGGGTTTCTAGCCTGTGCGTGATCCTCACCTAACCTCAACAGCCTATATTAGTCCACTGCTGGACGCAGGCCTTCCCTGATAAGCGCTTTATTGGCTTGTATTTCATGTGGGGTAGTGTCCAAAACCCCCACGCTGCCTCATGGCTTCCCATCCGTCCATGCGGGATGAGGATCGCAGTTCGGTGGTACGATTGTTCTTCAGGGGGCGGAGCTGCCCGCCCCCGGAGGTCATCTCTTAGTCCTGGTGCAAATTCTAAGCCGGCACCACACGGCAGCACCAAACAGCTTGTGCCTGATAGCTTAAGTATTTCACCAACAAAAACTCTCTGGAACTACTAAAAAGCTCCGTCAAAGCAAAGTCAAATATGCAATCCCAACATCCTAAGATACAATCTGCAGATTTTTCGTGACGCATCCAAAAAAAATTTTAATTAAAACACATTTATAAACAAGGCATCAATTATAAACCAATAATATTCTCGCAAAAAATACGTCGTATCATACAAGTCCACCTGCTTGGTTCTCCCACGGTACACACTTGGCTTTTTTCTTGTTTTATTCGCCACTTCTTTGCATTTTAAACGCGCACTTTCCTTACAATTTTGCCGTTTTCGAACGGTGCATGAATACTTTTTTGAAACTTTTTTGGTTTAAAGTGGTTATGGGTTTTTTTAACTTTTAATGTAAATTCGACATAAGTGAGACTTTTGTCAGTAAGGACATGGAACATGAAACATAGAGCATATTTTATTAGTTACTGTATCTAACTCTCTGTCAGAAGGAAACATTGCCAATTGTAATAATTATAACTAAATGCTGAGATAGTTATAAGCTATAAGAAAATAGAATTAGTATTTACAATTGAAACAATTAAGATAACTGTAGACTGTTGCAAATAATCAAGTGAACCATATCATGGTCATTAAGTTAACAGGTAATTTATTAAAGTATTTTAATTTATCACGTAATCAAACAGCAGTGTTTGGCATGTTAAAGGATTGCTATGATCAGTTTCGGCGTGATAAACTAATAAATAAATCTACTTTTTACAATAAATGTTCTATCTACCTCAACAGGCTGTATTGGTCCATTGCTGGACGCAGGCCTCGCCCTGAATCGCGCCTTGTTGGCGGGGGGTAATGCCCATAATACCCACGCTGGGCATGCGGGTTGGGGATCGCAGTTCAGTGGTAGAATTGTTCTTCAGGGGCGCTGCTGCCCGCCCCCTGTGGATTGCTACCTACTTACTATGTATACTATAAATAATAAATGAATAATGTTAGACAATTTACACAGCATTATCTAACCCCAAGCTAAGCAGAGCTAAACATATTACACTTACCTAATACAGTTACGATTACTTACGAATTACACTACAAAGATAGATATTTTTTATTAAGGATATTTAAAACATCTTTACCACCAAAACTACTTGACAGATTCAGTTGATTTTTTGTGCTGTGATGGTGCTCGAAATCTAAATCAAACATAGGCTATTTATATCTCATAACTCTGTTTCCATGGGATGGAAACAACCTTTAAACATTTCCATAAATAAAAACAACCTGTGCGAATTATTTTATTTTATTTCTCCAAAATTTTAAAAATAAAACACATTGACAAATTGTATCAAAGCTTTGTTCATAGGGTGTTTTTTATCTTCTACCTGGTATGTGCACTTGTGTCATATATGACCCAAAAATATCAAGCCCACAGGTGCTCTATTGTTGCAGTTCAAATATGCATGGGGCGAAATTAGATCCCGGGCCATTGTGTGGGTTTGGGGGAACTATGGAAAAACTTGACAGATGATATTAAAAATTCTAAAATATATAGTTTGAGTTGGTCTTGAGCCCTTTTTGACTTGGTTATTTTGGTCTATGGTAGCGGCTTAACTTCTTGAGCCAATAATAAAATAACCTCCTCAACCTCAACTTAAGCAGCCTATCTTGGTCCACTGCTGGACGCAGGCCTCCCCCAAAGTGCCTTATTTAGTAATGGGGAATAATGCCCATAGTCCCCACGCTGGGTTAGAAGAGTTTAGCAGGAGGCACTGCACTGCTGCCCCGCTCCCGGTGGATATCCCTTAGTCGCCTCTTACGTCACCAGCGAGAGGAGTTGAGTGGTGAAAATTTTAAGGCGGCACGGCTAATTCATTAATGATATAGAATTGTAGAGTAATTTGATAATACAAAGGCATGTGGTGACCAATAAACGAGTCCATATTTTATGAATAGTCTGATTTAGAAATTTACGCTCCGGGTGAGTACTAAAACGCAAGATAATTGAGTTGGTATACCTACGTGTTTTGAAAGATTTTCATTGCAACTGTCAAAAAGTCGCTATAAAATTCGATAAATTTAAATTTGATTACGTACTCGAATTTTATTTGCGTTTGAGTATTCGAAGGTTACATAACGTAGCACGTACTAAAAAAATATTTTAATAGCAAGGGATATTATAAAAATTATGAATACTTTCTGGTTTTAATTGGAAAATCAAGTAGGGCGATCAAATTTTCAAACCATTAAGCATTTTATACTCACTTAGATTATTACTTTTTCCAATGAGAAATGTTCTAAGACTTTGGATGAGTTACCCATAAAATTTTCCCAAAAAACATTGCGGAAAAGCGCATCACGCCTAGGCTTGCCTCTTGCCGTGATTGGCGCCGGCTCAGCCAATCCCGTCCGATAGAAGCAATTGTTTCGGCCCACCGCCAATCGTGAACGCCTCCCTAATGTCTATTTTTAATTTGAATTCAGAACACAATGCTAGTATTGTTTTGATAATGGTCATTGCAAACATTTCGCCTTCTTTTTCAACAAAATTGAGCTTCGGAATGACGAGACTTTGATCTTTTTTATACAATAAAATATATTTTATTATAAACCACCAGTATACTTTTGGACGAGCTATTTTTATTATTTGAATTCAGAATACCTACATGACTTTTTTTAACTGTTTTTTATTAGGCAGTAGAAAATTTTGCGCTTATTAAATCACTGATGTGATGATGGATAGGTACATACGTTTATTTTAATTATGAAGTCCTAATAAAAACCAATGAACGTTTTAAGATTGGCTTTCAATCTATTGACTCTTACGATCATCATAAAATGAACTCGAACGGAAATTGGCTTCAACCTATCAAGTAAATACAAACTACCTAGTTCGATCCAGTCCGCTCGGTAACTAAGTAATTATAATTAATTAATTGACGGCCTATAAGCCCGATAAAGATAATAGTCTTAGATTGGTCCATAATTACGAATTATCTTTGATCAGCTATATGAGAAGGTCATAAGAAGAAATTCGCTCCAAATTTTCTGCTACAATGCATCATGATTTTGATAAAATTAATTTGTTAACTAGACTGTAATACGGTGCGGTCTAGCCACTGGATGCAAATTTGACATTGACATTTAAAAGTTATAATTTTATCTTGACAGAATTTGATAAATGCCAGGAATAAACAAGTTCCCCAGAGAGCATCAGAACTTCTCTGTTTTTATGTCTCATGTTAATTTAATTATTTCTTTGTTTTACAAAATCCACAGTTCTTAATTAATAACAAACATGTTATGTTATCAAAACTTACGGCCAAAAACGGATAGTTTTTTTTACAATTACTAATTATTTAATGAAGGTAATTAGTAACCTACCTCGTTTAACATCGTTTAAGAGTGGGTAGGCATTTCTATTGCATTATGGGTACCCCCCTATAAGTTAAAAATAATAAGGCCCATAACAGAGGCTGAATCCAGCAGTGGACAATTATAGGCAGTTGAGGATGAGGTGAAATAGTTTCGCGTCAAATTAATTTAGAATAGTTTATTACTATATGGACCAAACTTTTTCAGTTGGCGTCGTAATACGTTCGACAACGAGAACCAAAGTATTGTAGTAACAAATGATACTGCTACCGCCATCTAGATAAATACGAGCGAATTACAGTTTTAGTTTTCTCAACCGCCGCCTGTAATGGTGGCGCTGCCGTCACAACTGTAACGACTAGCAATTTTTGAGATTTAGACACTGTTTATGAAAAAACATTGTATTGTTATTTTCAGCAAAGGATTAATTATTAAATAAATATATTTTAAGGGTATTTCAAATTTTGTATTAAAATTGGCATTTGATTTTTATAGGTATCTTATACCAGTCATCAATTATGAAGTTGAAAAACAATTATTAGGTAGGTATTACAACAATTCATGGTTTGGATTTTCCACGTATTCAACTGCAATACTCAACGAATAAATAAGGAAATACTTAGTAATTACAGTTTCAGCTAGAACTCACACAATGATTTTCATAGAATTTGAAATAAAAACAGTGCCCTCTAGCGTCAGACTTTACAACGAAACCTTCGGCCCGTGCTGAAACCGCCACGAGCCAAACCAATATAGCTGTCTTTGTCTCTCTCTTTAGTTTTTGTCGACTCTCTCTTTCCCCCAGCAGCGTCGGCTTGTCGCGCGTCTCGCTCTTATCGCATCGATCATTGATCTTTGAAATTCGAATGCGGTAACTCGAGCGGCGCGCGCGCAGCCTTCGGCCACCGCGCCCGTCCCGCTCACACGCGCGGTCGCCGCCGCTTACCGTTGCCTCGTGTTCCTTTTATTGCCGTTTTATTATTTCTTGTAGATGATCACGCGATTGTGAGCTGTCGCTCGGCGCGCACACGTCATATCCGGCGTCCTGCTCTAGCTGGCGTCTTGAGACGGTGTTTCGTCTCGTTCGCGCAGGCGCATGTCGAGCTCGCTGCCGTGCGTCGATGTTTTGGGAAGTGCACCCGCCCGTCGTTCCCACGGTTCACCTTCGGCCGACTTCCTTACGAAAAAAACAAACAAGAGCACTTTGTTGAAGAAAATCGACGTCTGCCGGTCGCGCTGAATGATTAATACAATTATGATCGTGCTACCTACTCGCCGGTAATAATAGTTCTTAGGACACGTGGTTTGTTGCCCGGCCGAGGTATTGTGATTTGGGCTCATTTTTCGGTTAATGCATTACAAGGGCAATTATATTTTCCGTTAGTTAGATAATTATTTGTTTGGACTGTCGTAGACGGTCTACGGCGTAGAGGGCACGTAGCGCTTTCGTAGCAATTATTAATTTTGCTAATCTCATTATGCCATGCCATCGTATTTTTGATGTTTTGGTATTTGTATATTTTAATCAAATGTAGTAGGTCTAGGTACTCGCAAGATTTTTCTATCTATTTGCAAGCATCGCCGCATCGGCTTAGTAAAGTAAACTAGAGTAATAGAAATTGTTCATATAAAAATCAATAAATTAATTAAACGCTATCTCTTTTTAAAAATTTGCTAATCAATTTAATACCTAATTGTAGCACAAAAAGATGGATAACAATACAGAAATAAATGCTAAGAGTAGACGAAGTACAAAGGCTTATCGCTGTGAGTGATCTCTTCCAGGCAACTTTGGTCATCTGATTGAATAGGTTTAGATGAAAAAAAAGCGAAATTGTATTGGTGTAACTTAAAATAATTTAAGACGAAACAAATATCTAGTTAGATTAAGTGATAAGTTTATGTAGTTAGTATTTACAACTTTGAACTGCGTCCACGATAACTTCTGCCGACAAACTGTTAAACAGTTTGGCAGGAACGTTATGATGTAATTTTAATTTGGAAAATAATCAGATACAAATACAAATTAATATTTAAGTAAGTTAGGTCGGGGATCAGGATAAGAGGTGGGAGCTGCGGGCAAGATCTAGTTTTTACTATTTTTAACCGACTTCAAAAAAGAAGGACGTTCTCAATTCGACTGTATTTAATTAAATGATTATTTATCGGTGTAAAGGGAGGATCCTACGGGAAACCAAGTATTTATCGCGTACCTTTGTTTTCGTCGCCCCGGGACCACGATCGCTGTAATGCGGTAGAAACGTAGGGGAAATAAAAACAAAGGTACGCGATAAATACTCGATGAATAATCATTTAATTATGTTAACAAATCGCGAAAGTTTAAAAAGTTTTATTGACTGTATTTTTTTTGTTACCTCAGAACTTTTGACAGGGTGATCCGATTTAGATGATTTTTTTTATTTGAGAGCTGGTGCTTAGGTGCTTACCATGTGGGTGGACCCATTTCAATTTGGGCCAGTGCTGACCATGGCTTCCATGAGAAAACTATATAATAGGGTATATGCATGGATTTTTTTATATTTTTAGTTGATTATTTAGGTTTATACATAACCAAAAAATATAACATTCACAAAATTAGACAAAAATTAAAAACCAAATGTAATACTGTACTCAGTTTCAGGTGATAAAAGGCTGCCATGTTAGTAGCCCTTGCAATTTATGACGTCACGTTTCATTGAATCACCTACATACATAATGTCAACTCAAAGTCAAAGCTTCATGACCATACAAAAATGTACAAGTGACGTCACGGTTCGGCTGCCAATAGCGTTGCGTTTAGAAATTTTGCGGTTGAGATTTAAAATATCTACTTTTCAATGATTAAATTTCACAATTAAACACCAAATAATAAATAAAAATATATATTTCTATATCAATTGAGAATACGTAAAAAAATAATTAGCTTTTTTGAAGTCCACTATTGAAGTCGGTTTATAGTTATTTAAAACAAACTCAATTATTCTACAAAATAGTTGCATTGAATAAAAGTTATTTAAACTATAAAGTAAATTGAACTAGTATTATCCAATTACCTAAAAAAACCAACTGAAATCCTAAACACTCTTGTCTTATCAGGGTCTTACAAAGTACCTACTTCTAATTGATAAATAGCTAGGAATAAGAACTTTACACTTTCGAAATAGAGATCAAAATGGTCTGAATATAATATAGAAGTAAGTGGCAGATGGCGAATCTTCCTTTTTATGCGGGACGCGTATTCAATCAAACGGGAGTTAGGCTAGCTTAGTATGGATACGATTCAAAATTGTAGAAAGCAATTTTTTGCGGTGTATGTATATTAAGGTCTTTGTTAAAATAGTGCGTGCGTAAGTCCTCACTATGGATATATTCTAAGACTTCAACCTCGATAACTTATATACACTGCTAGACGCAAATCTCCCCCTAATAAGTGCCTGATTAGCTTGTATTCCATGGAGGTTAATCCCCATAATCTCCAAGCTATGATTGCAGTTCGATGGTAGGATGGTTCTGCAGGAGGCATTGCTGCCCGCCCCCCGTTGGATATCCATTAGACGCCTTTTTCGACATCAGCACGAAGATTTGGGGTGATAAAAATTCTAAGCCAGCATGACGCGGAGGTCGATTTCTAAGAAATCAAATAATATACCAAATATTGAATTTACGACGTAGTATGAGAGACAAGTCCCGTCGAAGTCATTTTTATTGGGATATTAATCTAGTTCAAGGGCTGAACGTATATAGTTTATCACACAATACGCATTACTAATTTTAACTCGCTCAATTTGAACTTGTTGATCTTAGTTTGAGCAGCAAACGGCGATATTCGATCTTAGGCAGTTTCACCGCCAACGATAAACTCTTAACGAGAACCGAGTAAATCGAGAAACTATAAACGAGCTGGCGAGCAGCGGGTAGCGATAGCGAGTGTTCCGATAATTTTGTCGCTCGGCTATAAGCGAGCATGGCTGAGCGACTGAACGAGTACTATCTTTGATAGCTTTTGTCGCGTGGCAACGAACTAGTAAAGCTAGTTCTGGCGATGGGCGATCAACTATGAATACATGAATCTTTTTTGTTAACCGGAATGTAAACCTATTGTACAATTTTTGAGCGAGAATATAACTGATGATTAATCGCTTACTCGCCGGCGGTGGGACAACTACACTACTTTAGTTGTCACTACTTTAGTTGATGCTTATTGATATAGAGTCATATCCACACTAACATATCACAGTACTGGCATGTGCTCAAGAAACAATATACTTGCACGGCGAGATCCCGAGGGAGGCACGTTCCCACGGCTCCCTCACACGTGGCCGCCAAATACCTACTGCTGACCTGACCCTTTTGTCCTTGACACAAGATTGCTTTTAGGTCGATATTTTATAAAAAATACCTATAGGTATTTTAAATCGAAGTAGGCTGATTGCAATTTTTCGTTAGTACATTACATACATCCGCAAATTTCAAAAACAAATGACTGCAGTAGGCGATACGTGTTTCTAGGTCTTTTCGGAATTAGTCGATTTGTGTTTCTGCAGTAGAAATCTACTAAAACACAAGAGTGGTCGACCCATTGTGTAGTAGTCTATAGGTACTATAAGCTATAGGCAAATATTAAATAAAGTCAAATTGTGTTATGTACAGTTCAAGACCCCTTTGTCCTCTGATCTATTATACATTACAGGAAAATCAAAGCCAATAAGCATTCTGCATTATCCTTCTTTGGGATAAGTGTATAAGATTGGCTTTCAGACGGTCTTTTCAACAATAACTTTATATTCGAATTAAAGGCGAAGTAGTCTTACAAATTGAGGCTTTTTTATCAGAGCTGCTGCAAATTTCACTTTCCTTACTTATATTCAAGACTTTATTTCGTCGAAAATACCCACTTTCCTTACTTAAATTCAAGACTGTATTCAGGCAACTTTGTAATACTATAGACCGCGCTGTTTTGCCGTACCTTAACTTAACTTGATAGAATAGATGAATGGGTAGGGCATAGTCCAATTCCAATAAGACTTTGCCTTTGTTTCTTTGAGTGGTGTAATTTCGTAGCGAATTTAATTACATACAAAAAAAAAATTGCGAATCATTTTTGTCTGAATTCTGCAGGGACTTTTGAAAACCAACAAAAAGAACCTTTTCACGTTCCAGTTTCCTCCGAGGATACCTGACTGCTAAAAAGCAGTATTGTAAATTGACAGGACAAAATTCCTACTACACTACTGTTCTGGTAGTTTAGTTCCATACAGAACGCAGAAAATAAGAAACCGCTAGAGTATTTGAATTTCGCGGTAATCCGTGTCAGAATCCATATTGATGACTTGGTAGCGCGAGTTCGAACAGCCTGCAGTACTCAAGCTATATGCCGTAAATTTCGCTCAATAAATCACGTCGACTTTACTCCCGAAGAGTGTGTTTTCATACGACACTCGCATCCGCTCACCGCACTGTGGGAAAAGCAGACAGGTGGTGTCACTTATCGCTCTTCACCCATTATCGACCACTTTATTACACACCTTTCACGACAACCGATAACCTTTATAACTAGAGCGACAAAGCCTAAAGTCCCAAAGCAGTCAACGATAAGATCTTTGAAAACACGTAGTAAGCACGAAAGGTATCAATACGGTCATAAAACAGTATTAAAATGACGACAGCAATGCAATTTAAATGTCTTAAAGTGTTCAGTGTTATTTTATTTGTTGTGTTCACGTTGTGTTGCTTTTACATGGTTTTATAAAATAATGAAATTGGTTATTGCGTATATTGCGCACGCCATGCAATTTTATTTCCGTTTTTTTTTCGTTTGAATGTTGGGAAGGCCCATGATGTTGGGCGCTACGTCAAGTCTGTAGGTCAGTGGGGTATCGACGCTCTCTGGGTTTTTAAAATCATCAGACCATTTGGTTTAAGTGACGCGTGACTCGAGAGCTGGTCGCTATCTAGCGCAACGCATCAGCATTGCCATATAGCCGGGGCAATGCAGCTAGCGTCTCCGGGACGCTTTAGATTGGCATTGATTAGCATCAGTAGCGCTACGACTACATTGTCTGCAGTTATCTCAACTGTTTCAATTGTAAATACTTGTTCTGGGGCCAAATCCTGCTCACCAATCACTTAACTATGACAATGGTTTCGTCCATAGATGAAAGAAACTCTAGATAGTGTGAGTGGTGCTATTGGACGAAGAGATTGATAGAATGGTTTCAACCATGATACTTTTAACATGCGTCCATGTGAAGTTTCTTTCAATAAAACTAAGCTAATATGTGTCATTCATCATCATCATCATCAACCTGTATACGTCCACTGCTGAACATAGGCCTCCCTCAGACGACGCCACGAATAGATTCCTAGCACCCCCTGCCCCGCCGTAACCATGGCCACCACCGTGACCAGGAATAGCGGATCTGCCAGGGACAGGGCCGTTTTTTATTGTTCGTCATCATATTTGGGGGGGGGGGGGGGGTGAACACGCTTGGCAGGCGGATTGGTGATCGCAGTTGAGGTGTAGTTAAAAGCTTCCTTCCTCTGGTGTGTTCCCTAAGTCGACGACATCTGATTTGGAAAAAAACTACTCTACGTTTTAATGGTGTTGTTATTTTGTGTAATTATCAGGAGCATTAAGAAAAAATCGAAATTCAAAATAAAGCATACATCTTTTGCAAACATTTATCATTTCATTTTTAAAGTAGAAAATCACAAACATCATCTGTTACGATCTAAACGGGGTATTATTGAACTTAACGATCGCATAACTGCGTTTTTTACGATCTTTCATTTATTTCAATGCAATTCATCGCCGATTCAATTGTCGTGATTGCAGGAAGGGACGACGGATGGCTTATCTCAACAGTGCGAATTCACTTGACAAGTCACTAATGGACATTATTACGATAGTACCCAGCTGGTTCTACAGCCAGTTGCAGTACATGCCAACATTTTGGCCTTTGCTTTTACAGGAAAATGAGTTCTGGGGTAAATTCTTTAAAAACAAGAGCTAAAAAATAGTTTGACCACTCTGACGAGATGTTTGCTCTTTGAGTTTGGACTCGGCAAATTAAAATAAACCGAAGTGGAAGAGGAGACCGAAAGTGTTAAAATCACCCGTTTAGCTGTTGTCAAAACCTTGCTTTGCAAAACGGCTTACGTAGGTACCATAAAATATCATATTATCAAGTGTCTTTAAAAACTATAAAACGACTTCAATTCGACTTATTTGGTTTTCTCATGGATGCCATTGTCAGATATGAACTTTTTTGAAGTCAGTTAAAAAAAGCTTGCGACGGTTTGTACTCCAACTCCAACGAAAAATAACAACTAACAGGCTAAAGTTATCTTCGTCGCTTATTTACTCCCCTCCCATATCCCAAACTACATAAATCACTTTTTTTCTGTGTCAGTGTTTAATTTCATAATTAGACCTTTTCTAAGTGTACATTTATTGTATTTATCGAAATAATGTTTTTGATTTTGGTTGACAGGTTCTTAGGCCTTTATATATAACCAGTATTTGTTAACTTTTATGTACTTATGCTATAACATCGGTGTGCTATAAAGAATTGACAATTCTTACGCATATTCTAGTATGGATTTTCAGTAATGAGCCACTTATACTATTGCTCCTGCAGCCTCCTTCTAACGATTTACTTTCAATCTATACTAATATTAAAAGATTAAAGATTTGATTGTTTGTGTTGTTTGTATTGAATAGGCTCTGAAACTAATGGACCGATTAAAAAAAAACCTATCATCATTAGAAGCTTACTTTTCAGGGAGTGATATGGGCTATATATTATCCCGGAATTCCCACGGGATCGGGAACTACTCGGATGTAACCGCGATGCGCTGCTGTATTATAAAATACACGTCAAAGGATAAACAATCAACTTTATGATAATTGATAAACTACTTTATGATCTTCATCGGCAAGATTGCAAGGAAACGAAATATCCTGTATTAATAAACTGGGTTGCTTCTACAGAGAATATTGAATTTTAAAACGATGACCATAATGTTGAATTTCGTATTGAGTTATAATGTTAGTTTGTTTAATTAACAGTGTTCATAAAATCTCATAAAATAATTAAAGTTGTTATAAATGTCATAGAAGTGAGAATGACTGTAATTATGCACTTTATGGTTGTGAATTTAATATTTAATCCAGTTTCAACGGATGCGGTTGCCTATAAATAACATAATTTAATTATAAGCCTCCGAGATATTATGTCGAAACCAAAACTTATTATCGAATTTTGGGACATAATCTAGAATATCAACCCTCGACTCAAACATAACATAATTGCATACCAAAAGGACAATTTTCTTTCAAGATACAAATGCATTTGAAGTACCATTTCTGACTGTACCATTATAATCATAGTACTTCTATTTGGAATAAAATCCATGTTTCGAAAGAAAACATACAAACAGTTCGACTATTGAACTACTGGTAGGACTGGATGGAATGAAGGACAAAATCGCAGTTCCCTTAACGAAATTTAAACAAATGATTCTCAATAGTTTAAACCCGTCTCCAGTTATAGACGTAAAATAGCATAGACATTTTTTAAGGCTTTGTTTAAAGGGAGTTGTTCAATACGAAGTTTACAAAGACATAAAAAGACAGAAATAAAAACAGTAGACCCAATCATCAGATGGAAATAATAATGCTCAGAAGGGAGGGAGGAAAAGAGAGAAAGGAAATAGGTATCCAATACGGTCTTATGGAAATAAATCACCTATAAGCTTGAGTTAACACGTTCAACGCCTACCCTCTGCAGTTTGACGGAAAAGGGTGCAGCACGTAGAGCTAGCTGAAGACGTGCACATGGAGGATGTGCATCATGGGCAATGAAAGTGTCAATCACACTAATATCATAAATGTGCAAGTTTGTATGGTGGATGGATGTTTGTTACCTCTTCACGCAAAAACTACTGAACAGATCAGGGGTGGGAGCACACAATTTTACACAATTTTGAGGTTACCACTTTCGAGAAATCAGTACCTCATCTTCCCTTTTTAATAAATCAATGCCTGAGGTATCACTTTCCACCCAACGCGACATAAGCGCAAAAAATGAGGATATTATACGCATTGCAGGGCTTTCCGAAATAATACTCTGTGTACCATCGCCAGATTTCAAGGACGGAGAGAGTGCGGATGTGGGTTTTACATTGTTTTTATCAGATTTTTGGTGGCTTTGTATACCAACCTTAACTACATACAACGTACTGGGGTTTAATTACGCTAACCAGTGGATTCAAGATGACGATGGTATCTTCACAGAATCGTCACGTAGAATCCTAAGGTAACTCCAGACAGATAGTGCGTGCGGTGCTATTTGCAAAGATTCAAATTTGACACTTTTGACGTGCGTCCCCCCGGATCAGCAGTTTCTTTTTTGGAAGAATGAATACCAAAACGTGTAATTTTGCGATGATACCATAACACTAATCATCACACCACATTATGGATATGTTTGTTACCTCTTCACGCCAAAACTACTGAACGGATCGGGCTGTAATTTTGCATAGAGGTAATCCTAATCCTGGAATCAAACATAGGCTAACATAATATTATCCCATAAATCAGTTCCTGTGGGATAGAAATCACCTGTAAACGTTTCCATGGGATCAACGCGTGGTCGCACCGATAGGCGCAGCTAGTTGTTAATGAAGTGATTAGTTTAGCAGAATAGGCCACGTTCTACTTTTAAAAACATATAAAAATATGCACTACTTAATACAATAACAATTTAAAGAGGAAAATGCCTATAATTACGAATAAAAATAAAAATAAATATTTAATAATAATTATTTCCAAAGAAAGGTTGATGGTGGACTTATATTTTACTAATTAGGTTCTACGTTGTTTAATTTACCAGTAAGCTCATAATACTCTTAGCGAAAACCTAGCGCTGATAAAATTAACCATTTCCTCACTCATGCTATGTAAAATTGCGAGAGAATAAAGAATAAAAATAATGACCGAGAATCATTATAAAAACAATTGTGAATTTGAAAAATATCACAATAATGTGATAATAATATAACAACAAGGTTTCACCAGACACGCATAGCATAATGATGCTTAATACTCAAAAAACTAGCAATTCGTATCGTTGTAACTATACAAATTTCTACAAAAAACGCAATCTACTTGCATACGTCCATTGGTCAAGGTGTTCCAGACCACAATAAGTCACATGTAAAGTGAAGTATGGATTCAGGTGTCATCGGACCAATTTAAATCACATTACCATGATAACTCAATTCGAGGAGACTGTAGAGATTGGTACGAAAGAGAATTGATCGTAAAAACTTCGAATTTTTGCGATATATCTTTTTCTACTGTAAACTTAGTACATAAGTCAAGAACATAATCTCTTCGGGTAGCAAAGATAGACGTATAGAAAGACAGTTTTTATTGGTCTTTAAATGATTTGAACAGTGAACATTTTATGGAAAGTAGGGTCTTAAATCCTAAATTAGGTTTATCTAGGAAAATATTTATCAATTGTTTTATGAAGCTATTCTTTTGAACTTTTGAAATGAACGGATGCCTAATCCATATTGTGTCATAACATAAGACAGGTTTATAATAACGTATTGCAAAATATAAAGTAAGGTGTTGCGTGAGCCAGCCTTGATTAATATAACAAACAATACATTGAAAAGATTTTTTTTATTTACGAATTCATGACGTATTAAATAAATTAAACGTAACATTGGAAATGAAACATCCCACGTCAAAAAATAAATATGATTGCATTAATACACTCGTAAAACCAAAACTAATGCTCTACACCTACGACTTAATCACATCCGAAACCAAACTTCGAAAGCAAACACGGGTCCAGTGTCTCGGCCCAGACAAAATATTTGTATTCAAACATCCTGGATACTGCCACCTCTGTACATTTGTAGGTCTTGGAATATAGCATTATTTTATGGCTTTACTTGAAGCTCGATCCAAAATCTTGATTTATATATAAGAGAACTCTGGTTTCTCAAAACCATCTTGGATTGTGAGGATATCTTTGATTTGTAGTTGTATTCTGGGTCAATCAATATCTATGGAATAATAAATACAACGTTATAAAAATCATCTGACTCTTTTCGTTATTATGCTTAGTACCTACATATTTGTGTTAATTTAGTTTTTTGGCAGAGCTTCGAATGCCTTGAGCGACGAAAAATAAAACACCTAAAAATACTTACTTACATTTACCAAGGTACTTAAGGACCTAGAACCTGCTTGTTCTCTAAGTATTTTTAGGCGTTTTATTTTCCTCTTATATTTTGATACTTATTATGAAATATGTGTAGGTGTTAATAATAAAACAACAACCTCTTCAGCACGGTCAGTACGAGAGGATACGAAAAACATTCGATACAAATTTTCGGTAGTAAAAATTAGACTTCGAAAACAGTTTAAGGCGCATACCCGAGCCAATCTGACAGCAATTCCTATTTTATCATATTTTTACGTTTATCATAGGAATTTTAAAAAATCCTACGTTCAGTTTGTGGTATCTATTATAAGCTATTTTTTAATACCTCTTTTATAATTTTATCTCATATAGTTTAGGAGGAGATGCAAAAATAGAGTTTGGTGGCCAAAAAGCGCAACTTTGTATCTCTTCCTAAGCTTTACAAAATGAAACTATTACAGAGGCATTAATAAATAGCTTATAATAGATATCACAAACTGAACGTAGGATTTTTAAAAATTCCTGCGTTCAACGTAATAATAAGATATAATAGTTGGGGGCGCCACTTTCGGTGGTGTATGGGCCTTAAACTATCACAGCCACAGAGTGACTCAATCGAATCAAATGACGAATGCGTCGGTCAAACAGACAGTCCCCTCTATACTGCAGTCAATCGTGTGGGCACTTATGGAAATAGGCTCCATTAAGTCTGATTTAAATGTTAGTCCTGCCCTTACGGCAATTTGGCCAATAAAGACATTAGCAGTGATGCACATATGGTACGTTAATGCAAGCCTTAGAGTAAGATCAAGATCATACAGTCGCAATCAGAGACGTTAATGTTTAAAGATTTTTGGGTTTTATAGTTTTACACTATAGGTAATTTCTAAGAAATCAGATGAAATACCAAAAATGTTCGGCTTCGACGGGAATCGTACCCGCGTCCTCCCCTTAGTACGGGGATGTCATAACCTCTCTAGACCACGAAGTCAGATACCTATCGATACGAAAATCTCTGGGACTTTTTACTTCTAGGTACTCCACCTACAGGGGAAACATTGAAGTTAATCGATTGGATAAACTGTTCAAAGACTAATGTTACGTTTAGTTCGTTTAACGAAAGGTATCGCTTTTGCTTAAAATCTTAAGATTTTTGGTTATTATAGTTTTACACTATGTGTTATTTCTAAGAAACCAAATAAACAAACGTTAATCTTTACTTATACTATCACTAAGTATAGATTTTTGTTTTGAAATTTTTACTACGTGATAGTTTAAGTTATCGTTAATATCTCTGAATGCGGCTGTAAGGAAACTTAGTTTGAAAATAGTGAACTTAAGAAAATTACTGGTATCGTGACGTCTTTTGTGGCATCGGTAAGCAGGAGCCTCAACTGTATTTTTTACGTTTTATGTACTTGCTACCCATATTTTAAGCTCATACAAAGCTCACTACGTTATTGTTATTATCCACGCACTAGGATAAGGAACAAGTCGTAGGTATATCATTCGTCTTGTTCTACAGTAAAGTATAAATGATACATATAGATGAACTGCGCCTTCTGCGATAGAGGTTATTTTCAGTAAGCAGTAGTAGCAAAGTCACTGTGGATTTTCGAATATTTTCATGGAGCTCTTTCAATCCATGCGCAGTTTCTTTTCACCAAAAACGCCCTCCGTCAAGACAAAATGCAGCCCTCCAAAACACGCAGCCCTGAAAATGTTTTCTCAACTCAAAGTGGTTCACAGTTTAAGAGGTTTAGAGAGTGGAGGAATGTTTATAGTTTGCTGTTATTCCTCTGTGGCAGTACAATACGACACGTTAATGCAAATAGAGTTGTTTCGATACGGATCGTTTCAGATTTCACCCTGCTGTCTATTTTACATTTTTGTAAAAT
Organism: Eupithecia tripunctaria; assembly: GCA_955876795.1. Classification (NCBI taxonomy): domain Eukaryota; kingdom Metazoa; phylum Arthropoda; class Insecta; order Lepidoptera; family Geometridae; genus Eupithecia; species Eupithecia tripunctaria. The sequence goes on from OY041618.1 coordinate 10,236,900, forward strand.
TGTGGGAGCTTCTGTATTGCCAACTGCTACTCTAAACAGATATAAACAGCTAGCTTTTGAGAAAAAGCTAAAAGACTGGGTTACCGGTCAAAAATTATCTTTTATAAGTTTTTGTCAAGTCAATTTTATAATCCAGAAGAAGATCTTAGAGAATCGTTTTCATCAATCTGAAATTTAAAGTAACTGAAACTACCTAGTAATTCAGAGAGACTCCAGTTTTCCCGCTTTGACAGGAAAATGGTAGGTATACTTAATTTCATAGTTATAAAAATGTGAATCAAAGTATTTGTTTCTCTCTTGAGTTGTGAATGAATCCCAAACCAATATCAAAATGTGTATCAATAAAACCTCACACATCAAACTTATGTACAACAATAATAACACGCGTCCAAAATACAAAGTCCTCCTACACGACACGTGCCAATGTTTGTTATGATTCCTAATGTTCAAAGTTTAGTGCAAAAAATCCACATAATTTGATCCACTTACCGACTGCACATGAATAGCTAAGTTTACTTTATTGTTGCTGGTAGGTAGATTAGGTAGACATATATAACAAGTGTTGATAAATCAAATATTTGCTATACCAACAAAAACATGTTTCTAATTTTGACCTACAGCAACGTGAGTTCTGAAAAGAACTTGATTTGAAGTATGGTCGTTGGCATCTTATTGTAATATGTTTAGTTTTGTTCCATTTATGAGTTACTATTACTACATGTAAAATAATTTTACTTATCCTATTTGTTTTATTTTTACTTGATATCAAGGTCATTTGCGTTGTCTTCGCCCAAGCATATATGTAAATATGTGTTATTATGAGATTGTGGTGGTATAACTTTCGCCTATCAGACAGTAGTAAGGAAGTAAAAAAGATTTCTGTTGCAACAATATATACAAGAAGTTCTACCAAATTAATCAGCTTCTGAATCCCTGTTTAAAAAAGAAAAAAAGAGTTTGGAGTTGAAACTTGAGACTTTTGAACTAGGAGCGTGTTATAATAAGACTCAAGGTAATAAAAACTATGTTGTATTTCTACTTTATGTCTATTTTCAATGGAATAGCTGCCACCCGCTGTGCAAGCGCTGATTTTAGGCACCTCATCTATTTAGTGGTGAACAAACTGGTTGTTTTAGTAGCGTGTCTCGTTTCACGTCTTTAGGTGTTACACCGTGCAGTGAGAGGAATATCCTGTAGGCCCCTACTACTGGAACATTGATATTACTTATATGGTTTAAGAAACTTTATTCTCATAAGAATTATAAATTCACTTCAAATGAGAACTTAGGGCTAGTTATTGCTATTTATGTTTATTACATTTGGGTGACGAGCGTGCTACATACACTAAAGGTAATAGAAATAGTACGTCATTGTGTCTAAATTAGTACCTAGGTCAGGCACTTTGGTAACCAACACTGACTAAGTATTATACCTACATTCAAGCACTTTATACAAATAAACAAAATTATAGAGACAGACAGAAAATTAAATGTGGGTAGTTTCTAAATAAACTACTTGTAGACTAAAGTACGGTTTTTTAACTTTTGCGGTGCATTGGGAAAAACTCCTTCACTTGAGTTCACCCATTATCATTGCTAACGTTGTAAGGTGTTTTGTGTGACGAATAAAAAATCTCTGTAATTCTGCAAATTTGTTGCATAATCTGGCGTAAACTAAACTAAGGCCAATCATAGGCAAAGCCACTTGGTTGGCTCTGATTGGTGTAAATTATGTCACGTTTTGATTTGCAGGGTCGGATCTTTAAATCTTTTGATTGATTAATTTATTATCGCATACTTATGAAGAACATGATGGGTACACCTGACGGCGGCGTTGTGATTATAGGCAATCAATCATAAGTGTGTATCATATCCAAATTAATATCATATCATAGCCAAACGATAAAGACAGGTAAGATTTGCTTAAATCTATATCCTATCATCCATCAATTTATCCTATCAGTGATCCTATCTTAATTATTTCTTTGTTTATTTATGGGTTAATTAGGAATGCAGGGCTCAGACATTGTTTATGTTATCAGTAAATTGGCATCGAACGATCGTTACGTAAGTGATAACATGGTAATTGATATCATGTTGAATTATGAAACGAAAAACATATTTATCAATTAGCTTGATGCCTGTACCTACTGATAAATTACGTTGCCAAAAAATGTAAGCTTTCCCTATTTCAACTGTTAACATCTCATTATACAAAATGCCTTTGAAGAAGTGTACTTGCAAGTCAGGCCTCTGCCCTTGAAACCGAGTATGCAGGGATGGCTTATTTTCAAGAATAGATGTTTTCAGTTCTCATACAAAAAAATATTTTTTTAATTGCAAAAAATGCAACAAAACACTTTAAAACAAATCTTGAATTATACACAATGTAATCAACACAAATCTTACCAATATCGCTAACGTACCATTTATATAGACATGTTTTTTTCGTTCTTCTGAATGCCTAATACCTATGTACTTATGACGTTACAGATGACCACAGATGATAAAAAAAATTCTTCAGTCATCTTATTGCTATCTATTTTATCTAAATCTCAATGAAACTAAACTCGATTTAAAACGTTAAGTTTAAAGAGTAATTTCGAGAAACAAAAGTAGCATGCTCATGAAGAAAAAAATAATAAAATCCGCTCATCGCTGAGCAATCGGTATCATATTACAAGGAGTGGTTTCTGGTTAACACTTGAACAGATCCTTGTGAACCGTGCTCAGCTCTCTCAATACATATTATTGCTTACTTGATTATGAGGTAAAACGCAATATTTTGTCAACCTACGCCCGTTGACACATAGCTGGCTATCTATGGCCCTCCTCTTTTACACGCCAGCTCAATTCTTCTTGTGCGAGTCTTGTCTACAGTTTTACGGCAGGATGCTCAGTCACCACCATAAAGAGCAAGATTCCTGAACTCCGTGTACACAAGAAACAATAGTAACCGCTATATCATACAATTCTTAAGCCCGTATTATGAAAGCTTGCTCAGTCATCGATCTATGCTTGAGCAACGCTTTTCTATCGCATAAACGTCACTCAAACATAGCTCTATGACTGAGCAAGCTTTCATAATACGGGCCTTAAAGTTGCTAAATTTACTCGGCTCCTTCTACGGAGAAGATTCCAAAACCCATGCGCCTTCTAGAGTCTTCTAGAGTTCTACAGTTGAACAGTTAACTCTTTTAGTTGGTCTTTTAGCGGAACTAAAAGATCCGCTAAAAGACCAACTAAAGACCAACTATAAGCTTCTCCTTGACAAGCAGCTATGCATCGTTTGTCTCTGACTATTTGACCTATTGAAATATGTTTACAGTGGCCGGTTAAATGTGAAAACGGATAAAGCATAGCTTATCAGAAAAACTGGTCAACCTCTAAAGATCTATTACTCGACTCTCTAATAACCAGGCAATAGAATAATAACACATTCTCTAATATAAAAACTGTTGAAGTAGGCACGGCTTACTGCCGCCACGCCCGCGGCTGTTGTATAAACACGACGAAGTTGTGCAAACACCGCCGTCTGATGTTTACAGAAGTGGCGATCTGAGCACGGCTCTGTGGTAACGAAGTGCTTGTGACAGATATACTGAAGATATGAATAGATATTCCAGTTATCTAAAGGTTCTTGAAACTTACAGCAGCGTATGAAATAAGAAATAAGAGAAAATACATGAAGCGTGAGGCGGATAGGATAAAAGTTGAATGCGATGAAATACTTACAGGATTTTGAAAACACCAAATGCATGAAGTTTATCTGTTTTCTGGGGCACATTAATTGTGCCAAATACGAGTATCAAAGGATGTCTATAATACCTATGTCTGTGTATTTTTCTAAGGAATTTTGCATCACGACTTCTACCCTCGAATTATAGCGGAACCTATATTATAATGAGACATTACATTAGACTCTATATTACTTGGTATCCTGAGTGTGAACTGCGTTTGGCAGTTCACACTCAGGATACCTAACCTAAATAATATACGTTTTTGGTTCAAACGCCATACCGTGGAAACAAATCGGTTGTAGCGATAAGGCTGTGCAACAGTTTTAGTGTTTGTGATTTTCTTTTCTGCTATTCTCTATCTTGGTGTGCAATATAGAGTATTTGTAGAGTATTGTATTGTACTACAAAGTTTCCGTTTTTCTATTTTCTATGAAAATGCGACAGCGCTCCAAACGGGAAGTTTAAATAACTTTCACATTTCCATAGAAAATAGAGTAACACAAAGTTAATAGTAAACAGTATGGCATTTCACTCTCAGCGTATTGATAAGTTCGCGAGCAAACTTCATGATTTCTTCTATATCCACTCTATTTCTTCAGGTTTTGCTCTCCCTCCAGCATCTTTGCCGAAAAATGAAAACTGTAGGTCTGAAGCGGTGGGTAGGCCTCAACCTCAACTTTAACAGCCTGTATTGGTCCACTGCTGGACGCAGGCCTTCCACGGATAAGCACCATGTTGGCGTTTATCTAATGGGGGAATTGCCTATAATCCCCACGCTGGGCATGCGGCTTGGGGATCGCAGTTCGGTGGTAGAATTATTCTGCAGGGGGCGCTGCTGCTTGCCCCCGGATATCCTTTAGTCGCCTCTTACGACACCCACGGGAAGAGAAGGGGTTGTGCAAATTCTGAGCCACACCACACAGCTAACTAGAACTAGAGTAGGTAGGCCACAGTAGGTCTTTCTAATTACCATCACCAATATCACCAGATCAGCTCGTGGTGACATTAAAACGCCCTTTACCACCTGTTTACTCTCCATACTCCACGATAAGGTAGGTCTACCTGATATTTTTCATATCAAGTGCGCTGTGTCAATATTAACCAACTTAATGTTGATTTTTTATAGATTAAACTTCGATATTGTAGGTAGTTAATATAGAGTGGGAGCTAGTATTGAATTTCCTATCATTTGTCTTCTGATAATGCGAGCGAAATACTTATTCGATTTCCGTATAATTACTATATTACACGCTAAAGTCTGTAAGTCCCAGAGATTTTCGACTCCCCCGGTTCACGTTTTCTATAACTTTATTTCTCGAAGATCTCAACTACAAAAAAAGATATGAAGGAGAAGAGATTTTTTTTTGTATTTTTTTGTTTTTGCGGGTTGCACTCTGGGAGTACCGGCAGAAGTGAAAACTACACGCACACTCTTCCGATGTACTAAAGCACCACAAGTGGCAATTTTGTTAAAGCTAATCTAAGTAGGCTGCTAGCTTACAATGTAGTAAATTTAAAATTACAGTAATGCGCTTGCTTTACTGTGTTACGTCAATACGGTCACGTGAGGCTGATCTAGCATGTAAGATCAGCATCACGTGACCCTGACGCGAGTTAACCATTTATTACCCTTGCCAAAAAAAGTGCACAACGCCGCTAAAAAAGTATTCATTTCAAAAAGCTCCATTTTTACGAGATAATTCGAACTATTTTGTTTCAACAAGAGTTAAAAAAAGCTTGTAGCTCTTGAAATAAGTCTAGGACCGTGTAAGTGAGAGGTCGATACACCCGAAACTCGAAGTAAATATTTGTAATCAATTATTTATCTATTGCTGGAAATGGTTTTCTGCGTTCGAATTATGTCACACCTACCCGCTGGTTTATTTATTTTATTCATATTTGTACAAGATTTATGTCACTTTACCTTTTATATTACATATTTCTCTTATGGTGTTTCATAAGAGGGTACCGTAGCAAGCAATAGAGCTAGTTGTTAAACTTCTGCTGTGTGGTGCTGGCTTAGAATTTGCACCAACCCAACTCTTCCCGTGGCTGTCGTAAGAGGCTAGACTAAGGGATATCTACCGGGGGGCAGGCAGCAGCGCCACCTGCAGAACTATTCTACCACCGAACTGCGATCCTCAACCCGCATGCCCAGTGTGGGGTTTATGGACAATACCCCCCATGAGATAAACGCCAACGTGCTTATAAGGGGGAGGCCTGCGTCCAGCAGTGGACCAATACAGCCTGGTCCGTTGAGGTTGAGGTTAAGCTTCTGGCTTTATAACATTCTGTTCTTTTCACTGAGGGAAAATGGGTTCTATACCGAGCAAAGCTTAACTTTATTCTATAACAAAACATATATGACTATAATATCGATAAGCATCAAGAATATATAGATAATTTTATTTTATTAATTGATCCTAAATGTTAATGATTCTTCATTTCGAAAATTTAAGGTCACTGGCCTTTAATTTTTATGCAATTTTTGAAGTACTACCTACTGGTTCGCATAAAAACGCAAAGCTCAACAAGTTTTTTGTTTTGATACAGTTATAGTGTGAGAAAAGAAAGGTTCTAAAGTTTCTCATGTTACGTTTTTATTAATAGCGTCAAACTGTATTTTTTATATCCGGCGAATGATGATAGCTCTATTCACGGTTTATTCTCGATTATAAAAAAGTTTACACTGCATATCGTCGCTATTGCTTTTGTGTTTTTTTAATCAATGATAATCTCTATGATAGAGTTAAGAAGACACTGTATTTTTGTATCTACCAAGAGAATGTTCTCTCTCTGCCTACGTAGAGTAGGTAGTAATTAATATAAATAAAATACCAATGTCATGTGTTGCAATGCAATAGGCGTAACTGCGTAGGAATCGGTAAACTTTTCCACGACAGTAAATCAGTTTTTTTATAAACTGCGTAAAACCCAAGCACTGACGCATCACCGCGGAATAATAAGTGGATGATAGTTGCAGTCAAACTACTGTCGTAAGTCGTAAACGATTGAAAACGGCTGGAATGTCCTCACGCCGTCAACAAAGCGTCTTGCCCACGCGCTGATATATTCAACGCGGCGATTGATGAAGTATAAAATTTCTTAGTACCGTCTCAGTCACAATGGAATTATGATAATTTATCGGTTGGCTTGTGCCGGCCGAGTGTGTGGGAACGCGCCTGGCACGGGCTTTCCCACGACGCCGCTCAGTGCACCAGAACGTCTTAACTACACCTCTGCCTTCACGACTTACGGCTGTCTTCCACCAGAGCGGTCTTAACCTTTATTGCCGTAAAGTCGTAAGTGCTGTGCGGTTAGCGTGAAGTGCCACCTCTAGTGAGTTCTTAAGACTATGTTGTGAGTTAAGACGTTTTGTTGTCTGGTGATGCGAGACAGAATTGGAGTAAGTAGCGTCACGGATTCGCCGGTACAATGCCTCGGTGTCGACTCGACTAGCGGTGCTGGGAACTCGCACCTTTGCAAGGTGATACGCTTATTGTTTTTTGACTAATTAGGATGGATGTTTTTATTACAGCTAAAGATTAAGCTCACTTGCGGCTTTATGTCAATGAGAAGTACTAAGCAGAAAGTGCTTTTGTTTGTTTATCTATTTTTCTTGTTAGTTGTAGGCTTCGAAGTAGGTAGGTTCTAGATTATGTTCAAAGTTATGAATAACCCATGTTATTGCAGTGACAAATGAAAACTTATAAAACAGCAGTTTTCAAAGTGGGTCACTCACCAATCAAGTAGTAGGTAAGGTTGTAAAAACTGCAACAGTATTCTATTTGTCTGACCGTCTCGTCGGCGATAAGGGATCACAGATTATACAGCAATCACTATGGACGAAGACCTGCCGCCTAAATAGGGTTGCCGCTTTGTATAAATTTTTATTGCAGCAATAATTTTAGCGGAACTTTATCTAAAGTTTTGTTATTGTTTTGGGTTTTCACCATAATTACTCCTTTTAATGTTTCTTTACCTGAAAAAAAAATAGCAAATGGTCCTTTGTAAACAATATGTTTAGTTATACCGTTATCTTTAAAATATGGTATATTATGGTATAATAATGTTTATTGCTGTAGGCAGTAAAAATGAAACGGATAAAGACATTTTTTAACTGTGTACTTTGTATGTAGGTATAATCTATCTATATGTAAGTTATAATTTGTCTATCTATCACTATCATCAAATTATAATGATAACTTTTAAATATGTATCATAAGTACATAAACTATAAATTCTGCTTAGGAAATATTTTGCAACATCTTTTTGTTATTTTACAATTTTGTTCTACGAAGCCCTTTCCCCTATTTAATTCTGCGCCACGAGTCACCGTCAAGTAATAATGGCGGCTGTGACGTCATTGTCTCGCAAAGAGGGTGATCTTAAGGTGCGCTTGCGAATGGGGGCCGCGTGGGAACGCGTGCTGGCCAGGTGACATCAGCTGATGGCCCCCAGTTGAGCTGAGGAACAGCTGTCCTGATGTATGACTGTTGGTAATAATTATATTATTTTTATTGTGTCAAAGGGCGGTAATATCAAAATCTTAGTTGAAGTATATAATAAAATAAGTATGTATTTAGTAGTATGAAAAAAAATGTTAGATTAAAAGTACTAAAAATACTTATCATTCAGTATTATTAACTGTTGGTACATTTTCTAGAAAATAGAACTGTTATAAATTTTTAGACAGTTTATGGGTTGGGTATAAAAATAATAAAATATATCACCTAAAAAAATTTGCTTGTTTCATATGGCTTATAATTTTAGAAAAGAGTTTAAGTTTAATTTTAGTAAACTAGAGCTTTACAAGCACTTACAAATAAATATCAGACTTTTCCTTAAACATAATTTTACCTACGCGCGCCACCCCTAGTTTTATCACGGGCGTTTTGCCACAATCGGTGTAGGGCGCATAAAAGCTGAGCGGCGGGCGGCGCGCGCGCCATTCGCTCACAGACACTCGCGCGCGACACACCATGATCTTACCCGCTAGAAGCATGTCGCCTCCTCACGGTGCCTTCCATCCCCCTATACACGCACAACCAGACGAGGAGCCCGTCTCCAGAACATACCAATACAGAAAAGTCATGAAACCAATGCTAGAAAGAAAAAGACGCGCCCGCATCAACCGCTGCCTCGACGAACTTAAAGACTTGATGGTCACCGCCCTACAAGCAGAAGGAGAAAACGTTTCCAAACTAGAAAAAGCCGACATCCTCGAACTCACAGTGCGACACCTCCACAGCCTGAAAAGAAGAGGCCAACTGGTGCTGAAACCTGAAACGTCATACGTGGAACGTTTCCGTGCTGGATTTACCCAATGTGCTACAGAAGTGTCACAGTTCATAGCGAATGCTACTTTAGCCGCGAACGCAATGCAGAGACAAGGACCTGTGGACCCTCAAGCTGGAGCCAGGTTGCTGCAGCATCTTACAAATTGCATCAGACGGTTGGAAGCGCCGCCGGTGGTGCAGCCTCAGCCGATCGCGCCGAGCGTGGCGCGGCCGACACCGATAGCACCTCAACCCCAAGGCTTAGCCCCAGTTGGACCGGTTGGACCTCATGGACAGAGAACAGTCCTCCAGGAGCGAGGCCTGAAGAGGCCCGCGGAGATGGACGTGGAAGCGGCGTTCGCGAAGCGTGCGTACGCGCCGCCCTCGCCGCCACACAGCCCCGCCTCCGAGAGCGACTCCGCCCAGTCCATGTGGCGGCCGTGGTGACCAGCACAGCACCACAGGATCTCGCATGCTCAAGGACTTTGTGACCAGTGTGATAATTTAAAATCTGTTGTTTTTTAACGTTCCTAGAACTGTGTGTTGATGATGGTTTTCCGTTTGCTTGTTGATGTTTTCTAATTTAATAAAGTAAGGTTTGTTCTAAATTTACTTTAATTTAATAACCGACTTGTCAAAAGGAGGTTATGGTCCTGTCTTCCGCATTTATAGTGTAGTAGTAAGTTTAACTGTGATATCATTGTTAGATAAGGTATGTAGTTAGTGATAGATTGTAGCAATCGTAGTAGCCCTTTAGCATGGGCGTAGAAAAAAATAAAATATATTTTGTAAAATATTTTGTTTTGAATTATTTACTTTTTCTCCCTTTTAACTAGGATAATATAAATCTAGACTCCGTAACAATATTCAGGCTACAGAGAAGCCAATTTATCACTTACTTTGCTATTCGCTCCTCTTTAGATAATTTATATTTCCGTTAAAGATACAGAAGTAAAACAAACATACAAAAGTAAACAAACATAAAACGATGTGCTGGGTTTAAAAAAAACTATTGTTAAAGCTACAAGGTTAGGTTACTGTCGGATTGGTAATTTGACTCAACATTTTAGATAACCCGCAATCACAAGCAAATCATCCTGAACTGAAAATCTTAAACTAACTATTATTTGCTAGGCTCGTCTCCATTGGGATAGGACTGACCGCCTCGGTCGAAAATTCGCCTAGGCCAAGAACTTAGAGCTATACGGCATAGAGCTACTGATAAGACAAATAAATAAAAATGTTGTTGATCGCAGTCTACACTGGTGCGTGTACGTATAGGTATACCAAAGTCGCCGACAGCCCGGCGGCGGCGGCGTCGGCGGCGGTATATCAGCGGCTTTCAAGTTGACAAAACACTGTCGGTACTTCGGTAGCGTGCAGTATTCATAGATTCATAGTATCCATACACTGTAATGTCGCTATTCGCCGGGCGGGCTGTATTGGTGGTTTTGCAGGGCAGTATGAAGGTTCATATAATATAAGATAAGTACGTCGTGTAATAGTTATTTGTTACACAGGAGTGAAAAGTGCGCTCTTGATTCAAAAATTAGAATCCTGATCTAACGATCCGGATTCTTAGCACGAGATAAAAAATCTTGGCTCTCGCTCGAGTGCAACACGTAACTTTTCATCCCACCTCAGCGAGCAAATGACTAAATGCAAAAAAATTACATTTACAATCACAAGATAGTTGTACACCAAGAAGGTTCAGTGTCTTTAACAAATTACAAAAGGTTGTATGATAAATACGGCACCATGGAGGTAAATAGGTTTAATAATGTTTTGAATTCACAAACTTAGTGCAAGCGATGTTCTAAATTCAATTTACTTTATCCTCTAGTTTTCATACACTAGGTATGAAAACGGCTTTTGCACTCAGATATCGAAGAGCAAAAATACTCTTTCCGAGATAGGGAGGTGATAAAGTATCAGACCGCATATCATTTTTTTTTACAGAGAGATTTTATGTAACGGAGGCAGGCACAATCCTTCCGTGATAAAGGCCTCCTACCATAAAATTTTAATGTGAGCTTTAAATCGCTCAATAAATGGAGTAGTCGAAACAAAGTACCCGAAACAAAACCCGTGGGGCCGGGAGCGCACGAGCAAGTAGAAATTAGTTCAGTTTGGACTAGGGCTCCCACCTTCCGCTTTACTTTATCGGAGCGGCGGCGGCCGCGCCGATAAAGGCTTCATTTAAATTTATTCTACGACTAGCAGTGCCTTGGGTTTCACCCGTGCAGATCCCGTTCCCGTAGGAATTCCGGGATAAAATATAGCCTATGTCTCTTCCTGAAAAGTAAGCTTTTTAATGATAAAAGAATGTTTTTTATCAGTCCAGTAGTTTCGGAGCCCAAACGTGTTAAAGAATTACGTAGAGGGTAGATGTAAGTTTCCCATATTATAACTTCACATCCCATTAATAGGTAGCAAAACTTTCGATACATGGATGTTAAGATGGATGTTTGTTAATTCTCTCTAAAACATCGAAACAGATTTGGCTGAAATTTAGCATAGGTGCTAAAACACAGGCTAGTTTCTATGCAGAAATCGGTTTCCATGGCATATTATCCGGCTCGAAGGACCAAATGTACGGACGTTTTGTACATTAGAAATAAGTTAGTTAAGTAGGTTGATTGCACATTTAAAACTGTCACTGATCACTTTTTAAAAGTTTATTGCAATAAGTAGTCATGAATACACATAACAAAGTAGGTAAGTAAACGATCCTTCGTAGGTTTCAATCGCGTCGTGGTCAGTGTTGCACTGGTTAGTAAGGGCGCAAATATGCCGATTCAGTCCAATTAGCCACCTATATAAGTATCTACCTAGTGCGTCTTCCTACAAATACTTAATAACCTTTCCAAGCCGTAGGGAGACACTACAAAAGAATTTCCCTTGACTTTGCGTTCTACCAGCCCTAAGTGCAGCTAATTGGGTGTTGCGTTGCGTGCGCGCAGCCGTGGGAAGCGCCGGTGAAAACACCATGGATGCGACTATTGGGATTTAGTTACGGCCGTGTGGTCTCTGTCACTGAGTCTTATACAGTAATGCCGTTATTTTTCTTGACTTATAAACATGGATGAATGTATGTAGGATCTGCAGATATTTATTCAGGGCGTTCATGATGTTTTCTAGGTATATGCGTAATAAAAAATATCTATCTATGTAGCGTATTGTTTACTGTATATCAGTTATCATTATCAAGTACCCATACCGCAATCTCTGCTTAGCTTGGGGCTAGATAATGCTGTGTGAATGGTCCAACATTATTTATTATTTATTTCATCTTAAAACTCTGACAGATTTTCATTGAAAACGGTCACAAAATCGAAACGTGATTAAATCTGAGATGCGTTTGAGTTTACGGGCGTTACTTGACAATCAGTGTTTTTTTTTATCAATGGTACAAAACAAACACTTCTGAAGGGTGAGCACAGGGATCGAACTAAAGTACCAAACCCGATTTTTCTCTAGTAAAGAATAGACAATATTGACATCGCATCTGCATACAATGCCTAAAATATTGAAGTTGAAGGAATGAATTTCAAATAATTTACGGTTTAATGATAAAATGGAGTAGTTTTTCTCTATATTCTACCAAGGACAATCATCCCCGTGCTTACCCTACTGGCACCCATAATGAGTTGACATTAGGTTTGTTAGGAACAGGTTGGTGTAGTAGAACGAAGATTGAGCTGAAGAGATGAGAATGCTTTGGAAATTATAAACATTTGTTAACATTTTGCAGTATAAGTATGTAGACTGTATACTAACTGTTTCCATAATATGGAATTAAAAATATAAGCGTGTTATATTTCTTTAATCCATAATTTAGCATAAGCAAAAGCTTATTGAAGTGGCGGAAATAGGGTATACTATATATATAGTATACTATTAATTTGAACTGTGGCACTTCTTGCTACCTGCCAATAAATATTATTTAATTCTAGAACGAAGATTGAGCTGACGAGATGAGAATGCTCTGGAGTTTATAAACATTTGTGAATATTTTGCAGTATAATTATGTAGACTGTATACTATAACTGTTTCCATATACTATCCACTGTAACCCCAATACTTTAATTTATTAAAAATATAAGCGTGTTATATTTCTTTAATCCATAATTTCACATAAGCAAAAGCTTATTAAAGTGGCGGAAATAGGGGTATACTATTAATTTGAACTGTGGCACTTCTTGCTACCTGCCAATAAATATTATTTAATTCCGCTTCAGTTTTTAAGCTAAGTGCGTATAGTCACACTATGTAAAATCATATTTTTGCACGCATTTTAACGCAAAATTGCGTACAATAATTATGCGTTTTATTGGCGTAGTCCAATTCTAATAGGCAGAACGCAGTTATAGTACCGATTTCGCGGCGAAGGTTCACCTGCGACGCAAGAGGTTGCGGGTTCGATTTCCGCATTGGGAAAATTATTTTACGGTCTTCTAATATGTGTTTTGTTTTCTATGAATAGTATGCACTTTATTTTATTATTATTATATAATATATATTATTATTTTCTATGCATTTATTAAAAAAATAATGATCATGTATTATTAAATGTATCAGTCATATAGTACCCATAACACAAGCTCTGCTTAGCTTGGGGACTGTGTGCATTGCCCAGCATTATTTATTTATTTATTCAAGGGATGTTCAACTGTGGATTTTTGCTGACAGATATACTAATTCCAAACCAAACAAAAAGGGACATTTGTTACATAATACTGCTTTTGTGTCGAATTCATTTGTCAATAGACTGGACATTGTACGAAAGCGTAACCTAAAAAGTAAAAGTGTACTTTTTATCTTCAGTTCGGATCTGCTACTAGTTTTACGTAAGACATTTTCGTTTGGACACCGGTATCTCTACAAGTACTTGATAGAAACTTCGTAAGTAGTTGATATAGTATAAACTAGCTGCGCCCCGCGGCTTCGCACGCGTTGTTCACGAAATGTTTAAAGGTGATTTTTATCCCACGGGAACTGATTTATGGGATAAAAATTAGCCTTAATTTGATTCCAGGATTAGAATTACCTATATGCAAAATTTCAGCCTGTTTCATTAAGTAGTTTTGGCGTGAAGAGGTAACAAACATCCATCCATCCATCCATACAAAATTTCGCTTATATGTATAATATTTTTTAAACTTTCGCGATTTGTTAACATAATTAAATGATTATTATAATACCGTAGGGGAAATAAAAACAAAGGTACGCGATAAATACCCGATAAATAATCATTTAATTATGTATAATATTAGTGTGATTATTTGATAGTTTGATTAGTTGATTAATTAGTTCAAGCAGCTGATAGATTTCATCACGTTTTTACATGCATATATAAATATTTATTATAGTGAGAATCTCAATAGGTATAACATTATTATCAATTCATCTCAACACGATATTGATAGAGATAACTAAACCACCTGCTACCGGAAGCTTTTTCATACCGATGACGAACTAGTATAAACTAACCCAAAAAAAAAAGTATGTTTGTTTAGTAGAATTTTTATTTTAGAAATGCTGTCTTGTTAACCTTGTGAAACCTTGTGTCAAGTAAATGTTTTTTTCAACAGACTTCAAAAAAGGAGGAAAAGAGGTTTTGAGTTCGGCTGTATTTGTATTTTTTAATTTTTTTGTCGTTAACTCAGAACTTTTGAATAATCTAATATTTTGGGTCGAACGGAGCAAATACCTATTGGGTAGAAAAATCTTGGGTTGAACGGGTTAGCATTCTTGACTGGGTGAACCGATTTTGATGATTCTTTTATGTGAAAGCTGGTGCTTCTCGTGTGGTCCCATTTAAATTTAGTCCAGTTCTGACAATGGCATCCATGAGAAAAACGTATTTTAAAACAAACAAAATAATTTGTAGTTAAGCTGTTCTCAAATTCATTATTTTGTTTGATGCCAGGAATACAATTTATATTCATTATGAATGTCGTTGGTGTTCTTACACAAACTAGGTTCGTAGTTAACCCGCTTACATTCATAATAAAAACGAATGTTTTAAAAGAACAATAGAATTTGTATGTATAAAAAATAAAGGCTTACTTCCTAATTCTATATTTTATGTAGTTTGCCTGTTAAGAGAATGTCAATGTGCAAACTCACTATTCATCTCAACAAAATATAGATAGAGATAACGCTCAAATTGATAGCCCGGAAGCTATTTCATACCGATGGCGAAAGATAGTCAGCTTTTGTTTTATTGATATATCAATTGTTTTAGCTCAGTATAGGTATTGCGTTACTTGATTATGGGCATTACCCAATGAGTTAAACGCCAATAAGGCGTTTATCAGGGGGAGGCCTGCGTCCAGCAGTGGACCGATACAGGCTGTGGATGTGGATGGAGGTATTGCGTAAAAACATACGGGTACCGAAAATCACTTTACTTTCTCTTAAAATTCAAATAAGCACAAGCAATATTTTGCTCTACCAACAAAATGAAACTTAATTTTGCAAAACCTTATTAACTGACTAAATTACCTAACTTTAGGCGAAAAAAATATTTATTGAAAAGATTAAGAAATAAAAATATTTGGTTGTTCTTTTTGAATACAATTTTTTTTTCTTTCTTCTTCTATATTCATCAAGTGAGACGGTAAGACTCGCGGTTCTACCCGCCTAGTTCCCGTTCCCGGAGGGATTCCGGGATAAAATATAGCATATGTCACTCCCTGAAAGCAAGCTTTTAAATGATGAAAGATTTTTGAAATCGGTCCAGTAGTTTCGGAGCCTATTAATTAATTTATTAATTTATATATACAAACAAACCAATCATTCCTCTTTATAATATTAGTATAGCTTTTCCTTTAAATCTATATTATCCAAAAATAGATATACAGCTAAAAAAAGAACAGTTGCGTGCTCTTTTTTTCTCATCCAAAAACTGACAGCAGATTAGCTCTAATTTTGAAAATTATAGACTTATCAACTTTCTATTAGAAAACAGAGTGAGATTATAATCGCGAAACGAAGGTCAGACACCGGGTCGGTAAGGTGTAAACTGTATGCGTATACGAGACCCACATACTAGGGATAGAAACTTACTTGTTTCAACACGGTCCCAATGACAATAACAATATTCAACACAAATATTATAAGCGCGTTAGTTATGACGTATTGATGTTTGTTTGTCACGCCGAAACTACTGAACGGTTCGGCCTGAAATTTTGCATACAGGTAATTCTTATCCTGGAATCAAACATAGTAAAAACATACTTTTATCCCATAAATCATTTCCCGTAATATAGAAAACACCTTTAAACGTTTCCATAGAAACAACCTGTGCGAGATCATCAATTAAATCGCCTGACGTTACTACAGTAGTTACGTAAATACGTGGATAGTTAAATACGTTATCTACGCGACTCATACTGCGTATTTTAGTACCCAACTGTCCGCTAGAGACGCTCTTGAAGTTTCCATACATTTTTTTAACTACAGTCGCTAGTCGCTACCTGTAATTTAGAGTGCACTAGTTTTAAGTTTTACGGTAATAATTTTGTGATATCTTGTGTTACTTTTAGTTGGTTGCCCTTATTAATTAAATAAATAAATAGATTGTGAAAACTCATGGTAGACACACAATTGTTTGTGACGTTGACTGTACATTACATACTCATTCATTCATAACTTTAATTAATTCTCTCCAGAGAAAGGAAAAATTTTTACTAATTAAAATCGTGACATGGTGTCCGTTATAGCAGTAATTGATTATGGTTGAAAAACTGCCACGATTGAAGGGAAGTATGAAGTACGAGTATAATAATATGGAGTTTATTTTAATTTTTATATTAAGACTTTATATATTAATTAGATTTATGTTTTTTTTTGGATAATACCAATAGATCTTCGATTGACCGCAATCTCACGTGATGGAAAGCGAAGATGTGGCCAAGGGTGTATCACGAAGATCTAGAAGATACTTATTCACCCTCGTCTCTATTCCTTAAAAAAGTCCTTAGAAATAAGTCTGTAGGTATACTTATACCTACTAGGTATAAGTAGGCACTTGCACCAGCCGAAATGGACAGTGAATCCTTCCCTACCGGTAGAAATAAGTTTACACAATCGTACACTTATACGTACAAAAGTACCCCCTACCAGTGGGGATAGCTTGATAGGGATAAGTGTACAAGCCGAAAATAATTACTACTAATATCAACGAAGAAAAGACTGCCGAAAATTGTCTAATAAATAAGTAATAAATAATAAATAAATAAAATTTATTCAAAAAACTCTCTCGTTAAATGACAAAACATTAAAGAACATTAAACTAATATATAGGTATAACAATTCAGCCTGAACTAATATTATGGTGGCTAGCTAGACTTCCTAAATTTGTGACCGTCCAAATTTTCGACACATGCACATGCGGATATTAAGCAAATAACGCGTGTCATTTATACGTATGTCCGTATATATCCGTTTAACCTTTTTTTATGGCAGAGCCGCTTAGCAGCAGCACATAAACAAGGCTTTAGATAGAATCAGAATCAACCACTTAGAATAAACTATAGATTTGAAATAAGCTATTATTTGTAGGCAAAGATTTAAATCGTTAATTCCGCCCTTACGCCCAAAATCTGTGGCATTGTATTTCAATGCGTGCGTTAACAAAATGCAGACGCTCTGTAGTGTGCTGTAGTGTTTTTGTCAATAAACCCAAATATTATTATTGCCATTTATTGTGCAATCACATTGCTCGAGCTTTTGTAAACAAGCACACCACAAAAACACACAATTCACTAATTCCAAATGAGTGAGCCCACTTCGTTTGGCGACAAACACGGCGCGGTCTCACTACGTAAAGGGCATATCTAACGATTTCAATCTATGTTTGTAGGTATCTTAGGCCCGTATTATGAAAGCTTGCTCAGTCATCCTACAATGCTTGAGCAACGCTTTTCTATGGCATAAACGTCACTCAAGCATAGCTCTATGACTGAGTAAGCTTTCATAATACGGGCCTTAGTCTAAGCCGTAGGTAAAAGTCTGAATAGGAAGCGCACCGAAGCCTGACGAGGGGCATTTGCATAAGTAATTTGATGAAATGACTGCGGATGGCCGAATCTGGACGTCTTCCGCCTCCGTTGATTGAACTGAGAAATTGATTTAGCTTTTTCAATCGTGTGAAACTAACAGCGGAAATAACTTGTTGGTTAGTTCTTTTATAAGCATATCTCGTTCCAGGGCCCACTACTGAGCCATATACTAAAAAACCATTCAAGCCATTCCTAACTTGACTGCTTACAGTGTCTACTAGTTTTTCTGTCTTTAAAGTTAGTATCAATTCAAAAGCGTCCCGTCCGTGAAACTTAACATTTAAAAATCCATGCTGTTATTATTAACAGCATGGATTTTCAATTGTTAAGTGTATTTGTTTTTTGTGTATTTCAAAATGATTTTATAAACAAAAACATTTTTGAAATAGGCAGTCGTAATGACGTTTTCTTGAAAGATTTGTAAGGCCTTGTTTACGGAGACGCAAGGCGCGCACCGGCGCATGCAGTGGTCCTGTCATCGCACGCGTAAACATAAACATATCGCAATATACGGTGATGTTTATGGAGAGGTGGAGCGTGAAGACTGGCGGTGCACGCCGCGTGCGACGCGTCAAACCAAACTATAGCGTGTAAAATCGCTTCTCCGTAAACACATTCTACCAACGCCATATGTTTGAATTATGTGCGGGCCGCGCCGCTGCACGCCCCGTGTCCCCGTAAATAAGGCCATAACAGGAATGATCTGGATAAGTCTTACTATAAAAACATATAAATAGGATTTCACTAGATGTTTCCTATATCTAGCTATAAAACCTCGGTCAAACTACCAGCTTACATGAGGCTCACATACGGAAAGTGTTCAATATTTCTTCAAAAGCGTTGAACCCGCATAACATAAATTAGCTTTGATCTAACGCCCGAAGGGTCAGGGTGTACAACGTGAGTGATTTAAAAAAAGAATCAACAGTGGTTACGTGATTGGCGGAGAGGTTGCGTCAAGAAGTCGCGCGTCAGTCGTGATTGCGGCGCGCGCCGACGTCGTCACGCGCTCGTGGGCTCTGCACGAGGACGCGGGGACGGACTTAGGACTGCATTTTAGGTGATTCTGATACGGTCATGACATGACAAAACATGGCTTGATCCGCGGCCGTGTGGTGGCGGCTAAGGGATATGCAGTAAGGGCGGGCAGCAGTGGTTTTGTGGGCCCTGGGCCCAGCAGTGGACCGATATAGGATGTAGATGTAATAGTGTATTACGTCGACGCACACAATAAAGGAGTTACTCCGTTTTAGAACGCGACCCCTTGGAACCTGCGGTCGTCTGACAGTTCTTATACATAATTATAATCGTACTCATACTCATTTATTAATAAAAAAATTACACGTCACTCTTACTTACCATTCTTCACTTAGCGATCTTGATATGGGTATCGAAGCAACTTGTCATGTTTGAAAGAAATTTAGCCACTTCTTGCAGCCTCTTAAAAAGACCAGGCCAAAAATTTGAAGGGACAAATTTCAATTAATAACGTGTTTATAAAAAGAGTTCAGAAACTATCAGTTTTAGGAATTTAGATTAAACAACTATCAACTTTGGTTGGTGTACACTGTTAAGACTGTTTGTTCCCCTACAATCACACACCATCTCACGTCATGGTCTAAGAAACTCTCGAAGGTCCGGATCCAGGTTTGGATCCTCTACACCTATTTTTATCGCAGTTTAACATCAAACTCAACACATCAGCTACTCTACCTTTAGAAAGTGCGCTACCTCAATCCGTGCCTGGATCAGACTCGCCACAGGCGATAGTTTTCCCACGGTCTCAGACTGGCCGCTTCGTGGCCAAGTATAGCTCTGCCATTTGCATACCCGCCCCCCTTCCTACCGTATTACACTGCCAAATTTGGGAGAGAGCTACGAAATATCGTGACTTTCTTTGATTCGCTTTTAGAACATGATTTTCTATGTAAAGGGGAACTCTACCAAGTGTAATTCTTAAAAGCACTTAGAAACTACTCAACGTTAAGTTTAAAATACCGGTACTCATAAGACATGTTTACGAATCTAAGATCTTGCCAGGTTCATTACGTTGGAAAATACCCATAAATGTATACTTCTAGTGTATCAACAAGGTAAATGGCAGGCTGCTGTCTTGGTCGTTGGTACCATTTAGACTAGACTACACACCAAACTTAGCAGGCCGACAATATTTCATAAAAACACTGTCGGCTGCCAACAATATTCATACACTGATCGCAATATCGCATGCATTCGCTGGGATGTCACCACTTTGGTGTGTAAGGCCCACTAGTTTCAGATAGCTTGAGTTAAACCCTCTGTATTTATTTTCTTTTAGCTGGTGTTTGATTCTGCTATAGTGGTAGCATGCTGCTATATTATTTCGGTGGTGGAAGACTTCTGAATTTGATAGAGTTATAGACACATCCATTTTCTTACTAGACCGAGGTGATACCCGTCTAACTAGATTTAAGATAATGATGTTACGATGACTATTATGATAACAATCATAGTTCTGGTAACATTGTTCTGTCTGAGAGAACTTTTGGTTTATGATTATTCAGATACTCTAGAAATAGCAGACACCTGTAAAGTCTAGTTTCTATTTTATGGGTTGAATGAGACTGGTCTTTTGCATCTATTTCCAAGTTTTACATTATGCTTTGCATAGTAATTTATAGGAAGTTTAAAACCGATTAATTATCATTTTGAAATTACTAATTAGGTGTAGTAAAACTTTCGTTTCAAAGTATAATTATCTTCTAAAGAAGCGGCAGGGAGCATCAAATACTGTATTTATGAACTCTTGCCCGCCCATTTTAATTTCTTCTTAGACTTTGGGCTGAAGGTTTGAAGTTTACATTATCTCAGCTGGAACCTCTTTAGTTTCTTGAATTAAAGGATCTATATATATCGTAAGTTTAACTATTTAAACTATATGGCATAAGTAAAACGCGTACGGAAAAGAAAATTACTGTTTTGAATACGGACGAGACCCATCACTTGGCGGAATCGGACTAAAAACTTTTTTTCGTTTGATCTACTATGAAAATAACCATAGCTACTGACAGAATTTAAAAATATAACACAGAAATCGATTTAATTTTTTTACTGTTTTCTGTCCCGCTAAACGAGCGAGAAATGAAATTCCATACAGTTTTCCCTCCCGAATTTCGGTACGCAAAGACGTACTGGAAAGGAATAAGGAACCTTCTGAACAGGTGTATTATAAAAGAAGTTTACTCATCAAAACAAGTATTGCTTATGTTATTAATAAGAAATTTAAGTACTTTACTCAGGCACTTTACTTTAAAATAATTAATTATTAATTTGGCAAACCATCATCGCTTAGGGTGATGCAATTTCACCGTCAACTTTCATCGTTTTAGCAAATAAAATATTATTTATAGCACCAACTTTCACTCTATAATATCGTGCACCATATAAAATTAAATTAGAAGGTTTGAAGTTCATCAATATTTTTAACGGGTTCTAAAAAGCTTCATTATGGTCGTTCATAATGATCGAAACGTCGCGGTGGCTGAGTTATGTAGTTTTAAACCTGTATTTTGTGATAATGGTAACGATGCGCGATGGTTCATTTATAATTTGGCTTTAACATGGTGCACGCCATTTTTCAGGTTGTAAACATTCAACTCGAAAAATGGCTGGCGAGCTGTTTTCCGAAACTTTTTACACCTTTTATTTTACTGTAAATTTATGTGTTAGGTACTTGTTTTATGTTTGGCAGGAGGCTTTATCAGTTAATGTTTTTTTAAATTTATTTTAAACTCAATTTTTATATTTATAGTCTGTCTGAACTTATCAACAACCCTTTAGATATATCAACTGTTTCATAATGTATTTTGTAAGTATGTAATGTACCCATCAATAGATAAAATTTCAATCAAATAATATAAAAAATTTAGAACTAGTTTTTAGCATTGGAACATTTGAGATAACTGCAGAAGATCTATTGGTCTACTGATCTATATCTAATACCAGTCGAGAGCGAAGCGTCCCCAAGACGGCTGGCTGCATTCAATTTCAACTTTGAAAGGTCTTTATTTATTTAAAAATAGTAGCGTACATTTCCAGTGCGAGTTAAAAGATCTAGAAACAAATACATCATTAACCATTTACAGTGTTTTTTGGGCATTGGCTTTTTAAAACATATGATTCTTATGACCAATTAACTTGTAATTTAGTTATTTAGTATTTCACATGTATAAGACTTTCAATAAGATTTTACTTCCTTACTACTCTAGGATTTTATTATCTTTAAAAGTAGAATACATTTTTAATTACGAAGGCTGTATTTCCCGCTATAAGGCAATGTTTGTATGTAGGTAGCTAGCTACATTTTTAACGCCTGTTATCTTTCCAGGTAGCATTGATCTTCATTAAGCACAACCCAAGTTATAGAAGGTATAAAAATGTATTACGAAGTTATTTAAACATAACACCATATGTGGCACCTGAACTGAGCTATGAAAATACCGTAAAAGTCTAACTAACACATTAACACCTACGATCTCATTTAGCGCAATGTTTCTTTTCGTGCCTACGCAAGTAAATAAACAGTTTAAAAAGATAATTTTAGTTGACGTCAATTACCTCGACATCCGTCGAAAAAATTTGCAAGTTCCAAAACTTGTTTTATGTAAAGACTGTTTTCGCAGTTGATTAAAAGATATGTTATAAAGTTGGCAATAAAAATGTATGAAGTCAAGTGAAGAAATGTTTACGATTTTTTTATACACTCGTTATTCAGTTATCGGTTTACCGAGTAATTTAATTTAACTTATTTCATTACAAGCCATTGTAGAAGCACAGATGAATATTGTACCAGAGTGTAAGTGTGCCCGGAATACCAGGTATAGAGAGCTAATTATGTATCACAGTAACTATAAGTTACTGTGCTGTGGCTAGTAGCTAAACAATTAATGCTGGACAATCCACAGAGCAAACCCCCGCCCCCGCCCCCGCAGAACAAATCTTCCACCAAACTGCGATCCCCAACCCGCATGCCCAGCGTGGGGATTATGGGCATTACCCCCCCCCCCCCCCCATGAGTTAAACGCCAGTAAGGCGTTTATCAGGGAGAGGCCTGCGTCCAGCAGTGGACCGATACAGGCTGTGGATGGATGGAATCCACAGAGCATTATGTAGTCCAAAAATAAGCAAAACTCGAGTTTTGGATACTAGATTACGACTATCTGTAGCTAATACATTAAATACCTACTATAAATAAAAAGAACGATATATTTCTTAAGCTCGATAGCAAGTAACATTTTCAAAAGTTTTATCGAGCGTGAACCAAAAAGTCGTGCGGGTCGAAAGTCCTGTCTTGACTCTACTAAACTCAAAAAATTCAATCAACCTCCGATTTTCATAGTCTACTTCTCGTTTCGCGAGTTGAAAACGTATCAAGAGGTTATCTTTATTACGGCTGCTTGATTTTATTGAGAAACCCGATCGCCAGAGGTTCCCACGGCGGCAGAGAGGCTTCCGGCCGAGGCGAATTTTGACAGATATCTACAGAATCACTAACTATGTAGGTACTGGTGGTAGAACAACTAAAATAAAACTGATAAGGCACAGTTGCTTTATTCGGACGGTTGTCGCTTGAGTTTTCAGTGTTGTAACTAGATGATGCCACTCGACATAATATTTTTTTTTGATTTTTTCTGTGGCGCGGCGGGCGAAGGTATGCTTGCGACGCAGGAGGTTGCGGGTTCGATTCCCGTCTCGGGATAAATGATTGTACGATCTGCAGATATTTGTTCAGGGCGTTAAAAATATCTATCTTTGTGTGTATTATAGGTACCTATATCAGTAATCTATTAACCATTATACAAGCTCTGCTTAGCTCGGGACTAGATAATGCTGTGTGAATTATTTTCTAGCATTATTTATTTATTACCTATTTATTTATGTTACAAATTCATTCGTTCGCTCGCGTTCGCGCGGGCAACACGTACCGTCCGTCCGTTAGAGCTCCCCGTAGCTCCAAACCCGGCCATTGTCCGCCTCGCCCTCGCTTGCGCAGGTAGCTAGCCTGCTTCTATTGTTTTGCTCACACAAAACAATTAAACCAGTTCTTCTCAGAACTAACCTTTCTGTTTCTCGAAGTATTTAGTTCGCTATAGAATTGAATATCTTCAAGACTTTTAACAGCAAACGTTAGCGTCCCGCTCTTTTCAGAGCGACGCTTTTTGCGAGGTTCTCGTTTTTTTCAAAGCGGTCTCCTCTGTCTTGTTTCTAGGACTTATCAAACAGTAAATCCACGCCTTCAGTGGTCGACCAAGGGATACGTAACCGTGCCAACGAACTTGGTTGGGCGCTGACCCGAAGCGCCTACTTTACTTCTTCAAAGTAAAGTAGAATTCGGCTGGGCCTGGGACCACCGGCCTTGGGGGAGCACCCTCGCCGACCCCAGGTAGCGCTAGGTAGTTACTCACCCCTTTAGCCCCGTAAGAGTGGCATAAGGGACACACAATTAGGTAGGACACGCAGGTACACACCCCCCCCCCCTGTCTAACCCGACAGGGAGGGATCACTCACATCTCCCGGGTGTCCCCCCCGGGCATAGGGACTTTCCCCCGTGCTCTTAAAGCATTTCCCCTGTCCACTATGGACATTACCGGTTTGTCAGTGGAGAACCTGCGTGGATTACTCCACGCAATCTTCACGCAGCACCCCTCCCTGTTGAATGACGTTTTGCACTCTCTCCGCCCCCTCCCCGCCTCCACCCTTAAACCGGCGATTCCGGACTCCCCGGATTCGCCGGATGCGTCCCCGCGGGCTCCCTCTCGCTCGCCCTCTCCCGAGGTCGACGAGATGGAGGTCGCTGACGACGTCTCCCACACGTCCGATGAGGCATCGGCTTCAGACTCTGAGCCCGAACACGCTTCTCCCCCTCCCTCCTCCTCTTCTGACGACGGCTTTGTCACCGTAGACAGCCGTAAGAGGAAACTGGGGAAGAAAGGGAAGAGCGATCCCCCCGCCAAGACACTAAATCTTGGCGCTTCCTCTCCCCCTCCCGCGGCCCCCACGACCGCCACTACTCCCGTGGCCCCCGCGCCCCTGTCCTCTCCCCGCAAGGAGAGACCACCCCCACCTATTTTTCTCCGCGAGAAAGCCAAATGGGCTAACGTGGAGAAATTACTCCAACTTAAGGGCATACATTTTGTCAAAGCCCAATCCGTTAAGGAGTCTATAAAACTCCAATTACAGACGTCGGATGACCACCGACGTCTCACCACCCTTCTCCGCTCCGAGAGCATAGGCTTTCATACCTATGCTCTCGAGAGCGAGAAATCCTTGCGGGTCGTCATTCGCGGCGTTCCCGCCGAATTTGACGCCGCTACGATTAAAGCAGACCTAGACTCCCAAGGCTTCCCCATCAGGGAAGTCCACCGGATGTATAGCGGCAAAGACAAACGCCCATTTGACCTAGTATTGGTCATTCTAGACCTTTCGCCCGAAGGGAAAAAGATATTCGGCCTTAAGACCGTATGTCGCCTCTCCGGCCTTTCGGTAGAGGCTCCCTTCCGTTTAGGCCCCCCCGGACAGTGCCACAGATGCCAACTCTATGGCCACTCTGCGCGCAACTGCAATGCGCGTCCGCGTTGCGTCAAGTGCCTGGGCGACCACGGCACCGCTGACTGCAAACGCGCACGCGACGACCCGACCCCGCCTAGCTGCGTGCTCTGTAACGCCGAGGGACACACCGCGAACTATCGCGGTTGCCCCAAGGCGCCGAGAGCTAGCAACAAGGCTCGCTCAAGGGCCCCGGAGCGCTTTGCCCCTTCCGCCCCTCAGTACACCAAGACATCCTCAAAGGTGTCTACGGTCCCCTATCGCCCCCCTACCACATCGGCATGGGCCAAACCTTTGGCCTACACAAGTATAGCCCCTAAGGCTAAAACTAGGTCTCCCCCTCTCCCCCGCCCACAGGAGCCAACTCGCGCCCCTGCTCCCACCCCCGTACCTCAGCCCCGCCCCTCAAAGCCCGGTCAATCAGCACCCGCTGCTGCTTCGGCCGGCCTTGGGGGACCCGCCCCCGCCGTGGACTTTGGAAAAGTCACTGCGCTCCTGCGCAAACTTAGCCAAGCCCAAACGGCATTTGAAAAACTGATGATCCTCTCGGATCATCAGGAAGTCATGTCTTCCCTTGACAACCTCTCTTTTAAGTCTCAATAATGGTTTCACAACCTGAGAGACTTAAACCCCGCTCCATCTCGTTAGCGTTTTTCAATGCTAACGGACTCAAATCCCAGAGAGAACTCGTTCATCAATTTCTGGTTAATCACCAAATCGATAATTTCCTTGTGCAGGAGACCTTCTTAAAACAGGGCACTAGCAATCCTAGGATTGCTAACTATCAAATAGTCCGAAATGACAGAACGAACGCCCCCAAAGGCGGTACTGCCATTTATTTCAAGAGGTCCCTGCACTGCATACCCCTTGATCCCCCTCCCCTCCAAGACTTAGAAGTCTCTGTCTGCAGGCTTGCGATGACCGGTCATCAATCGGTCATCATTGCATCCTGCTATCTCAGCCCAAATAAGAAGCTTCTTAAAAGCGATCTTGAATCAGTCCTCAGTCTCGGAAGCTCAGTCATTCTGGCTGGCGACTTCAATTCCAAAGACCCGATGTGGAACTGCCGCATTCGTAACGGAAACGGCCGCAGCCTTTCCCGGTGTCTTGGCTCCCTCGATCTAGACCTGATCGTCCCCATGTGCCCTACGCGGTACTCTCCCAACCCCCGTTTTGGTAACGAGTACTTGGACCTGGCACTGCTACGGAATGTATCCCGCCGGATGCAATCCATAACGGTGATGCAGGAACTTGACTCGGACCACCGCCCGGTCGTGATGAGGCTTGGCCCCCCTCCCAATGTCACCCCTCCCACCAAGACAGTGGTGCAATGGTATAAGCTTGAGAACGCTCTCAAGAATATTCATTCACCCGCCTTGGAAAAAATCCCCGACGATATTAGCTCCCTAGACGACATCGCAATTGCGGTTGACTCTTTGACTAGTCACGTCCAATCCGCTATTAGCGAATCATCGAAACAGGTGCCGGCGACGAACGATCGCCGCTGGGACCTGCCAGATGATATCAGACGGCTGATCACTGAGAAGAACGCAGCGACTCGCCGCTTTAGTTCCTATCCTACCTATCTCAATCGCTTTAGAATGAACTCGCTTCGCCGTAAGGTTAAGAGAGCCATTCAAGAGCACCGAAACTCCTCATGGGACGAACTACTTTCAAAGATCAAACCGGGTCACCAGGCATACTGGGACTTGGCGCGATCAATGAAAGCAGATGGCGTCTCTATTATGCCCCCGCTTTTACGTCCGAATCACCAAACGCCAGCGTTTGAAGATAAGGATAAAGCCGACACTCTGGCCGAAAGCCTGGAAGCCCAGTGCTCCCCCAGTCTCGAACCTGTCGACCCTGTCCACCTTGATACGGTGAACAGTGAAGTCGAGCGCTTAGCGTCCCTACCCCCTTCTGCCACCCTTGACCACGTCAAGGCGGCTGAGGTCGCAGCGATCATTAAAGATCTCCGACCGAAAAAGTCCCCCGGCTCGGATGGCATCAGCAACAGGCTCCTTAAGAGATTCCCTGTTGCCCTCATCTACCTCCTTGTAAGCATCTTCAATGCAGCCTTATCCACTTGTTCTTTCCCTGATGTCTGGAAGGAGGCCAATGTCATTGGCATCCACAAACCAGGCAAAAAGGCGAACGAACCTTCCTCCTACCGCCCTATCAGCCTCCTCAGCTCCCTGGGGAAGATCTACGAGCGACTCCTTCTGAGTCGTCTCTGGGCCCACGTCAATGAGCACAAGCTCTTACTCGATGAACAGTTCGGCTTCCGAGCTCATCATTCTTGTCCCCAACAGGTGCTCCGCATCACGGAGCACATCCATTCCATGTGGCATCACACATGGCCAGCCGATACGGGAGCTGTCTTCCTCGACGTAGCGAAAGCCTTCGACAAAGTCTGGCACAGTGGCTTAATTTATAAGCTTTCCACTCTTGGTGTGCCCGACAGACTCGTACTCATCCTGCGAGACTACTTGTCGAATCGAAGCTTTCGTTACCGCGTGGAGGGCACTCTCTCTGACCCCCGACCCGTCCGAGCCGGAGTTCCCCAGGGATCCGTTTTAGCCCCACTCCTCTTTACGCTGTATACCAGCGATATCCCCCGCCACCATAAAGTGGAGCTCGCCCTCTTCGCGGACGACACAGCACTATACGCATCCGACTCGAATTCGAGTCGGGTGAGTATGAGGCTGCAAGCCGCACTAGACAAACTAGGTGCCTGGTTCAGAAAATGGCGCATAGAAGTAAATCCGACGAAGAGTGCAGCAGTGTACTTTTCGCGGAATTACCCTAAGCCCAGGACCCTCTCCCTATTTGGTAAACCCATTCCCTGGGTTAAATCAGCCAAATACTTAGGGGTGATCTTAGACCGCCGCCTTAATTTTAAGCCCCATCTCCACGCTGTAGCCAATCGCGCTAAGTTCATACTTGGCCGATTGAATAGCCTCCTTAGAGCGAAGAGTAAAATGTCCCTTAGAAATAAGGTGACACTTTACAAATCGGTCATACGCCCAGTCATGACGTACTCCTCTGTAGTATTCGGCCACTCAGCCAATACTTACGCCCTTCAGGTTGTCCAAAATAGATTTCTGCGCAAAGCCTCGGGCTGTCCGTGGTACATGCGCAATAACGATCTCCATCGCGACTTTAATCTCGAGTCCATCGCCCATTTCATAAAGACCGTCTCCCAGCGGCATTATGAATCGGCCCCGGATCATTACAATCCCTTGATCTCCACAATACCCGACTATCCCATTGACAATCCTCCCACGAGTTCTCTCCTCCGTAGACCGAGACACGTTCTCGGTGACCCCGTTGACCCACTCACCGCCGCTAACCCGGAGGTGACGTCAACCGATTCGTTACCGCACACTACACAGCCGACCAAAAACCGACCCCGCCGGAAGCGGGGTCGAAGAATTCCCTCCTTCCGCCCGCAGGTGCATTCGTGCACCTAAGGCGTAACCTCCATGCCCTCTCGTAGCATCTGGCGACAGCCCAAGCCGAGGCTCGCACCTAAGTGGTGGCCCTTGTGCGTGTCGCCCCAACCTAAAATTTACCGGCGAGGCGCCATCTGCGCCCGCCAAAAGTCCGGTAACGCTGTCATGGCCATCTGCGGTCAACAGCATCATAGCCCATTCGAAAAAAAAAAAAAAAAAAAAAAAAAATTATGTTACAAATTACCAAACTTCGTCCTGCGATAAAATGTAACAAATTACCTATACAAAATTATACATATATACAAAATGAAAGAACATTTATCAAAGTAAGGTAAAGTAAGGTTTTTTTCGCGGAATTGTTACTAAATATTTTTCATTCTTATATTTACAATGAATTTCCGCAAAGTAACGCCTGAATCTATTATTTAACCAAGCTTCGTTTTTATAAGAATAAAAAAAGAAGGTAAAATAAGAACATAGAAAACGCAATTATTTCCAATCATGGTGAATCACGGTAAATACTAACTATAATGATTTTGATAGTAATTTTCCTTTTCCTTTAAATGCGGAATCCTCTTATCAAATTAGCTGTTCTATCCTTTAGGGTGTCATATCAAGTAAAGTTAAACATTTTTGTAAGTCGTCCTTATAAGTCCTCATTAGTTAATTGTTTTGCTGTCTGTCCGTCAATTAGCTGCGCGGGCGCCGCCGGCCGAGAACTAGTTCGGTAAACCATCCAAGTCTTGTTTGAACACCGGAATACGCCTCTGCTTTGGCTTGGAAATAAATAAATAAATAAATAATGCAGGATAATTCACACAACATTATATAGCCCTAAGCTAAGCAGAGCTTGTATTATGGGTACTAGGATAACTGATATACTCAAAACAATACACTACATAGATATTTTTTATTATTCATAGAAAACATCCAGAACGCCCTGAACAAATGTCTGCAGATCGCACATAAATTTGTCCCGAGACGGGAATCGAACCCGCAACCTCCTGCGTCGCAGGAACTTCGCCCACTGCGCCACAGAGGTCGTAAAAATGAAGGAGGTCGTCAAAGGGAAGCTTATCAACAGTCTGCATTATGCTGAGCCAATGTCATTTTGCTACTGGAGCACACATTGTTCACTTTCTTATTTATTTATTATTTAATGTTAATTCCGTTTTTCGATGTCCCTATGTTTTATTTTATAACTGATGATTATGAATTATATTATATATATTAATAATGATTTGATGGTAGGTAAGTACTGATGGTTTGATGGTACGTCAGTACCTACATAGCTACCTACTAGATGACTGATACACTATGGCGATGGTCACAAAATCGGTAAAATTACAAGCACGCACGCCCTGACAATCGCCCTGAGATTTTTAACAAAATGTCTTTGGAGAAATTAGTTTTTGAGATATGAATTCAGAAATCAAAATGGATTTGCTGTAAGTAATTTATTAAATAATAAATAATTAATTAAATGTAATTTAAAGGCACTTAAATTATTTTCTTTCTTTCTCTATTCTCATTGTTAAAGAAAAGCGTATGCCAAGACATAGGTAGTAGGTACCTATGCCTTGGTGCTCGCTATTACGCTAGCACATTCATGGCATCCTGGCTGCTAATCAGTGTCGAATGTAAAATCCCTTAATCTCTACCTAACGGTACCAAAACTTAGAACAGCTCTACTAAATTGTATTGTTCCAAAGATTTTGTTTTGCACGTGTTTAACCTAAAGAGCTTTCAAACTTTTTCTCTCAATTCTGCCCATTTTACCTTTTGCAACGGTTTCAGCAAACAAATGAATAAATGGTTATTGACTTGCAATTGTTTTTTTGTGAATTAACAAACTAATTCGGGCCATAAAGACGGCACGGTTCAATTGCATTTTAAAAGTTTAAACGGTTTTCATGTTCATCAGCTGTCTTTTAGTTTGTTCGGTTATTATTTTACTGGCTTTGATTGCTATTATACTTTTCAAGTATAAGTTTTACTTTTTAATTCTGCATGAAATTGTATGTATAACCAATTTTGCAATTTTGTTAGATATGCATTTTTAACAACATTAAAAGGCGGCCATTTAATAATAATTCTCCTGATTTTTGTTTCAGACGAAGTAGATTTTTGTTTCGATTGACAGTCAGCTTTGTTAAGACCGTTAAGACCGATGTGTGAGGTTGCAGGTTCGATTCCCGCCCAGGGACAAATATTTTCTCTAGTAGTTCTGGGTATTTTCTATGTACAATAAAACATTTGTACCTATTTATTGTATTAAGTATAGGTATCAGTCATCTAGTACCTGTAAACACAAGCTCTGCTTAACTTGGGGCTAGATAATGCTGTATGGATTGTCCAGCATTATTTATAATTTTTTTAAAGTGAACCTCAATTTAAGCATTTTTTTATAAAACCCATTATCATTCTTGTTATCTTCCGATAAATACAATCACCCACACACATCCCATTCGCGAGCGAGATGGTCAACCTATGAGTCACCGTTTGTTTTACCATAATAAAACAACTACACGCACTTTGGTCACCATACAAACATCTCCAAACAAGCTTCCCCTGCCCACATGTGGTCAACAGAAGGGAAAAACTATAAAATTACTAGCTGCGCCCCGCGGCTTCGCAAGCGTTGTTCATATGGAAACTTTTAAAGGTGATTTTTATCCCACGGGAGCTGATTTATGGGATAAAAAGTAGCCTATGTTTCATTCCAGGATTAGAATCACCTGTATGCAAAATATCAGCAAGATCCGTTTAGTAGTTTTAGCGTGAAAAGGTAACAAACATCCATCCATACAAAATTACGCATATTCATAGAAAACATCCAGAACGCCCTGAACAAATGTCTGCAGATCGCACATAAATTTGTCCCGAGACGGGAATCGAACCCGCAACCTCCTGCGTCGCAGGAACTTCGCCCACTGCGCCACAGAGGTCGTAAAAATGAAGGAGGTCGTCAAAGGGAAGCTTATCAACAGTCTGCATTATGCTGAGCCAATGTCATTTTGCTACTGGAGCACACATTGTTCACTTTCTTATTTATTTATTATTTAATGTTAATTCCGTTTTTCGATGTCCCTATGTTTTATTTTATAACTGATGATTATGAATTATATTATATATATTAATAATGATTTGATGGTAGGTAAGTACTGATGGTTTGATGGTACGTCAGTACCTACATAGCTACCTACTAGATGACTGATACACTATGGCGATGGTCACAAAATCGGTAAAATTACAAGCACGCACGCCCTGACAATCGCCCTGAGATTTTTAACAAAATGTCTTTGGAGAAATTAGTTTTTGAGATATGAATTCAGAAATCAAAATGGATTTGCTGTAAGTAATTTATTAAATAATAAATAATTAATTAAATGTAATTTAAAGGCACTTAAATTATTTTCTTTCTTTCTCTATTCTCATTGTTAAAGAAAAGCGTATGCCAAGACATAGGTAGTAGGTACCTATGCCTTGGTGCTCGCTATTACGCTAGCACATTCATGGCATCCTGGCTGCTAATCAGTGTCGAATGTAAAATCCCTTAATCTCTACCTAACGGTACCAAAACTTAGAACAGCTCTACTAAATTGTATTGTTCCAAAGATTTTGTTTTGCACGTGTTTAACCTAAAGAGCTTTCAAACTTTTTCTCTCAATTCTGCCCATTTTACCTTTTGCAACGGTTTCAGCAAACAAATGAATAAATGGTTATTGACTTGCAATTGTTTTTTTGTGAATTAACAAACTAATTCGGGCCATAAAGACGGCACGGTTCAATTGCATTTTAAAAGTTTAAACGGTTTTCATGTTCATCAGCTGTCTTTTAGTTTGTTCGGTTATTATTTTACTGGCTTTGATTGCTATTATACTTTTCAAGTATAAGTTTTACTTTTTAATTCTGCATGAAATTGTATGTATAACCAATTTTGCAATTTTGTTAGATATGCATTTTTAACAACATTAAAAGGCGGCCATTTAATAATAATTCTCCTGATTTTTGTTTCAGACGAAGTAGATTTTTGTTTCGATTGACAGTCAGCTTTGTTAAGACCGTTAAGACCGATGTGTGAGGTTGCAGGTTCGATTCCCGCCCAGGGACAAATATTTTCTCTAGTAGTTCTGGGTATTTTCTATGTACAATAAAACATTTGTACCTATTTATTGTATTAAGTACTTATAGGTATCAGTCATCTAGTACCTGTAAACACAAGCTCTGCTTAACTTGGGGCTAGATAATGCTGTATGGATTGTCCAGCATTATTTATAATTTTTTTAAAGTGAACCTCAATTTAAGCATTTTTTTATAAAACCCATTATCATTCTTGTTATCTTCCGATAAATACAATCACCCACACACATCCCATTCGCGAGCGAGATGGTCAACCTATGAGTCACCGTTTGTTTTACCATAATAAAACAACTACACGCACTTTGGTCACCATACAAACATCTCCAAACAAGCTTCCCCTGCCCACATGTGGTCAACAGAAGGGAAAAACTATAAAATTACTAGCTGCGCCCCGCGGCTTCGCAAGCGTTGTTCATATGGAAACTTTTAAAGGTGATTTTTATCCCACGGGAGCTGATTTATGGGATAAAAAGTAGCCTATGTTTCATTCCAGGATTAGAATCACCTGTATGCAAAATATCAGCAAGATCCGTTTAGTAGTTTTAGCGTGAAAAGGTAACAAACATCCATCCATACAAAATTACGCATTTGTAATTTTAGTGAGATTAGTGACACTATCTTAACTATCTTTATTTGATATCTTTTTTATTTTATATTTTTAGAAAGAAAGATAAAAAAAAATATTTGGTACTACAGACACAAACACCATTAACATAGAGATACAATACAAACAAAAGTACCTACAATAGGTTTCAAATAATTCAGACAAGCACTATAAAAAGTAAATAAGTAAGTACTTATAAGTAAGTTTATTTGTGTTGCAGCACATCGAAAAATGCACGGCTCAGCGAATTTTTTTGCTATTATTTTTGTTATTACTACCTCTATATTTGTTATCTAGTACCGATATTTTGGGGCTAAATGATGCTGTGTGGATTGTTCAATATAATTGATTATTATTATTAGTATTTATCTTAAACAGCTCAAGCTTAAGCGAAATTTATTGGTATTATTTTTGTTATTATTACCTCTATATTTGTTGTATTGTTTAACCTAAAGAGCTTTCAAACTTTTTCTCTCAATTCTGCCCATTTTACCTTTTGCAACGGTTTCAGCAAACAAATGAATAAATGGTTATTGACTTGCAATTGTTTTTTTGTGAATTAACAAACTAATTCGGGCCATAAAGACGGCACGGTTCAATTGCATTTTAAAAGTTTAAACGGTTTTCATGTTCATCAGCTGTCTTTTAGTTTGTTCGGTTATTATTTTACTGGCTTTGATTGCTATTATACTTTTCAAGTATAAGTTTTACTTTTTAATTCTGCATGAAATTGTATGTATAACCAATTTTGCAATTTTGTTAGATATGCATTTTTAACAACATTAAAAGGCGGCCATTTAATAATAATTCTCCTGATTTTTGTTTCAGACGAAGTAGATTTTTGTTTCGATTGACAGTCAGCTTTGTTAAGACCGTTAAGACCGATGTGTGAGGTTGCAGGTTCGATTCCCGCCCAGGGACAAATATTTTCTCTAGTAGTTCTGGGTATTTTCTATGTACAATAAAACATTTGTACCTATTTATTGTATTAAGTATAGGTATCAGTCATCTAGTACCTGTAAACACAAGCTCTGCTTAACTTGGGGCTAGATAATGCTGTATGGATTGTCCAGCATTATTTATAATTTTTTTAAAGTGAACCTCAATTTAAGCATTTTTTTATAAAACCCATTATCATTCTTGTTATCTTCCGATAAATACAATCACCCACACACATCCCATTCGCGAGCGAGATGGTCAACCTATGAGTCACCGTTTGTTTTACCATAATAAAACAACTACACGCACTTTGGTCACCATACAAACATCTCCAAACAAGCTTCCCCTGCCCACATGTGGTCAACAGAAGGGAAAAACTATAAAATTACTAGCTGCGCCCCGCGGCTTCGCAAGCGTTGTTCATATGGAAACTTTTAAAGGTGATTTTTATCCCACGGGAGCTGATTTATGGGATAAAAAGTAGCCTATGTTTCATTCCAGGATTAGAATCACCTGTATGCAAAATATCAGCAAGATCCGTTTAGTAGTTTTAGCGTGAAAAGGTAACAAACATCCATCCATACAAAATTACGCATATTCATAGAAAACATCCAGAACGCCCTGAACAAATGTCTGCAGATCGCACATAAATTTGTCCCGAGACGGGAATCGAACCCGCAACCTCCTGCGTCGCAGGAACTTCGCCCACTGCGCCACAGAGGTCGTAAAAATGAAGGAGGTCGTCAAAGGGAAGCTTATCAACAGTCTGCATTATGCTGAGCCAATGTCATTTTGCTACTGGAGCACACATTGTTCACTTTCTTATTTATTTATTATTTAATGTTAATTCCGTTTTTCGATGTCCCTATGTTTTATTTTATAACTGATGATTATGAATTATATTATATATATTAATAATGATTTGATGGTAGGTAAGTACTGATGGTTTGATGGTACGTCAGTACCTACATAGCTACCTACTAGATGACTGATACACTATGGCGATGGTCACAAAATCGGTAAAATTACAAGCACGCACGCCCTGACAATCGCCCTGAGATTTTTAACAAAATGTCTTTGGAGAAATTAGTTTTTGAGATATGAATTCAGAAATCAAAATGGATTTGCTGTAAGTAATTTATTAAATAATAAATAATTAATTAAATGTAATTTAAAGGCACTTAAATTATTTTCTTTCTTTCTCTATTCTCATTGTTAAAGAAAAGCGTATGCCAAGACATAGGTAGTAGGTACCTATGCCTTGGTGCTCGCTATTACGCTAGCACATTCATGGCATCCTGGCTGCTAATCAGTGTCGAATGTAAAATCCCTTAATCTCTACCTAACGGTACCAAAACTTAGAACAGCTCTACTAAATTGTATTGTTCCAAAGATTTTGTTTTGCACGTGTTTAACCTAAAGAACTTTCAAACTTTTTCTCTCAATTCTGCCCATTTTACCTTTTGCAACGGTTTCAGCAAACAAATGAATAAATGGTTATTGACTTGCAATTGTTTTTTTGTGAATTAACAAACTAATTCGGGCCATAAAGACGGCACGGTTCAATTGCATTTTAAAAGTTTAAACGGTTTTCATGTTCATCAGCTGTCTTTTAGTTTGTTCGGTTATTATTTTACTGGCTTTGATTGCTATTATACTTTTCAAGTATAAGTTTTACTTTTTAATTCTGCATGAAATTGTATGTATAACCAATTTTGCAATTTTGTTAGATATGCATTTTTAACAACATTAAAAGGCGGCCATTTAATAATAATTCTCCTGATTTTTGTTTCAGACGAAGTAGATTTTTGTTTCGATTGACAGTCAGCTTTGTTAAGACCGTTAAGACCGATGTGTGAGGTTGCAGGTTCGATTCCCGCCCAGGGACAAATATTTTCTCTAGTAGTTCTGGGTATTTTCTATGTACAATAAAACATTTGTACCTATTTATTGTATTAAGTACTTATAGGTATCAGTCATCTAGTACCTGTAAACACAAGCTCTGCTTAACTTGGGGCTAGATAATGCTGTATGGATTGTCCAGCATTATTTATAATTTTTTTAAAGTGAACCTCAATTTAAGCATTTTTTTATAAAACCCATTATCATTCTTGTTATCTTCCGATAAATACAATCACCCACACACATCCCATTCGCGAGCGAGATGGTCAACCTATGAGTCACCGTTTGTTTTACCATAATAAAACAACTACACGCACTTTGGTCACCATACAAACATCTCCAAACAAGCTTCCCCTGCCCACATGTGGTCAACAGAAGGGAAAAACTATAAAATTACTAGCTGCGCCCCGCGGCTTCGCAAGCGTTGTTCATATGGAAACTTTTAAAGGTGATTTTTATCCCACGGGAGCTGATTTATGGGATAAAAAGTAGCCTATGTTTCATTCCAGGATTAGAATCACCTGTATGCAAAATATCAGCAAGATCCGTTTAGTAGTTTTAGCGTGAAAAGGTAACAAACATCCATCCATACAAAATTACGCATTTGTAATTTTAGTGAGATTAGTGACACTATCTTAACTATCTTTATTTGATATCTTTTTTATTTTATATTTTTAGAAAGAAAGATAAAAAAAAATATTTGGTACTACAGACACAAACACCATTAACATAGAGATACAATACAAACAAAAGTACCTACAATAGGTTTCAAATAATTCAGACAAGCACTATAAAAAGTAAATAAGTAAGTACTTATAAGTAAGTTTATTTGTGTTGCAGCACATCGAAAAATGCACGGCTCAGCGAATTTTTTTGCTATTATTTTTGTTATTACTACCTCTATATTTGTTATCTAGTACCGATATTTTGGGGCTAAATGATGCTGTGTGGATTGTTCAATATAATTGATTATTATTATTAGTATTTATCTTAAACAGCTCAAGCTTAAGCGAAATTTATTGGTATTATTTTTGTTATTATTACCTCTATATTTGTTATCTAGTACCTATATTTTGGGGCTAGATGATGCTGTATGGATTGTCCAATATAATTTATTATTATTATTAGTATTCATCTTAAACAGGGTGGCAGGTTTAGATCGGTCAGTATGGGAAAGTTTGAAACTATAAGACATACAAAGATCTCTTCTTAGGAACCATTTCAACGATTTTTTTAAAAAGAAGAACTGCATTCATACATTTAAAAAAAACTTGTACTTAGCTCGAGAATCGAACCCGGACGTTATAAAAAATAAAACTATCATTATTTATATTTAGATAGGTGTCGATTGTGTAGGTCATAAGGAGTAAATTTAACCATGATTTTTATAACAATTTACAATTGTTTTAACATTTATTTTAGCAAGTTTTAGTAAAAAAAATGTTTATCCAAATTTATATTAGTTTAGTTTAGTTTTGGCGACATCTGAATAGACACCACTTTACAATAGATTGCTAAGAAGTAGGTTAGTAAATACATTAATCGATTCCAATTTGAAGACCTTCGAACCGACAACATCTTATAAGATTTACCATAATCCCACCCAAAACGAAATTACTTAAGCTAATCTTAATAAAAAGCGTATTTCCAAGTGGCTATCGATGGGTCATACGTAATGTACCATGTGAGATCGGGCCGGGCTGGTTTCCCACGCGTGCCAAAGATAAACAATAACGCCCACATGTTAAGTTATGTGAAACTTCCTATCTGCTAATGATAATGAAGTAGGCATGTGCAGGGATTTTAAGTTATCTGGGTCATAAGAAGCAGAGACTAAAAAAGTCTGGGTGCTATTGGAAATGGCGTTGGTTATATTATAAATAATACTTGCTGTGGCCCGCGGCTTTGCACGCGTTTTTCCTATGGAAACGTTTATAAGTGTTTTCCCGGCAATTATTAGCATTTTTCACTTTTGAACTTCAACAAACATTTAAAAAAAAGAATTGGCCTAATTGGTCCAGGCGTTACTGAGTTATGCGCATACCAACACATTTAGCGATTTATTTTTATATTATAGATAGATGATGGACTATTTAAGTATACTTACATACGTACATACTGAATGGTTTATTCATAATGGCAAGGATAGAATCGCATCATAGGATAGGCTTGCTTAGTTTAGCTACAATAAGATCTTTGATATCATAATACTGGAAGCCTGGATTTGTGACGTCAGTATAAAAATACAAAAGACAATCGCGCCAGATTTCAAAAATATACCTATAAGGAGCCAATAATTACTTAACTACCTACTATGCCAATGTCTTCGCTTAACCAGGTACCCATCTAATCAACAGAAAAAATTAAGGTCATATCCAACCGAGTTTGAATTTGAATTATGGCCGAACGCGTTTAAAATCTAAAAATAACTTTGTGCAAACGTCCATCCAATTTTTGCACCCCATAATTACTCAGACATTTCTAAATTAATTACAGACGGTAAAGATTCCAGGGCCCTTTGAAAGCGCGTGCGTCTCTACCTGATTTTTTACCGCAAGACCCATTTAACTTTGTCCCATTTTGGGTCCGTGCCATTTATTACCCTGGACTTTTGGCCCTTTTGTTCCTAATTTATATTTTAGAGAATATGCCCATACCCGTCAAACGAAATAAAGGAACCGGCATTTTCAAGTCGGCAACTTCAAACTTTTGCTTTGCCTAAACTAAACAGCAAAAAAGATAAACTAACTGTAAATTACACCGCGATAGTTAGGAAAATAATGTTTCTGTTGTCAATTGTTTTATGGTGGCCTTTTCGGTACTATGAACAGTAATTCTAAAGAAAACTACAAATGTTCGAAATCGTTTGAGGTACCGCTTAATAACGGTTATGTATTATGCCGAGTACAGCTACAGACCGAACGAGCAAGAGTAAGCGAAGGTTAACGAACGAACGCTGAAGAATCAGTGTTGATATCGTTGGAAAGCAAACGAGCCTCCAAACGTTGCCCCCAAACCTAAACTAAACTACATCGACCCCCTATGTAATGACTATTAAAATATATAATAAACTGCCTGACGCGTTGATAAAGAAGAAAAACGACAATGTTTTTATAGAACCACTAAAGATTTACGAAAATTAAAACTATGTAAACGAGTAAAAAATTCCTAACCAGTTAACGACGTCCTCCTCTCTCTCCATACATCTTGTGTGCCCAGTAGGGTCTATAGCGAAGCTTAATTATATAAAACTAGCTTTTGCCCGCGGCTTCGCACGCGTTAACGCTGTTTACCCCCCTGCCAAATTTCATCAAGATTTGTTCAGCCGAGAACGGGATAAAAAGTATCCTTTGTCCGTCTCCTGGTTCTAAGCTACCTCCCCGCTAATTTTAAGCCAAATCGGTTCAGCCGTTCTGGAGTTATAAATAATGTAACTACATAGATGTAAATATAAATACCTCTGTACACCTATGGAATACAATAAATGATTGAGTATTGAGTATTGAGCCTAAACGAGGGCCTTCGTTCTCGTTCGGCCATGCTCCGGCAAAGATAATT
The DNA here is from genome assembly GCA_955876795.1 of Eupithecia tripunctaria. Taxonomy (NCBI): domain Eukaryota; kingdom Metazoa; phylum Arthropoda; class Insecta; order Lepidoptera; family Geometridae; genus Eupithecia; species Eupithecia tripunctaria. The sequence goes on from OY041618.1 coordinate 10,277,174, forward strand.
AATTTTGTTCTAAAAAACTATAAACCGACTGCAATTTTTACAGTTCTTTCATGAATTTTCATGGATCCCATTGTCAGAACTGAATACCAGCACCAGCTTGCATATAAAAAAAGTCATGCAAATCGGACCACCCAGTCAAAAGTTCTGATGTAACAAACATAAAAAAACAGACAAATTAAGAACCTCCTCCTTTTTTTGAAGTCGGTTAAAACATGGAATGAACTTACCGATCGTCGAATCCCGCTCGTTTGCATACGTTCGCTCCCGCTCGCTTGGTTTGTGCCTACTATTACAATAAACACCTTCCTACAATTTGCCAGAGGCTCTACCTTTAAAATAACTGAAGATAAGCCTCTTGTAAGAAGAAGAATATGAGATTTGCACGTGCTCATTCAAATCAATACAATGGATTGTGTTGAAATAACATAATGTGAGAGCTTCAATGTTTATAGAAACGAGATGCGTTTTAACTCACAACTATACCGAGAGTGTTGACTTCTGTACATTTTTTTAAACTATTATAACATTGTTTTGTCCTAAATTATAAACTCAGTGACGTCTGCTGCGTCAACAGTACTTTTTTTGTTAAATATTATTGATATCATTTGCAAAGATTTTTGTAGAGTCGTCTATAACTCTCAAAAGTGTGTCAAGATTATAAAATCACAGACGCTGGTGATTTCCTGATTTCTGCAATTAAAATCACGTTCATCTGAATTCGCAAGATGTTAAGTTACCGTTACCGCAGTATTATTATATATTCTCTGCCGTTACCGCCCGTTAATCTTTGCCAATTCATCAAACATAGCATGTTAGCCAATTTTACAATAGAGTAAACAATTGACGCTCGAATCATACAAAACAAACATTAGGTCTACCCTGGGAAAGTATGCTGGAAACTTGATCGTCTCGCCACACGTGTACTGTAGACGCAAGACCGGAGTACTGAATACTATGTATTCTGTGTAAAGGGCATGAATGGGTGCGGGCGGTAGGGCCGGGACGCGGGGTGAGGCGCGGGGGCGGTGGCGAAGGCTTTTTTCAGGCAGTAGCATTTGAACAGCGAGGGGAGGCAGGCGCGAGCGTCCCGTCTTGAGAGCATAGTGTTGTGTGGTGTGTGATCGTACGCGAGAGTTCAAGGATTATCTAGGTAAGCCTATTTTAAATTTTTTGATTAAAAAGTTTTGGAAATTCTTGTAATTTACTGACTCTACCTGCTGAAGGTTATATGTTGCTTGTGAACTTTGAGATTTATGTGTAAAATTTACCGAATATTAGATTCTCAAACTAAAATTAGTATCTTTAAACTAAATAAAAAATGATTATATATGTACCGACTTTAATATAGAATGAATTTGAATATATTAGAGATTTGTTGATTTAAAAACATCCTAGTTTTTATGAATCTATTGAAGCTTATTAAAAAATATTAATTCATTTCAATTCACACAATCAAAAATAGAAGCAAAAACATCGTTTTAAATATCATTTTTATTTTGTATAGGAATTAAAATGTCGGATCCGGCGCCGCTGTCGAAAACAGCTAAATACAAAAAGATCACCAAGCCTCTTCTTGAGAGAAAACGACGCGCCCGCATCAACCGCTGCTTGGACGAGCTCAAGGACCTCATGGTCGGCGCTTTGGAGGTAAGAAACGCCTTTAATATACCTCTCATCCAATTAACTTCACTCCCGTGAAGAAGCCATTAATTCGCTCCTTTTGGTTTTGCTATCATCGTAAATTGCGCGCAACAAGACTTTGCCTTTTTTGTCATCAAAACGCAATCCATCACCCATTCACACATCGTTTATTTTTATCGTCAACCGGTTGTCCTTCTGTTTATAACTCACATCGTCCCGTCACCAAACAGGAATAAAAGTACTCTAGCTCCATTAAAGAATAACTTGTCCTGTAGCTGTACAGTTTTAATGTCACGTTACGATCTTGTACCGTGAGAAGCGGCGCTCGCACCGCACCTGCTTTGTTTTAACTTTATTCCTTTTGTTCGCAGATCGATGACGACAACCTGAGCAAGTTGGAGAAGGCCGATATCCTTGAGTTAACTGTTAACCATCTTACTAAACTGCACAGTCCCAAAGACCCGGTTTTAGAAGCGAAAAAGTTTCAAGCCGGCTTCGGACAGTGCGCGGCGGAAGCATGCCGGTTTATCATGTCTGTGCCAGACTTGGACGCAAATGTCAGCCAGAATCTCATCGGACACCTCTCGAGGCTTATCACGACAGAGCCGCTTAGCATTCAAGTTCCCGAACGACCATCATTCTCGCCCCCAACTTCACCCTCTTCCATCGTATCTGACAGACACCATTACTACAGCGACCACGACAGATCATCGTCTGACGCAGAAGACTCCGTCTACTCCGGCGACTCCAAATGGATACCTAACAGGAAAAGCCCGGTCCAAAGGGCTGCGCCTCCCACGGCGGGCTTACTCACAACTGTGGACAAACTGGGCCCGCACCATGCAGCGCCAGAACAAATAAACGGACATGTCAACTCACAAAGGAACGCATATTTCAACCGTGTGCCAGCCGAGGCGAAGGACATTATCCTGCAAAAAATCAGACAGCACATAATGGATAAGCGCGGCAACGAAAACATCGACATTGCGAACGTAGAGCCCGAGCCGAAATATTTGTACAGGGACGAGCCTTACAGGGAACCATATCAGTATGCGAACATTCCCAACAACGATACTTTAGATCTCAGGAAAGTTAGATCGCCGACGAAGCCGCTCGCAGAGGCAAAAAAGCCGGTCGCATACCAGGCTGCTAATCAATTAGACGCGACTCCCACGGTGGAACACAAAGTGGAACCGCGGCCCATTCTTCCGGAACACTGCGAGTCACCCGCGCCGGCGCCAATGGATTACAGCAACTTGCCGCCTAAAAAGAAGAGGAAATTGATCGAGTACCAAGAGTTGAAGAGACAAGAGGCGGCTAGATTGGAAATGGAGGCTTTTTACGCAAAGAGAGAGCGGCATTGCGACCCTCATGATGAGGACGGGAACAAGTGGCGGCCCTGGTGAACCCGCGTCAACGACTGCTTATTGTGATATGAATAGTCTCTTCCACGACAAAGCTTTAATTTGTTTTAGATTATCTATGGTTATTATTATTTTTAAGTATAGTTGATAAATATAATTGTGCCTTCTAAGTTAAGAAATCTGTAGAAATAGGAATTGTTTTGTTTTATAGTGCCATGTTTTGATCTCGATGTCTTCCAATAAAACGTCGAATGCTTGTTGTCTTCCTAAAATAAGAAAACCTATTTAAATTTGTGATTATTGATAAGGATAGTAGATTAAAATAAATCTTCTTTATAATATCAAATAATATTTTTTATTGAACACCTACTCCATGGCAGATAGGTAAGTATATTATTCTATTAAATAAAAACTAGCACAGATGAATTGAGAACCTCCTCCTATATTTGAAGTCGGTTAAAAAATACAATTACTTCAACATTTATCTTAAGTACCTCTAAATACTTTAAAAAAATGAGATAGGTAGGTAGGTATCTCTTATGGGATAAAAAATATCCTAGGGCAACTAGGTAGGTAGGTAGGTACTTAACCGATAACAAAATTTAGAACATATTAAAATCGCATGAACTCAATGAAATCTTGTTTCTCTTTGATTGGTGGGTATTATAATTATTTGGGGTTTTAGACGGGTAATGTTTGAAATGCCATTAACTAGGTAGGTACCTTTGTACATAAATACCTACATAAGATGTGCTTGATCATAGAGACTTAGGTAAGTACCTACACCTACATAGGTATTTTACAAAAATCGTTGACGACGATTTTACTATAAACAGTCGCTTCTTCATCATCGTCTATAAATACGGCTGCATCTATTTGCAACAAAGGATTATATTTTATAGTTATAACTTCTAAATCTATTTAGTAGGACTGAACCACAATAATGGGTTTAGTTCAGTAAGTAGGTAGGTATCTGATTCCAAGACCCAAATTTCGTGGTACATAAGTGTAAACAACATTCTTGTAAATAATTTATGGTTAGATACCGAAATACTTTTGTAAATAAATAGTTACCGCAACGATGAACAATCTGCACATCATCATTTCGCCCCAAAGCAAGCAGAACATGCGTTATAGTTAGGAAACCGAACATGTAACGCCATCTAACTACCGTTTTTTGTACCGTTTTTAGACCGTACAATTTAGTTTTCAGTGTGACTCTACCAAGTACCTTTATCTACTCTTCATGGGCTCTACCGACTTGGTTGAAGGCGATAAAATAGTACAAATGAGTTCCTAATGTTGATCATAGATGGCGTTACTGCATAAAGCGCATGAAGCGCCATCTTAAGTTTTAATACTGAACTTTTAAGGTACGGACCAAGTTGAAGATTTTGTTTACAAAAATATCACTAGATGGCTCCTGTCAAAGCTTTTATCTACCTGTCGCTAGAAAGCGCTTTCTAAAGCTTTTCCACTTATTTCATAAATTCATAAATGTTTCGAGTCTATGGGTGAAAACAGCTTCATTAAATATATTTAAAATTAGGAATCTACGTTTGTCATGTAATAAGACAAGAAAACCACATGTTTACGGCATAGTGAACAAATATTATGCTTCTTTGTTCAAGTTTTATATTATTTGGCAAAGACGATATAAATCTTTGTTCTTTGGTCTCTCCCAAAGAAATACTTGTTTTGGTTTTAAAAATATCTAAACCCTGATACATTTATAATTTATTTGTTATCAAAATAATGATTAGAAACATTTTTATCATAGTCAGTATTCTAAGGCTACTCGATAAGAGATGGCGCTGTCAGCGCAATGTTTACATTCTGTTACACACACGCGTACAACCAATCACCGTACCGTAGTAGGGGAAGAATGGTGTGCTCGGCAAATCAAATTCATTCATTGTCGCGCCGGCCGGCTGGCGTTTCGGTTGTCACGTCATTCGATTGACGAATTCCGTGCAGAGCAAACATGAGCCGCGCGCAAAATAAAACGAACTTTTTCGACGTTTGAAAAACGAATTTGACAGTTTGTGTTGTCAAAAAAATTGAAATCTGGTGAATAAACAGGATGATTTTCAGTGAATTTATCGTGATGGTGGTGTTGAGTGTGTGTTGATGCAATGTCTTGGTGAGGCGATGCTTGTGGGTGAACAATCGCCGGCCCCAAGAGTGGTGGCCGGATTGAGGAAACTCCGCCCGGAACTGACCCCCGGACCAGTTCTGTTGCCTGTGGACCCAGATTTTAGGATATCAGGTTGGTTACTAAGCTTTGATTATTAGTAGTCAAAGGACCAGTTACATGCCAATCAGGTTGGCATAGATTATCATCATTTTCACGAAAGAGTTCTTGCATGATAAGTGGATTGATATGACTGATTGATGGATGATCCTAATGTGCCGATGACCGCATCAAGGGGGCGTAGTTGTTAGGTACATAAGTACCTATCTATTTTACTATCGATACTTCCTAAAAATATCTACCCTCCATTTTCTAAAGAATAATCTAATAGGAGTCATTGTCCACACACAGATGACAGAATTCATTACATAAATAAAAGTGAGAGGGTTAACTAAGAACCTCGTGTTGGCACTAAGAACACAAACGCAGTTAACCCGCTCACATCCTTAATGAATTCATCAAATTACTTAAAGTAGGATGACAGAATTATCTGTCATCTGTGTTCATGTTCATATCATGTCATTTCATCATCACAGCCGTTTCTCAAAAACCGAAAAACACAACAGCTGTAGACAGGGTGCAAAAGTAGATTCAAATGTATTACCTATAGGTAGGTAGGTAGTAAATATATGCAGGTAGTAAATATAGGTAGTAAGTAAATAAACAGGGTGCCGCGGACGCAGCTTTGCCCGCATCGCGTCCACCCGCAAACAGCTGGTTAGTTCAATTCAATGCAGCTGACCTGAGGTGGCCCACATGTCAATAATTAGATTGTTTAAAAATAAATAAAAACGTCTTCAAATTCCTTAATTTAACACTGTCTTTGAAGTTATGCAGGACCAATACTAATCTCTGGAATATTTTTATGGGACCATCTAAGGATCATCTTTTATTTATGTAGGTACCTATACCGTGTCCATTTTGAATGAAGCATAAACGTAAACAAACCGCCTATACTTAACCTAAAATTCACTTTGTTGACGCGTCCTTTTATACGTAATTTACATTACTTGTCGATTTTAGATCCTCCCTTCAATAAAAATTGCTTTCAATTATAACTGAAACTCGACGCCAAGCAAGTGAGATTTAGTTATTTGTGTCGTATTTTGTTTACTAACATGCTTCATTCAAAATGGATAAACCAATGGCCGGATTGTGCTTTTTCAGTTCAGGCGTCGACCTTTTCAGACCCGCAGTAGGTAGGTACCTAGGTATTTGCTACCCAGAGTGGTAGAAAACCACCTCTGCGGTCCTCCTCACTCACTTAACACCTACCTACATTAGGTAGGTGTTAAGTGACTATAGGTATTGCCTAACCTACCCGGAGGGGGATACCAACGAGCGAAATTTACAGCTACACCTACAGCTCGCTCTGGATATCAAGCTCAACATACCTATTACCCACCTAGGTCTGAACAGGCCTTAGTATCAGGCTAAACCTGTAGGTAAATAAAAAGGTATGGTAGGTAGGTACTCTACCTACCTATAACTTACCTATAGCTTACAATTATATCTGAAACTCGACGCCAAGCAAGTGAGATTTTGTTATTTGTGTCGTATTTTGTTTACTAACATGCTCCATTCAAAATGGACAAACCATAGGTAGTTAAGTAACTTACCTACCTATATGCCTGTCAAATATCGATTTGCTTTAGAGCACCGACGACGGCCGATAGCTTATCTGAAGGGTGCAGTTATCAGGCATGTCTCAGATTATGTCTCATTTGACAAGCTTTCAAGATTGCGGTATTTATTCTTACCTAGAAAATACCCATACATACTCTACCTCATTGATCTAAGTAAGGACGGGGAGATGAGGTAGGTGCTAGCTTCTCGAATGTAGGAGGCTCAAATTAGGTCCACCCACCTATACCGTATCCATTTTGAATGTAGCATGTTAGTAAATAAACTAGGTACGACACAAATAACAAAATCTCACTTGCTTGGCGTCGAGTTTCAGATATAATTGTAAGCAATTTTTATTGAAGGGAGGATCTAAAATCGACAAGTAATGTAAATTAAGTATAAAAGGACGCGTCAACAAAGTGAATATTAGGTTAAGTTAAGTGGGCGGTTTGTTTACTAACATGCTACATTCAAAATGGACACGGTATAGGTCATAGTCGGACGTGAATTCACCAATGAAAGTGGCGCCCCCACCTATATTATCTTATGTGCATAAGATGTTAAACACAGGACGTTTTAAAAATCCATCGTTCAGTTTATGGTATCATTTATAAGTTTTTTATTAATGCCTCTGTAACAGTTTCAGTTTGTAAAGCTCAGCCAGAGATACGAGGTTGCGCTTTTTGGCCACTATTACAGAGGTATTAAAAAATAGCTTAATAGATAACACAAACTGTACGATGGATTTTTATAATTTCATAATGATAAAATAGGTGGCGCTGTCATATTGTCTCCTGTATGCGCCTTAAGCGTGCTTGCTACGTTATTTAATTCGATTGGTTGCTAAGCAGGGCGGGGCGCAAACGTTTGTGTCTTGTCTTGTGTCAGATACAAGCTACCAATGAATATTTGATTTATACATAGAAGAGTATGAATTCCTCCACTCTAGCAACTGGACACACGTATGTGCAGGACATACGTGTGTCCAGTTGCTCAAACTAGCGCCGCCAACTATTTTATTTTCTTACTACGTTGAACAAACGAATTTTCAAAAATTGATATGCCAGTTTGTGATACCTATCATAAGCTTTTTTTTAATACCTCTGTAATAGTAATTTTTTTGTATAGGTTAGGTAATGCGAAGTTTCACTTAGTGGCCACCAAAACTCTCTTTTCGCATCTCCTTCGAGTATAATATAGTTTATTTTGTATAGTCTAAGGCTTAGACTATACAAAATAAACTATTACAGAGATATTAAAGGAAAGCTTATCATTTTTCAAAAATTCCTTTCTTCAACAATAGGCGGCGGCGCTAGTATGCCTCGGGGTGCCGCCTTAACACAGGTTTAGGGTTTCACTTTAAAGATCAAAAAGTGTTCGGTGAAAAGTGTCTACGATTGCCCAGCACCTAAAAGACTAACCCCCTTATTCATAATGGTCTGCTAACATAAAACAGCTGCTCAGTAGCGTTATTTTTTCAGTCTGACTTATGTAAATAGAAGAAGACAGCTAGTTTTAGCAGTGTGCTAAGTTAGCAGACTATTATAAATAAGGGTGTAAGTGTACATCAATACCCGTAGTCCCGTACCCATTCGTAGGTAGATTGGTTAATTATTGCACAATATCACACTAATATTATAAATGCGAAAGTTTGTATGGATGGATGGATGGATGGATGTTTGTTACCCCTTCACGCCAAAACTACTTAACGGATCGGGCTGAAATTTTAATTTTGCATACAGGTAATTCTAATCCTGGAATCAAACATAGGCTACTTTTTATCCCATAAATCAGTTCCCGTGGGATAAACATCACCTTTTTGAGTCAGAACTGGGAGAACGTACCATATCTACAAGTTTTACTTATGTAGGTCTATGCCCTACCTATTATCTTCTTGAACTACCGTTGTCTCGTAGACAGTCAACAAGAATCAAATCAATAAACTGCTTGAAATCTTATGGCACCACTCTCTAAAGAAAGGGAAAAATTAATGCCTAGCTAGTAGATAAACAAATCAAGATACAGCATCATCCAACCCCAAACTAAGCAGATCTTGTGTGTAGAGCAAAACGACGGTAAGAAAAGATAAGAGTCAGCCAATAGTGTTATCTGGCAAGCATGCCTCCAATACAATAGTCCATCATCCGATTCTACCGATAGGCGTTAAAAGAATACGATCAAAAACCTGTCGAATGCAGTCGACGACTGCCATCTGCCATCGCTTGCAGTTGAGCCCTACAGTAGTCAGTGTATTTAAGACGTGCAGTATAAAAGAGCTCTAAAACTAACATGGAATCTCCTCCTCAGGTGTTCTACGTCAATTCTACAATGACGACGTCGACTCCTGGGCGTGGGTGCGCTGCGCCGTCAGGAGTGGCTGCCTGCTCGCCTGGCGCGAGGGAACCTTGCCTCGGCGACCAGCGGCCAGGCTACCTCTACGGGACCTGCATCTGCGGACAGCGCCGTTCCTTCCAAATGCCTTCCAGCTATCGAGGCTCCGTGATGACGCTGCCGTTGCCACATTTCAGGTGAGGAAACGACAAAAACTTTAACCACTACAGATCTCGCATACATTTCCGACCGTAGAGGCGATTATGCCGTGCCTTGCTTTTTCGGTGGGCATGGTGAGAATATATTTGGTCAATTTCAAAGAATAAAGCGCACGGTGGCGTTGTCGACGCTACTAATGTTCTATTGAAAACATAGTAGATTAGTCGTATCTCCATTCCGATCTTGATTTAACCGAAATCGAACTAGCAGTGTTTTATTTCGAAGTGTCCAAAGACCAGAATTTCATTATGGGATCTCTCCTGATGTAAAACAGGACATATGAACGATCAAATGATCATAGGTTCTGTTCGACCGATGGTATCGTGTATGATGGCCTCTTGGATTGGTTATGGAATTATATTATGGGGAAATAGTGTGGACGCCAATGATCTTTTCATCTCCCAGAAAAAATGCGTCCGTACCATAGCTAATATAAGAGTGCCAGAGACATGTAGACCCCACTTTATTCAATTGAGAATCCTTACCCTAGTTAGTATAATATATCCTAGAAATAGTATATGTATATCTTAGAAATAAGCAAATTCGTGAGAAATTACCCAATTTTTTCCAAAAAATAAATGACCAGCCCCGCCGCCCGATAGCAAATTAGATAAACATAACCTGGTGAAGCCGGAATCAAAACTAAAAATCCACCTAATAATACTCCCAACTCGATGGCTGTAAATAATTACAATAAACTCCCAGAGAACTTAAAATGTCTAGAAAAAAATAACACTTTCGAAACCAAACTGAAAGAGATGCTCATAAAAAAATGTTATTGCGAACTTAATGATTTCTTCAATGATTCATAAAAAAAAAACATTACGAAATTGATGATTTCTTCAATGAGCGACTCGAAAATTAAATTATTATTTAATGTAAACATTAAGTTCATTAGTAATAATATTAAGATACTGCGCGAAACCTGCCAGATCTCCATTGCAACACCCATAATGGGTACATAACTTAAACTCACCTTATCACTAAGACCTTATTGTATGAATTATGAATGCAATAAATACTAAATACTGAATAAAAGAGTTCCAGGTGTGTAAATGGTGTAATGTGAAAATATAAGAATTAAGCGTTCCCATAGAAATTCCCGAAGGTGGTTCATTCATTTCGAAAATAGCATATCAAATCTGATGTATAACGTAACTACATAGGTAGGTAAAATAGACTAGGAAGAGGTAGGTGTAGTTACCATTGAATACATGAGACTTATACAAGGAAAACGAAAGCTCAGTTTCCGATTCGTTTTCAAGCAAAACCAACTGTTTTATCACTTGTATAATGACATAAGGTAGCGTTTGCACGAAAAGGCGAAAACTAATCAAAACTTCGAGTACGAGCGCAGATTCATTTACGTGGTAACTATCCGCTTCACTAAGTGATTATGATGAATATTGCCCGTAATTCACCAGCAAAGTAATAATTATCTAGAACCTACCACCTACCCTACCATACAATGCCCTACATAATAGAACTTCCTTCCACATGTCTTTAAACAACCAACCCACTGTTTACAAATGGTAATCATGCGTTGTATGTAATGTAATTTAATACAATGTTACTATCTTCGTCAATCGTACGCTTCATTTACTGTTAGTTATTTTCATTTCCCGTAACTTTACTTTCGTTTCCTCAGGTTTTCTTTCTTTCCTCTATTGCTTGCATCGAACTGCATGAATGTTAGCGAACATCGGTTGTCAATCACAAAACAAATACCGTGTCGATTTAACTGTTAGCGGCGATCTACAGTTTTCTTGACTACCAATGTAGGGTAATGATAGCCTTCGTAATAACCTAGGTAAGTATTGAAACGTAGTTAACCGCACCACACGATTTGTTTTACCGATATTTGATTGTAAGTAACAATCGTAACTCAAGTGAATATACAGCTAGTTTTATATACAATAAAACTAGCTGTTGAATGTGGCTTCATATGCATTCCAGCATATGCAGTTCCTGTTCCCGTGGGAATTCCGGGATAAAATATAGCCTATGTCACTCCCTGAAAAGTAAGCTTTTTAATGGTAAAAGAATTTTTCAAATCGGTCCGGTAGTTTCGGAGCCTACTCAATACAAAGAAACAATCAAATCTCTCCGCATTATAATATTATTAGTTTCTGCATAAATTGCCGTTCCATATTCTTACATCTTTCAAAAAATATACAAATTTAGTTATTACAACTAGGACATAAGACACCATCAGTGGACCCAAATCGGATAAAAGTGGCCTGTTTTACACCAGAAAATAATCTAGATATTATCACTCAATACTTTATTGCGTTTAACAGGGTCTTAAAATAGGGAAGTCTAACATGCACTCGCAATAGAACATCTAGCTTTCAATTCGATTTAGACACTCAATAAATTTAGATATGGAAAACATAATAGACATCATCACTTTCCCTAGAAATGGAAGAATAAGTGTGATTAACAGCATTGCTGCAAAAATAGCGATTAGAAACGGGAATTCGATAATTGCAAGCACGCCGCTATTTTAATCCATCCGAAACAGTTTTAAACTAACCTCAATTGATTGCACTCGTTTGAGCCAGACGGCAATTTTCTAATTGCTGCAAATGGCCAGTCTCCGATAACAAAATGCGATAAATCAATGAACATCGCGTGTTTTGGATCACTCTCTGTGTAAAATGTTTTACGCAGTCACGAGGCGCGAGGGTACCTTTTCAAACAGTTACACAGTGGGCATTGTCTAGTCGACAATGTCACAATCGTAAGAAAACTATCAACAGCAACCAATACAGATATTTTCAATGTAGCTACCGGCCTATTATTGACGTGAAACATTAGTTTAATGATATCCATGTACCCACCTTAATGATAATTTGTCATTACATTAGGTAAGCATCTTGATGACCAAAGTGCATCGTACACTCACTTACACGACACAAAGTTCGATACCGTAAAATCTTCACATTTGCTTTGGTTTAAGTTCGAAGATTTAGATAATCTGAATTTACCAATATTTTTGACTGATTTTTTCTTTTCCTTAAAAAGCTTCAGCTGTTCTTTTGTTGGACCTGCGTATTGTAAAAAACCACAAAGCGCCATAGATACCTATGCGGCAGGTAAAGCTTGATTTCGGTGAAACGTCTTGCAAGACGTTTCAGCTCCCCTACAAGAAGCACCTTTCTCACGACTCGCTTTAATATACCTCAATAAAGCAAGGCACCGTAAATCAAATACCTTTGTACTTGCGACCTTTTGATTGCTATTTACATAAGAAAGGCTAGAAACTTGAAGGTGTTGACACGTAAAGAAACACGTTTGACGAAAGAATCCTTCGTAATATCCCCTCAAAACTTGCCTATTAATGTAATATGACCGTGACTAGCTGAGACTTCTGTCCTTCACATCAGCTGTTCACTCACCCTACGAATTTGCATACAACGTATTTTTTGACATCCGTTAAATATTTAAATTAAACATTTAAATGCCGAAACTTTTGAATTATCTGTATTCGAGATCCGTTTTATCTGAATTGAGTCATAAATCTCATTTTTTCCGTTGAGACTGTAGTGTAGACCACACAGCATGTCTAAATTGCGTTTATTGTTTCAGACTTGCAATGAGGTGGAGTACGCGAAATGGGTGCGCGCGCTCTGCGTCGAGATTCTGGGGCAGACGCCGCTGCCGCAGGTGAGGTTCCTCGACGTGCTGTGCGCCGCGGACACCAACAGCAAAGAACCAAAGAAAGAGGCCTCTGTGCACGAGACCCCGGCCTGTGCGCCGCGCGCGCCGCCGAGGGCCCGGCGGCGGCTGCTTACAGCTGAGACGACGCTGCGCCGCGACCACTCCCCCGCCGCGACGGACGAGGGCATCGTCGTGGAAGACGACGACTACGACTCATCGTCCGATCGCAGCCTCGACCTGACCCTCTCCATTGACACTCTGAAGCCAGCGGACGTCGATGCGCCGCGGCCGGTCCGGAAAGCTGAGGTCATCAAGTGTGTTAGCTGCAGCAAGCTGAACGCGCAGCACCACACGCTACCACGCGCCGCGAGAGCCGAATCGGAGCACGGGCGTCGGTACATCAAACGGTGGGAGGGCACGGCCGGTGGACCGGAGCGGAGTCGCTATTCAGACGCAGCGAGAAGAAAGACGTCCTCGCTGGAGAATAGAGCGAGGTCCTGTTCGCCGAACGCTCACGAGGCTATAGCCAAGTACATTCCCGTGAAGGAACGGCGGGCGTTGTTCGAATCGTTGTCGCAGTCGGGAGGCAGCTTGGCCCGGAGCAGCGAGCAGTTGTCCCGTCCGGCGGCTATTCCTGACGTGACGACCCCGCGACGCGCGGCGTCTCTGCACAACTTGCAAGCGCCTCCGACGCGGTCGGTTAGTGACTTGAGGAATTTCTTCGAAGCCGTGGCCAAAGGCGCGGGCGTCTGCTCCATCGGCACCCGGCACAGCGCTCCCCCCAACACTCAACCGCGTGCCTTCGCCTCGCTAACTTGCGCTTGACCATACTTAGTACTAAACCTGTAAATACTGTAGATAAACCCGCGTTGACCGCTATCTCACTAAGTCGTTCGTTTTAAGACTGTTAAAAGTATTGTTATAGATATACCTAATATAATAAAATGAGATGTATTATTCGCTACAAATTGTTTTTATTACATCCATTCGACATTGAGCAACCCAATCAAATCTGTTTTGGCCTTGATCTATCCACGCATTGTTTCAAAGTTTTAATTTGTTACAGGCAATTTGATGTGTAAAATTGGCAGGCATTGTAATATTATAATAACATTCAATTCAGATTTCATATCAAATAATATGCCACAGTGCCACAAAGGTTAGGGCGTCATTCTTTCTTATAATGTGGGTACCACGAATTAGGTACCTACTCTACCAAACACACGCGGACAAAGCGATATCGTCGTGAGGGGAATTCAAGCGCGGTCATCTCTACAAAATCGACGTTACGGGAATAGGAGGAACAATTTACTAAAAAGTACATGGTGGATAGAATAGTATTATATTAATGCCGAGTAATACGCGTCTTCATAGCGATAGCTGCTGTTGTCATGTATCTGCTCTGCTGCTTGGGTTAGAAGGTCCAATGTCGTAAGTCATGAACGCTCTTACGAAATCGCCATTGTTGTAACTTTTCTCATAATTTGCAATACTTTAAACTCTCCAAACAAAACAATGTGGACGTTTTTAAAAGTGTCGATATGTTCAGAGAGTACTCAGTTTTCAGGAACTTCTGAACTTCCAGGTTTAATTTGGTGGTTTAACCAGGTTTAACCAGGTTGTCTGTTTTTATAGGGCTATAACAATTTTTAAGTAGAAATTGATCTTACTGAGTTCCTATTTGTCGTGACTTAATTTTCTCATAATCTGCAAGACTTCAAACTTACCAAACTGCAAAACAAAACAATGTGGGTGAATTTCAAATATAATTTAATTGAAAAGCTTGCACTCTCAATTATGTGTCTTATTAGGCTAGGGCTGATGGATAAGGTATGATCATCAGTTTTTAGGTACTTCCAGGTTTTACCTAACCAGAGATCTAGTCTGTTTTTATAAATAAATTTATAAGTAATTTAAGTAGTTCTTATTAGTCCTTTTCTATATCATCATCTGCAGTTGGATTAAAGTACCTTTAGACATTTGTCTTTTTTAGAATCTGTCTCTGAGAATTAGATCATACCTTACTAGATATGTAGTACCTACCTACCTTGCTACCTCCGTTGTAGGCAACTATATACCTAAATTGTTTAATGTCCGTTAAACCTAAGCAGATTCTGAGTTATGGAATCGGGTCCCTTTGTCGAAAATCATCGCTCACGCTACCGCCCATTATTCCCGAATAGATCATCACAAACAATCAGGTCAGGATCAACTTTCTCTTTCCAACTCCACAAAACCATCCATGGGGTGGGGGCGTGGGGCAGTTATCTCTTTCTAGCATTATAATATGGGTGTTTTTAATAGGTTTGAATTAGCAGTTGGTATTCCGTGTCGAACGAAGGCTGCCACCAAAAATAGTAATTCAATCTGAACAAAAAATGGACAAAAAGATTGGAAGGGAGTATAAAATGCATTAAGGTACCGGGATGATACAGGTAGCAAGGTTAGACATGTCAGAGGCGATTATTAACACTGTAACAGACTTTTAACTCGGAAGCTCAGTAGGGACATATCTAATCTACCTACGCTTTCACTTCTTAACAAGTTGTTTTAAAACACATGTTTTAAACAATGTTTAAAACAGTTTGAATTATTAAGTGTTTAAAAACCATTGACGTACCTAAGACCGAAGTGAGCCCGAGACAACAGAAATATTTCTCGCTAGTACGACCGCTCGTGCCGCCGCCGCCGGTCAGACGGTGACTGAGGTGGGAGCACACAATTTTACACAATTTGAGGTTGCCACTTTCGAAAAACCAGTACCTCATCTTCCCTTTTTAAAAATCAACGATCCTACCTACCCAAAGTTACCCAAAGCTTAAGAATCTCTATTCTTATGACCAATGGTAGCTCAAAATCTATGAACATTTGAAACATCACATTTGAGCTACTCATCTTATGTTTAATAATGGTTTCTGCTATGAAATTAAGCCCGAGCTAGAATAATCGAGATCAGAACATTCGGAACTCGGTCAGCGAATGCGTTGACCTTGATCGTGACTTCTAGTTTCGGCAACTTTGTCCATTGATCCAAATTCTACGCTAGATTAAATTCACTGTCTATTTTTTTCAATCTATCCATAAGAGTAAATGGTGGCAGGTGCAAGGCTAAAAGTAGGCCGGTAAGAAGTATTACTTAGGCATAACTTACCTACGATTAGTGTACCTACCAGTACCTACAGTGACACTATTGCCGTGTCGTGATCAACAGTATAACCGGCATAAAATATTGTGCAGGCTATAATTTGATCTTTTCCTTGAATACACGGTTCAGATTCGTTTGGCAAATCTAAATGTCAGCTGCGGCGACCATGAACTCTTCGTGAGTGAGGGGTGTAGAACTCAGTAAAAGTAATAGGTACCGAAACTGAAAACAATGAATTGACTTGTGTAATTATGTCAATGATTTTACGATTTTATTACCTTCTAGTGTGTGTGGGTAGGTAAAGTACAATGTACTCTTAAACAGTCAGGAATTCAAAATGCGGTTAGCATACAAAGTGGTCAATATCACCTTATCAACTTCGGAGCTGAGTTATCAACACTTTTTGTTGGAATGGTCAAACATTATCTTGTAGTTTGCCCACAGAAGATAAAATATGATAATGGTTCTATGTAATAATAATTTCCAATCTTTGAAACCAGTCTAGGACTAAAAATGGCCAACTGTCTACGTATCGTTTGACCCCTAACAGCTCAGCTGTGATCTCATGAAACCGGTCGCCTAGATAAAAGGATTTTTTCTACGATCCAAAGAAAGATTCAACAACTACTAGTTTATGGATTAACCAAATACACGTCTCTCACAATAGTAAAAGGGTATGGGTAAATAGGGTAAAGGGCTAGGAATAAATGGAGTAAAAGAAGAAAGAAATAATTGTATTCCGTGTGTCCTTTCAGAAACCCGGACACGTCAAAATGGATCATTTTTGGAGCTAACAATTAATCTTGTCTGTATGGATTGTTGTCCCCAATTGCGTGACCCGAATATGAATTCTTTGGTTCAATTTGGGGCATTTGTATCTATGAGAAAGGAATCTCTTTCGTAATGTTGATCGAATAAAATAGATATGGTATGCGCCCATACGTAGCGAGGCGGTACCCTGACTCAAAGTAGCGCCGCCAACTATTTTATCTTATTATTACGTTAAACGCAGGAAGTTTTAAAAATCCATAATTCGGTTTGTGGTATCTATTATGAGTTATTTACCTATTAATGCCTTTGTAATAGTTTCATTTTGAAAACTTAGGCAGAGATACGAAGTTGCGCTTTTTGGCCACCAAACTTTATTTTTGCATCTCCTCCTAAACTATATGAGATAAAATTATTACAGAGGTATTAAAAAATAGCTTATAATAGATAGCACAAACTGAACGTAGGATTTTAAAAATCTCCTATGATAAACGTAAAATTATGATAAAATAGGTATCGCTGTCATATTGGCTTGGGTACCTATGCGCCTGGATGCTACAAGTTTTTTTTAATACCTCCTTAATACTTTTTTTTGAGAAGATTGCACTTGGTTGCCATTGCCACCAAACTCCATAAAAAATATGCTTTAGCTAGTAGGTCATCGACCTTATGGGTATAAAGTCGATGTAGTAGGTAGAGGGCAGAAAATCGATATTCTTGCCGTAGGTTGTTCCCACAGGTTGTCCCCTTGTCTGGGTCTATTCTTCCCTAATTGATCCCAGAATTGGTTTATACGTCAAAATACTTACAATACATGACTTAGGGACTGAACTTGCTTTTTTTGGGCAGGGAGATCCCGGTCGCTTCTAGTCCAAGACTTAATTACCTAGGTAGGTTAAGTACCTACCTCTTGTTTGTTTTATCAGCTATGGGACTTACTCAACAATATGCATATCCCATAATGAATCCCATAGGCAGGCAGACAAAATCGCGTGGCAGTTATTCTATGCGGCACTATCGAAAGCCAGTTCTAATTATTCCGCTCTAGCAAAGCGTTAAGTCCCGTTGCGTTGGAATCAGCAAAAAATTGCCACTTGGCCCCAGATTGACAGGTATAAAGCGGTTTGCGGTATACCCCGACTTGATGTCGTGTCGACAATGCTTGATTGATTTTAGTACGTCAGGCTGGTACAGTCGACTACGAAACACTTTTGTTTGCCCAAAATTATACCTAAATTTGTGGTTGCCATTGCCACCAAACTCCATAAAAAATATGCTTTAGCTAGTAGGTCATCGACCTTATGGGTATAAAGTCGATGTAGTAGGTAGAGGGCAGAAAATCGATATTCTTGCCGTAGGTTGTTCCCACAGGTTGTCCCCTTGTCTGGGTCTATTCTTCCCTAATTGATCCCAGAATTGGTTTATACGTCAAAATACTTACAATACATGACTTAGGGACTGAACTTGCTTTTTTTGGGCAGGGAGATCCCGGTCGCTTCTAGTCCAAGACTTAATTACCTAGGTAGGTTAAGTACCTACCTCTTGTTTGTTTTATCAGCTATGGGACTTACTCAACAATATGCATATCCCATAATGAATCCCATAGGCAGGCAGACAAAATCGCGTGGCAGTTATTCTATGCGGCACTATCGAAAGCCAGTTCTAATTATTCCGCTCTAGCAAAGCGTTAAGTCCCGTTGCGTTGGAATCAGCAAAAAATTGCCACTTGGCCCCAGATTGACAGGTATAAAGCGGTTTGCGGTATACCCCGACTTGATGTCGTGTCGACAATGCTTGATTGATTTTAGTACGTCAGGCTGGTACAGTCGACTACGAAACACTTTTGTTTGCCCAAAATTATACCTAAATTTGTTTTTTCAAATGAGGAGCGAAAATAGTAGGTGAGTAAATACTAATAATTTGAAAGGGTAGGTACAAGTTAGAATATTGTGAATTGGTGCTGTTCTATCTAAGTCACCCTGACCGTAAAAGCTGTAACAAGGTGCCAGAAGTAGCTCTACAGTTCCTTTGTGTAGGTAGTAAAGTGAGAACCCATAGGATTTTAACAATTAGGTATTAAAGGTTTGGCTTAGCAACGTCAGAAATGATTGCCATAATTGCTTAACAATTTACAGACATCATTTCTATATCAACTAAAGCTTTACTAGCAATGAAATGGGAATTACCTTAGAATTATTACATTAGAATCGGTAAAATAGTAGGTGATAAATCTTGTAAATAACCAATATTATATTGACCAAGCAGCATAAAACAAAATATTCTCAAGCCTCCAATACATGTGCCCGTGCCCGTGGCCCAACGTTGCCGAGTGAAAGCCAATACCAACGTGTAGACGGCACGTATGCATTGCATTGCATTGCCTTGCCATCGCTCAGTATCGGTCGCCTAGATGGTCGAGTGAATACAAGCGCCAACGTGTCTTTAAGTAATTTGCAGTGACATCGCATGCGGTCGCTCTAGCTAGGCCACTCGCCTCACTTCGGAGCCGTGTCGGTTTTTCTGCACAAATCAAAGGCGCTAGCCTGCGCTCGGCCAATCGTGTCCACCTGTTTGTGTAGTTTGTGGTGCAATAGTTTGCGTAGACTTACCAAACGGCATCTAGACGGTGGCACTTGCCTTGTACCGATTTGCCTACGCTCGCGTTGGCCTAAGCTTGGCCAACATGTATTGGGGGCTTTATAGGTAAGTACCACAGATATCAGAAAATAAGTTAAGTATAAGTACCTAACAACTCATGACGATAACTAAGCTCGTGAACGTTCATGGCTTGATGTATAAATAATTATCTAACATCAACAACATTATTATTCCGATACTTACATAATGATCTTATGTTTTTAGTACGAGTAGGACAAAGGTCAACGTAAGTCAATACAAATGATCAAGGCTTGGGAAAAACCTTAGAGCCCGGCACCTTTGCAAAGACTTTTTTATTTATAAGAAATTAAATAATTACCGTCAGTGTGAAGGCTTATGCACTATAATAACAAAAATGTTTTTGGATTTGTCAAATATTTGATGTCCTGTAAGAAACAAAAAAAAGTGCGTTGATGTAGGCAATTACTAATATCACTGGCTGCAGGCAGATGCTGGATGCGTCAAGCTGAAGACAGGGCGCTATGGCTCTCATTAGAGGAGGCCTCTGTCCAGCAGTGGACTAGTATAGGCTGATGATAATGACAAATATCACTAGTGGGTTTTTGGCAATACGTTTGTCTTTTTTCATTCTATTACTTAGAAAACGATTGATAGAAGCGAA
This sequence comes from Eupithecia tripunctaria, assembly GCA_955876795.1. Taxonomy (NCBI): domain Eukaryota; kingdom Metazoa; phylum Arthropoda; class Insecta; order Lepidoptera; family Geometridae; genus Eupithecia; species Eupithecia tripunctaria. The sequence goes on from OY041618.1 coordinate 10,297,405, forward strand.
TCGATGAAGAAAACCTGTTGTGCCGACCCACCTAAGTGGGAAAAGGGTACGAGAATGATGATTATTTTTAACACTTGTAATCATATTACAAGTTCTTCGAATAAAATGACTAGAAACCTATCGAGCACTTTATTTATTATCGCACCACATTAGCTTGCCTTAGCTTACCAACTAATTTCCTATGCTGTGTTGCTTCTTACCGCTAAACTCAGATGAATAAAAAAGCAAGATAGAGTTTCGCCGGCCGACTCACCGATGGCGGCAAAACTAAGCCTAGCCGTGTACATACACAGTTACACGCACAGACATAAAACGAAACTAAGCCATACCTTGTCAGTCGAGCTATGCCGGCGCGCGGAGTGTCACGATATAATATTTCGTATTTTTTACAAAAACAATGTCAAATTGTGTTGTAAAATGGTGTAAAAACCAATTTTCAATACACAAGAAGTAGGATGGAATCACATTTCATACTTAAGTAAACTTAAAAACATATATTTTTAGTAAATCAACTTTATAAATTATCATGACAACTTGGAACACAAAACCGCCACAAGTGCTGCCAACACTAAGCGTCACAAAAGTTCCCGTTTGTTGAGGAAGTTATTAATGTGACGTGAAACGTAATGTTATGTATTAATTTACTTAGGTACCTATTTTTTTTTACCCGACTACCAACGGAGCATGGATAAATAAGGTTGGCTTCGTTTGTATGTTTGTAAGTAGCCGATTTTATTTTCTCACGTAGCGCTGAAACTATAAGTCCGATTTCAATAAATGAGGAGTCTAATGATTCGTCTTGATGCCCCGGTAGTTATAGGATAATTAATAACATCAGACGAACACTTTGAACGATACAATTTGAAAAAATGTCATCTTATCTACTATTTACTTATCCATTGATTCTGCTAATACAATAAAATATTAGGGGTAATTCGTTTTTACTACACGGCAACACTCATCAAACGCGCACATGTTTACGAAACCGGCATCAGTTTGTCGGCCGGCGTCACTCTGTCTTGTTTTTTACTTCGTCTGAGCCGCTAAAGGGCTACTTGGGACTAGTTTACGGTATGGTATGAATGAAATGCCAACTAGATACCGTTGGGCTTTCCAAGAACGGTAATGTTGGCTAACTACAAATAGTTCTGCTATGTTCCGTCACATATTCTCATAATGCTACATACCCACAACTTTATTGCCTTCATAGGTTAAACAAGGCAAATTGGTGAAATGAAATAAAATCCCTAAAACTTTGGCCTTTGACGGGATTCGAAAATTACCCAAAGGCACAGATTACCCCCCCAAAGGTGAGGAAGGCCGCACTATAACAACAAAAACCGTAGAGCTTTTTGTTGGCCTGTGGTGGAAAAAATTAAAACAATAATTTCGAAAAATTAAATACCTATTTAATTTTCCATGGATTTCTATTAAATGTCTTGAAAAATACGAAAATAGATATAGAATAATAAAAGTAATAATTAATACTGGACAATTCACACATCACCATCTAACTAGCTTCAAGCTAAGCAGAAAAATATCCTATTTTAACCGACTTCAAAAAAAGGAGGAGGTTCTCAATTCAACTGTATTTTTTTATTTTTTTTTATGTTTGTTACCTTAAAACTTTTGTCGGTCCGATTTTCATGATTCTTTCTTTATATGAAAGCTGGTCCTTCCCGTGTGATCCTATTTTAATTTTGTTTAGTTCTGACAATGGGATCCATGAAACTTTATGAGAAAACTATAAAAATAAAAGTCGGTTTGTAGTTTTTTAAAACAAAATTAATTATCATTGCCCTACTCATACTTAAGTAGGTATAGGTAGGTATAATATTCATTTTATCATGAAGTGTTTGACAGTTTTATTATGTTACACGCACGTTACACCTACCTTTGGATTTCACGGCAAATGTATGATCAAGGAGTTTCGTGTTTGGTGAATTTAAGCCTCAATGTCTCAAGCACAAAACAAGCAGAACTGCTATCCATCAAAACACGTGGTCGTAGGCAATTATCTTGTTGGTAATCGTAATCTGTGACTCACACAAGATTGCTGGTTCATTGTTGCCTCTACAAAGTTCCCGCAATTAGAACAACGTAATAAAATGTGTAGGTGTGTACCTACTTATGAACAATTTGTTCAACTACGCAGCGCGCAATAATGTTAAGATGGCAGTCACATTAGATGTTAACCTAGTTTTGTTCAAGACATTTTTGAAAACCTTCGTCCAACATCTAGGTGCCAAAAAGTCGTATTATTGAGCAGATTGATACGCTCCGGTAGGTGTTAACTAACTTATGACCACTTGCCCAATTTTCCGGCCTAAAAAATATCTATCTATGTAGTGTATTGTATTATGTATATCAATTACCTAGCACCCATAACATAACACAAGCTCTGCTTAGCTTGGGGCTAGATAATGCTGTGTGAATTGTCCAGCATTAATTTAATTTAATTTAACTTAACCGTTCGAAATTACAAAAAAATGTATTATATCTTATTGTTGACATTTTTTTTAACATGTTATATTAACAACATCTAACAACCGCATGGTATGTCGTCGCATCTTATTTTTCGTCTAGCTGTTATTCCGCCACACGCAACGTAAATTCCCAGTAAAATGTGATCAAAAATGACCGAGTTTTGACTCAGCTTTCCTGATAGGGATTAATTTGCAGTGACTGAGTCAATTTACATAAATCTGAATCGCGACGCCCCATCGTGGGCGCCACTGATTACTCATTCATTAGTTAGCATTAGGTTTTAACTAGGCAAAGTACCTACTTATCTGTGTGTCGTGTGTGTTGTTTTGAATATTTAGGAAGTACCTACCTAAGAGAATTAAATTCATCTTCCAATCCTATACCTAAAAATAAGTAACATATCTGTTGATTTTTCTATTTGGTATGGTAAACTAACGTAACTTAGGTACCTATGTAAGTTTTATATTTTACTAGCTGCGCCCCGCGGCTTCGCACGCGTTGTTCCTATTTTCTTTGCTATAAACCTCACGGAGCCCGAGACCTTTCCAACGAATGCAAAACCGTGGAAATCGGTTCGTGCGTTCTGGAGTTATAGCGTCAGGAAGGAAAACCAGACTTATTTTTATATTATAGATAATTTTACTTACATATTATGTAAGTAAGTATTTATCACCGTACCTATAAGGCATCACAACAAGTTGTAATATTAATTAAATTATTTTCACAAATTTTAATGGATTGAATAAGTATATTAATATTTATTATATATTGAATATAAATTATAGTGACTATATAGATAACTTTTTATGAGATAAAATTATCTATATAGTCACTATAATTTATTTTATTTTGAACACCTTTATGGTTATAAGGATCGTTGAATCCACTAAAATTTATAAAAATAATTTAAAAACCAAAACGTGCAAAACCGGATTAACAACTTTTCTCATTAATAAATAATACCTATCTAATAGTGATTCCGTGCGGTAACTCCCATTTGTTCTATAGAACTGTGACGTTATACATAGAACTTTTACAACTTTTCTATCCCTGCAGTTCCTTGCTAGAACTATACCGTGTCCATTTTGAATGAGGCATAAACTTAAACAAACCGCCCATACTTAACCTAAAATTCACTTTGTTGGCGCGTCCTTTTATACGTAATTTACATTACTTGTCGATTTTAGATCCTCCCTTCAATAAAAATAGCTTACAATTATATCTGAAACTCGACGCCAAGCAAGTGAGTTTTTGTTATTTGTATCGTGGTTTATTTACTAACATGCTCCATGCTGGATGGATAAACCATAGGTATTGAAACCTGTCCCAATTGTTCTATAGAACTAATAATAGCTGGTAACTTCCATACATACTAGATGATAGAATTCCATACATGATAGAATTGTTGGTCCATAGAACTGCACTGCGATTTTAACGTCACAAAAGGCAACTTGAGCACAAGGCCAAAGAATGTTCGGAAACACGAGTCCATAATAGGTGATGCAGTGATATTTTAACCCTTATAAGGCTAAAGTAAGTAACTACTTTCATATTAAACAAAAATATCAATACAATCCTTCAATTGCAATAAAAATAGGAAGACCAAGAAAACCATTAAATGCCTTTATTCGATAGTGTTCATTCGTTATTGGTAAGTATTTCTTATCTATTTATATTACGTACTAAAATCAATGAATAAAAATAATAAAAAATAGACACTATTGCCAAACTGTGGTAAATAAAATACACCGTATTGGTGTAACGTGTAACGTGTGTACCTACAATAAACAAGGCCGTCCGACATAAAACTGCGCTAAAAACAAATGACAAAGTATCTAATAACGGCCTAAAGTCAACATAACGGGTAAAATATATTTGCCTCGCATCTGCCGTTACCCGCTCTCAATAAAGCCTATTTCAGATTTGTCATATAGCTAAGAACCGAGTTTTGAAGCACCTTAAAGTGATAATAGAATACCTGATCATACAAATTGAAATGATTACGCTTTAAGTGTGCACCTCTTTCTGATTCATATGGGTGTTCACTTGTTTATGGTAAAGATCTCATTTATGTATTTGTCTGTGGTAAAGACTTTACACCATGATGAAGTGAAAACACTGGCATGCCAGATAAAGTAGGTACTAGTGACCAAATTAACAAAGTGGATAATTAGGCAAGAACATTATAATAATTATAGTACCTACCTTTATACTACAGCTATGTGTTGCTGGCTTAGAATTTACACCACCCCAACTCTTACTGCGGGTGTCGTAAGAGACGATTAAGGTATATCCACCAGGGGCGGGTGGCAGCGCCCCTTGCAGAACAATTATACCACAAAACTGCGATCCCCAACCCGCATGCCCAGCGTGGGGATTAAAGACATTACCCTCCATGAGATAAACGCCAGTAAGGCGCTTATCAAGGGGAGGCCTGCGTCGAGCAGTAGACCAATACAGGCTGTTGAGATTGAGGTTGAGGTATACTACATCTAATATCTAATTAATTAAGGCCTATAATATCTATGGTTTATCCATTTTGAATGAAGCATGTTAGTAAACAAAATACGACACAAATAACAAAATCTCACTTGCTTGGCGTCGAGTTTCAGATATAATTGTAAGCAATTTTTATTGAAGGGAGGATCTAAAATCAGCAAGTAATGTAAATTACGTATAAAAGGACGCGCCAACAAAGTGAATTTTAGGTTAAGTATGGGCGGTTTGTTTACGTTTATGCTTCATTCAAATTGGACACTGTATAGCTGTGGGCTATTAAAGGCCGATGATGATGTTGATGATGATATCAGTGTGAAACCCATTCACAGCCCATCCTCAGCGGTGCAAGGGGCTCGCTGGCTTTATGAAATGCAGAACATCTCTATCTGCGTCATCGATAGGTATTGAAAGTGTTTAGAAGAAATTTTAATATTTGCTCGATTAAAATCGAGCTTCGAGTAGATTACACCTTTTCTCTTTCTCTGAGTAAACAAGATTAGTCGCATGAATACTCAACAAATCTAACTACTTAGCTGGAGGCTGTCAGATCAAGCAAAACAACGAATTTTGAGAAAAATACTCGAATTCCATGGTCTTAAAACTCTTTTTTGTACACAAATAAAACAATAGCTACACCAACGTTGACAACATAAAGGATACACAATAATTAATGTTGTTTTAAAAAACTATAAATACTTAAATTTTTATAGTTTTTTTAATGGATTTTCATGGATCCCACTGTCAGAACTGAACCAAATTGAAATGGGACCACACGGGAAGCACTAGCTTTCATATAAAAAAGAATCATAGAAATCGGACAACCCAGTCAAAAGTACTGAGGTAACAAAAATAAAAGCAAAATACAGTTGAATTGAGAACCTCTTCCTTTTTTTGAAGTCGGTTAAGAGGCGAGCTTATACCTTCAAGAGTTTTCTTATAGCAAATCTTTTATATGGAGAAAGATAGTGCAATGAATATGGATAGTTAAGTGTACAAACAAAACAGAAAGATATGATATCATGAATAATCTTGTTCTAAATAACCCAAATTTAATAAATTCTAACATACGATAATATAAAATAAGATAAATACCTACTGATAAATTATTAATAAATATTCTGCTGTAACCACAGAGCTCTGTGATCTGTGGCTGTAACTATACAGAGAGCGAATGCTCTTTTACTTTTGACTTGAAATGCTAAGTGGCTGGCTTGTATTGTGTCAGGAAGAGCGTTCCAGAGTCTGGTTGCCATGATGGTGAATGAATCACTATAACAGCACGAATTATGCAGAGGAGTTTTCAGAAGGAGAAAAATCTTTAAAACCAACCATAGAGCCCTCTATAGGCTCTATGGATGGTTTGTATAGAACCCATAGATAAGTCCATTTTCGTGAGACGTTGTTGGGAATAATGCCTAGGTATAACCCGTGCGAATTAAGATGGCACCTGGGCTCGAAGCTTGATACTTCCCCTGTTGCCCATTTTCTTGCTATTACTTGTTTTAGTATTGGTTTTTTGTTAGGTTTTTATTTAAATCAGGTGCCATGTTAGTTCACCCGGGTTAAACATACTATGAAGAAAACTATAGAAGAATTCTAATGGTACCTAGCAAGCTATAAAACCTATAGATTACCAAAGAGTCGAAATAAAGCATAATTGCGCAAAAAGTCAACAATAAGAACAATAACGAAGTTAGAACATAATTGTATTGCCGTAATTAGACATGGAGTCGTGAAAGTACTTTTTCTCGGGGCCCCAGACAATGCACCACAAACAATCGTGTTTTGTCGTGTACCGAGGGCCGTAGAGCTAGCAATGGTTAGAGGTGACTAAACTATTTCATAATCGGAATAAGTTTTATTTTTTTAGACTAACCAAATAAGCACACTTATTGTCAAATCTTGTCATTACCTATATCTTTCTCCTCATTGCATTGAACGCGGTTTGTCATTACTGTAGTAGTAGGTTACCTAATCACCAAGAACATATTACTTTGGTGCTTTTTAAGCTCTGTTTACTTTGTAGCTTAAATAATATTATCACATAATTGTAATCAAAAAACCACAGGGTATTTGACATGGTTAGCAAAGGCTTAGAGGCACAGGCTGATCTTACGAATTAAAAAATAATGCGTGTAATTTTACTAAACTTGATGCCAGTGTCACTCAGGATGATGCAAGAATTGCAACCCCTGTAGGTACAACATAAGTTAAAAAACATTTATGGTGGAATAAAAAAGTCCCATACATACATGAACCCTGAAAGCAAACCACTACACTTTTGGGAAGTCTTATAAAACTACAGAAAGGTGAAAGACAGAAGTGACGATAAAAGCCTTTTTTGTAAGCTTGATGAGCGAAAATCAATTAAATGCGCAAGGTAGATAAGTGTTACGTTACATAGTGCTAAAATAATTAACAACTACCTGTGTGGCCTAGTTCTTTATTCGTTTTATTACAGAAACATGACTACTTCAGCTATTTTCTATTGCACAACGTTCGTTTAATTTTACGATGCTGTTCAAGGTTCATAACTTTTGAAATCATTGACTTCTAGTTACCTTACCATTTACAATTTTTTTGAATAATTAATTATGCTCACTTATTTGTAGGTTAGGTATAGTCAGCAAAAATTGCGCCTTTCCACGACTAGGGTGATTTTTCTGTGAAATGACTAGTTTAGGTCGATTTCTTTTGTTCTTTACGCAAAGCAAAATAGTTTCAAACTGAATAGGCACTCCGTTTGGCGATAGTACGTAGGCGTAAGGTAATTTTGTTATTGCCTCGATAAACCAGAAAACTATCTAGCTATCATAGTAAAAACTACGTTTAAAGGTGATTTTGGATAAAACAGATAATTCTTATGCTGGAATCAAACATAGGCTACTGTTTGATTCCAGCACAAGAATTATCTGCACGCAAAATTTCAGCCCGATTCGTTCAGTAATTTAGGCGTGAAGAGATAACAAACATCCATACATCCATCTATACAAACTTTCGCATTTATAATAATTTTAGTGTGATTTTCCACGTAACCTGTGTTGAGAGCTTTAAAGCTTGGTCTATCTGCTCGTTACGTAACTCTATGTAAAGTCTGGAGCGATGCAGAAAGTGAGAGTGATGGGATGCGCTTGCGCTTGTCTCGTGAATGGCGTCGATAATTAATTGACGACCTTTGAACACGATTACCACTCTTACTTTTAATACGACTCGGTAGGTTCCCTAATAAACCAGCGCTAGTTGGAAATAAATAATGCTGAACAATCCACACAGCATCATCTAGCTTCAAGCTAGAAGAGCTTGCGTTTTTTGTACCAGATGACAGATGTATACAAGACTAGCTGCGCCCCGCGGCTTCGCACGCGTTGTTCCTATGAAAATATTAAAAGGTAATTTTCATCCCACGGGAACAGATTTATGGGATAAAAAGTAGCCTATGTTTTATTCTAGTATTAGAATTACCTGTATGCAAAATTTCATCCAGATCCGTTCAGTAGTTTTGGCGTGAAGAGGTAACAAACATCCATCCATACATCCATCCAAACTTTCGCCTTTATAATATTAGTGTGATACAATATGAGATTCAATATAGTTACCTATCTATACCTAGGTCGTTCTTCTATCGTGAATTTCAGATAATTCGGTTTGACATTATCATGTTTCGTGGTGACGTCTAATTTTTGTATAGGCTCTAGTTGGTTTTTAACTGCTAAGTTCATCCATCACCTATCATTGCCTACTTATGTTAGGTCGGTTTGTGTCTTTCACCTAGCACCTTTTTCCACTTTTAAGCTGAACAATCAAGGAAATCCATCTACGGAGATTTTTATTCAGCAGTGCGCAGAAGTGCACCGAGTGTGTCAAAGGAATTCAATCGTTACTAATGCTGTGCCCGGAAGAGACGCTATTAGCTATAACGCCGCCCGTTGTACATTATCTGTATTTGTGTTTCTTGGTATGTAAGCTGCGCCCCGCGGCTTCGCACGCATTGTTCCTATGAAAACATTAAAAGGTGATTTTCATCCCACGGGAACTGATTTATGGGATAAAATGTTGCCTATGTTTGATTCCGGGATGAGAATTACCTGTATGCAAAATTTCAGCCAGATCCGATCAGTAGTTTTGGCGTGAAGAGGTAACAAACATCCATACATCCATCCAAACTTTCGCCTTTACAATATTATAGTGTGACTATGTAGCTGCGCCCCGCGGCTTGGCGCGGAGAAATGGTTTATGGGATAAAAAGTATGTATAAAATGTGTATTTCCAGGCCTAGAACTACCTTTATGCAAAATGTATACAAACTTTCAAGTTTATAATATTATTAGAATCTTCAAAGTAAGTACTATTTGCAGCCGCAATCAAGTTTTTTTCGGTTCCATACGATTTTATACAAACGCATCGGATTCTAAAATTCTCTCAGCATATTTGTACGAAAAGGTGTGCATCCAGCTAAAAAGGACAATACTTATTCCCATATTCAATCTATCTTAGACAGATAATCGTTTGCACCAAAAAAATCTTAAGAAATCCACCGTTATCATAATAATTATCAGTGAGCATTCAACAAACCATCAATGTAGTAATCCATCACCCACCAAGCCGCTTTTGTCACCATTTCTGATTTATAAGCAGAAGACCATTAGACTTCCTACTTTCATACAATAAGCTAATAAAATTATCTAACAACGCTAACAGGCAGATGTTTGTGTTGTGCTCTATGGTTTTGTACTTACAGTGCACGGTGGTTGTGGGTGCACATTTTACCAGCATAAGCTTTAAAAACGAACGGAATTTCATGACGATACTATGTCCTGTCAAAGTTTTTTCTTCTTACAATCAGGTCATGAGTTTTTGCATTAGCTCTTACGATTTATCATAAAATACATAATAATAGTTATAGGTATATTGAAAAAAAAAAAAAATTAACCACCATGTTGGTAACGCACGCACCCAAAGAAAATGCCACAGTTCTTGGTGTCAGGTCATATCTAACGACTTCAATCTATTTCTGCGGTATATTTGCATACACTGCCGCATCAAAAATATAAGGGATTATACTGCAACGCTTTGTAATTCGATCTAGGAGAAAGTTTTGACGATTAACCAATAAGATATGACAGAATACGCAATATTTATAATAATATCATCAGAGGGCCTAGACAGACAATTATAACTATCGATATCGAAAGCTACAGTGGAAAAGTCAAAAAATGTATAGATTTGAGATGTCACGTGATCTGTTTCGAATCGCTTTATAGCGAATGCCGGTTGGCTATGCCTTCTAATCGCGTAAGTTTAAAAAACTTTAAAATTCGATAGTTTTCTTGCATAAAAGGATAGGCGAGACCATTGATTTATTAATAACGAAGATGAGGCACTGGTTGCTCGAAAGTGGCAACCTCAAATTGTGTAAAATTGTGTTCTCCCACATCAGTCACCGTCTGACCGGCGGCACGGGCGGTCGTGATTCGCGTGAAATATTGTTGTCTCAGTCTCACTTCGGTCCTAGATACGTCTTTCCGTCTTTGTTCTTCTTTGTATTGTGTAAGCGTAATTGTTTGCGTGTAGTTGTAACACATGCCAATTTTTGAGTAAGGGCTGGGAGAACGTAACCTATCTTCCCTTTTTAAATCAATGGGCGAGACTTGTAATTTTCAGCAATGTGCAATCTCAACAGCCGCACACTTTAATATTCTACGGTCTATGGTTTAGTGGGCGTGTGTCGTAGACAATACTCCTATACGGTAATGTAATGGCCCAGCTGGTTACTTTCACTTCAACGGATAACGATGTTTTGATAAGTTAGTTGGTTCCTATAGTTGGTTTATGAACAATTGATTATTTGGCAAACAGTGTATCGTCACCGAACTACCAACCAAACTCAACAGCCTGTATTGGTCCACTGCTGGACGCAGGACTCCCCCTGATAAACGCCTTATTGGCGTTTAACTCATGGAAGGTGATGCCCTTGTTTAATTTAATAATTTTCCGACTAGTATTGATATAGATCAGTTGAGTTACCAGAGGGCCACGATAATGTATCAATCGAAAATCGAATGAATAGTCAAAAATGTATGGGTTTGACATATGTCACGTAATCTGTTTCGAATATTTTTGTTTTTAACCGATTTTTAAAAAAGGAGGAGGTTCTCAGTTCGACTGTATTTTTTTATTTTGTTTTATGTTTCTTACCTCAGAACTTTTGGTTAGTCCGATTTTCCTGATTCTTTTTTTTATATGAAAGCTGGTGCTTCCCGTGTGGTCCCATTTTAATTTGGTTCAGTTCTGACAATGGGATCCATGAAAAGACTTGACAAAACTATAAAAACTGAAGTCCAGAAACAAAATTTAATACTTCGAGGCCCTCTGTAGATTGTTTGCATCAGTCTGCTTGCATGTTTCAATTGTAAATACTATTTTTTATTTATTTCTATAATGCGATTGTATTTTTTATTTTTCAATAAAGATGTACATAAGTATTTTATGTTTTCAACTTATAATTTGATTGGTACCAAAAAAACGAAAACCCGTAAGTAAAGTAACTAATCAAACTAAAAAACCTTGATTGTTTTGAAAAGCAAAATTTCGAATCGTTTAATTTAGCACTGTTTGTATGTAGATGGAGCCAAACCACCTCGAGATCAGAGGTACCTATTTACATAACTGTTTAAAAAAGTTTATAAAATTGTAACATAAATAAATAATGCTGGACAATCCACACAACATCATCTAGCCCCAAGCTAATCACAAGCAGTTGAAACACAATAATACAATGCATACGTAGACATTTTTGTTTCATAAACGCTGATACAAATGTTACCTACCTAACACACGATAGAGAAAAAAAATACGTGTGGCACTCGGGGACTGCCGCGGTAAAGCTATTGCAATGCCATCTAGAGGCGAGTTGCTGAACTAAAGAGACAAACGTCAAGGTTTTTTCGTTACGGAAAAACCTTGACGTTTGGATTCGGTCCCCGCGCTCAAGGCCCGCGATAGAAGCTATGCAATAGCTTAAAAACATTCCAAACGTACTTTTTAAGTATGAATTTTCAAACTTACCAACAAATCATTGACCCTGCAGCACTGCCATTTGATTTCTGCCATCAAATCTTGTACAACAAATTACCAAACTCTCGATAAATAACGGAAACACTGAAAAGAACATCCATAGAGTCAATAATCGAATAAAAATACAAAAAAACATCATTCATGTCTTGTCCAAAGACTCCTCCTTTGAAAATAACAAAGAAAGAGATAAAAGTGCAAAGTAAACAAACGGTGGCATCATTAAAGTGACATTGGTAAAAAATAGTAAGATAGATAGGGGAAGAGACGAGACGAGGGACATTGGGGGTCGTGGGAATCGTACAAACGAATTTGCATCAACTCTATGTATTTTACTAGGAATTAAATTAAAAGGAACCTAGCGGCTAGTACATTGGTATGAGAGGCGCATCAACTTTTGTTTTTATTATAAGTTTTTATATATACGTTATTTTAAACTCTGCCACTTTTAAATTATGTAACCAATTGTATGTGTGTGTTTTATGTGACAAATAAATGATTTACTTACTTACTTACTACTAATAATAAAAGTAAAAAGAACTTTATTCCATATCATATCACGCAAGTAAAATTTAATAAGTAGAACGATATTAATAGATTCAGGCGTTACTTTGGGGAAATCCATTGTAATAAGGATGAAAATATTTAGTAACAATTCCGTGACTTTATTTATAAATATTTTCATCCTTAATTAAAACGTCATCAATACAATTTTATCAATAAAACAAAAAAAATATATAGTTATGCACAGTATAAGAATGCTCAGGATATGAAGTACTTACAGAATTCAAAATGTCATGTGTCATGAAAGTCATCAGCTACTCATGTTTGCATGTAGGATCTACAGCTGGCCTAGCACGGGGATTGTTGTCTAGGGTAGAATAGAGAAAAATTACATCACATCGTTATACATTGCGTAAATTAATGACGTTGAACGTCTGAATCTCAAACATTTTATGCATTCGATGACAAAGGGACGCAATTTTCCTCCTACAGATTCTGCAGTAGGCAGTAGTCTCGATCTATAGCTTGTCGGGTCTACATATTTCCGGCCTGCTCTAGATAAAATAATAATTTGTGGGAAAGTGTTGTGTAAGTCTTCAGTCAATTTATAAAATTGCATAGTACTTACCTACTCATTACATAGTTAGTTTGCCACTATAACGATCAAAACTTGTCTTTACAAATAATTATAAGTATGTAATGATTTTAAATAACTCATTGCTTTTATTTATTTAACAGGTATAATTATTTCAGCGAAGGACATATATTATGACATAAATAGGTAAAAAACTCTGCAACCGCCTAACTACTTATAAATAGATAATTGATTTTGTTTAAAAAAAATATAAAGTGACTTCATTTATGACCAAATTAAAATGGGACCACACGGAAAGCACCAGCTTTCATATAACAAAAGAATCGTGAAAATCGGACTTAGTCAAAAGTTCTGAAGTAGGTAACAAACTTAAAAAAATACAGTCGAATTGAGAACCTCTTCCTTTTTTTGAAGTCGGTTAAAAATCATGCTTACGTCAAATGAATGTGCACAACTTATAAACAACAATAAAATATATTAATTAATACCTACCCATAGATTTGCATGGAGTAGGTTACCCATCATGCTGTGTATGAATAGCTTTATTTATCACATCGTTACTCAATGCCCGCATTTAGGCATGGTAATGAGTCGGAAACACTTCTATTTATTCCATTGTTGGTAACTATTAGACTAATCTTTTGTCACGAGATGTTTATGGCAACCCAGAGGCAAAAAGTACAAAATCATGAACTGGTTTTTGCTCAACGTGCCTTATTGTTATGGTAAACAGAGGAAGTAAACTATTACAATGATTATAGTCTTAGAGATTTTCTGTTGATAGGATGCCATAAAAAGATAAATCCTAATAAGTCACACATCACAATCATCACTGATTTATCATCTCAATTATTAAAAAGGAAGAAACAAACAAAGATTAGGCTAGAATCAAATCACTCAATATAAAATACGCGAAATAAAAAGCAAAAAGTTCGATTATTGTTCAAATTTGGTGGATAAGTTCACATTTCTAACATCTAGAGGCGAGTTGCTGAACTAAAGAGACAAACGTCAAGGTTTTTTCGTTACGGAATTTCTGGATTCGGTCCCCGCGCTCAAGGCCCGCGATAGAAGCTATGCAATAGCTTAAAAAGAAGAATTATCAGGGAATCTGCAAAGCAAATCTGATCAACACAACCATTAATTTTATCAATTTGTAAAACTTTTATCCGTTACTTTTAGATCATCAATTTCAACGTTATTTCTCCCCTATGGCGTCACCATTGATCAAATCAAAATGTATTTTGTGTGGAATTGTCAAACACCCAGCAGCGGTCGGTAACGGCCGGTGGTGTCTCTAAGGCACATTTTAATTTTCTTTTAACTTCCAATGTCCGAAACTGTGATTTAACTATGATGATCTCTCTATGCGTTTATACATAAAATTTATTAAAACAGGTATTCTGTTTGTACTAACGCTGCTCTTACATTCCATGAAATTTTTCTAACATAAAAAAAGTTTTGTAAGGAATGGTTACCCGAAATAATGAGATTTTATATTATTTATTTTAAAAAAAGTTTAGCTTTTTCTTCTTCATCTATACATAATATGAATAATTATATTTACGCGCGCAATTTTGAAACAACAACGTTTGTTGTATTTCATGGTTTTCCATCAATCGGTTTACATTTATATATCTAAGTACAAAAAAAATACTGTTCCGTGATATTTTCTCATTAATCGACGAATTAGCGAACAAAGAGAACCTAAATCTAGTTTAGCGTGATCCTACTATTGTTATTGATAATACTTGACCATACTTATTAAAGATGCATTTTGTTTTCCATGCCCCTACCCCTTCACAGCATTTCAGAAGTTTCTTCAATCTTACGGTGATCTGTAGGCCTAGCACGGGGATTGTTGTCTAGGTAGAATATAAAAAAAATTACGTCACTTTGTCATAGAATGCGTAAAATGTTTGAAATTCATTTCTTCAAATTCAATAATTTACGGAATGTATGACGATGTGAAATCATTTTTAACCGACTTCAAAAGAGGAGGAGGTTCTCAATACGATTGTATTTTTTTATGTTTGTTACCTTAGAACTTTTGACTGGGTGGTTCGATTTTCATGATTCTTTTTTTATGTGAAAGCTCCCGCGTGGTCTTATTTTAATTTGGTTCATTTCAGACAATGTGGTCCATGAAAATCCATGAAAAAATTATAAAATTGAAGTCGGTTTATAGTTTTTTAAAACAAAATCAATTATTCTCTATTCTACCTTATACAACAATCCCCGTGCTAGGCCGGCTGATACAGTCATCTTATAGTTAAGATAGGTAATTAAAGGGTTAGTAAGATAAGATATCTTATTCACAGTTTCAGTGCGTTTCCCACAGCGAGCATCATACAAGCTGCAGCCGGATGCAAACGAATGCACCCGGGTCATCGCAGCACATGCCGGCCACATTCATTAATTTGCGATGGGAACAAACTTCAATGCATCTTTGTTTTGTAGTCTTTGCTTTTGTTGGAGCTTCTTTTTTGAATTCTATAAGTTGATGTGAATAATAAAATAATAAAAATTATAATGTTGGGCAATCTACGTATAGGTGTTTGATTTTTTCATTCTTGCACGAAAGATAAACAAACCCGCCGTGCTTAACCTTAAATGAACTTTCTTGTTGACGGTTTTGAAATATAATGGAAAGTACTTGTTGATTTGAGATCCTATCTTCAATAAATATAATTCAATTATATATTTTTATCTCGACTGCAAGCATGCGAATTTTAATTTATGGTATTGGGTATTGGTTGACATAATTTGCAGGTATATGACAAACTGATCATTGTAGGTATTGGCAGACCTCATCGTAAGCAGATCTTTTTTTATCGGTAATAGTTAACTAATATACCTACTTAATTAATGAATATTATTCATTACAACCAGACCCGGTATCTGCAGATCTTACTTGTCCCTCATCAGGAAATGAACCCCTAACCTAGTGGGCCTGCGTCACCGAAGAAAAAAATTAAAGCTTTAACGCAAATCAGATTTAATCAGGTCAAAAACTACGCAAATACCTCAAACTCAACTCAACAACCTATACCTATTAGTCCACTGTTGAACGTAGGCCTCCCCCTGATAAGTGCCTTATTGGCTGTTATCTAATGGGGGTAATACCCATAATCCCCACGCTGGGCATGTGGATTGGGGATCGCAATTTGGTGGTAGAATTGTTATGCAGGAGGCGCTGCTGCCCGCCTCCGGTAGATATCCGTTAGTCGCCTCTTACGACACCCGTGGGAAGAGTTGGGATGGTGCATTTTCTATGCCGGCACCACACGGCAACGCTAATACAATACAAGTTAAATCTTCGCCGACTCGACATCGACTTGAGACGTGCTGATAAATTCTGTGTCTTTAATTTGACTTTCGATACCAATAATAGCTTCTAGCTGGCATGACTCTGTTCATTTCACAGTATTGAAATTTCTTATCAAAGCTTTTGACAGGGTAATTACGATATGATAAGAGATAAGAGGAGTATCAATATTTTACTTTCGTCAAAAGTTTTAGATGTATCACCACTACACTTTTTGAGGCTTGACTTTTAACATTGCGTGGTTTACGTCTAAGCCTTTTCACACTGGCGATATGCGAGCCATTTCAAGCGAAGCTATTGTGACAACTTGAACAATGGCGTCAACGGCACTAGGTACTTTGAGTAGGTAACAAAAACTTAAATACATTATCGATTTATCATTATCATCATCATCAGCCTATATTAGTCCACTGCTAGACCTGGGCCTCCCGTATAATGAGCGCCATAGCGGCTTGTTTTCAGCTTGACGCATCCAGCGTCTGTCTGCGGTCTTTCCCTGATCGTCATCCCACCTAGCCGGAGGGCGCCCTACACTACGTTTGCCGAGTTGCGGTTTCCAATCAGGAACTCGTTTAACTCATACCATACCCCAAGACAATCCACACAGCATCATCCAACCCCAAGATGCCCCTAGGTAAGTAATAAGGCACCTATGTTTGTTTCTACAGCAACGAGTTTTTAATCTGTGATTTCTACAATCAGTGCAAGGTTCTTCCTTTCTCCACTCTAGTTCTCCAATGTACTTTACATTCAATTATACGACTTTCAAGTAAAAAATCTTTAAACTCGTCACCATCACAAGAATACCTACAAAATACCTTAACCCCACAAGGAACGCTTCAAAACTAACATCAGTCAAACCGTCTCTAATCCAAATCGATTCATCTAAAGCCGTAACCCGGACCAAATTAAAGGATAATGGTGCATTTGGGCTCTTTGTGTATCGTAGGCCTGTCAGTCCCATGATTGCCGTGGCATCAGTCAACGCGGGACCCACCGCGCGCTGTGGATAAGGACTCATCATCAGCATCATCCATCCTGTGACAGTGGCTACTTTGTTTGGTAAAAAAACATTGTTGTAAAGCGCTCGACTGCTGCAACTCGCTATGGGCTTTTATTAGTAGAATTTTCTGTGGCGCCACAGAAATGTATATTTCTTTGTGTGGCAGTATTTTTAGAACTATCAAAGGATATGCTGGATATGGGCTATTCAAAATCTCCGGGAGATACTACCAAAATCGCATTTGAGTGAAAGCCAGTCAAAACCCGGTTTCGATGACGAGGTTTCTTTCATTTGTCCGGAGTTTCCGATTACTAGATTCTAGTATCTCCTTAAGTGTTATCAATCACAAATAGTCTCTGAAAATAATCTGGCCTTAAATTCCATCGATAGTCTTCCATTCGGGTGAGTATCAGTGAGTTTAAGACTGGACCAATCGTCCTTTATGCACGGTTGCTTGGTTCAAGCCATTAAGCAGCCTTTTTGAAAAAAAGGTTTTCACTTCCACCTCCAAAACTGCGTAGGTGCGCAATTTAACTGGTTATAGCGTCACATTGGAGCAGATAACGACACAATTGTTCACGTGCCTCGTAAATAACAACATTATTAACTGGAACAACAAGTCTATTAAGACTTTCTTCGTCATCATCTAATCTACAGCCTTCGCTTCGCCCACACATTAGGGTCACAAACAACTTCCAGAAATACTTAGCTCCTATCCTACTGCTTTATCAATATCAACCCCTTACGTATAGAGGTTTGATTCGTAAACGAAGTTATAAATAAAACCTCCTTTAGTAGCTCAAAGAGTATCTAAAGAAAAGTAGGCGAAGATAGTATATATTTTGAAGCCGGATAAATAGAAGAATGACAAATACATTTTGTTCTTTTAAAATTATCCTCAACCTCAACCTAAACAGCCTGAACTAGTCTACTGTTGGAGGCAGGCCTCCCCCTGATAACCACCTTATTGTTTTTTATCTAATGGAGGGGTAATAATCCCCACGCTGGGCATGCTGGTTGAAGATCGCAGTTCACTGGTAGAGCTGTTCTGCAGGGGGAACTGCTGCCCGCCCCCGGTGGATATATCCTTTAGTCGCCTCTTACAACACCCACGGGAAGAGATGGGGTGGTACAAATTCTTAGCCAGCCCCACGCAGCTAGCCAGCACCACATAGATCTCGCTTTGAATGATCATGAAATTAAAAACGATAAAATCGGTAGTAGACGTCTACAACAACCAGAGAGTAAAAACTAGCTGTTATAATTATTTTACTCAACGATTAATTAAATCACCAATGAGGAAAAACAACGTGTAATAATCAGGAAACTACGCCATGAGCCAACTCAATCAATGCCCGATATTTTTAATTGACGCAGAATGTTCAGGAGATAAAATACCATGCCTACGTCAATTATTTTTATGCCTTATTTGGACATAGAGCAGCTATGGATATAGATTTATGGAATCCAATAATGCATGATGTGGCATCTAGAGAATACCCGCTGATACGTTATAAAGGTTCTACTAACATAGCTGGCAGGAACGACATCTTCTTTTTAAAATACATGAGGATATTTTCAAGGTATGTGGCTTAGAATTTGCACCTTGTCTTCCCGCGGCTGTCGTAAGAGGCGACTAAGGGATATCCACCGGGGTGGCGGGCAGCAGCGCCCCCTGCAAAACCATTATACCACCAAACTGCGATCCCCAACCCGCCTGTCCAGCGTGGGCATTATAGCCGTTACCCTCCATGAGATAAATGCTAAAAAGGCGTTTATCAGGGGGACGCCTGCGTCCAGCAGTGGACCAATACAGGATGTTGAGTTGAGAGTTGAGTTGAGGATATTTTTGTGTTTCAGGATTAAATTCAGGGACGACTTCTACAGCCGGCGGTATTGTGGGGAGTCAAGAAATAATCCACAAAATAATAATATATTAATTAAAATAATATAAACGCTTAAAAATTTTTAGAATAGATTTGTTAACATCCGCGAAACTATGCTCATACTTCTAGATGTTTCTCCTAAAATAATTTAATTTAGAGAATTACCATCAAGGCTTTCGTTGACGATACTATCGCCGACGATACTCTCGCTTACGAAGGTGGTTACTAATACCTAATAAGTAAACAATTAACCAAGCTTCCTTCCTCGTGACAAGACCAAAGTAAAGCATATCCTAGGAAGATATTAACAACAGCAGTCACTGTTGACTGCTGATAATTAATTTCTGTGTCATGGCGTCATTGGCTTTCCGGCTTTCGAAAACATTGAAAAACACAAACAAAGTTGTTTTTGCATGAGCAGGTAAATTGATTGTTTTTTTAATTTGATAAAAAGTTGTGGTTTGGGAATTAACAATTATGTTTTTGTTAGGGATTTGGTCGACTTTTGTATGAACAAGATTAACTGCCAAAAACGAGTTCACGCAATATTGTAACTTGTAATTTGCTTTTTGTTTTGAGAGCTATCCATAGGTATGGATAGATCTTTGTCTTTTTTTAACTAAACGGCGACAGATGAATCTTGGTGGTGACTTTGCTTAAAGTACTTCTTAACCCAATATCCAGCACAGTTTTGGGCAAACGCCTAATACTACAAAATGCTGAGTTAAGAGTGGCAAAAGTGGCCGTCGTTTCCACGGGTTAAGTACCCATTTTACGCTATGCAAATTTCTACCCAAGAACATACACAAGAAAAAATAACTAACTTAATAGTATTTTTTTCTTGTGTTTGTTCTTGGGTAGTAATCTACCTTTAGTTGATATGGGTTACGCTAGGTTTCGCCCTTGACAAATAATTAAGGGGGAATACTGGAATAAGTCTTGTTTGTAAAAGAAACACGAGAGTTAGACAATGAATCTTATAAAACCTATGTAGGTAATCACATTAAATCACAAGGGCATTTGGTTATAAAATAAGTGAATTTTATCTTATAATATAACATTAGGTATCCAGGAAACAAACTAGTTGATTTGATATCATCCATCATACCTGAATCAAAAACTGCCACTGTACAAATTCTCACGCCTCATGACACCGATTTACGCTGCGTGATGCGTGACACAACGAAATTCGGGAATAATCGGAATTTATCGTTTTTAAACCAGCTGGAAACACTTTGATTGATGAACTTTCATCAATTTGTATATAAACTTTTAACAGAAGTGTTGACTGTTTAGATTATTTCCAAGCGATAGGTTATATTCACAGATAGGTTATACTCACAGAAATGAAGATTAAATATAATAAAATACACATTAACGTAGGCACAGAAATTCCTTAAATTGTATGCTTTGTTATAATTATGTTAACAAGGCAGTCAAGTTAGACAAATTATCGACTCAATCCAAATTCCTGTAAACTGCATAGGGTTAGGCATAATCTGCTAAGTGAACATTGATTGAGAAGATATTTTGGTGTTATTTGACAATCCATATTGCCATTATTAAATACCTTTATGGTAATGCCTTCTACAAAAGGTTTTTTAGTCAGGCAAAGACTTTAGGACTTCTACGTACCTATGTTCCCTGTTTGTTCTAAACATACAATTTATTCCTTATTCTCCAATAACGCGCCTTATTGGTTTTTATGTCATGGGTACAATCCCCACGCAGGGTATACCATGCAGGTTGGGGATTGCAGTTCAATGGTAGAATTGTTCTGCAGGGGGCACTGCTGCTCGCCCCCGGTGGATATTCCTTAGCCGTATCTAACAAATGGCTGTCTGGTGCTGGCTTAGAATTTGCACAACCCCATCTCTTCCCGTGGGTGTCGCAAGAGGCTACTAAGGGATATCCACCGAGAGGCGGGCAGCATCCCCTGCAGAATAATTAAACCACCGAACTGCGATCCCCAACCCTCATGCCCAGCGTTGGGATTATAGGAATTACCCCCATTATAAACGCCAACAAGGCGCTTATCCGGGGGAGGCCTGCGTCCAGCAGTGGACCAATACAGGCTGTTGAGGTTGAGGTTGAGGTATCTAACGATATCCGCGAGAAGAAGAAGCTGCAAATTCTAAGCCGGCACCATGCAGCAATTCTTCAACAAAATATAACAATCTCGATGACTAAGTCTACGGTAGCTCCGTTCACAATTTGGTAATATTTCGAGCGAGTTACAATTACAATAGCAAAAGCACAATGCACTCAGTCTGTTGTGCAAACTGATGCTTATCTCAGATTGAACTGATACTGAGCTGGAATTCTCTGTGGTTGAAAAATATTATTAATAGAACGAAGTGTCTATTGTGCTGTTAAAGATATTAATATGCAGATTTCACGCTAGCAATATTGTCACCTTAGTTGATAGAGATGTAGATTTTGATTTAGTTCCGGTCTCACATAAATTGAATTGGCTTGTTCCCAGAGGTCCACAACTCCATTATTCAAAAAAAAATTGTTTCAGAATATAATTACCAACGGGTCCATGGAATTGTTTGGCAATAAAGGCTTCGGTTAGATAGGTAGGAAAAATTTCACAGGTTGACCAGAAAGTGCTGTGATTATCATCATCAAAGTCTTGTCGTAATCCACTCTTCGATATGCTTACTTAGAAGCTGCTACTAGCTATGTTTACTTTGGGACTAGCTAGATAATGCTGCGTGGATTGTCCAGAGCGCGGCGTTATTTATTGATTGAAGGGTAAAATGGAATAGTAAAAAAAAACAACCTAGGCTTCTTCGAAATCCTGGCAAATTAGAAGGAAGAAGTCGTTCTGTTATTAGTGGTAGGGTATCGTCCCAGTCTACCAACAGGAGTAGGTTTGGTGTAGGATGGTTCCGCAGCAAGGTCTCCATGTCTCTGATATCATTAAACCAACACGGTTCGGAAGTCGACAAGTCCTCAGCTATGCTTTGAGAGAAAGTATTGTGCAAACTAAATCATTATTCATAATCTCTTTAGCCCACACAGGTCCACTGCTGGACATAGGCTTCCCGCATATAACGTTGCAAATGGCGGTTCTGCCTGAGCCATCTCTATCCATCGAGTCCCTGTGTGTGACCGCTACATTATCGTCGACCCATCATACAGAAGCTCACCGAGACTCTCACGAATTTTGGGAAAACCGTTCCCAAAGTGTAATAACTTTTAAATAAACATAAGCAAGTTTTGGCCCGAACTAAAATATGAAAACACGCAATCTTTCTTTGTCGCAACTAATTTTTCCCAAACTACACAAAAGGCTTTGTTTCCAAACGGTTTAACTTCAAAGTGCTCACGCTCGGACTTTCGCAAAACATTTTTATTCCTTTGAAGTTTATTGTGAAACCTTGCGTTAACTGAAAATATTAAAAGGTACGTGGGTTAAAATATTATGCCTAATAATGATACTTTACTAAAGTACCTACCCACCTTATGAGAACCATGTTTGGACGTAACATCTTAAATTATAAAGTTACTAAAGCAATAAAGGTACAAAGTCTTACAACTGTATAATTGATTTGAAAAACTGACGTGACTTTATTAAGCAACCTAGAATTCAGCTCGAATTGGCCAGATAATAAATAAATAATAAATAATGCTGGAAAATTCACACAGCATTATCTAGCCCCAAGCTAAGCAGAGCTTGTGTTATGGGTACTAGATAACTGATATACATTACCTATAGGTCATTTATTACTTAAGAGTCATTAAGTCATTAGGTATTTACCTGCCTAACAATAAGGTTTCGAATAAATAGCTCAGTCAGGTAGTGTGTCATAATGGGATCGCAAAAGCATTCGTCCTGTTTGAGGTTGTCCATTGGTCCCACTTTCTTGACATAAGGATTGTTACCGTCAACCTACATTAGCATTATTATAATTCAACCCCTTGTAACCAGTTTGATTGAGATCAATCCACCCATGAACATTAAGTAGATTCGCATTGACTCACATTTGATGAAATGGGGTTCAAGTTCTCACGTCACTCCATTGACGTGACGTCATCGAATAATTATGTGTTACGTCAAATAATGGCTCAGTAGGTGGTCCACACTATGTTGAGTGGATCTGGCTTCCTGCTGGTCCTTTGGTTTGCCCAAGGGTGTATTGTTCCCGATCATTTTACTCGTGAACGAGGTATGAGTAGCTTGTTTTAATTGGTGCATGTGAGCTTTCGGTAGGTGCCTATGCTGTACCGCTGTACGGTCTCAGAATGTAGGGCACCCCTAACTTATATTGCTTACCGGAATAAGAACATCAGAATATAACAAGTTCTTTTTTATTGGGAAAACTGTGACCCGATTAACCTAGCTAGAATTCAAGGGGTTAATTTTATTTGATAGGAAAATTGATGAAAACCGAAATGTAAAAAGATTTATAGTATTAATCAATTGCTTAAATAAGTTACATTTTGATAACCTACATGCATAATTTATTATACAGGTTCTCATTAGGTAATCTACTATACGATATTAGCTCATACATATAGAAATTTCTTCAAATTGACTAACCTACAAGCAATACCTATATGCATAAATTTATCTGATTAAAAACATAGCTTATTTCGAAGTTAAACATTGCGAATTTCTTATAATAGCAAAAGTGGGATGCAATTCTGGTGGTTGCTAAGAGACGAAAAGGGTAACCATAATTTCGAAATTTCTAGGAGGAATAATTTTACAATAAACAATTTCAAACGACCAGATTTGGGTAATTTATTAATCTAGGAATGAAAATAATTAAATATTATTATTCTATGATTCAGGATATGTGGGTTCTTTGATATTATTAGTAGGTATTTTCACAATCTATTGCGACTGATGAGATTGCAAATTTGTCACTTTAAGTGGCGAAGATAGCCTCGTTCGGCACGAGACAGCAAGTGCTAAATATACCTATAAAAAAAAACAAAATAAGAAGTATTTCTGGAGAAAAACAAGAAAGAGAGGAGATTAACTGAAGAAATCTGACCAACAATAAAGTTCTGGTGGTAGGGTTTTTCTTACGGCGCAGGATTCCAAGCTTAGAGACGTCATCTCGACGTCTCCTTATTCCAAACATCCTTTTCTAGCACTTTTGACAAGGTAACTATAACATTTAGCTATCACAACATATTATGCTGAGTCGAACGCCATTTTGTAGCTTTAAGTTACCTATTTTATAAGGTCTTATTGAGTATATAGTTTATAATGGTGTTGGTAATTTAATTAGTTTTAGTACATATTAATGTTTAATTTTTAGCTACAAATAAAGCATTTCTTATCTCATCTTATCTTATCTTAAAAAGGAGACGTCGCGATGAACGAAGTCTCGTTACCTACTAACGGCATATTAGAACGGTCTAGCTAGAGGACACCTATTCACCCTTTTCTTGAATAGACCCAGGTTGTACGATCTGCAGATATTTGTTCAGGCCGTTCTGGATGTTTTCTATGTATGTTAAAAAAATTAAATCGTAGTAGAGTATATTTATAAAATAATATAAGAGATAAAAGCCAATAAGGCGCTTATCAGGGGGAGGCCTGCGTCCATGTGTGGACGAATACAGGCTATAAGGAGGAGAGTATATTGTATTTTGTATATCAGTTATCTAGTACCCATAACACAAGCTCTGCTTAGCTTGGGGGCTAGAAAATGCTGTGTAAATTGTCCAGCATTATTTATTATTTATTTTATTTATTTGTTATTCACCCTTATCTTGAAGAGACCCAGATTGTTATTGTCGGTTGGTCACTCTACCCTTTCTCTTGAGACGAGTGGGCGACGACAGCAGAAAGGTCACAACCACAAGTCACGTAACACATCCACTCTCGTGACATGCAGATGACATATTTATGATGACAATGCTAATGTCTATTCAAGACGATTGTGTAAATATCAAATGATAGATATTCTTGCTAGTTATCGCTACCTACCTTATAGTTACATAACTAAACTTGTATTCTGCAAATAAACGATTGATTCTGATTCTGATTCTAAAGTACCTACTAGGTCAAGATTTAAATCTTTGGACATGCCCGTACGACCCCAAAACTATGGCAAAGTCTTAATAAATTATAAACTAATAAATTAATATAATGTTGGACCATTCACACAGCATTAATTAGCCCCAAGCTAAGCAGAGCTTGTGTTAAGGGTACTAGTTAACTGATATTCATAGGCTACTTTTAATCCCATTAATCAGTTCGCGTGTGATAGGCGTGCGAAGCCGCGGGGCGCAGCTAGTCTGATATATTTTGTGTTTATTGTATTCAACTCTTGTTATGTAATATGGGTCCTTAATTTCGTCTTTTGTTAAATACACCGCTCAAATTTAGGTAAGTACTATGGGTTAAGCAGCACCTTGGAAATGTTTTTTTCAATTTTTACAAGTAAAAAACTGTTGTCATTTGAATCCTGTCCCTAAAGTCAAAAAGCCGTTTCTGTATGTATGAAGGTAAAAGATCTGTAGGGTAAAACGGAAATAAAAACGATTCAATTGAATCTCAAATTTTCTTTAATAGGTAATAGGTAATAGGTAGGTACTAGTAGTTCTTGATTCTGTTGGAAAGTTAAAAGGTATTCTTGTGCTCAAAATTTTAGTTGATACATCTCAACATCTTATCATCGATGACTCCTACTAAGTAATTGCCAAAAACCGACATGGACTGTAGGACTTTGCATTGACTCAAATTGATATACCTACAAAAAATCACATGCTGAATGACCTAACAAGGATAGGTGAAAGCTATTAATTTGTGTCGACGATCGTCATTTATTTTAAAGTGCAATAAATCCTCTAAATACAAATTACGAAAGCTATACTAACCAGACACCGGGTTATCTGGCAGGTCAGCAAAGCCACAGTTACGATAACAGGAACAACTGTACGCATTATTATGAGTGAAGTTACTTGCACTCTTGTTGCATTCATACTGCTTCAATGTTGCTTTAAGGTTACCGTACATTAGGCAGTTCGCTTCGGAAAAGTGAAAACTGCTGCTAAATATTTAGATATCTTCACCAAATGTTGTCCCATTTAGGCACACGAACGGCGCACGTCTCGAATACACGGACGGCAAGTTGCCCATTCATTGCAGGTACTGCATGTTATTATAATTATTACATTAGGGTTGGTCCACCAGCTTGAAGTCGCTCAGCGAGCTATGGAAAGAGCTAACCTCGGAGTCTCTCTAAAAGATAGGATTCGATCTGAGCCGGCCATATCTTGCGAAGAACCGACAACCGATGGGGTAAACGAGTTCTTGAGTGGAGACCGCGACTCGGCAAACGTAGGGTAGGGAGCCCTCCGGCCGGGTGGGATGACGATCTGGGAAAGACTGCAGGCAGATGTTGTGTGTGAAATTAAATTTTATTATTCATCTATGTAACTATATAGACCGAAAGCCTCGATACTAACTGAACTCAGGAGTAGGTAAGTTTAAAAAACTTGTCTTATCCTCTCTGGCAGTCAAAGGCAATGTTTCTAGTGTACGAGAATCATAAGATAGGTACAGTGTTACGTTTCCAATGATTTTCTTGTTCCATACTATGTAATGTGAGCCCTCATTGTGACCGTATCTGTCCAGATGGCCAGTTCATCATAACGTTGGCTGGTGATTGATCGTACAATGTCATAAATGCCCTTTTTGAGGTTTAACCAGATGGTTATTCAACTTTTTTGATGTGTTTGTGCTACTAGACATGCGCAAAACAGTACTCTGTAATGTCATGCCATATAGCATGACATTTCGCACCGCGCCATATAGCATGCTATCAGTACACAGTACACTAAACATGACCCGACGTCATGTCGCTCTATGCTATGTAAGTAATGCGAAGGGCCCGCTATTACTTTTAAGTGTAGGTACTGACTGAATGTTCTGTTCAGATATAATGTAGGTTATAGCAATTTACACACCTTTCATTATTTTATTACATTCTGTATGTTATACCGCTAAACTAGCAATTATTGCATTAGATATGTATGTAGGTAGATATATTTTACGTATCTCGGGAAAAGGTCATCGGAATTTTTTCGTTTCTTATGTTAATCTGTATTAAAATACCAAGTAAAGCGCGGTCACCCAGGTCCTACCTACACATAGGATAATAAGTTTCGAATTATACCTATAGCAATTAGACGACATTCGATAACGAAGATTTGTTTGTTCCGTAGTTGTGCACTAATTTATTTCTAAATATTTTATATAGGTACCTTACCTACCTACCTATGTCTGAGTAATGGTAATGAAACAAATCATGCAAGTTTTGATTTTATAAGACGGGACGGTGCCATAAAAACGTAACCCTTATCCAGAACGCAATACTATGTAGATTCTACTAAACGGCGTGGCGTGTGACAGAGAAAGAATCTAGTCCGGCCGACACCCCTCCTCGCTTGCACTCGAACCTTTACGATACTGACCGACGGACACTCGACCGAGCATTATCATTACACGGCCGCGCCGATCGCAAAGCATGGCGCCAGCCATGCCATGTTTAGTGCCATGTGTCATGCTAAATTTTGTCGGGTACTGCGTACGCGTACCGTACGCGGTCGTGCTATATTACGCGTAATGCATTACTCACAGTACCTACACATCTCTATGTGCTACCATTTTGTGTAGCTTCCAAAAGCATTGAGGTTCAGTTGACTTTAAAACTTTACAGTTAATTGTAGTGGCAATCCAAATTTTAAAACATCACAGAAACAAACCACAATTTGATTGTTAATATGATTTTTATTTTAATGGTGTAAATATGCTACCTACAATTTTTTTAATACACTCGAGAGCAATGAATCCGGGTCACTTAAAGAATGTTAAAAATCTCGGAAACTAAAAATGATAGGTTAATGCAATAAATTGTACTTAATAGACAATGTAATACTCCTTAAATGAAAGTAAAAAAAATATGAGTCACTATAAATTTTATTAACACAAAATTACATAAAGAAAAAAACTGCTGATCTCTCCTTAAAACAAAAATAGGAAACATGAAATTTTTGAACTTTATTACGATTTTCTTGAATTTTAATACTTCGTATTGCCTCCTCGTGCTTCCATTACTGCGTTTACGCGGTTTGGCATGCTGTACACCAAGTTCCTTATACGATTTTGGGGAATATTCTCCCATTCCTCTGTGAGAGCAATTTTGAGCTCACGAAGCGTGATTGGGGGAGGGTTTCGTTGTTTTACGCATCTGCCTAGCTCGTCCCAAGCATGCTCGATCGGGTTGATATCCGGGCTGCGCGCTGGCCACTCCATACGAGTAATGTTCATCTCTTGAAGGTAGTCATTCACAATCCTACCTGTATGAGGTCGGGCATTGTCATGCATAAATATAGCATCCTCACCTAAATTGACCATAAATGGACCAACGTGATCATTGAGGATTTCTTCCACATATCTTACGCTAGTTAAAGAGCCGTTTTCTATGATCACCAGCTCTGTGCGACTTTCAGAAGAAATTCCGGCCCACACAAGTACAGACCCACCACCGTAGGCTACTTTTTCTTCGATGCATGCTTGCTTGAATCTTTCCCCTGGTCTTCGATACACTCTGTGTCTTCCATCGTGCTTGTAGAGCATAAATTTTGATTCGTCGGAGAACATAACTTTTGACCAATCTTCAATACTCCAATTTACGTTTTTAGGATTCTTTAAGTGACCCGGATTCATTGCTCTCGAGTGTATTATAATTAAGAATTATTTCAGCATCTAACCGTAAAACCTAAAAACTTTCTGGTAAGGAAATAATAAATAAGTATCAATTATTTGATATGTTTGTAACTTTCTGGTTTTCTCATAAATAAATAGGTACCCCAAATGAGCTTTACTTTTCAGTTTACTTAGAAGAATACTAAAGTTATCTACCTAAAAAATCACCAAAGGGTTTGATACCATGCTAATTGCTAAGGCAAGTTATTTATGGGACGCAGACCAGACGCCAAGATTTAAAAACAATCAGAAGGACATGTTCACAATACTCAGTAGCATATTTACAATACCCTTCGCGACGACGTGACTCAAAGTTATTCGAGGCATCCCTGAGTCAACATTTTAGGGTAAGACGTTATAGCGTTATCTGACTTGCGCAATTTTAGGATGCCAATGTGACTCAACCAGACTGTAGACGGCAATAAAGTCTTCGATTGTCTACTTTTTGCTTCCTTCCTGAGTCAGAAAGTGGCTCCTGTTCGGAACTGCATTATAATTGAGTTGTTAGATTGTTATGGTGACACATTGTTTTCCAGACAGAAATTATACCTACATATCTCCAGTAAGTATCAGCGCAGAAAAGCTGTCCCGATGTAAAAAAAATATGAATGTTTATTCTATGGAGTAGTATTGTGGAATAGCCGCCAATTCCAATTCTATTGTTGGTTGCTATTAACGATGAAGATACATTACAGGTACAAAGGTAGGTAACTGATTTGTATAATTATTTATTATATTCTCTTGTGCCAGCTTGACAAATCCCTGGCAATTTGTCACACCTACAAGATCTAGATTCATTAAGTAGACAACACCTGCGGTCAGCCAAGGTCTGGTTACGTAACAACATGCGTTATTCATGTGTGCAGAGTACATAAAGGAATGCATACCTTGCCTACTGCAGTAGTGTTCAGTAGGTACCATGATGGTAGGAGAGCCGGTGTGGATTTGCGTCATTATTGGATCTGTACATAAGGTAGACAACAACACACGGCCAAAATTACTGACGTTTGGTAGAGTATAAAATATTCAAATTTAAAAGTTAAGGGAAAGGACACCTCATGCGATGGACTGATGGAGAGGAGACCTCGCATAGGATGGGCATGGGAAGCAAGGTCAAGAAGACCCAAAGTATCGATAGTCCGATGACATAACAACTGTAGCTGGCCGTCATTAGAGTAGTGAGTGACCAGACACAAAGAAAATGGAAAATTAGGGAAGGTATTATATCTACTGGATTAATAGATCCTGACAATGATGATAATATCCACAAACACTTAAGTAACCACAGCATCTTAGTTCCTATTTTCGAGCTCTTTTCTTAGTTTTGACCTCTAACTGTAAACTTGAACTATTCCGCATAGTTTATCAAGTGGAAATAAGGTTTTAGATCATCTTGGCTTGCTCGTCATCATGATTGCCTTGTCAAGTCTATAATTCTCTTTAGTTCCGATTTTTGTATTTATAGTCAGTAGACCTTCGATTGAGCGTGGTAAGTAGGTATCTCCTGATGAAAAGTGACGAGGTGGCCGACGATGTATCAAGGTGCAGAACGATAGCGTTGACGCCTATTCAGTGTTTTCAAATCCATATAACCTCTGCCATAAACTCAGTTTTACCTAGACAGTATCTACTCAGTAAGTTTTTTGAGAACAGTCAATTTAAAATGCTGAAAAACACTGAACTATATTGTGAGAAAAAGGTAGATATAGGTATTTTCTGATTTAAATATCTTATCTACATTTGACTTGACTTTACTCTGACGATTTGAAAGGGTGACGATTAGAAAAAGCGACTATTTATTTCTTTATTTGAAAATCTGACCATAGGAAAAAAAGGTTTTACCTTCTGACTCTTGCACTACAGAAGCGTGTCCTACACCACAATACCTGTACCTAGGTCCTACATTACACGCTATTTACCAACGCATACATCAAACTACATACATACTTATCTATGCATTGGCAGTGAATATCTTAGGTCTTACTTATTCAATCAATGTTCTACAGTCGTGGTGGTATTCAGGAAATATACGACGCATTTAATCGTTAGATTCGATCTTTTCAACGAAATAGATGTCCTGAGACAATAGAAATGGTCTTTGATATTCATGGCTCAACTACGTAAAATGAATAGATTCTAGATATACGTTATAGTTATTGACATGGTGTAGATAATAGACATAGTACCCACTGATAATTAATCATGACGAGGACGTAAAATCTTACACTCTAAGCATTTCTTGTAATTCTGCAAACAATGCTATGTGAAGTATAGCCATAGGATTTGGCCATCATAGGAGCGGAACAGAATATACGTTTTTGGAATAGAGCGTAGGCGCAAGTATCAAAACAAAAATATTTTCTATAGACCGCGGGGTTCCTGAGATCTAGACCAAATTAGGTGCAAACGGTGTCACTTTCATGATTTTTTTATCGTAATTTTTTAATGACTCGTGTTTATACATTTAGAATTTTATGTAATTCTTGTTTTTTACCAAGGGGATCCCGTGATTACTGAGATCTAGACCTAGTTTTTTTAAACAAACCCACTAGGTTCGAGCCTATAATACGTCCGGTTAAGTGAAATATCTACAGTAAGGTTAATATTCTTCAGCCAATTCCACTGAATTTCTTACGGCCTACTGCTTTGTGGATATGCTACACATTATATAATCGATAAATTATGTATTTTTTCATATACTTATTCATTGATCCCTCATTCAGTATCCTCAAAATATCCACAACAAGATTACTAATCTTCAGCTAATTCCACTGAATTATGTCTTACGGCCTACTGCTGTGGGGAAGGTGTACAGATTGTAGACGCCGCCATATATTACGTATTTTTTCATCTGCTCATTCATTGTTTTTGTCATTCAGTACCTGAAAACCAAAGGTTGACCGCGAAGGACACGGCGACAGCTCAGTATTCCTTTATTGGTTTTTTAACGAAGCAGACAATGAGGAAAATGGGGATTTCGATAAATAGGTAAGTACCTATAACTGAAAACCACAACAATGCATATTTTATGTGTGACCAATTATGTTGTGAAGCAAAATAGGATTTAAATCGCCTATGAAATTCTAGCCATAAAAGTAGACGTTCTATATAAATAAGACCGAAGAAATAACATGACCACCAACAATCCGAAATATTACATACAGCATGACGTAGAAGGTCTGCCTAGCTTGGGGCTAGATGATGCTGTGTGACTTGTTCAGCATTATTTATATATTTACTTTACTTATTAGATCGATGCATATTACAACTTCCCAATATCGTGGAAAAAGTAAATTAAATTAATTATATTCGTACATACCTTTTTTTTCGGCGAGTTAAAATTCGTTTATGTTCTTACATACCTAATCCAAAAGTTGACCAAACCACCACCATAACTTCATAGTTGGAAGGAGAGAATCAGTCTTTTGCTTTATGGTATCGTCTTTGTCCAGGCCGCGAAATACTTGAGCGATGACTTTATGTCATCGATCAAGTATTTCGCGGCCTGGCCAGCGAAAACTTTGATGAATGTATAAATTCTACAAAAATTCAAAACCATCATTCATAATAACAATACTTGCGGCCTTAATTTAAAATCGCAAATGTTTCAAAAACACTTGTAAGACGGCATTGAATAAGACCTTAACATGGATGCATCGAACGGAAATGGCCCCAATAGGTATCACCTTACTAACTGCTTATTTATCTATACAATAACATACTAACTTATAACAAATATAATCTAATCTGCGGCTATTTGATCCAATTTTATTCGTATCTCTCGTAAACTTCCTGTCCGTATGTATGTAAATACTTACTACTTTCTTTGACTACCTCTATATCGCTGATAACTGAGTAGCCCAGGCATAGATAAGGACTTGTTATGCTATGAATGCTGACTGTTTGACGTGAGAATGTACGATGTCAATGTTCCAACATTATTTATTTATTTATTTGTCTACTGAAACTGTATTTTCATTGAGCCTCTGTAATATAGTAGGTAATTGCATTCTATTTCAAGGATCATCACCGTTATTTATATTATCTGCCCAGAATTTACTTGTGTTACCTACTTTATTAATAAAGTTGTTTACTTAATCAAACAATTGATAACTTACACACACACACACATTTTATTGTTACATATACATATATGTATAAACTTCCCTTACTGTCAAATTCTTGCATCATTTTTGAAAAATCACATTATTTATTATTACAATACCCATATCAATTCTATATACACTTACAACTCAATATTCAACATTCGTCAAAGTGAGATGATAAGTCCTTAAAAAAAAAAGTAGGTCTTCATTATGAATATAAGCAGGTTAACTACGAACCCTTTTTGTGTTGGAAGAACACCAACGTTTATCTGCTTATATTCATAATGAATTCGCCAAACTACGAAGGTTTATACAGTAAAATAAGTAGGTAATTTGTGGGCCTTATTAATTTTGTAAAGATTTTAAACCGTTTAAACATTGCAGGATTATTCTCACTAGTTCATGAAACAAATGTGTTTTTAAAGTCTCGTGGATTGCTCCTACTCCTCAAAATACAATGAAACAAGCTCTCTTGTTCCTGTTGTTCCTGTGTATCTCAGTATTTCGATTCTTGAAAAAAATTTGTGAAATAATCCAAACCTAGTTCAGATGATATGGAGCAATTCTATAAACAATAGAGTTTGACATACCCTTGCAGAATAGAGGCCTAGAGCACGCAGTTTCCTTCACTTTGATCTTTGAAATCACCATCTAGGCCGCTGATATAACATTGCAAGATCAATCACCACAATAAACGTAAACAATGAGACATATTTCATTATTTGTTTTATCGTCTGACGCAGGCCTCAATATGTCATGTCTTCATTTATCGCAAGTGTGAACCGACCTTTCTTCAATAGGGCATGCATGCCTGTGGTAGGTATTCAATACACAATGGACGACGAAATTTATTGCATAAAATATCCAAAGTACCACTCCGCCAAAGTATTTTTGAGAAGAAGCTATGCAAATTCAATGTAACGATGATGTTAATAGTCATCTGTCACCGGTTAGAACTTTGTAATAATTTAAAACAGTCGAACAGTCTACTTCTGTTTGAACAGTCTACATCTGTGTGGTGCTGGCTTAGAATTTACACTACCTAAACTCTTCTCGCGGGTGTCGTAAGAGGCGACTAAGGGATATCCACCGGGGGCGGGCAGCAGCGCCCCCTGCAGAACAATTATAACACGAAACTGCGATCCCAATCCACATGTCCAGCGTTTAAAACGCCCAAACGCCAATAAGGCACTTATCAGGGGGAGGCCTGCGTCCAGCAGTGGACCAATACAGGCTGTTTAGGTTGAGGTTGAGGAATAGTTGGTTGAGGTGTACAAACAGCTTGGCTTGAGCACTAAGAGAATCGACCAGAGAAAGGGCAGGGCAGCCGTTTCCTCCTATTTTTAAATTATTTGACACTTCTGCAATCATTAATCGTCCTGCCAAGCGTGTTGCGGTAAAATCCCCTTGTTCGGGGAGGTAAGTTTGACTGTGTTCGAATGTCCTGCAGATAGAGGAATCTCCACTTCCTTATTGGAAGTGGAGATTCCTCTATCTCCCACCTTCTGTAACATTGCATCCGCCAAGTTTGTTATTCGTAAGTAGGTTCGTGATATTAAAACAAGTAGAGTAAATATCAGAAACGTGATTTGCAACTTACCCGTACCGTTCAGATTTTGACATTTAACAAGTATCTAACTGCACCATCACGAATTTTACGAAACAAGTGCATTGTACGTTCTACAAAACACGATGAGGAAATAAAAAATTCGACACCGACAAAGTTACTCAAAGATACACTTTTGTAAATCCAGCAGTATTTTGACATAGAGCGATGAATAGTTAATATTAGATTTATTGATACTTTATACAGGAATAATAAAGTTTATATACATATGTACCTAGGTATTGCAGTGTAGAGCAAAACAGATACAACAACAACAAAACGATTTAGTCAGATATTTTCCCTACCGACATATATAGTGACAACAGTAAATAAAAGTGAAC
Source organism: Eupithecia tripunctaria (assembly GCA_955876795.1). Lineage (NCBI taxonomy): Eukaryota > Metazoa > Arthropoda > Insecta > Lepidoptera > Geometridae > Eupithecia > Eupithecia tripunctaria. The sequence continues at coordinate 10,332,573 of OY041618.1, forward strand.
AAGGTTTCTCTATTTTCTGTGGCTGCTACTACTCGGTTTTTTTGTACTGTGTAGTAACTAGTAACTTAGCTAAGCATTATACCTACGCAGTTTGACACTTGCAAATTGCAAACCCATCAAAAGATAATACTTCAATCAAAACACAAGGTATTTATATTTGATTTTATCTTACCCCACTCAGACGATCAAAACGACATTACATGCCTGATAAAAAAAGTCGTTCCATTAGCTTGTCAGTCACGTCAAACTGTCAAATTATGCCCATGACCTTGGCTCATGGATCAACCAGTCAGCCAGCAGTCAGCTATGGCATGGAATAATGATATGGGAATACGAATTGTATTGTACGAGTATTGTAATTGTAATACGAAAACAGACAATTTAGTGCGATAAAACAAAAGCTATCATTACAAATCAATGCTTTTGAATGTAAAGGTACTTAATTCTTTTGTTTCTATGCTGTTTATGTTCTATCTAATTACTCGTATACAGTTACTTAGTAGCTTATACGAGTATTATCAAAATATAGTTAGTTAACCATAGTATTAAATAACATTTAGAGATACTCTTGTTTCTTCTGGCACTCCCCGGCACCAGTTGGGGTGCTCAACAAGCGAGCGTTTTAGTTTGGCTTTCAACGTATGTATCTTGTTCTATATAATGAAAATTAACATCAATCATTCCACAAACCAATTAATCCTGCCGCTGGAATTAATTTTGTACAATCCAAGTAGAAATTATAATTGTCAAGTAATTGCAATTGTCAATAGCTACTACGTTTTACATAAATTACCCCAGTAGTCCAGGAGAGTGGGTGAAAGCCATTCGTTAACAATTAATATTTTACGATCAGGCAGTTAAGATATTCTATAGTATTTACTTATTTGTGTGGTGCGTTATTTATTTGCTAATAAACCTCAATTGAAATCAGGAAATGGTATGGTCGTTGGTACAGTTAACTTTATTATTGTCATATGAAATTAATTACAGATGCATCTAGGCTGACCACCTCACCTGGTCGGCTTAGGATTTGCACCACCCCAACTCTTCCCAGGGGTGTCGTAAGAGGCGTCTAAGGGATATCCGCCGGGGGCGGGCAGCAGAGCCCCCTGCCGAACAATTCGACCACCAAACTGCGATCCCCATTCCGCATGCCCAGCGTGGCGATTATGAGCACTAGCCCTCATGATATATGAGCGCCCTGAGGCTTGAGTCCAGCAGTGCACCAATATAAGCTGTTAAGGTGATGTGAGATGAAGACCACCTCATGGAAGAGCTGTAGACGAGGGCTGGTTTCAGTATGTTAAAAAACATGGGACTAACCCAAGAGCTGGTGAGTATCTGGCGCAGCGCATCAGCATTGACATACAGCGGCGCAATGCAGCCAGGATCTTCGGTACGCTTTCGTTTGATATGGATATGAATCAGTTGAGCTACCCCTGGGCTATTTGCAGTCTGCAATTCACTCAGATGTTTCAACTGTGAAAACTTTAAGTAATCTGATTTGTATCTGTATAATTGTTTTTTTCTCTAGCACTTCGTAGCCTAGATGCATCGGGCAAGCAGCGAGCGCTGCATTAATCCGGGCCAAAGGTTTCCTTGCAATAGGTAATTACAAATTGTAGTAGGTATAAGGATTGCTTAGATTGCATTTTTAATTACGTTGTTAATTTTTTTACCATAGTAACTTTCGTCGTTTGGCAAAATCATTATGAATGTAAGCGGTGTGCTTCCAACACAAACAAGGTTCGTAGTTAACCCGCTTACTTTATCAAAAATAATGAATACGTTGTTCCTTTATATAATACAAGCAGCGCCTCGCATCTTCACCCGCGTAGTTCCCATTCCCGTGGGAATTCCGGAATACATTATAGCCTATGCCACTTCCTAAAAGTAAGCTTTCTCATAGTGTTTTTTTTAATCGCTCCAGTAGTTTCGGAGCCTATTCAATACAAACAAACAAACAATCGAATCTTTCCTCTTTATAATATTAGTATGGATTTAGTTGTTATCGAACTTCAATATATACCTACTACTGCAGCCAGCTACAAAAGTTTGATCGGAACTAAAGCTTTTGTTATTGTGGCATTGTCTAGAAATCTATTTACCGACGCTTTTCTCTTGCTTACTGAAAAGTGTATCATCTTACCGCAGACGAATCATAAATTGAGATTTATCGACAAACGAACGACTGTACAAATAAAAGTTTACTTTCTAAATTGAAGGTACTTGCACAAATATTACCTAACTTCCCTTTCCTTCAGAGTGGGTTGAGATTCGAGATGAGCTTCGTTTCCCGCACTCAACTTTCGCTTTTTACTATCATCTTGACTAATTGTTTGAAGAATCGAGGAACTTGTTTTCCGGATTGGATTTCCTATCATTGTATTGAGAGCATTAGCCAGTACACTTTATGTTTCGTCATCCTCATTTGTTCATGTCATCACATAATGTTCGTGGACACGCCGTGTCCGCACCACAGACGAAGGGATCAGTGTAAAATATTCATTTACAGTCGAATTTTACCTACTGATGGTTTAAGGTCTCCCAAAGTTGTGCTATCTACAAAAATCATCATCCCATCCGTCCTAGCGTAAGGAGAATCTAAGAAAACTAGTTGTCTATCATTGTGCATGATGTTTTCGTTCACATAGCTCAGGTGGCTGTGATGTTGCAAAACTGATAAGCTAGACAGGGATTTCTAACTTTCAAATCCGTTTCCAAGCAGCTACCTTCAGCAGGTGTAGTAAGGACTGCATCAATTTATAATGGAACCAAAGGTAATGTACCTAGTTTAGAAAAGGGAAAAGGCTGGGTCGGAACCGGTTGCGACACCATTGGCCAATAGCAAGCGTGTGGCCGATAGCCTACTTCGGGCAGGTGCGGCGCCGAGCTGTCTGTGATGCTCTGTTTGTCTGCTTTTCGAAATAGGACTATGGACTTTACGACCTAGAGTCATTTATTTAGATATATGAGTTTAGTAGATATTCTTCAGTGTGGACTGATCCCATTCAAGAAAAACGTAACTGGTGGTGGAAATTGGAGTTTGATCGGTCGCAATAAGGACCACAAAGTTGTTGTTTTCAAACGATGAATATGAAATGTACAAAAATTATGCAGTATTTTCTCGATTAACGTACATATAAATATCTACCTATCAACAAAACAATGAGATCAGCATGCTACCAATCCTTTCAAATCATATTATGTTATAACTTAACAAGCTATTGATTACTTTGCATCCTACAGCATTCCTGAATAGAAACATTATGCCCACGTAAATATTTAGGACTATGAAGAAGCGAGGATCCTACTCAATTATTACATCAGAATTGCCTTCAACAATAGACAATAAGTCAACTGCACCGAGCGTAGGTTCCCTTAGCGTAATCCAAGGTCTTTTTATACTAGGAAGGAAGTGATTGGTGCATTTTTTATGCTATTTTAGGATTCTATTTCGATGTATTTAGGAGTCCAAAGAATGAATGTTAAAAAGACAGATTTTTATTTGTACGACCACAAAAACAAATTGAAAGGACATAGAAAACTTATAACGTAATTTTGAATGATCAGGATTTAGGAAAGTTCGCCGTTGTGATCTGTTGCCCTTATAGGTACTCTTTGCGGTTGAGCTTGGACTCTATTAAAAATTTTCTATAAATTGATTAATTTAACACAAACTTTAGTGTTTGTATCAAAGTTTGTAACCTTCAGTTTATTAATGTAATTAATCAGATTATAATACAATAATTGAAACTGACTCATACTTGAATAATGTGGAACAGTTGTTGATATTACAACATATGTTACTAAAGCATTAAATGCAGTAATTGTTCGGATTCCATCCATGTTGGTAAGGTCATCCTTGGTTTTAATTGCTGGTTTAATATTTCACAGTGGCTGTTTGCCAATCCATAATGATCAGCTACCGTATCTTTAGCATCTCTCAAATTCTAAGCTCTATAAGCAATCGTATTTAATGATACGATTGCGTGGAGTTTTACTTCGGGAAAATGTGTGGTTTCTGATATATCTGCTTCAGTTTCTTTATTAAAATCAAAAACCAATATTATTTAAAGTAGATCGATTCGGTTGTTCAAAGGATGAATCAAAGGGTGCCAAGGAAAGGTACTAAGCCGAAAGGGGGTGATTCTATACATATGTAAGTATCTCATTCCGGGGCAACTAGTATAACTGTAGGTAACCTAGTTCATTATAGCGTTAGCGTCAGTGACTGAATTAACACCAATGACAAAATAAATACATGCTTGATGGCTTTCATTTTTAACCGAATTCAAAAAAGGAGGAGGTTCTCAATGTTTTTTATGTTTGTTACCTCGGAACTTTTGACTGGGTGGTCCGTTTAACATAATTTGTTTTTTGTTTGAAAGCTGGTGCTTCTTCTTTCTTATAGTTTTTTTTTTAAACTATAAGAAAGAAGAAGCACCAGCTTTTAAAATAAAATCAATTATTTCGAGTGTTTACACAATAAGGATAGTCACCATCAAGAAAACATCTGACTCTGATAATCTTTTAAATAAATTCAGATTTAGGTTTGATATGATGATGAATTATACAGCTCTACATTGCGTGCAAAACGTAGAAGATATTTTAAAGTGATCACGAGCAACCCAAATTATAGCAATCAATTTAAATGAGGAAGCACCAACATAAAAGTAAATCCCGGAACAAAAAATATGGATTACCTTCGTGTATAAACAAAATGAATAAAAATTGAGGTAGTCTCTTTTTTCGTTTATCTACGGAACGATTATCACACTGGATGTATGGATGGATGGATGTATGTTTGTTACCTCTTCCCGCTAAAACTTCTGAAAGGATCGGCCTGAAAATTTGGATACAGGTAGTTTTTATCCTGGAATCAAACATACTTTTTATCCCAAAAATCAGTTCCCGTGGGATAGAAATCACCTTTAAATGTTCCCATAGAAATAACGCGTGCGAAGCCGCGGGGCGCAGCCAGTCTTAAATATATTGATGGGAGAGACAAGCATAATATTATAGTAGAGTCACTTGAAAGATAACTTTGCAAAAGCATTGCTGGCTGTCGAAATATTGATTGTAACCTAATAAGGATGGAATATTCTGTACGCAACTGCCTCTCGACCGTTTCTGGTATTATACATTTGTTGAGGGGTACCAAGACAGCATGAAAATCGTAATATTAGTTCCATAGACTGTTGCCGCTACGGAAACGCTCGTTACCGTCAGGGTCACCTATCTTTTTTCACGTTAAAATGAGCGCCATAATGGTGAAAATCAACTGGCCGATTTGTCGTCGATAATTTGACCTCTAGCGTACTTGGGTAAAGGAGCTCAGTGGTGTATAATAGAATCTATGCGAACACCAATTGCTTCTACTTTCATGTATACGTATTGTGTTTATTGTGTATATATCCAATAAATATTATGTATTGTGTTTCTCGCAGACTCTACTCTGTTGATGGTTGATACCGGTAGGGTAATGCCAGACTGGTCATTGCGGTGATCTTTGGTGGAGGCTTATCTCAGATAATATTTATTATTACTAACGTATATTATGTATGTGCCGAGAAGCTTACTTTTGACGTACTTTTGTATAAAGAAATAAACTAAGGTTTATATGTATGTACTTTCATTCCCAACGTTCACGACATTTTATAATAAATAATATTTCCTGTCGATCCATAAAACAGTTTGATTAGCGAGAAAGATTTCGTTAAGATAGAACAAGCATTTGTTTCTTGACAATGAATAGATAAATGAATAGGCAATTTGTAGATAAATCAGAACACTTTCTTTTATCACCAAAATTATTAAAAAACCCCGCAGACAAAAAGTTCTATAAAATTGTTGAATCTGGTCATATGATTTCGTAATGATCGGTTATAAAATACGACCTGTAAAGGAGTACGGACATACTGACCAAAACGCTAAAATGGCTAGGCAGAGACCTCATAACATTCGGTCTACTAAATAGACTTAAACCGAGTGTACGAGTGTTTGTATGATGCTGATGTGTCTTATCCTTTGGACGTATTTCAGCATAAATGATGAACATCTAATGATGAAAGAGTAATAGGATCTACAATGTAAACACTGTATGCTAATTCCATGCGCCGCGCATGCGTGCAGACGTGAGTGACAGCGCTCGCGTTGGTGCCGTGGGAATCCATTGATCACGCGTATCAAGGCTGTTAGCTGAATTGATTGTTTACACTTCCCTGTTTGAATGGAAATGTAAGGAGAAATGTAAGTAGCTATAATTTCTACAAATCAAATGTATTTTTGTGCGAAATACGTTAAAGCTATGATAAATTTATAATAGCTGTGTGGTGCTGGCTTAGAATTTCCACCACTCCATCTGTTCCCGTGGGTGTCGTAAGAGGCGACGAAGGGAACCCCCAATGGGGGGCAGGCAGCAGCGCCCCTGCAGTACAATTCTACCACCGAACTGCGATCCCTAACCCGCATGCCCAGCGTGGGGATTACGGGCATTATCCCCCATTCGATAAACACCAACAGGGCACTTATCAGGGGAAGGCCTGCGTCCAGCAGTGGACCAATATAGGCTGTTGAGGTTGATTCTAATTCTAATTCTAAGTGGGGGAACTAAGATCTGCACGGTCGTCTCGCATAGGAGTGTATTGTGCATTATCCCCCTGCCTAAGCAGGCCCTAACCAGCCCAGCTCCTTGAAGTATCGGAGCAGGACTTTGGGTGACTGACAGCTTCGTTTCAGCTTTTTTGTGGGTGTGGATGGGGTTGATTCCTCAAAGAGGCATTTCAGCCCTGTTTTAAGTCTGGCCTCCTCTGTGGCCGTACAGTGTACCACAACGTGTTCCACAGTCTCTTCTTCTTGGAAGCAGCCACGACATAAGCTGCTGTCTGTGGCTCCAGTCTTGAAAAGATGATGGTTCAATTCACAGTTACCTGTGATGATGCCCACCATCGTTCTTAGGTCCTCCCGGCTCATCTTGAGCATCGTGTTGGTGGTTTTCCTGTCTTTGGAAGGGAATATTGATTTGGTATGCTTGCAGTCTATCCGACGACGCTCCCATAGCTTTTGGTGTTCTTTTTCAGAGTTAAGTTTTAGTCTGTTTTTGACTTCCGCTGTGGGCGGGTTCGAGAGACTTACATCTTGTTGTGTTGGAATTATTTTCGCTCCTTCCTTTGCTAGTTTGTCTGCTTTTGTGTTGCCTGGGCAGGATCTACTCTCTGTCCATTCTATGCAGACCTTAGTGCGTTGAGAAAGATCTTGTAGACTCTTATGGCATTCTACAATTGCTTTTGATCTTGTATCTGTCCGTTTGAGTGCGTTTATTAGTGCAGCGCTGTCTGTTTTGAAGACCAGCTGCATCTGTCTGGCTAGCTCTCTATTGGTCGTTTCCAGAAGCATGTCGTCTGCCGCTAGTTTGAGTCCCAGTGTTTCCGCCTGCAAGGCTGTTGTGGCCGGGTTTAGTGGTTGGGCTTTGGTTGGGCTTGAACTATGAAATGTGTTATTTCATAGTTCTTACCAGTTAGACGCTATTCTATCAGTGCCATTCGCCGCTTCTGGAAATGCAGCAATTGCTTTGCCTAGTATTCTACTATGGTTTGTGAGGCCTGTCTCGCCTTTCCACTGGTTCGTTGATTTTATTCTCAGAGATGCCGCCATCGCTTCTTGCTGAATGTGAACATGCAAGGGCGTCAGTCCTAAAATTATGTCCAGTGCTGCGGATGGGGTTGATTTCCTACATCCGCAAATAAGTGTGCAGGCCAGTCTTTGCACTTGCTGCAGTTTGTTAATGGTGGTGACTAGGTTTGTTCTGGGCCACCATACTATTGCACCGTAGGTTAGCACTGGGCGGACCATGACTGTGTACAGCCATAGACACAGCTTTGGCTTGAGGCCCCAGTCCTTGCCTACCGCTCGTGTGCATTGCCATAGGACGTTTGTGGCTTTTGTTGTGATATGGTCTAGATGTTTGCCCCACAGTAGATTGCTGTCTAGCCATATGCCGAGGTATTTAACCTCCTTGCTTAGTGTCAATGTTGTACCTAGCAGTGAGGGTAGTTCTAGTCTTGGAAGTTTGGTTTTGCGAGTAAATTATTATTAACTCATTTATTTCAGATTAAGATCCATAAACACGTACAAATTACAAATGTCTTACTAAAAATTACATAAACAATTAAATTAATAAACAAAATGAAATAAACATAATTAAATAAGTACTTACTAACTAAATAAAATTTAAATAGAGCTAGACCCAATCAATATCTCCATCCATTTGTTCTGGATGGGACAGTCTAGGCGCGACACAATCATTTTCAGGATGCCGTTGCTAATGGCTCGGGTACGTTGGAGTAGGGAGGCGACTTTTCGGCGAATGATGGCGTGAAAGCCATCTGTGCGCGCCTCCGTAAACATACCAGATGCGCTGCAAAATCGAGGCAGCCGCATCAGCATCCTGAAAATATTGTTGTACTGGATACGTAGAGCATTGGCTGCCCGGCGGGTACAGTTGAGCCACAAGCTACTCGAGTAAAAGGACTGACAATAGGCCTTAAAAAGCGTGACTTTTACTTCTCTCGAGCAGCGTGCGAACCTACGAGCGATCATATTTCCAAATTTGTAAAGAGTACTAGTTCTGTTTTGTTCGGGTTTACTGACAGACTGTGTTTGGTGCACCATGTTTCCACAATCCGTAGTGCCTTCTGCATCTTCTCGCAAAGAGTCGTTTCGAAGAGCACCGATATCATGATTGCCAGGTCATCTGCATATGCGATAGTAAGAATACCATCCTTGTTCAGTGTGTCCAGGAGTTCGTTCGCGACCATTACCCACAGGAGCGGTGAAAGGACCCCGCCCTGCGGACAGCCTCGTGTCACCCTGCATTGGGCTGCCTGCCCCAGGGATTCTGGACCCTCGATTTTGGTTGCTCTGTTGGAAAGCATTTCGGTTATCCACTGATTTAGGTTCTCATCAACAGTGATGGGAACGTTGTTTTGTCAAAGGCACCTTCTATGTCTATGAAGGTGACTAGGCAAGATTGCTTACTTTCAAGCGCGCTTTCAATCTTGTAAACTACTTGGTGCAGGGCTGTTTCAGTAGATTTACCTGACTGATAGGCGTGCTGGTTTTTGTTAACTGGGTTTCTGAGTAGCGGCCCACTTCTGATGTACTTGTCGCATAGTCTTTCTAGTGTCTTCAGTAGGAACGAGCTTAGGCTTATTGGTCTGAATGACTTTGGCTGGGTGTAATCTGTTTTGCCAGGTTTCGGTAGAAAGATTACTTTGACTACCCTCCATGCCCGAGGGATGTATTTCCATGCTATACAGCTTTTGAATATGGAGACTAACGTTGGTGTTATTCTTGTTAGATTCCACTGAAGAAGTGCGGGGAACACACCGTCGGGGCCAGCGGCTTTGTACGGTTTAAAACTTCTCACCGCCCAGTCCAGCGCTTCTTCTGTTACTATCTGGTTTGCAAGTTCCCAGTCGTTTTTTGGGGTTGGTGATGGTTTTTTGCTTCCCATTACGTGTTTTCCTCTATTTTGCAGTCCGGAAAATGTGTTTTCAACAGTAACTCGAGGTGTTCCTGTTCATTTTTTGTTTTAATGTTGAGGTTGATGTTGAGGATGATAAATTAAAGTAGAATTAAAACAATCAATAAAAATAATTAATGAATTGTCTTACTCTAGAATTTATCCATCAGATATTCGTTAAAATTGTAATATGCCTTCTCAATTAACAATTGTCTTAATTTATGTTTAAAAATGTAAATAGCAAGGTTGCTCATAAAAGTGCCGGCTTATTTGGAGGGCAGCCATTTTCTTGCCAAGGCTGTGTTTTTCAAAGAAAACATAAATAAAAATAAAATAAATAAATAATGCTGGACAATTCACACAGCATTATCTAGCCCCAAGCTAAGCAGAGTTTGTGCTATGGGCACTAGTTAACTGATATACATAATACAATACACTACATAGATAGATATTTTTTATTATACATAGAAAACATCCAGAACGCCCTGAACAAATGTCTGCAGATCGTACAAATATTTGCCCCGAGGCGTGAATCGATCCCACAACCTCCTGCGTCGCAGGCGGACCTTCGCCCACCGCGCCACAGTGGTCTTCACAAAATTTCTTTTGCGAACAGTGCAGTTTCAAAGATGTGTATGGGTGGCAAGGTTAGAATTGTCCATATCATCAGTGCGCTCACCAATGAACCATCATGCGTGGTGACGACCTGGCGCGGTGGGCGAAGGTCCGCCTGCGACGCAAGAGGTTGCGGGTTCGATTCCCGCCTCAAGACAAATATTTGTACGATCTGCAGATATTTGTTCAGGGCGTTCTGGATGTTTTCTATGTATAATAAAAAATATCTATCTATGAAGTGTATTTGTTTTATGTATATCAATTATCTAGTACCCATAACACAAGCTCTGCTTAGCTTGGGGCTAGATAATGCTGTGTGAATTGTCCAGCATTATTTATTTATATATATTATATTTGATTATGGCAAAAACACCTTCTTTAACAGAGTTGGTATGTTCAGCAGTGGACATAAGTGTACCTTACCTATGAGGATGAGGAGGAAAATCCCTAAAAATTGTCGAGTAATAATAAAAACGATACATTTTTATGGTAATGTTTAGGTACTTATTTTAGAAACGGATCATTGATGACGGATTAAAAAGTCGATCATCGGTTTAATTTCTAAAGAGAACGGATGAGCAACTTTAACATTAATCTCGTAGCGATTGTTGTTAGTTTTTGATACCGAACAGAGATACATAATTAATAGATTCAGGCTTTACTTTACGGAAATCCATATAAATATAAGGATGAAAATATTTACCGTACAGAGGTTAATTATTGTGAGATTCTATTGACAAAGTCAGAAGTCAAGGAACAATCCCTAATTTCATGGAACCACGAGTTATTAAAATTACCCATGGACCCGGTAATAAATCGACCCACCAGTAGGCCTAGCACGAGAATTGTTGTCTAGGTTAGAATGGAAAAAAAAATACGTCACTTTGTCATCGAATGCGCAAAATGTTTGAAATTCAATAATTTACGCAATGTATGACGATGTCATTTTTCTCTATTCTACCCTAGACAACAATCCCCGTGCTAGGCCTGCTGGTCGACCCACGACCAGAACAGATCCTTTTATATAACAAAAATATTTGCCTTAAGAAGGCTACGAACCCCTCCCAAATCTCAGCGGCCGGCCCGAGTGAATTTGTTGTTGTTTCACGTAGAATCGCATCGTGTTGGCCATTCCGCGGCATTCGCCTTATTTTGGAATTGTGCTCCCTGTGTCGCATTGCCCCCCGCGTTTGAGCGAGCGGTTGCAGAAATTTGAAGGAATTTCTCAATTTTTTATATTTTTTCGTACTTTGCTATTCATTTTGAATAAACGACTGATTTCAGAAATATTTTTGTTTATTTCTAATGGTGAATATATTTAGGATGTTTGCAGCGTGACAGATTTTCGAATAAAAGTGTCTAACATGCATAAAAAATAGCTTGAAAATGACTCGATATGGTGGTCAAAATATGGTAAATTAGTTTCACTCTCATTTAATTATCATAATGTTTTTTAAGAAACGAAAACACTACAAACATAGCTATTTGTCATCCGATTATGTATGGAAAATTTCAATGCGATCGGAAACGTAGTTTCCAAATGAAGCGGGAAGTACGTTTGTATGGGAGCTAAGGTATCCGTTCTGTCCTTAAGTAGTACCTAAGTAACATTCAGACAGCTGAATGTTAATCATACAATGAGTATTAATTACCCACAGGTACATAAAATACCAACCCACACGAGCATATCATAAAACAATAGATCAAATCGCAAAAGTGTCGAGTTGCAGCCTTGTCCATGATGCCTCTCATGTGTCTATTGATTTAATCCTCTATGGATTTTATTATACGTATCTAGGTAAAGTACGTAAGATCTTTTTAGGGTTCCGTATCCAAAGGGTAAAACGGGACCTTATTACTAAGCCTCCGATGTCCGTCTGTATCAGGCTGTATCTTATGAACCTTCATAACTAGACAGTTGAAATTTTCACAGATGATGTCCCCTAGACGCCTGCCTCGGCCTCTTCAGTCGTTATCATGGAGACACATTTTGGTCGTTACTAAACAGGACGGATCTCCATTGCTGAATGGAATTGAATTCTTCTGTGAAACAACAGACGCATTTTAAGTTCAGGAGCATTTGTCATTGACTTTAAGCAATATTTCTATTCGCTTGAAACAAAGCTATAACTTGGGCTGCTTGTATACAAATCAGCGGGTTAAGTCAATTTACCTCTAATAGCGCGAGTGTATTTTTGTTTTAATAAATAATGCTGGTGCAGCCCCTGGTTAAGCAGAGCTTAGATATATGTATTAAAGACCTTAAATTTTTAATGCTCTAAACAAAAATAAATAAAATCACATCGAAAGAAAAGCTACCATTGAACATATCAGTGAGTATGTTATATTGTATCCTAATTTCCACATTAGCATTATTTAATTTTCGTGCCTATTCAGAGAGAGAAGCCATAGCCATTCAAAGCGGATCTACTTTACTAATATTAGACGTTCACTTCTGCGACATTCGAAGCCAAAAAACTACAACAATAAGAAAGGAAATTAGCACAATGTCTATTGTAAATCTTTCACTTTGGATCCGTGACCCATGTGATGGCAAAAAACAAGCGCCGAATGAAAGGCAGACCGGATGCCACGGGGTTAGCAAATTTATTTGTAACTGTTCACTTTTTACCTTTTTTCTTTCTTTTGTTGTTTTTTTATTTTCTGACTATGCTTATATATCGATAAATGATGACTTAGGAGTCATCATCTACTACGTAATTCGACGTTACTTTAATAGCTACTCTGACAGCTCAGAACAGAGTGGAATGGAGAAGTCTTGTTTCGTAGGTCAATATTAGCTTCGTTCGATGTCACTGCAGAGTAGCTTAAAGATATTTAATATATTTTTTTAATATTCTTATATCAATAATAACCCGTTGATTTAAATTATGCTAGACAATCCACACAGCATTAAAGTATCTACACCAAGAAATCTAGAGCGTGCTGTAGATTTCTTGATTTAGAACATTTTTATTAGTATAGGATCCTCAAGGACCAAGAAGGAAGGGGGAGGAGTGACGTCGAACGAAGTTAATCTTGACCTCCGAAACAAGACTTCTCCATTCCACTCTGTTCTGAGCTGTTAGAGTAGCTATTAAAGTAGCGTCGAGTTACGTAGATCGGATTCGGCTTCTATCGATTTGAAATCCATTAGCAACAAAAACAATTTAATCATGTTATCTGCATTGGCGCCAGACCGACGTGTGACACGTTATCGCAACATTGGAGGTCGCAAGCACATCCCCCGATCCGGTCGCTTTGCATCCTAGTGATAAATGCAATGCAAATATTAACTTATCTGTTAGCTGTTTGACCATGTTTTTACTTAGTTGCATCCATGTTGCATCCGATGTCTTCGTGAACACATTTTCACAGGAGCTTGTTTCCTAAACATTTTGGCGACTTATAAGTTTATTGGTTTTGTTGTCAGACTTCATAACAATCAAAACCTGTTTATGTGCTTAAGATTAAATTTGTTTTATGTTTTATCACACAGTGCATCACATTATTATTTGACATAAGTCTTCATTTCATTAGTTTTTCTACTTACCTTAAGGGTTGTCACTCGGGACTAGTCCCTTATAATTAACTTTAAGAACAACAAAAGATTTAAGGACAACAGGGTAATCAGCTCGAGAATTTTGTGTGTTTGTGTGTGTGTGTGTGCGCGTGGTGATATGGATTGTAATAATCTGAAATAAATGAAATACAAAAGCCTACCTATAGACCTTTAACTATACGGAGCAACTCCACTGTCATAATACGTGTAGTATTCAAGACCAAGTTCGGCCTAGCGACGCTATGAGTATGGTCATGATAAGGACCGTAATTTCTAGGGTTGCCGTCATTGGCATCGAGGAGGAGGCATTTCATTCATTTTTACCGGCAGGTCTGGTCAGAGGTTGCTCTGGCAATAATAAAAAATAAAGAAATAATATGGGTCAATGCACACAGCGTTATTAGCCCCAAGCTAAGCAGAGCTTGTGTTATGGGTACCTATTAGGGATTGCAAATTCCCGGTTTTTCGAGGAACCAAGAATCCCGGGAAATGTTGAAGTCGGAACCGGGAAATCCCGGGAATTCCCGGGAAATATATTTATATTGTATTTTTATTGAAATTTGATAATTTAACTGCCTCTTAAGCCATGTCGCTTATATCACCTGATATAACATACCTTATATTGCATAGGTATGCGATATAAGGTATATTAGAGCTGTATTTCTATACATCTGTTAAAATGAATATCAAGTTCTTAATTCAATGTGGTCGATGTGTTTTCTTCCCTCGTTCGACAACAAGCTTTAAAACTTTTCGTTCTAAAGAGTCGTGACTGAATCCAGCACCTTCATTTACTGCACTACCTACAACAACACTCTCAAGGCAGCAAAAGTCAATGAGGCTGGACTTGATCTTGATAAACAGAAAGTATCTTTGTGTGAAAAATCGCCGAATATAAGAATTAATTATTACAAAAAAGCTATTTTAAATCAAATTAATCGGATTTAAATTGTTATTTTTATTACAATCAAAACACGCTTTGGTCTATCCAGTTCAAAGATTTATTACGAAAGGTTGATTCAATTTAAGGTTCAATCACTTAAAGTAAATAAGTTTTTTTCTTCAAAATGGAGGTACATTATGCATGCACACGGAAACTTGATTTGGGCACTCTTTTATACATTTTGGACTGTTTCCATTCATCTTTACTACCCTGACTCTACAGCCGCGGGTGGGCTTAGATCTGGTAAAATGCGCCATTCTCTCCTATTCTTGGCTTTTTTTACTGCCAGCCGGACACTGCAATTGCCTTTAGGTCTTGTTGGACTCCATCGACCCACCTGGGTATCAGTCTTCCAGGGGGTCGTCGGCCATCAGGTACAGCGTCGAAGATTCGTCTTTGTATTTTTCTTTCAAACACGAGTCTTTCGGTTTTCTTGGTTAGAACCCATAAGTCATTTTCGAGGCTTACGTAAGAACTGGATGTTGTAGCGTTTTGTAAATGAGTAGTTTAGATCTTCTAGATCAACCTAAAGCGTAAATATTTGAAAAGGTTGAAGAAGAATCTATTAGCGGCTTGAATTGTTCTATTGATTTCCACGTCCACCTTGTTTGTATAGGCTACCGTGAGCCAAGAAGATAAACGCTGTTCTAGTTTGACCGAAACCGCTGTACCGCTCCTGAGGTATGCGCGCGGGGAGACGGGGGGGGAAATATAGGCCCTCGTCGGTCGCTGAGATCCATCAGTATGCTGTCAACGCTCACGGCGGCGATAGGTAGCTTTTGTACCGTACTGTATGTCAGATGCACACGAGATAAATATGAAAAGATGGGGGAGCGCTATCTCGTGATGCCAAGACCATCAAAGAAAGCTTTGAATGTAAAAGTGATCGCGATAGTAGATTTAATATTATTATCAATCCATTAATAATAAATTTGCAGAACGACTCCAATTCAACTTTCAATGGCGAAACGGAAGATGAAATTGAAGTAGAATCTATGTCAGAATATCTGTAGAAAATTTAGTTATAGAAAAATATAATCGTTACATAATATAAACATATTTTCGTTTACCTACCGATATCCTAAGAGCTATCCGACAATATCGATCTCATGTGTACTCTTGCTCTTTTTTCCCCGGTCCCCACCTCGCCGCACTTTCCTAAGGAGCGGTACAGCGGTTTCGGTCGAACTATACCAATAGTTATAAAAAATGAAATGAAAATGAGAAGCTTGTATAACTATTGGTAACACCAATTTGGACACAGAAGGTGACTACGTTTAATTTAGCTTTTTCCTGCCTTTCTTGACTCTTATTACAAGGCGTGGTAAGCATGTTTCATGGCAGTTAATTTCGCCCTATCAGATCCAAATCATCGGCATAACCCAGAACTTGAACTGATTTCAAAGGAATCGTTCATTTAAATTTTTGAGTTTTTCTGCACTTGTCAAGTCTATATTGAAGACTAGGAATGAAAGAACGTCCTTGACAAGGACCACCGAAATTTCGGAGGGGCTCTGATATATCGTTCTGCATCCTGACAACACTAGCCGAACTTCTCAGAGTCATTTTGGTGAATGCTGTTTACTCTTTGATTGCAGGAAAAATAATTACTGATTGAAATCAAGTGATATAAATCGTGTCAACCCTGCCCAG
The DNA here is from genome assembly GCA_955876795.1 of Eupithecia tripunctaria. Taxonomy (NCBI): domain Eukaryota; kingdom Metazoa; phylum Arthropoda; class Insecta; order Lepidoptera; family Geometridae; genus Eupithecia; species Eupithecia tripunctaria. Next base: position 10,348,872 of record OY041618.1, read on the forward strand.
TACCGCGTAGGTAGTGTAGGTACCCGATGTATTTGAAATGCTATAAGACGAAATGAAATATATTAAGTTATGTCGTTTCGGTATTAGTATATAAATTTCCCGAAATTCCCGAAATTTCCCGGGTATTGAATTTGGATTTCCCGGTTCTTAAATGGGCCAAAAATTTCGGGTACTAGGGTTTGGTCCCGGGAATTCCCGGTTCCGAAATTCCCGGGACCAAACCCTAGTACCTATACCTATTACATATCTGATATTATACATACCTAAAACATAGATATTTTTACTGTACATAAAAACTCATTCAGAACACCCTGATCAAATATCTGCAGATCGTACGAACATTTGCCCCGAGGCAAGAATCGAACCCGAAATCGAGCGTCACAGGCGGACTTTTGTCCACCGCGCCAAAGAGGTCATCACTATTAACATGATAGGTAGTTAAAATTGGTTTCTAAAAAGCTTTTACCCAGATGACTTAGAATCTACCGCTAGAAACGCTTTCTTCATATCTCAAACTTTTTTGGCGGTCAACTCACACCACATCACATAACATATCACATCACATAATATTATAAATGTGAAAATTTGTATGGATGTATGGATGGATGTTTGATGATTCTATGTCTTCGATGACTCTTCATGACAAAACTACTGAACGGATCGAGCTGAAATTGTATACAGGTAATTCTAATCCCGGAATCAAACATAGGCTAATTTTTATCCCATAAATCAGTTCCCGTGGGATAAAAATCACCTTTAAACGTTTTCATAGGAACAACGCGTGCGAAGCCGCGGGGCGCAGCTAGTTATTAATAATCCTCCTAATTCCATTAAGCCAGACTTTACACTGTGTATTTAGGATGCATCGTAGATTCAAAATGTACAGCTGCAACGTTCGGGCAAAGTAGAGGTAGCAAAGAGGGTGGCAACATTTTACGACATTTTTAATTACCTCCCTTAAATTTAAGCTCGTAAAATGTTTACGATTTACAATGAAATGTTTATGGTAGTCATATTTTACGCTATTATGATGTAAATGACTACTTAGCTGACGTTAAATTTATTGACTGGAAAATGGATTATGCTTCAATAGTCGTAGATTCTAAAACCGTTACAGTTTCATGAGATTATAAATTCACACAATAACATTATAAATTTGTAAAGATTGAAAATTAAATATCTCGTCAAACAACTAAAATAATTGGGCTGAAATTTTGCGTACAGGTAATTTTTATTCCATAACTCAGTTCGGATGGGTTAAAACCTTTGAATGTTTCTTTTTGCAATTATTATTTTACAGTTACAGTGCATCAGCATTTCCATACACCAGTGGATGTTGAGGATGCTTCCTACTGGTATTAATATGGATCAGTTGACTACCTGCAGGTTTTTTGCGACAGTCTCCAGTTAGATCGTTTGATTCAATTGTAAATAGAAGTTCTGATTTAATTATATTATTTTATTGTAACTTTCTTTGTTAATTGTTTCACTATTGTTTTAAGCTTTACAGTTGTGTTTTAAAAACCTATACTGTGACTGAGAAACACAGATCGTTCATCTTTGAAATCAAATGTTGAAATGATGATATATAATTTATCATCAATGACCAAATCAATCATTTGACATGAATGTGCTCCCAAGAGTACCAAGATGACACCGATGTTGACATTCGAAACTTGCTACCTCTAAACCAAACTCCAGATTAGAAAATAACAAAAACATCAGATATATTATCCATTATTATAAAAAGGTTCCGATGGAGGTGCTAATCGCTTGAATGGGTTTTTGGAGCTACCTGTCTCTTTTAAAGTTGAGCGTATCTCTGATTTGATTTTGACCTGATTTAGGGATAAAAACTAAAGAATATAATATAAAATGCTACAGATTGATGATTGTTTGGTTTCGCCGTTAGGAAGCAAATATCAGTTTAACTTGGCTCTAAGGATAATTATGAACAAACCCAATAAAAAACGAAATAAACAAAACAATCCATAAATTAAAAGGACATTATGTTCTGTTTCCAGGAATAACACATGCTAAGGATAAGATTCACACCTAACTACACATCAATCTTCGTTCTCAAAAACAAATAATTATAAGATCTGTGTTCTCAGAAAGATTCAGACTTATCATGACATTTTGACAGTTATTCTGAACAGTACAACTGCAGGCGATAAGAAACTCTACTCAATCGAGATAGGGTTGACATCGGAATCCTTGATAATGAATTGAATTCTTGCGTACGTGATGTCCCGAAGTTGCCCAAAGGATGTCCCAAAATACACGAGAAAGTTTAAAGTTATGGTCTTGGGAACGTCGGACGTCGTCCCCTTTCAGCCGTATCTTTAACAATAAACAAGCTTTAAAAATCTTTAGAATGCGGTTTTTCGGGGTGATAAAATTTTCATCCCCTTTGTCAATGTTTGATTTTAAATGTTGTATTTTATTAGAGATGTTAATCACGACCTTTACGGTCAGAGCAATAAAAGTCTAAACTTTATGAGGTACTCTAAAAAGTGAACTTTGATACCATTAATGGAATCACAATGGATCTGAAATAAGAGGTCCTGCGAAATTTTAAAATAAAGGAATATTTTATGGAACAGTTTAACCGATTTTATATATACTTTTAACATTATAAAATTATATCACTCCTAAAGACCTGTTATATTAATAATTTGTTCCGAATTTGTCACAGTCAACTTGACTACAATTGGTGTTCTGAATTTTGTTTTTTTATTAGAAACCGAGGGGTTAAAAGCTCATACTGCTAAGCCCAAAGTCTTCTTGTACCCAAATTCTCAAAATTGAAATGTTTCGTCTCTGCCATTAATCATTATGCACAAGGCGTGCCAAAGGGTTACTTGTATAGCAACCGCAGCGTCTTATTTCAACACTGATAAATTACTCAAAACTTGTTTAATCTTCCAATACAGTGTTTTATTGCCATACAATAACCAACTCTAATCCAAGTAGTTTGTGTCACAAACCCCGTGTGATTCTTTGTCCTTGATACTAATTCCAGTTGCTTATTCAGTTGTCTCCCCTCTTCATAAATTAGGATTAAAGGATTGAGGCATGATCTTTGTAAAGAGTCTGGATTCTTTGGTGATACGGTTTCTATTGATATAATTTTAGGTAGTTCCGATTCGTGTTTAGAAAATGACATTCGTTATAGTAAAAATCTGCTGCTATAACTATAATTAAACTTGATGGCAATACCAATTTAATTATCATGTACCCTATACATAATATGGAAGTAATCAAGAACTGCATTATAATGACAAATTATGCGCTAAAATTTGACATGACAATGATAAAATTTTTAGTAATGCTGAAGACGTTATTCATGATAATGATGCACATAATGACGATGACGGTGACGAAAATAACACCGTATAAATACATATGACATACCTTAATAGTAAAACATATTTCAATAGACATTTACTATCTATTCTAATATCTACTCAATCTCTAACCCAAATAATGTTGAAAACAATGACAAAACCTCATTTAATTTCGCTCCAGTAACACCGTTAGAAAGGTCACAGGTGGGTGCGGTACACCCGAAATTATGACAGTACCTACAATTGACTTGGTTCCGATAGTGGCTGGTACCGAACCAACCTATTGATTTTGTTATGATATGGATCTTATTTAAGTACGTAGCTTATCGGAAAATATCTTCTTTTGATGATCCTGATCATAATAGTCAAAACAACATAATAACAAGAATATGATGACCAAAACTCTATATCTATGACCATTTATTTATAGGAACTTATGCATTTTTTTTGGGTAATGGAAATGTTCGATGGCTTGGCAATTATCTTAGTCAATTAAGTGAAAATGTGACCTAAACCGCCACGCGTTAAGAAGGAATTATTCACTCTGGATTTGAATACTCCGAGACTGTACCTACTTTAGAAATCAAAAAAAGACTCGTAGCTTATTCCGATTTCTGTCCGTGCATAATTAAAGGTGAGCCGAATTTTATGGTTCAACACTGTGATAGTGAAGAGCAATTTATTTAGGCACTGTATAACATCATCGTGGTCTGTTGCATCGTTGGATCGCGAGGTTTGAGTTTGAGTGGAATGAGAAAAGAGGCCTCCCTTTTCTCTTCCTCGCGATCGCGATTTGCCTAACAGTGGGGCAACAATGGCTTTAAGTAAAATAAATAATAACGTCATTACATCATTCATGATGATTGAGGAATTTCCTGAGGTAAGGTCAAATTTATTGTCTTCACTATTGTTAGATATAACGTTTCTTTGTTTGCGAACATCCCGTTCTCACCTTTACCCAGGATCTTTATTGAAATCAGGAATTCAAACCGTACCACATATGAATTCAAAACTCACCACATGCAAGCGCTTATCGTTTCATCTATTATTTTCGAAAATAACAAAGTAAACGATGAATATTCACGAGGCTCCTGACGAACCTGAGCTTTTAATAGAAGATTTATGTTCAAAGATCGTAATCTTTCTTAATTATAATCTCCGTTACTTGAAATTTAATCAACTGGGCGTTTTTTATCTTTTTGAAGATGATCCTGATCGGGTGAGTTGATAATATGATATTGAATGTGTTGTTAACGATTTTCTGAACATTTTATCATAGTTTAAGCAGCTATGGGGGCTATAGTGCCCATAAATTAGACTGACGAGTACTAACACAGTACCATATTACATCTAACACGTGTCATGTCTTGATAATCAGTGTATAAAAGTATGTTTGACATAACGGTCATTATTCACCTTTCATGATTTTCTAGCCTTTAAATTCCTGCTTTTCAGTCTTTTAGTTCTGATCGCGTAACGTTAAAAACAGAAGTTTTATTGCATTTGCGTATGTTTCGCAGAGAATAAAACTAAAATAACAATACTTACAATCATTGATTTAAAAAGGGTTTTTAATAAATCAATGCTTACAATAGGAACAATGACTCAAATTATTGATTTAACATTCTTCACTAAGCGGTTGGGCTCTCTAACCAATAGTCACACATGTCCAATAGCACATCCCGCCTTTGACTCACCAATGACACATTTGGGGCAAAGAATAGGGTGTACTATGTTATCTGTGCTCAAAGATACAAGTGCATTTGATTCACGTTGGTCATTGCAGTTTGCTTTACATTACGCATGTCATTCAGCTGAATATTTTCAGTGCTTTAAAACCCAGCGTTGGTTGACGTGTTATTGACCTGAAAACAAAGTCCTTCGATGCTGGGGAGTACCAAATGGGACGCACCACGCGTTGTGTTATATTTAGACTAGGTATCTTTTATTTACTCATTGTTTTGCACAGACAGTTGCTCATATGTTTTTAATTTGAGTGGGTAAAACGTCGGGGTTTTTATTTCTATTATTATTATGATGGAATCGTGCGTCTTTGTGCCTTATCGTATTCAGTTAGTGTTTTTTTTACCTATGCTATGCCTAAATGAGATCGCTCAAAGCGATAGGGCCGCCCTTTGTACTTCCTTGATTGTCTACATTTCCGTCTGTATTGAATTTTATGCTTGGTTAAAGTGTTATCTATCTACCGCGTTTTTAATCCACAACGAAAAGTTATAAAATTCGGCATCTACATAATATCAATTGGTTGTTTGAGCGGTAATTGTTATTGACACGACTATAATCAAAGTAGATACAGTTATTGATAAAAAGTAGAAGCTAAATCAGACTGATGCGGCGTCGGACAGGCGGAAAATAAAGGCATGAATCCATTTGACGCTATAAAAATAATAGTTGACGTCTGCTTTTAGCATGGAATTTACGTAGTTCACTGTCCGCAAGATATGATGTGGATCTGTACTGAACTATATGGAAATAATTAATTACTTATGTTTTAAAAAACTATAAACCGACTTCAATTTTCATAGTGTTTTCATGGATTTTAATGGACTCCATTGTCAGAACTGGACCAAATTAACATAGAACCACACGGGAAGCACCAGCATTCATATGAAAAATAATCTTAAAATCGGACCACCCAGTCAAAAGTTCTGAGGTAAAAAACATTTTAAGTCGAATTGAGAACCTCCTCTTTTTTCTGAAGTCGGTAACAAAACTTATAATAACATTGAGTAAACCACAGAGATTTGTATATGAATGCCGGTTTTGTATAACAAAATATTTATACAAAATTCTTGTTGGTGCCCTACCTCCCTGCCAATGACGACTATAATTGCCGACTATAATTACCTGTATGCAACCTAAATTTCAGCATCTATCCAAAAGTATGGAAAGTAAATTTGGCTAAGCACTAACACTTTTGAAACACGCAAACCCTTGTTGTCAAGGGGCGTTCCCACGCCCACGCCCACGCCCACGCCCACGCCCACGCCCACGCCCACGCCCACGCCCACGCCCACGCCCACGCCCACGCCCACGCCCACGCCCACGCCCACGCCCACGCCCACGCCCACGCCCACGCCCACGCCCACGCCCACGCCCACGCCCACGCCCACGCCCACGCCCACGCCCACGCCCACGCCCACGCCCACGCCCACGCCCACGCCCACGCCCACGCCCACGCCCACGCCCACGCCCACGCCCACGCCCACGCCCACGCCCACGCCCACGCCCACGCCCACGCCCACGCCCACGCCCACGCCCACGCCCACGCCCACGCCCACGCCCACGCCCACGCCCACGCCCACGCCCACGCCCACGCCCACGCCCACGCCCACGCCCACGCCCACGCCCACGCCCACGCCCACGCCCACGCCCACGCCCACGCCCACGCCCACGCCCACGCCCACGCCCACGCCCACGCCCACGCCCACGCCCACGCCCACGCCCACGCCCACGCCCACGCCCACGCCCACGCCCACGCCCACGCCCACGCCCACGCCCACGCCCACGCCCACGCCCACGCCCACGCCCACGCCCACGCCCACGCCCACGCCCACGCCCACGCCCACGCCCACGCCCACGCCCACGCCCACGCCCACGCCCACGCCCACGCCCACGCCCACGCCCACGCCCACGCCCACGCCCACGCCCACGCCCACGCCCACGCCCACGCCCACGCCCACGCCCACGCCCACGCCCACGCCCACGCCCACGCCCACGCCCACGCCCACGCCCACGCCCACGCCCACGCCCACGCCCACGCCCACGCCCACGCCCACGCCCACGCCCACGCCCACGCCCACGCCCACGCCCACGCCCACGCCCACGCCAACGCCCACGCCCACGCCCACGCCCACGCCCACGCCCACGCCCACGCCCACGCCCACGCCCACGCCCACGCCCACGCCCACGCCCACGCCCACGCCCACGCTTACTCCTACTCCTACGCCCACGCCCACGCCCACGCCCACGCCCACGCCCACCTCCTTTTTTTGAAGTCGGTTAAAAAGCATTCATTTACAGCCTAAACCTAGAGACAAAGCAGAACGAGTACAAACAGACAACATGTAGGAACATAGCAGTAAATTATTGGGTAAAAGTTATTGTGTTTATGTAGTAAAGTTGGTGTTCATGAATATGTATGATGATGGCTTACTACGTAAATCAAGTTAGTATTATCCTATGTTGTCGTCTGCATTGTAATATGAACCAAGTATAACTCTGACCTATCAATTACACTGAGCAGTAGCTTGATATGAAAATAGAAGGAGGGCCATCAGTAGTTAATCAACGAGTATTGTTCTTTTGTTGTGTCTGGCAGTATTGTGCCTGTGGTTCATTAGGGACTGAGATCTAGCAACCAACATATCTCTTCGTTTAAATAATTAATTTTGTTTTAAAAAACTATAAACCGACTTAAATTTTTACGGGTTTTTCATGAAGTTTCATGGATCCCATTGTCAGATCTGAACAAAATTAAAATGGGACCACATCGGAAGCACCAGCTTTCATATAAAAAAAGAATCATGCAAATCGGACCACCCAGTCAAAAGTTCTGAGGTAACAAACATAAAAAAACAGACGAATTGAGAACCTCTTCCTTTCTTTGAAGTCGGTTTAAAAAAAACATTTATTTCAAAGGTCTTGAAACGCCGCAACTCGGCGTCTTGCCAGCGGGGCTATAGTAACAGTAAGCGTAGTAAGAGCTATAGTAGTCTATAGCTCTTACTACGCTTACTGTTACTATATACTATATACGGAGTTTAGTAACTAATGTTGTGTAACTAAGGTTTGGTAAAATCGTGTCAGTTACTTAGTAAACAATAAACAATAGACCTAATAGAGTCTGTTCAAAAAGAGAAGGGTCGTGGGGAGTGAGGGCGCTCGTGTTCCAATTTGTCAACTTTTGTTGCGTTGACAATACTGCTCTGTTATTGCAGTACGACTAAGTTTGTCCATCAAAACGCCAAGACTCTTCTCATTTTGAACAGACTCTATCTTAGTCTTAGTTTCAACTTGTAATCTTGTAGATTTCCTTCGCGATAAACATATCTTACATAATTAGTCAGTAGCCATTATGTAGTCAGTTATGATACTGGGGTATGTAACTACTTTTGCTTTTCGAATAATAATAATTGATTTTGTTTTATAAAACTATAGAGTGACTTCAATTATATCGTTTTTTTATGGATCCTACTACTATCAGAACTGGACCAGATTATAATGGAATATACACGGAAAGATAAAGAATCATCAAAATCAACTGGGGACCACCCAGTCAAAAGTTCCGAGACAAACATTAAAAAAATACAGTCGAATTGAAAATCCTTTTTTTGAAGTCGGTTAATAAAAAGAAAATGTCACGATAGTTTCAAAGTTTTAAGACTAGGTATTATTTTATACGGTTTAGTCGTTATCATCATTGGCCTTACGATATCTACCCACATAGATCGGCAAAGAACCGTATGATCTAACAACTACGTTCAATTTTATTTTACCAAAGTTTGACCTGAACCAACTACAAAGCAAGCACAATTTCTTCTTTCAGTCACATCTCAACCCTCATCAGCAATTAATCAACGGCGACAGAAGACAGTCTCATAATGAATACCCACGTCTGACTCCGTCTGTTGGGTTGTCACGCCAATTGCATCCAGCATCGTTATCATTTAAGGTTGTCGCACACATATCAACTCGGACACGGATCATCTCCGCTTTAAGTCGAGTTTAGTATTCTCAACTAAAGGCTCCTTCCGTATTTAAATTTACCATGACTTAAGTCTCTTATTGCATAGCGTAAAAGATCATTGATTTAAAAAGGGAAGATAGGTTACGTTCTCCCAGCGCTTACTCAAAAATTGGCATGTGTCAACTACACGCAAACACATACGCTCACAGTTATATTTTCAGTCATGTGCAATACAAAGAAGAACAAAGACGGAAAGACGTATCTAGGACCGAAGTGAGACTGAGACAACAATATTTCACGCAAATCACGACCGCGCCCGTGCCACCGGTCAGACGGTGACTGATGTGGGAGAACACTATTTTACACAATTTGAGGTTGCCACTTTCGAGCAACCAGTACCTCATCTTCGTTTTTAATAAATCAATGCTATGCATTGTGTAAAAAATTAACCGGTCAAGTGCGAGCCGGACTCGCGCACGAAGGGTTCTGTACCATCACACTATCACACTAATATCATAAATGCGAAAGTTTGTATGGATGTATGGATGGATGGATGTTTGTTACGTCTTCACGCCAAAACTTCTCAACGGATCGGGCTGAAATTTTGTATACAGGTAATCCTACTTTTTATCCCATGATAATCAGTTCCCGTGGGGTAAAAATTACCTTTAAACGTTTCTATGGGAAAAACACGTGCGAAGCCGCGGGGCGCAGCTCTCAGCTATCTATAAAACGGCAAGAAAATCATCTTTGTTGTATGGAAGCCCCTTTAAATATTAACTTATGTATTTTCGTTGTTGTATCTATTGTTATAGCGGCAATAGATATAAAGCATCTGTGAAAATTTCAACTGTCTAACTACGACGGTTCATAAGTACAGACTGGTGACAGACTGACTGACGGACAACGGAGTCTTGTTATAGAGTCCAGTTTTATCCTTTGGGTACGGAACCCTAAAAACATAAGTCAAATTGTCCTTCGTTGTATAATTTAACTCAGTATGATGGTATTTCTTTGGTCGTTTGTTCGTCTTTTGTAAGGGCTATACCATTTTCCCCTGAGGTTATAGGTAGGAAACTGTTTTTTAAAATACACACTAATCAAAAGGCAATGCCGATCTACTTCCGAGATGACATGTGTGCCTCAACCTTTAACTGTGAACTGTTAACCCCTCTTTGTCCAATTAAAGTTGTTTTTATAATATTTATTACTCTCCAGGGGTTGCTGTTTGAAAGCTCCAAGTTGGTCTTATGTTGGTTTACGTTTATTAGTCTTGTGTATTTTTAGAGCTTAAAAGCTTTTGTATCCAAATCTGGTATAAACTAAAGGAAGGATGCATAAACGTCTACGTTGAAAGCAAGTGTTAGAAACAGATTTCTTGATGCTTTTATAATAAAACAGGTAGCAAAACAATTGATTTTAAAATTTACCGAAGTTACCTAGTTTAGGCTGAAAACTGAATATGCTTGTTGGGCATACACAATCATAAAGTTTCCTAAAAATCATTATAATAGAAATAACTATATCTAGAGGTCGACTGGAAAGGAGAAGGCAGGAATATTTTTGTGATGATAAATTTACCTTTTCTGGATGCTTAACGCGCAATTTGAAAGAGCACTAATCTCTAGACTTAAGATTAATTTTATAGAACTTTAATCTCTAGATTCTAGAGTAATTTTAGATAGGTTTAATCTTTTGACGCAAGAGTAATATTATATTACTCTTATTTCTAGACTCTTGAGTAATTTTATAGAGCTTTAATCTCAAATCTCTAGAATAATTTCATAGAGCCATAATCTCGAAATTATAGAGTAACTAGCTGCGCCCTGCGGCTTCGCACGCGTTGTTCCGATGGAAATGTTTAAAGGTGATTTTTATCCCACGAGAACAGATTTACGGGATAAAAAGTAGCCTATGTTTTATTCCAGTATTATAATTACCTGTATGCAAAATTTCAGCCAGATCCGTTCAGTAGTTTTGGCGTGAAGAGGTAACAAACATCCATCCATACATCCATACAAATTTTCGCATTTATAATATATATATATATATATAAGTGTGAAGTGTGATTTATAAGAGCTTTAATATCCAGACTTTAGCTAGAGTTATAATTTCTGGAGATTAAAATTCGCTTTAGAGCTTTTCATACTGTGAAATTGTGATGTTGTTTGTGATTCACTTTTGGTAGGAGAGGAGAGTCGATCATTTTTTGTCTTGAAAACAAAATACTAAAGTAGGTACTCGAAAGTAGACTACGTTTATCACGATTCCCATTACAACTGAATTCAATGCCATCGTTTCTATAATTTGGACACGTTTCGTCCTTGAGTCGGCTTCGACAGACGTGAGCTTTGTCACAAAGAGACAACAATCGTTTTTTTTTATCAAAGCCGTTGGAGAAGGAATGTGGACAAAAAATCAGGCAAAAACTTATAACACACGTGTTTTTACAAAGCACATGTTGTAGGAAGTGTAGTTATCTTGCAAGTGCAAAGACTGCAAATAAGTAGAGTATGGATTATGTAGAGTACGTAGTTGCACGTGATTTTTTTTGGATCCGAGTTCAAAGGGTACGCTGGAAAACCCTATCTGCCGGTGGTTCTACGAAGCCCCCCACAGTTATAGATGGCAGCCGTCGAAAGATTTGGGGTTAATAATAGAGTAAGTCGTTTTCTATTCCGTAGACTAAACCTTAATTTTGAGGTAGGCATCAGCACACAAGAATTATGCTCGTATTTAGAATACTAGATATTTTATGTAAACAAATACATTTATGTATGAAATCTAAACAAAACCATAGAACAATAACAGATAACAACATGGTTACAGCAAGGGAATCGCCCAAAAAAAACAAAATCATAATTGCACACGCGCCCCAAATCAAATGCTATTTTGAGTTCAAAGCCGGATGACACAAAATTAAATTAAATATTGAATGAAAACTATTAAAACCGATAATTGTTTCGAACACGCGATTCAGTTTGATGATATCCATGTCCTGAATTTCATTCTCCCAATATTTCATTGGTTTTGTACTCCTTTTTAACCGACTTCAAAAAAGGAGGAGGTTCTCAATTCGACTGTATTTTTTATGTTTGTTACCTCAGATCTTTTAAGTGGGTCCGATTTTCATGATTATTTTTTATATGCAAGCTGGTGCGTCCCGTGTGGTCCCATTTTAATTTGGTTTAGTTCTGACAGTGGGATTCATGAAAATCCATAAAAAAACTATAAATTGATGTCGGTTATAGTTCTTAAAGTTACTCATGTCTTATAGCTAAAGTAATTGTTATAATTTTAAGTCTTCAAAGCGATTTTAAGATTGTATTGTGTAATTTAGTAGAATCTAATTAGAGAGATGACTTTCCGCTGTCTCACAATAATTTACGACCTAGTTAAGAACATTATTAGTTAGGAACTTACTATAACTTAATGTCTTTTAGCTTAGAAGTCATAGGTATTGCGCCATCGACGCCTAAACACTTAGAAAGATTTTGTAATTTAGATGCTGCTTACAAAAGAGGGATTACATTAAGGAAACGTCAAATAAATACTGGATTTGAATAATATTCTTTAGGAATACAAATTTCTTTGTACTTTCACTTGAATTTATCACTTTCGTGCTTTAAATTTCAATGTATATAAAGATCGAGTCAAGGTTATATTACGTAATCAAATACTTGTTTCTGTGTTGTTACTTTCAGAATAATACCTACTAGTATCTAGGTAGATAGTTCAAGCTCAAAATGTCAATAATATTTCTCAATCAGTATTAGAGTAGCACGGCTATTGGGACCTGTACTCTGTCCAAACAGAGTATATACAATGGTTATAAAAATTGCACCCATACTTAACCTGAAAATCACTTTCTTGTTCTCGATTTTGAATCAGAATTTATTTAGGTACAGCAATCACATTCTTGTTCTTGATTTTGAATCAGAATTTATTTAGGTACAGCAATCACATTCTTGTTCTTGATTTTGAATCAGAATTTACAGCACTTGAACTCTTTCCTACAATGCTTTACCCTGACATCCTGAATTTTGTGATGATTGTTTTTTCAAACATTGATTGAGAATGGCTGTAGTATAAGATTGCTTTGCGAGATTTTTTTTCTTTTCCAGAATAAATATTTTAAAATTACTTACTTCTATTTTTACGTTAAACTATACTCGTGTAGGTAGATAAAAATAACAATGGAACGACATAAGATAAACTAAAAAAAGAGGAAGTAAAATAACAAAAAAAACTATATTTTATTTGAGTAGGTATTTAATTAGATATATAAATAAAATGATTCAATGCCTCTTCCACTTTTACTACAATGTTCTACAAATTCATAACCTGTTTCATTGGTTTTTATTGGATCTTGAGCATATTTTCCCAGCTCTACCTAATGTATTTAAAGATTAATGGTTTGTTAGGTTCACTTTAGTCCTAAAACAACGTTTGTTCTCATCATTTGTTTGCAGCAAATGTTTGGAGCCAATATTTTTACCCAAAGTTAATGGAGGAAGAACCTAAAACACTTTGCACAGTCATCTGAGAACACCAATTAAAAATAGATTTACAACCTTTTTATGTTTTCATGCGGACTCCTTGGTATCAAATCTTGTTTTCTGCGGGTGCTGGCAGCCCATAAACAAGTGAGCGTCGATTACATTCTTATTTTAAAAATAGGAGTTTGTATGCCAAGGTTTGCTACTTCTAAGCGTAAAACCTCTTTTGTGTCCTTGTTGTTTCAAACACCGTTTTAAAATGCCCTATTGTAGCACTAGAAGTTTTACTAAAATCCAAAATTAGAAACGATACACGGTGTTTTTTTCCGCCAATGTGGGTGTTCACAAAAACTTCAAACCTCAAAATTAGGAGCAGACCAGTGGCCAACTTAGGACAATTACACACGCGATCTCCATTATATCATTAGGCCCAGTTACGCGCAGTGGTCGAAATGTGGCCAATAACACGAAACATTCCGGGTTTATCGGTCGCGGTTGATTGCAGGCCGGGGCTTATTTGTAAACGTTGTTGAACGTAAAGGGTAAGTTAAGTCTGCCGACAAACTGTTGTACAGTTTAGCAGGAACGTTATTATTTGGAAAATAAATAAACACAGGAATAGATACAAATACAAGAAGGTTAGAGGTAAAAATGCGATTCTCTGCCCAACAGGGTAGAGCCCGCTGGTGGAGGTCGTAGGTAGAACACGCCGCTGAGTCATGGGCACTGAAAGTATTATGCATGATTTCTTAATTAGTACTTTCACGGCCTAAGGCGTAGAGTATAGCCCGGACTGGCGGCGGTGGCGGCGGCGCGCCCCTGCCTCGCAACAAGACAGTGAATGCGTTAAAGATAGAAGTTTGGAAAGCCGAAGAGGTATAAATATTTTTGATAACTAGGTAATGGACAAAATCCCCACGCTGAGCATGCGGATTGGGGATCGCCGTTTGGCAGTATAATTGATCTACAGGGGGCGCTGCTGCTCGCCCCCCGGTGGATATCCCTTAGTCGCCTCTTACGACAGCCGCGGGAAAAGTAAGGGTGGTGCAAATTCTAAGACAGCACCACACAGCTACGACCGAACAGCATCACCTATGTCCTTGTATTAGGTCCTTACATATGAAATTGGCGTTTTTCGTACTGGCCACTTTAATCACAAATTTCTCCTCTTTGGTAAGGAATTCCAAATTCAAATTTGTACAGCTATAGACTCATGTATTTGTGCTTCGATGATCGTCATTCATTTGTTTTTTTTCTTCTGTTTTTTTCTGTTTGCGTCACTCATTTTACAAAATGGAAAACTTAAAATATCGCATTATTTACGAGTACGAGTTCCGCCGTGGCACTAGTGCTGCGGAAACAACTCGAAGGGTGAATGATGTGTATGGCGGTCGTGTTGCAAAAGAAAACACAGTTCGTTTTTGGTTCCAACGTTTTCGTTCTGGAAATTTCGTCCTGCAGAACAAGCCCCGTGGACGGCCTGAGACTCAAGTTGATAATGAAGAGTTGAAGGCTATTGTGGAAGCGGATCCATCGCAAATCACGTCCGAGTTAGCTGCAGGCTGCGATGTTAGTGATAAAACTGTTTTAATTCACTTGAAGCAAATTGGGAAGATTAAAAAGCTTGAAAGGTGGGTACCTCACGAATTGACTGAAGCAAACCGGCAAACGCGCGTCGACTGCTGCGTTACATTACTAAACCGTCACAATAATGAAGGTATTTTAAACCGAATCATTACCTGTGATGAAAAATGGGTTCTTTACGATAATCGGAAGCGCTCAGCGCAATGGTTGGATCCTGGCCAGCCAGCCAAATCCTGCCCCAAGCGAAAATTAACCCCAAAAAAGTTACTTGTAAGCGTTTGGTGGACTAGTGCCGGTATTGTTCATTACAGTTTTCTCAAATCTGGCCAGACTATTACGGCTGATGTCTATTGTCAGCAATTGCAAACCATGATGGAAAAACTAGCGGCTAAACAACCTAGGCTGGTCAATCGCTCCACGCCACTGCTGCTTCACGACAACGCTAGACCACACACTGCGCAACAGACGGCTACTAAATTAGAAGAGCTTCAATTGGAAAGTCTAAGACATCCTCCGTACTCCCCGGATCTTGCTCCAACAGATTACCATTTTTTTCGAAATTTGGATAACTTCTTGCAAGGGAAAAAATTCAACTCCGATGGGGCAGTCCAAATCGCCTTCAAAGATTTTATTGATTCCCGTCCGACTGGTTTTTTTAGTAAAGGGATCAATGAACTACCTATAATATGGCAAAAATGCATAGAAAATAATGGTTCATACTTTGATTAATTAAATATATTATATTAAAAAATATTCGACTTTTTGTTCCTCCCATACAAAACGCCAATTTCATATGTAAGGACCTAATATTAAAATTAGTGTTTAGATAAGTGTTAAGTTTTTTTAAGTACCTACCATTAACCCAGAATTAACATGCCTGTCACTCCTCAAGGGCCTTGCCTGAAAACCAGCGCAGTGTTGGGCAATTGCCTGATACTGCAACATGCTGAGGCAGGGAACCATTTTACCATTTACCAGCTTCTATTTAGTGTAAGTACCTAGTTCGTAAGATTGTTTTAAGTTACATACTGTATTTTACCTTTTTAAACTTTCGCTGTTTTTGGGTTTGTTTTTGGGTAAAACAAATTATATATCTCTCTCTCTCTCTCCTAATGTCCAGGTGTAGACTATTACGCTGATGATGATGTTGAAGTAACGTTTATAATTAAGTCATCAAGGTGTTATTTGATTGAACGAATTTCCTAGGTTTCAACGGAAGCTCTCGCTGTGCTGTCATTTATTTTATTACTTTTGTAAACATTAGAAACACTAAAGTTTGTCGAGAAAGCTTTTAATGACTTGAAGGAAACCAAGTGAAACAATTACAAGGTGCTAATAATTTTAGCCTATATGCCGCAGCAGCTGAACAGACCTTCGCTGTCATCTATGCATGTAATGTATGATTAAGTCTCTGTTATCTAGAACTATATCAGAAGCCTTTTACTACTTTGAAGAAGTTTGAAGTGTGAAGTGGGTTCGTAACGCTGAAGTGTTGTCAACGGAACAAAAGTTGTCGATTGTCACACGCGCACCCTCAATTTCCACGACGTTTCTCTTTTTGAACAGACTCTATGTCTTGACTTCAAAAAAAGACAGTTCTCTATTCGACTGTTTTTTTTTCTTCTTCTCGCGGTATCACCCGCGTAGTTCGCGTTCCCGTGGGAATTCCGGGATAAGATATGCCTGCCTATGTCACTCCCTGAAAAGTAACCTTTTAATGATGAAAGATTTTTTTTAATCGGTCTAGGCTTTTCAGAGCCAACTCAAAACAAACAAATCAAATCTTTTCTCCTTATAATATAGGAGTAGGTATAGGAAAAAAAACACAATAAAAAATAATAACATAAACAAAACAATGAAACAGTTAAAATCAGTTCACCTTAACATTGATTAAATAATGATTTATTGTATTCAATTCCAATAAATTAAATGCAAAAGACAATTCAAAATATTGTCACCTGAATTCTACTGGGCTTTATTGCAAAACAACTTGACGGCAGAGAAGCACTGAGAAGATGCATAAACTAAAATCTTACTAATTCTAATGCTGAGTTTAGTAAATCCCTTTGGAGATGGAGATGGAGTAACATTTAAATCGAAATTACTCTATCAAATAAAAATAACACACATTTTTTTCTAATATTTTTTTCGATTCAGATTCAGAGTTCATCAGAGGTGACGGTGGCTACGGTGTAAAAGTCAAAATTGCAATCATGGCTTAAGGCGCACATGAAGGAGGGCCGCGCCACTCCGGGTTTCAGCACCGAGGCTGCGCAGTGAATGCGTTACACGAATAAAATATGTGTTACAATGCATAACCTATAACCCAATATTTTCCCGATCTTAGAGTAAACCAACCCAAACTCTATTTTGAAATGGACTTATAGAGAACCGATACAACAAACTTTTCACAGGTCAATTAACATGCCGTTTCGTGGTGCGGGCACAACCTCCTAGATAAAACCAAGAATGCTTGAATACTAATTCAGACCTTGGATTGAGATGATATATGTGGACCACATTCCTCAACTAATTGATTAATAACAATATGCTAATCTAGTATTATTGTTATCTTTATATCTATGTGCTACGTATACGAGTACCTACTGCCTTATTTATAACTAGCTGCGCCCCGCGGCTTCACACGCGTTTTTTCTATGAAAACGTTTAAAGGTTATTGTTATCCCACGGGAACAGATTTACGGAATAAAAAGTAGCCTGTGTTTTATTCCCGTATTAGAACTACCTGTATGCAAAATTTCCGCTAGATCCGTTCAGTAGTTTTGGCGTGAAGAGGTAACAAACATCCATCCATCCCTCCATCCATACAAACTTTCGCATTTATGATATTAGTGTGATAGTTTGTCAGTCTAACTTAGCGCACTGCTAAATCTCGCTTTGTCTTCTTCTATTGACATAAGTCAGAGAAATAACACTACTTGGCAGCTGTTTCATGTTAGCAGACCATTATGGGGGCTAATGTATTGCATTACCTAAGTATATCAGTCCTCTTGTACTCTTAAGCGATCTACAGTCGCTAACTCACGCAGGTTAGCGGGCTTTGGTACGCTTATGTGACGCGTGAGGGCGCTTATGTGACGCGGAGCCGCGTCTATTTCTTTGAGAAATGAATGGAATAAACTGAATGAACCCAAATTTTAGCACGCTAATTGAGGTTGATCGTGTTGTTGAGGTGGGTTTTAATTTCATTCAATACTCAAAGAAATAAACGCGGCTTCGCGTCACATAAGCGCCCTAACGCGCCACATAAGCGTACTAACGCACGCTAACCTGCGTGAGTTAGCGACTGTAGATCGCTAATAGGCTTATTGGTGGATTGTCCAGCATTATTTATTATTCATTTATTTTTCCACAATTAAAACATTATCATCAGGTCTGGCAGACTGACGCGGCCTGCGGTGGCAGTCAGTGCAGTTTGACAACACCGTTATCAAATTGTAAATAAATAAATAAAATAAATGAATAATAAATAATGCTGGACCACCCACCAGCGGCATCATCCAACCTATCAAGCGAGGTAGAGCTATTTATTGTTTGTTATGAATGAGTACTAGAGTAGGTACCAACTAACTAGATAACTAACAGATATTTTTAGTAGGTATACATACACAATACCCCCAAGAGGGCTGAGTCTATTTTCGTCAGTTATCGTTACTAGCGTAAAATTAATAGATCGTGACGTGTACTTTTAACTTTTTAACCGACTTCAAAAAAAGAAGGAGGTTCTCAATTCGATTGTATTTATTATGTTTGTTACCTCAAAACCATTTATCTGGGTGGTCCGATTTTCGTGACTCTTTTATTTGAAAGCTGGTGCTTCCCGTGTGGTCCCATTTTAATTTGGCGCAGTTCTGATAATGGGATCCAAATAAGGTCAACCGGGGCAAATGCGTCATATTTCTCGATCACTTCAAGTTATCGCCTCATTGTGATCAAATGTATGGCATTATCCACTTTTTGAAACTGTAGTCCAATATTATGGCTATTTCTGCACAAAGTTCAAGCAGCGATATCTTCGCCGGAGCTTTACAGATGTTTCAAATTGGGTTTTTATTTTAAATTGGAATTTTAGATGCATTTGCCCCGCTTGGGGTAAATGCGTCTTTATTGAATAAAAACTATATTGGTAAGCTTTTCGTGATAATAACTAGGTATTACTTTTTGGTTCAAATTTCTTTGCAATAGTATAATAGTTAAACTAATCAAAAAGAATAATTGACGCATTTAGAGACAATTTAGTAAAAATGGGGCAATGCGCCTATATTTTGATAGACGCATTAGCCCCTTATCAAATGCAGATGCTGTCAACATTTAACTTGGGTGGCTCGCGCTTACTTCCTATACTGTACTAGTATACAGGTATTGTACCTGTTATAGTTATATAGTTATGTATATAGTTATTAGTGGTGAAAGTTGTAAAAAAAATGGGGAAAGAAATATAAATCTTTATTAAAATTAAATGAGCCATGAGCCAGTGAGTTTCAAAATTACGAGATCAATTTGAATGTAGAAAAACGATCTACATGAGATAGTTAAATCCTAAAGTACTCACATAAAAATATGGCGTTTATTAAACAAATCTTTATAGCTTAGTCAAACTACTAGTACTTAGCTTAATCATATTAACTTTTTAACTTTTAGTCACAGTTACTTTCAGGAACAACGATTCCCGGTATATATCTATCTATATAATGAATTGTATTAAGTATATTAGTCTAGATGACTGACCCATAACACAAGCTCTACTTAGATTAGGGCTAGATGATGCGGTGTGGATTGTCCAGCATTATTAAATTAAATTACGGATTTATCTGATACATTGATATGAGCATTTGATTTTCGTATTAAAATGTGCCGACATAAAAAGGTTGATGATATATGTTTTGGGGGCAAATGCGTCCCATAGTCGCAATTGCCCCAAACCAGCAGACGCATTTACCCCAAGAAATTAATCCTAACCTTATAAATTGAGACATTATTATTTCTTTAAATAAAGCTATTTCACTAAAAATAACATTCTGTGTAGGTAGCCCATAAGCTATTTCTTAAAATTAGTATTGAATAAAATCAGTTAATTGAAGAAAACTAATGATTAACATGGATTTAGTAACACACCTCCCGCAGTCACAAGTTGTTCAGCCACGTGCAATTTTCAAAATGGCCAAATACTCGAATATGTGAGCTCCAACGCCATCCGCACGAACTACATGTTCAGTATTTAGTTGAAACAAATGTAACTAGATGGCAGAAGTCAACGTATGTTGAACAGTTTTCAAATAAATTCAAAAAGACGCATTTTCCCCATAGACGCATTTAGACTGGTTGACCTTAAATCAAAATCAATTATTTTCTATAAAACTTAGTACAGGCAGCGCCTCTATCGTGCCTATACAGGCTATGCCAAAATTGTGTAAAAAAATAGCTCTTGCGTAGGCAAATTCCCATACAAAAAAATACGTCACGATCACGTCTCGTTACTAACGTCAAATAGACTTACTCCCCATCATATAATAATCAATGTTCCTTTCTCAGTTAATATTTTGAAATGCTTATGTTGCAGAACTTCTTAATCACCACTTCATAGGTGGCTACCACAGCGGCTACCATTAAACTGATTGCGTTCAAACAGTAAATTAATACCTAATGCAAGCCGGCGTAAATAACGATTTGGAACCGCGTATCCAGTACCAGTTCTTCGTAACATGTTAATTGGATTTGTAACTGGATGGATTAACTTCAATTAGAGCATGTGCTTAGTTATTGCAACTTCGCGCAATGTAAGCCGTTCGTAGCGGGTGGATCAAAGATCGGGGTGATGGATCAAAGATCGGGGTGACTATCCGCGTTGCCACCAGCGGAGATGCTTTGGTGGTTAAGCTCATTTGTTTGTTTTACATTAGTAAAGTAAAAACGCAAAGGTTTGTGTTTTTACAAACATGAGTTTTTACTAGAGTCTGTTATAAAGAGACTGACTGACATAAGAGAAAAGTCGTGGCGTTTTGGATTACTTACACTTTTACAACAAAAGTTGTCAAATTGGCACACGCGCGCCCTCACTATCCCATGACTCTTCTCTTTTTGAACGATTTTTACCAAAGAAAAGATTAAACTTATAGGTTAAATAATAGATTCAGGCGTTACTTTGCGGAAATCCATTGTAAATATAAGAATGAAAAATATTTAGTAACAATTCCGCGAAAAAACCTTCTGTGATAAATCTAACAAATTATACAAAATGAAAGAACATTTATCAAAGCAAGTCGTCAACTAGTTTCGTCTCTCCACGAGACATCATCAGGACACCACACCACTCGATCTTGACACTGAGAGCGCCAAACAACAACGGCAGAGTCCCACCAGAGATGTTGCCACTTTGAGCTCCACGCGCCAAGTTAAAGGTTTTAATTCCGGTGGCAATAATGGACACTATGGACACTCATCAGATGCTGAGGATGTATAATATACCTACCTGCCATAACGCTGATCTTCCGTGGAGGCCATAATAAAGCGTGTGTCTAAATAGTTATGTATATACCTGATTAAAATTCTATTTTTGTTATGTTCTTACCAATTACATAATTTGATGTTTGAAGGAATATTACGAGCAGACATGCCGCCGCCTTTTTTATACGTAGCTTACATTTTTAACATATATTTTCATACAACATTGTGCGGTGTCGCGACATTTTCTGAATATGCGGTCATGCTCTATAATTTAAAGTTTTCTAGATAGAAGAACTCTTTGTGCGCGAATTCGTCTCGGACTAGGTCGGTTTTATTTTACCGCCTGTAACCTGAAACAATATAAATAAGGATATTTTGCTAAATCTTCCCTTTCACAGAACTGAAGCACTAAATCCACAATGAATTCGCCGATTGCAAGAGATAGGTACATGTGGCCATAGGTTGCAGAAGCATCGCATCAGCCAGTTAGATCGGAACTAGCGCTTACTTAGCTAAGTACTATAGTTAGGCAAAGTTACGATTTATATCTATGTATTTAGGTTCTAAAGTTGCTTAGCTACCGAATGCATTTGAGCAATGCATTAGATACCTACCTGTTGCACTTACTGTTATTGCCACTAATTTGTGTAATGGAGCTTCCGACGCGCTATCTTGATGTGGTAAATAAAGGTGGGGAAACACCTATTAATAGCGTGTCTACGTGTATAAAAGAATCTATAAACTTGGCTTAGCTTGGATACAGAGGAAAACAAATTAATCGCGAGCTGTGCTTTCCAGGTTCGTCGCATGCAGTTAAATAAACAAGATTTACATGAATATCCTCTTGAGATCCTCCGCCATATCTGCTGCAGCAGCTAAGCTAAGCCTTTTAGGGTTCCGTTTTTTCCTTTTGAGGTACGGAACCTCACCTTTGTCTGTCTGTCAAGACCCTTTTTCTCAAGAACGCGTAGAGGTATCAAGCCGTAATTTATATCAAGTACTCAGGCCGTTTATGTCGCAAATTTCCGCAATTTTCGACACTCGCAAGGTAATCAAAACCTACGGGGTACATGCCGTGAACGCAGAATCTTAAAATTTGGTACGAAGCAAAGTCTTATAGCACAGATAAAGGAAAACTTGCAAAAACCGCAGATTTTTAGTTACTTACCTACATCATATAAAAATATTTTTAATAATTTTAAACTTACTACCCGTTCCCTCATGAACGCGTAGAGGTATTGATAATGGAACCCTTCGTGCGCGACTCCGACTCGTACATGGTTAGATTTTTTAGCATACAGTTGATGTAGCCATAAAAGGTTAAAAAAACAACACCAGCACCACCTGTATATCATGTCTTAATGTAATATGATTTGTAACATGCGAGTGTAAAAACTAAACCGTGCCTGCGAAACAAGTTTGTTATCTAACTAATATTTAATGAATTTCGCGTGACTACATTATGTTACTTACATCAGGTTAATTGCATAAAATTATATCTAAAAGATACCTTTATAATACTTACTCCAAATAGCCCGATAGGTTAGTCTAAATAATGAACTATAGTAAGCCCGCGATTTGTATTGCCCAATTCGTTTACCTCAACAGCCTGTATTGGTTCACTGCTGGACGCAGGCCTCCCCCTCATTCCCTCCCCCTCAGGCCTCCGTCTTATTGGCGTTTATCTAATGGGATTATCTAATTAGAATTGTTCTGCAGAGGGCGCTGCTGCCCGCCCCCCGGTGGATATTTCAGTTATTATGATGTATTCAGAAATCTAGGAGTTGGGC
Organism: Eupithecia tripunctaria; assembly: GCA_955876795.1. Lineage (NCBI taxonomy): Eukaryota > Metazoa > Arthropoda > Insecta > Lepidoptera > Geometridae > Eupithecia > Eupithecia tripunctaria. The sequence continues at coordinate 10,372,270 of OY041618.1, forward strand.
GTTGACACTACCACACAGTTTATAAAGCTTCGGTAGTGTCATTGTTTCAATATGTATTTAAGATCCTCCCTGTAAAATGTACTGAATAAATGATTTTTATTATTTATTATTTATTATATCCCGTCGCCTAAGTCACCACGGGAAGAGTGGTGGTGCAAATTCTAAGAAAATTGAAATGGCATACGGAAACACGGGAAGCACCAGCTTTCAAATAAAAAATGAATCATTAAAATCGGATATCCCGAAAGTTTTGAGGTAGGTAATAAAAAAATACAGATCGAATTGATAACCTCCTTTTTTGACGTCGGTAAAAACAAATTACTATTGAGATTTCACCCAAAAAATTCATATTCTTATAAACAGAGGTATTAATTAAATAAGTTAGCCAAATTCCTAAGCAAAAAAAATCGACGAAAACATCTTAATTACATAGCAGGTCCAGGATCTTCGGTCAAGATCTGAAGCAGCCATCCATCGTTAGTTATTTACAACCAGGATACTAAATGGCTCTTTCTAACAGACATAGACATATAAATCAAAGAGAAAACGCGAACAAATCATAACTAGAGGCTCGTTAATTACCCTTATCAGCTGGTATCAGGGAAAGTCACAGATTCGAACATAGCTTTATTAAAGTATATACGGTAGACGTATAGAAGTGAAACTCTTAAATCTTTGAGTTGACTACAACTCAAAGATTCAAGAGTTTCACTGCTCAGTGGGGCGAGTCTATTTGTCTTTAGTAACGAGAAGTGATCGTGACGTCTCCTTTTTCTAAAGTATTTAGTAGCTGTGTGATGCTGGCTTAGAATTTGCATCACCCCAATTCTTCCCGTGGGTGATGGGTGTCGTAAGAGGCGACTAAGGGATATCCACCAGGAGGTGGGCAGCAGCGCTCCCTGCAGAACAAATCTTCCACCAAACTGCCCTAACCCGCATGCCCAGAGTGGGGATTATGGGCATTACCCCCCCCCCCCCCATGAGTTAAACGCCCATAAGGAGTTTATCAGGGGGAGGCCTGCGTCCAGCAGTGGACCGATACAGGCTGTTGAGGTTGGGGTTGAGGCCTCCATCGTGCGGCCAGGGAACTACGCAAATCCCATACAAAAAGGAGACGTCACGACCGACTCTTTCGATTTTTCTACCTTTAGTAAAATGGCAATGGAAATCTGTCAATAAATAACCCTCAGATTAAGTAGGTAAGTCGTAACTTTTAAATTATGGTAGGTATACAGGTATAGGGTATATAGAGGTTGGTATAGAGTAGTTTATTTATTTATCCCTATCATTCATGATCATTGTAAGGTGTTATAATTTTAAGGTTTACATTAACCCGGTTTAAAGAATCTATATGAACCCGTTGAAATCGTATTGTATTATTTGAACGCTATGAGTAACGAACATGAATTTGAATGAAAAAAAGTGTCAGTTGGGACACTATCCTTTTTTTTTTCTTTGGTGAGAAAAATTCGTTTACGAATAGACTGGTCTAGGGAAGACCAGAATTATGTGGGACTCGACGCCCTGAGAGGGGCGTAATACTTACTAAAAACCTCTCCGGTGTCCTTCTTTCACCACGGGAACATAATAACCTCCGCGATCCGACTGGCGTCCCCTCTACCTCCCATACTTAGCCGGCGAGCCCACCATTCCACACACTCGCCGACTCCATTCTTCCGTCACCTTTCCTACCCTTTATTGGGACACAACAGGACATACACAGTTGAATGCTTATGTCGACTGCTGTGCCCAAATGAGCATTTCTCCCCGCATACTACCAGGTGTGGGTCTCACATTTACACACGCTGTCCTAATAAAATTTGTCCGAGTCATCAGCAACTTGAAATAGCAATTGTTTCGTCAAACCAAATAAGGTCATGGGACCTTATAAATCTGATTGAAAATGTGGTTATCTTGTAGTAATTGAAAATAACGCTTGGCTTGTAAGCTAGGTAAGTACATACTTGTTGCATAGTAGAGTTGAGTCACGCACGGAATAGGTACCTACCAACCACAAGAAAAGGTCACGGACATTCAGTGACTTTAAGAAATTACAAACTGCAAAAGGGCAAAATAAGCTTTTGTAAATGCTAAGTACTTATATTGAAAGAAAATAATAAATACTTAGCTATGAATTTAGATACAAGGGACTACGCCGAGGCAAGAGTCTCGCAGTTAACATTTTTATAAAAGAACTAATAATTTAGATAACAACAACAATAATAATAGAAAGTAAAACAAACTGAAAATTGAAGAAGAAGAAGATAATTATTATCTCTTAAACATCATATTTATAACACAACAAAAATAAAATTATATACTATATAACACAGAATGAGAAATTATATCCTCATCCTCTACAGCATATAATGGTCCACTACTGGAATCATGTCCCTCCTTGATAAGCGCCTTATTAGCTTTACGGAATTGACACCAATATTAGAAATAGACAAAACCTCTTATTCATAATGGTCTGCTAACATAAAACAGGTGCTAAGTAGTGTTATTTCTTTGTCTGACTTATGTCAACAGAAGAAGAAAGAGCGAGATTTAGCAGTGTGATAAGTTAGCAGATTATTATGAAAATTTGATATTTATTTATTCCATAATAACAATATACATTGTGTGCGGAAACATGAATTTAATTAAACAAAAAAACAATATTTCATATTAACTTAAAAATCAATTATCATAAAGGGGTTAGTTTCGTTTCTATGCTCATGGACTCCCTAAACAAGTCCTAAGAAAGTGTGTCGGCGCTAATGAGCAGAGTAAAATGCTTGGTTGCTGCTATTTAGCACTTATGTAGAACCTACGTGCTATGTGCAACTGTTAGGGCCGTATTATGAAAGCTTACTCATTCGTCGATCACTTCTTGAGAAACACTTTTCTTTGGAATAAACGTCACTCAAGCATAGATGAAGAGCGAGCTCTCATCATATGGGCCTTAGACTTCACTTCACATGTTTACAATAAGGCAATAAATACAGAAAATAATTACGATGAGAGTGGTGAGTCTCAGCTGTGTGGAGCTGGCTAGCTGTGTGGTGCTAGCTTAGAATTTGCACCACCCCAACCGATCCCGCGGGTTTCGTAAGAGGCGACTTAAGGATACCCACCAGGCAGCAGCAGCTACAGAACAATTATACCACCAAACTGCAATCCCCAACCCGCATGCCCAGCGTGGGGATTATGGGCATTACCCTCCTTGAGATAAACGCCAAACGCCTGGGTGGCCTGCGTCATGCAGTGGACGGTGAAAGGAGGAGGTTCTCATTTGGGGGACAGTATCGCTCACGTCCGTAGGTGTTGACCCTCTGATACCCTACACGTGTTCTCTGGGTGGTGCTAAGAGCGATACCCTCTGGTGGTAGGCTTCGGCCGTGGCTTGTCACCACCCTCCGGACTGGGCCAGTCCGTGAAGCAACTCAGTTGTGTTTCGGAATGTGGTCCGGAGTAGCCATCTTCTAGACCTTCGTGATACATCGTCGGCCGCATCTTCGCTTTCCATCATGTGAGAATTGTGAGATTGCGGTCAAACGAAGGACTATTTCTGATAAAAAAAAAAAAATTGTTTTTTATTATGTTTGTTAACTCGGAACTTTTGACTGGGGAATCCGATTTTGATGATTCTTTTTTTATTTGAAAGCTGGTGCTACCCGTGTGGTCCCATTCCAATTTAGTCCAGTTCTGACAGTGGCATCCACGAGACAACCATAAAATTGAAGTAGGATTATAGTTTTTTAAACAAATCCAATTATTTTGATATAATTTGGTTCAGCAACGCCTCTACCATACATTATTATATTATTATTATATCTCGTTTCTAACGGCAAGTAGGCACCACCTGATTATTAATACAATACAATGATGATGATGATGATTCATTGCTTATGATATTAGGTACATATTATGACATCAGAGTTCATAGACAATGTAACAATCTATGTCGAAAGCGAAAGTAGAAAAGTCCAAAAGTGTATGGATTTGACATATACATATGCCTTAGATATAGTTATCAAGTGATCTGTTTCGAATGTTTCAATTGTTTTCGATTCGCTTCATAGCGAATACCGGTTGGCTGCGTCCTCAGAAGCTGAAAGTGCTCTTTTCGGCCTATCACAATTTTTTAGACGGTTATTTCTCTATTCCGGAACTAGAACGGATTTATTTTTATTATAGTGAATACAATCCAAAAAAGAAGTACTATGTATAATTATATTTATTTATTTTTCGTTTATTAAGGCAAAAACAGTATACAATTTTCTTAAAATTAACAGTATATATAGCTAGGTATACACCAATCAAGATGCCACTAATAGAAACATTATTTAGAATAAAATAATAACAACGTTACAGATGCTAATCTGGAGCTTATACAAACAAAGACAAATCAAACATAAATACTACACAAAATTAACTTAAGAGTGACGCTTGTTTCTTAAAGTTATTCTTAGAGAGCATAAATATTCATTCATTAAAATTAATTTAGAATAATTTAGTCTAGTTTTAATTTATTACTATTATTTCATTGTATTTATTTTTCAGTAATCTTAGTAATAATAATACTTCGTTTCCTAAAAATGAAGGCTATTGTTGTAGAGAACTTCAAGACTTTTCTTCATCATCATCATCATCAGCCTATATTAGTCCACTGCTGGACATAGGCCTCCCCTAATGAGCGCCATAGCGCCCTGTCTTCAGCTTGACGCATCCAGCATCTGCCTGCAGTCTTTCGCAGATCGTCATCCCACCTGGCAGGAGGGCGCCCTACACTACGTTTGCCGAGTCGCGGTCTCCACTCAAGAACTCGTTTACCCCATCGGTTGTCAGTTCTTCGCGAAATATGGCCGGCCCACTGCCACTTCAGCTTGCTAATTCTCTGAGCTATGTCGATAACTTTGGTTCTCTGTCGGATGTATTCGTTACGAATCCTATCCTTCAGAGAGACTCCGAGCATAGCTCTTTCCATAGCTCGCTGAGCGACCTTGAACTGGTGGACCAACCCTATCGTGAGTGTCCAGGTCTCAGCTCCGTAGGTCATAACGGGTAGGACGCACTGATTGAAAACTTTCGTTTTCAAGCATTGCGGTATGGATGACGAGAAGACTCGACGTAGTTTTCCAAACGCTGCCCAGCCCAACTGGATCCTCCTCTTGGCCTCCTTCTCAAAATTGCTTTTACCCAACTGCAAAATTTGCCCAAGGTAAGTATACTCGGAAACAATTTCGAGAGGGTGGCCATGTACAACGACCGGCCCCGGAACAATGATGCCATTGATCATGACTTTGGTTTTATCCAAATTCATGCCGAGACCGATGCGTCGCGAGGCTGTTGCTAGGCCGTCCAGCATCCGGTTCAGCTCCTCCAGCGACTCCGCCACCAAGACTATGTCATCAGCGAATCGCAGGTGCGAGATGTAATTGCCGTTTATGTTAATGCCCTTGCCTTTCCAGTCCAGCGTCTTAAACATATCTTCCAACGCGCTCGTGAACAGTTTCGGGGATATAACATCCCCCTGCCTCACTCCTCTGCGCAGTTGGATGGGTCTGGACTGCTGGTCCTGTACTTGGACATTCATGGTTGCGGCGTCGTAGAGACATCTCAACACCTCGATATAACGATAGTCTACTTGGCATCGCTGTAAGGATTCCAGAACAGACCAGGTTTCGACAGAGTCAAACGCCTTCTCATAGTCCACAAAGGCCAGACACAGGGGCTGATTATACTCTTCGGACTTCTGTATAATCTGCCTCACTGTGTGTATGTGGTCTATGGTGCCATATCCTCCGCGAAACCCGGCCTGTTCCGGTGGCTGGAACTCGTCGAGTCTCCTGGCGAGACGGTTCGTGATCACTCGTGAAAACAGCTTATAGACGTGGCTCAGGAGTGTGATGGGTCTGTAGTTTTTAAGGAGGGTTTTATCTCCCTTCTTAAAAAAGAGCACCACCAAACTCCCGCTCCACGCCTTTGGAGTTCTCCCACTGTGAAGGACGGCGTTGAAGAGGTTCTGTAGTTCCTGTATAACAGGGGCTCCTCCGGCTTTCAAAAGCTCTGATGTAATTCCGTCCTCCCCGGGGGCTTTTCCATTTTTAAGCTGTCTTAGAGCTAACACGATCTCGTCTTGACTGATGTCAGGCAGTTCGTCGGTATAGTGGCGTGTCAGGGTGGCTCTGGAATCGTGATCGTCTCGTTGGGAACGAGGGGCATGTGCAGCGTATAATCGGCCATAGAAGTCCTCTATCTCGGCCAATATCTCCGGCTTCGACAATACGGTCCTCCCATCATGCGTTTTAAGCTTCGTCAGGTGGCTCCTGCCAAGCTGCTGAGTGAATACTTTGGACCCTCGGTTTCGCTCTATTGCCTCTTTAATGAGGCGTGTGTTGGAGCTCCGAAGGTCGCGCCGTACCATCTTCGCAATTCGCTTGTTCAGGTCTGACCTGTCTGAAGAAGTCGCTTGGGTGGTTTCCCGTCTTTTTGCCATCAGCCCGAGAGTCTCATCCGAGAGTTTGGATTTCTTGCCAGTACGCTGCTTTTGGCAGAATCTGATGCCCTCGTTCCTCAACGTTTCGACCAGATTGTGTAGGGTCTTGTCAGCGTCATCAGTGGGATCCAAGGCAATGAATCTATTCCCGAGAAGCTGCTAGAACTTCTCGGTGCCCGCCATGATCTGGATTGGGTTAGGTCGGAGCGTGGACTTCATCAGACGGTTTCTTTGAAGCTTTAAGTTGATATTCAGAGTGCCTCGGAGCAGTCGGTGATCAGATCCGGTATTAAACCTGTTGATCACTGAGACATCTCTGAATATGTGCTTGCTATCCGTCATGATGAAGTCGATCTCATTTTTAGTCACAGTGTCGGGGCTTCGCCACGTCCACTTCCTTTGGGGCGGTTTCTTAAAGAAAGAGTTCATTAAGAACAGCCCCTCCTTCTCAAGGAAGTTGACAAGCATTTGCCCCCTGTGATTCCTAACTCCATAACCATGCGAGCCTATTCGGGATTCGTTGCCAGTCCAGATTCCCACCTTGCCGTTAAAGACCCCCATAACAACGTTGAAGTGAGCCTTGGTGGTGTTATGTAAGGCTTTGGAAATGTCTTCGTACATATCCTCCACTTCATCATCCGAGTGTGCCGAGGTCGGTGCGTAAACCTGAATTACCTTCAAGCTGTACCGCTTGGACAGCCGAAGGATCAGGTACGCTACCCTGGTCGACACACTGGAGATTTCCTGAACGTTGTTAGAGAGGGCCTTGTTGACGAGGAAGCCTACGCCACCCTGGGATGTTTTATCACCCTCGCGAAAGTAGAGAAGATGGCCCGAGTCTAAGGTTACGGTGTCCTCCCCCTCTCTACGGACTTCACATAACCCCAGAACATGCCATTTAATGTTCTCTAACTCCACTTCCAACTGCGCTAGATGGTGGTCAAGCCTCAGAGTGCGTCCGTTAAACGTCGCCAGGGTCAATTGTTTGGGTAATGAATGGTAGCCTGCCGTAGCCCGGGGATTCCTAGCACCCCCTGCCCCGCCGTTACCATGGCCGCTACCATGGCCAGGAATAGCGAGGCGGCCGGGAACTGGGGGCCATTTTTTGGCTTTATTTTTCATTGGGGGTTTATTGCCCATAATCCCCACGCTGGGCATGCGGGTTGGGGATCGCAGTTTGGTAGTGGAATTGTTCTGCAGGGGCGCTGCTGCCCGCCCCCCGGTTTATGTCCCTTAGTCGCCTCTTACGACACCCACGGGAAGAAATGGGACTTTTCTTAATTACTTCTTAATATATTCTTAATTTTTTAAATTTTTTATTTTATAATGTGCGATGTTTTATTTGAAGAAAAATGCGTTTTTGTTTGACCAGAGTGGGTAAATACAATATCGTATTGTAAGTTACTGAATTTCAAACAAACAATCGCAAAAAACTCAACCATAACTTCATTATGTCAATGTGATATTTACATTATAATTTAAGGCATTACACAAGTTTTACAAACACGTTCCATACATTTCACAATGTCCGTTTACCTGTCTCCGGCCATTCGAGCCTCGCCTTGGTTCGGCATGTTGAAATCTCTACCAGTTACTTACCATGAAGGATGTCCTACACACTTGATTGAAGTCAGAAATCAAATCTACTACTCTTTATTTCTATATAATAAGCTAGCTGCATCCCGCGGGTTCGCACGCCTATCACACGACTGATTTATGGGATAAGGATTAAATAAAATAAATTATTCCACTTATATTATTGTAGTGTATTAATTTGTGTGGTGTATTAATTTACAATGTAGAAACATTTGCCAAGCAGCCACTGATTTAATTTTTGTTTTATTTGTGTTTTTACCCGCGACGGAACGGAGACGGTATATGCGTTTAGGGTGTGATGTTGTTTGTATGTATGTATGTATGTATGTTTGTATGTATGTATGTATGTGCAATTTGCAATGTTCCCAATTATCTCCCAAACGGCTTGACCGATTACGGTGCGGTTTTCAGTTTCGGGTTCTAAATTTGGTGGCGATGATTCTTAGCTAGTTTTTATTATCTTCACTCACCAGGGGGCGCTGCTATATGTGTATTTAGTGAAAACCAATGTTGCCATATATCTCCAGAACGGTTTGTTCGATTGAGACACAGTTTTTAGTATAAGGTATGGGGTTCTTTGGAGATGGTTCTTAGCATAGTTTTATGGTATTTGCTCACCAGGGGGCGCTGCAATCGACGTTTTAAAAACATATTTTTGTACAATACAATACAAATACTCTTTATTGCACACCAAGATAAGACAGAAATACAGAAAAGAAAACACAAACACAAAAACACAATGGGCGGCCTTATCGCTAAGAGCGATTTCTTCCAGGCAACCTTTGTACCTTTATAGACGTGTTTGCCGACACACTACGTTGCTAGGCAACGCGGTGCGTTGCTAATTTAATAATAACATAATAATTAAAATAAAATAAATACAAAAAGGGCGTGCCTCTGTCGTCGGCATACTATAATGTAAGGTTCACTCAGCTTGCTTTACTAAGGTCCGTATTGTATAGGCTTCCCCATGCTTTACTTATGCAGTCATTTCGTGAGTTCTACTCAAGCTTAGAATCTCTGCTCAAGTAAATCTTTCGTCTACACATTTATCTAGGAGAAAAGCGTTCCTTTACCTTATCAACTTGACAATCACAATTTTTCTTTTTTTGTTGTTTTGACGATTACTGTGAAACGAAACGCAACGATTTTAAAACTTAACAAAAAGAAAGCCTATTTGACGATAGTCACGAGACTCATGTCTCGTGACTATCGTCAAATAGGCTTTCGTAACGTCTCATATTTGTATGGGATTTGCGTAGTTCCCTGTCCGCACGATACGGGGTGAGATGGGGCGGTGTACTAAAATCTATGGGAAACTGAGACGTCTCGATATTGTTGTCAAACTCACCCCTCAGTTCAGTTTCCAAAAGTTAAAATTCCGAGTATTCACATCTCAAGTGTGGGATTTTTGTCAGTTTTTCATTGAAAACTGACAAAAACTATGACGTGTTTATTTCTGACTTGTTAAAAATTAAATACACTTGATTACCATTGATTAATTAATGAAAAGGATGATCTGCGTTCGAAAAATCGGCTGTAAGTAAAGTAGAAAATCTCTAAAAAGTTTAAAATAAAATCAAAATAAAATTTTTAAAAACCCACGGCGGATATTATTATTAAAATAAATAGTATGTAATCGAAAAAGGAAGAAATAATTTTTGCAAAACCCCCGACTAAATGGAATTGAAAAAGACAATTAAATTACCTTTAGTTACCTACTATTATAGCTTCCTAATTTTTTTCACCTATCCATTACTACAAAGCCAAAAAAATCCGTCGGGGGAATGATAATATCGCTGCTACTGACACGGTACGAAATATTTTCTATGTAGTTATTTAGAATTGAAACATCACTGTGCGTGAATGTGAGAAATGCACTTATTGGTAGTAAAATATCTGGGCAAGCAGTCTCGACTCGACATAAATGGCGACCGACATCGGTCGCAAAGTTTTACCGGATATATTTTAACGTATTTTAATTTTCTTTACAAGAATCAAGTTTCAAATGATTCAATAACTATTTATCTCCTTACTGTGAAAGAAAATGCCTTGTCTAACAACGCTTTTTCTTTCTCGGTCAAAGAGATCGAAGACCCAGGTCTTACCTTTTATTTTACTACAATTTTATTCTGCTAGAAACTTAACCTACTACTTCATTATAATAATTAGCTAGGTACTACTGCATTATAATATTTTAGGTGTAATGATGTACATAACCAACAGGCCTCACGACTCAAAAATTCTAATTAGTCCGTGTCGGTCAGATTATCAGAAGATACCTGGACACGTAATTAGATTTTTTCAGTCGTCCTATTCGACCTATTTCAAGTACATATAAATACTTTGTGCTTTGTGTAATAAATATTCAGTTGTCATAAAAGTCCATGACAGAGGTCACTGTCACCACTCGTATAAACAACAAAAGGAGTCGGTTTACCAGCCGGCTATCAGCGACCTTCACGCACGGTGACCGCTAATCTCTGGTTAGCTTCCTGCTTCGGTTGTTACCCGCTAACATGTAATCAATCATGTAAATACTAGATGCTACACCATGTTGTTCACAGCCTTGCTCTCGTGAAGGACGATGACTCAGAATAATCAGATAGATAGATAGATAACTCTTTATTCTAGCCACAAACAAACAAACAATACAGAAGGAAATGTACAGAATCATGGAAATACAAAGGGCGGCCTTATCGCTTTGAGCGATCTCTTCCAGGCAAGCGATCTCTTCAGAATTGGAGATTAATCTATAGGTAACACAAAATTTGAACGATATCGACATGTAGTTATGTCATTTCAAACGCCGTTGGTATGTTTAAGTTCGTAACAATAATTAGGTTACTTGACAAAAAAAGTTATATACATGTATAAATATAGTAAACTAAAATTTTACGAATACCTCCTCAGATTTTGTACAGTAATCAAAAATATACAACAACATAAAATTCACGACCTAAGGGCGGCCGTACGCGGACTGCTTGAAGCAGTTGAGACCGACTGCTTAAAGCCGCGACCGCGCGGTGAACTATAGTCATGCATACATTGCCGTACACACGACTGCTCGAGCAGTCGCGACCGCTTCAAGCCGTCAACTGCATGATGAAATTCCATCGTGCAGTCGACCGCTCGCGAGCGGTCGCGAGGCATACACCGACTGCTTGAGCCGTTGACTGCGCTAGAGCAGTCGACAGCTCTCCGACCTTCCCCCCTCCCCCGTGGCCTCGCGGCGTCTGTCTGTCTCGTCTCATTTGTCGACTGATTTTTGAACATGGAGGGCGTGTGCGATACTGATGCGCTTATTAGTGCAATTAAAACGCAAGTCCTTGTTGTTCTCTTAATTTAAATTAGATGAACCCAACAATTTTCTCTTTTGACGTCGCCGCCGCCGTCGTCTCCGCTTGAGCAGAAGCAGCAAAAGCAGTTCTTCCTCGTCAGAATCCATGACTCGACTGTGGTAGAAAATCAACTACTCGAGCGGTTGGTAGCGTAGCTCCAGCAGTTAACAACCGACCGCCCGAGCAGTCGAAGCCGACCGCTTGAGCGGTCCGTGTACTTCGCTCAGCCGCTAACTGCTTGAGCAGTCCGTGTACGGCCGCCCTAACGTTAAAACCAAATAAAATAAATTGTCAATGAAAAATTTCAATATTCATTAAATTCCGATCAATTTCATTTTTGTAAATTCGCTAGGAACTTAGGTTTGGATAATGGAGGCATGCAGTCCAGCAGTGGACCAGCATAGGCTGTCTGTAGATGATGATAAAGTCAAGGATTACCATGAATTGGCCAACATGAGAATTGCAGAATTGCCCTATGGTGTTTACAGATTACCCCTCATTTTGGAGGGTATCCTGAATGAATACGTTTTTATTGTTATTATAAGTACTTTCCCTGAACAGCTTCGAAGGATACTACACTTAGTGACTTACCTCTCATATTCTAAATATAAAATACAAATTCTTTATTCCAAAACAAAACTACAAACAATTTACAGGTATCCTTGATTTCGGTTTTAGTTTCAAAACTGTAGTATTAAAATAATAATGTAATAAATAAATAATGCCTAGATAAAACTTTTCCGTTGTAAAGCAAAGCAGTAATCTCGACAATTGCTCTAAAAGTGCCATAACATAAACTGCAACGAATTCTACTTTCACTAAACCTATCCCGTTACAAGTAGTGCTGCATTTCATGGCACAGAATTTGATAACTCCCGTTAGAATATTTCTGTAAACCTTCTAATCAAAAGTTATTATAACTACGTCGCATCATTAGATTTAATATAATGACAATCCAAATACCAATAGTAAAATGCAGAGTAGAAACTATAAACCTACTTGGTTGTTAGTAACTTGATACACTTTGATTCAGCCGCCGAGCACGCATAGCAAATAACCTTGGAGCTTACGACCTTTGTATAGAATTGTAAATATTACGAGTATTTTTTTATAGTTCAACACAATTTTAGAAAATATGAACCCATTAAGATTCCACAACTGGGCAAACACCTTCCTATCATCCACACAATCTGGTTCCAGACTTTATGACTTTATGTCATGTCATTAGGCAAAATAAAAACATTAAAGTCTAGTTTATTGTGGTCCAGTCTAGATTTTTGGAACTACGTTATACCTTTTATCTATCTCTTCAAGACGTGATTTCTAGAGCTTTGTGATACACTACCGGCCGCATCTTCGCTTTCCATCAGGTGAGATGGGGTCAAACGAAAGTTTTTTGCACGTAAAAAAAAAGTAGATACTCAGACTGGAAAATGTATGAGTAAGAGTCAATTAGTCCCAGGGATATTAAATGGTATTAAACCATGGCTAAAATGCTTCGAATCATAGTCCCTATAGATTTTAATTTCTGCACAGTTTTTGTCAAAGATCATTCCCTGAGAAACGACAACATTTATTTTACTGCCTTCCTTCCTCTTTTCGTAAAGGTTAATAGATGACCACACAAGATTGTTTACCTAACTAATATCACGCAGCATTTGCTCTGGTTCTCGTTACAGAAGGCACCGAAACAGATGTCGTAGAAAATCGTGATCAAAACAAAGGGCCTTCTCGGAAAGTGACCCCTGAATTTGAGCCCATTTGTTTAAATGATCATACGATCTGTCAGTTTTACGACTTGTGACGGTGTAAGGTTACAACATATTTGTGACATTCCGGTTTTTAAGTTCAAGTTCAAACTGCCTGGCTAGCTAAGGCCATTCATTCTATGGATTAAACTGAAACTATCGTCGGATGTGCTGTGCAAATGTCTTCTACAGAGCTATCATCAGATCTGCAGAGCAAGGCTGTGAGGATGTGATGGATATGCGGGTTATTCAAGTTTTCCCCCCTGAATTCCCCCTTAAGGTGTAAAACTGCACTTCAAACAAATAATTCCAGTTTCCCCCATTAAGGATGATTTTTCAAGGGGGAAAACTGATGCATGTTCACGATGCAAGATTATGATATTTTTTTTCTGTTCCATCTTTAAGGACATTGACTGAAAAAGGGTAGCTTGGTCCTCCAGGAAAGAATCTCCGAGAACAAAAACCGCATTTATTAAAAAAAAATTGAAATTTAAAGGAATAATCTCTCATACACAACTGACGAGAAAATAGATGTTCATGCAGACACGAGAGACCATCAAAAAACCAACCGACATCTACAAAACGGAATTCCTCAAAACGCTCTCTCTCATAATGAGCTAGGTCCGTCGTCGGAACCTTCAATATTATCTTAATGAATGGCAATTTTTCACCACTTACAACCGGTAAATGATCGGAAATTACAGTCGCAAAGAAAGCTGTTACAAGGATATGGACAATTTGAGACATTTGCTTCATTTTAAAGGTCAAAGTCGGTTTGGAAATGGACAATCTGAGTTTTTTACGCGTCTAACTGATCTGTGATTGGGCGCTTCCTGTTTTTTGCACGCAGTGATTTACCACATCAAAATACGAAACAATTTATTTCCATTTTGCTTTTACTGTGAACTAATTTTGTCGGAAAGTGTCTCGTGGGACAGATAATGTTTCCGGGTTTGGCTCACAATTGTGTTATTTAATTATCAAAATATTATTACAGCTAGCTGACTCTAACGCAAAACACTGGCGTTGAAACATCGAATTCCCATAACATTTTCTTGTATTTGATGTCAAATACAATCAATACATAAAATATATTTGTGGTCCAATTTTTTCAAGGGGAAAGTGGACTTCAAAAAATGAATTCTAGTTTCCCCCATAAAGGGGATTTGTTAAAGGGGAAAACTAGAATTCAATATTGACAGACGTATATAAATAAAAAAATGAAATGATTGATTATCCAGCATTATATTAAGCGGCCATGTGGGATGACGAAAATAGGGCTCTATGGCGCTAATTAGGGGAGGCCTTTGTCCAGCAGTGGGCTATCATACGCTGATAAAAAGCTTGTTGAGCCGCATAAATAAAATTTAATTCATTTAGGAACTAAACAGTAGGAAAACAGTAGAGTTGCTGTTGCTACTGTAAATATTTTGCACAGAACAGTTACATCCTCTTTGTTACACTTCATAATAATTAGAATTTCTGTATATAGATGCGCAACTCCCAATTTCGTTACAAATTATTATGATACTAACTGAATTCAGACTTGATTCGGTTAACCGGGTTCAGTTCCAACATAAGGATAACAAGTTTTTATAGTGGAAAACAAAACGCGCCGACAATCTATCTCTTTCTTTTGTAGAAAGTAACCAAATTACCGAAAGTAGGTACATAAGTAGATCTAATCTGGTGACCACCACAAAAAAATCCCCTACTATTACGACAGTAAAGTAGAGCTCTACCGAGACAAATACAAATAGTTTATCTGAACATATTAGATAACAAGTATAAATAGGTTACCTACACGTTGAAACATCTGACCACAAACAAGAAAACAGCTGCGGCGTAGTTGCATCGCCTGAGTTTACAATGTTAGAGAGTTTCACCTCTATAACATTATTCATAGAACTTTTTTTCTTTTTGTCGTTCGACATAGTCATTGTACAGCTATTGTCATTTGGCTAGATTTGAAAAGATTTGATGGCCAATTGTTCTGGATTCCACCTAGCATGACTTTAAGACCGACTTCCGTATCCTAAAGGCAATTGAGTGACTTAGTTTTTTGAGGTATTCTTTTAATGTTTTTATGAGTTCTTGACCGATTGTTAAGAATTCATTAACCCTGGGTCCATTATTGTACTGCCTTAGCGATTTTTTTGTGTTTTTGTTGGCATAATTGTCAATCTAATTTAATAAGACAACATAATTTGGACATTTTCCTACGAAAATAAGCTGAGAAATCTTAGCTGCTTATTAAATATTCTTTTTTTCGTTCAAATAATAAAAAAAAATTATGCATTTCCAACGTACACAGTCAACAAATTCACTCAAGACAAATGCTAGTAAAACGACATAATCAACATAGCTTGTAGAACTAGGATAAAAAAAACGACTAATGGTCCCAACCCTCATCAGTTTTAATATTGCACCTTCACAGACCGGTGGAGTGGATCCAGTGGATCCAATGTAACGGCCAGCAATCGCACGTTGTGGACTCACAATGCAGTACATCATCAGCACCATACAACCAACTACCGAACCTGCCTCCCCCAAACAAGGACGTTGGCCATAATCACACAGGCAGATTGGCGATCGCAGTAATCGGTGTAAAAATACAAGGAAGGAAGCTGTAGGCCTAGCACGGGGATTGTTGTCTAGGGTAGAATAGAAAAAAATTACGTCACTTTGTCATCGAATGCTTAAAATGTTTGAAATTCATAATTTACGCAATGTTTTACAATGCAATATCATTTTTCTCTGCCGGCTGCTGCCCTTTTCATGCTCCCTTAGTCAGCTCATACTACATCCAAAGGCTGATTTTAGCCTATCTTTGTCCACGGCTGGACGCAGGCCTCTCCTGTAAGTACTCAATACACGGACGGCAAGTTGCGGACTGCAAGTCAACTGCACCCGTCAACTGCCAGGCGACGGCAGTTGGTTGGGGATCGCAATTTGGTGGTAGAATTGTTCTGCAGGAACAGAACAATTCTACCACCAAACTGGTTAAAGCAAACGCTGCTGTCTACCTCTGGTTGATAACTCTTAGTCGCCTCTTACGACACTCACGGGAAGGGTTCAGGTGGTTCAAATTAAAAGCTGGCATCTCACAGCATATAATTATGCTTAGGTACCATTTAAAAAATCTAAACATCCTTAAAACCTGACTCAAACAAACCTAGGTAATTGATCGTTGACTGAAGGATGTTTAAGAACAAAGGCCGAGGTCGGTAGCCCCGTGGGACGCCAGACAATAATTATTGTGTTCGGAAGTGATGTGCCAAACAAACCGTGGGCTTGAGCTCACTGTAGGATGAGGTAATTGGGTAGGTAAGTAATGAAGTATCATACTAATATTATAAATACGGAAGTTTGTATGGATGTATGTATGTTTGTAATATAATATAATATAAATATAATACGCCTAAACTACTGGACACGGGCTGAACTCCAATACATGAAACGCTTCAGCAGAACATTCTTTTGCAGTGCCCTACGGGGTGACCAATGCCTACATAATGACCTAAGCTGTATACCATGTAAGTACATTTGAGCAAAATAAATCTATATATAAACAATGGTATAGTCTGGGGTTGGGTGATTTACTTCGTCTTGGCATTTACCTTTGATGAAAGATACTAGAGATGGCGTGTCAAAAGTCTCAAGATTGATAAGGTTGATACCAATCAATATCCTTGCCAAAGAGTTAGAATAGGACAAAAAACGTGTAAGTATTACTGCACTAGGAAGAGAGTTACTTTCATATAAAGACGATTCTTAGATAGCGATTATCTAGTAAAATCATTGATAACTAAGTGCAGGGTCAAGACCTGGAACAACACTTAAGCTTACTTTGCGATTTTAGAGATTCAATTACATAGGAATTGATTTATACGCTAAAAATTAAAGAAGGCGATGGCAAAACCGGTAGCAGAAACTAGTGTAAGTATCATTACTTAGTTATATAAATAAGGTAAACGAATGAATATCAAAGTGATTTGCAAGATGTTTGCAATTATGTTCCTGCAGCAATGACGTTAAATCTACTCTACACACATGTTGTGATTTTCAAATATAATTGACATAAAATTTACACTACACAGTTGTGATTTTCAAATATTATTGACGTAAAATTAACACTACACAGTTGTTATTTCCAAATCTTACTGACGCTGAATTTACATTATACATCTTTTGCGATTTTCAAAAAATATTGATTTTAATTAACATTACGAACGTATTGCGATTTTCATATCTTATTATTTTGCATACAGTTTGTTGGATTGGATTACAAAGTTTTATGACATTACAAATTTACGATAACCTAGCTTATTATCGCCGGTGGTATCTAATTAAACATAATTGCTGTCACTATAACCAATAGATTTAATAGCAATTTGTACAGAATAAAGTTACATCAGTATTTCAAAAGTCGACTAAATAGCTGCTTTTGCAAGCCTGGGTAGGTAATTATGGCCAACCCTTTTAGAGGCCTAACACCCAGCAGGATACAATACAAGTACTCTTTATTACACACAAATATAGAGAAAAACAGAAGAGAACATCACAAACCCAAAAACAGTTGCACAATGGGTGGCCTTATACCTAAAAGTGATTGAGGGATGTCTTTTGTCTAAGATGACGAAGATCAAAACAGTAATTTTATAAAATTTGTGTGCTCAGTGTGGCTATGACGCTCATGTTGAGAGTCCAGTGCCCACGGTCCACCTTCATTTTCACCTGGGTATCCACATTTTCACTTGGTCCACCAGAATCTCCAAATGTTGATACCGTGGTTAAGACGACCAGATGAGTCCACCACGTGGTCTTAAACACGGTATCGGCATAGAGTAATTTAATTGTGTATTCACGCAGGTGGACCACGGGCTATGAACGAAGTCCAGTTTTGGACTAGCTTAAGCTGATGATGATGATGTTGTGTAGTAATTGCGATATTGCATTTCGCTACACTTGGGTGACGAGCAGCCCTATTTTGTTCCCATTCCTATGCGTCCCCCGCAGGAAGCGCAATAACGTGCGAGGGTTACCGCGGGAAGCGTTTTGTAGGTCAGAGGGGTTAAAACTAATTTTATGGAATACGATGCTTTTAAAGAATGACCCGATTTTGAGAAGGTCACATTTCAATATAGTGTTGAAAAGAATGTTCAAAGCGGGTTCTTTACAAAAAAATATTATTCTACTCGTTATATGAATCGAAAATCTCCCATTCTCGGACACTTTATGCAATATGTAATGTATACGATTTTACAGAAGGTATCCTAAATCATAACTTATAACCAAGGTAAATTACAATTACTTAGTACTATATTTTATTATTTGCAACAGCCAGTTTATTGTTTAAATATAATATTATTTGATTGTAATTTCCTTTATTACGTAAAGAAACAAACCAGAACTATCACAGGGTGGTATTTTAAAATTGGAGTGGTTGATTTAAAAAAAGGTCGTGAAAGGAGTTTTGATTTATTAGAAAACAAAAAAAGACGTGTGACACTCGGGGAATGCCGCGGTAAAGCTATTGCATAGCATTTTGTATCAACTTATGCAATTATAATTTTATTTATTTATTTTATTCATGCAGTATTGCTTTTTCTTTGATATTAATTCAAGTTACACTTTTTGAGCGTGGTGACCGATAAGAATTTTACAAGTACAGCTATTCACTGTTGTACATAAATACCTATATACTTTCTCATAAACAGCTGCTTATGTATTCGTCCGATTTCGGAGCAGCTCGTCTCGATTCGTGCGAGTTTCGTAGAGTCGTACAATACGTCTAATCGCACGCACACAACGCCGTGTCGAAGACTGCCGAACTGAAACGACGTTAGACGATGCACGGCCTTCAAGCCACACCTCCTTGCCCGGCGGAGTGGGGAGTGTGAGGTTTTTTCGTTACGGAATTTCTGGATTCAGTCCCCGCACTCAAGGCCCGCGATAGAAGCTATGCAATAGCTTAAAACTGCTGATTTAGATATTTTTAACTGACTTCAAAAAAGGAGGAGGTTCTCAATTCGACTGTTTTAATATTTGTTACTTCTGAACTTTCGACTGGGTGAACCGATTTTGATGATTCTTTTTTTATTTGAAAGCTGGTGCTTCCTACAAAGGAAGTCCCATTTGTCCAATTTGGTCCATTCTTGACAATGGCATCCACGAGAAAATCATATAATTGAAGGCAGGAATCTGCTATCGGGCAGATTGATTCAAAAATAAATGTGAAACTTTTGTTCCAACGAATTCCGTTGCTGATTGATTAGAATCAGTCTATGCACAGACATCCGGCTGTAGTTACCCAAATGTAAGGGAGTCGTTTAAATTCGACGAATACTTATGTCAAATATTTTCTTTTCGGGTATAAAAAGTAAAACAAAAAACCTTACTGTCCTTTCCCTCAGGGAATGACGTGGGCCACTTTTACCCCGACCTTATCGAAAATTCCAAATACCGTCTAAATCTCTGCCAAATTTCATTTAAATCTGTTCACCCGTTTAGACGAAGAGCTACCACAGTACCACGAGAACAGTAAATTGCAGACAGTTATAGTACAGAATTTCTTTCCGAATTTTAATATGGAATTTTTTTTTGGCTTGTCGTTTGGGAGAGGTCTATGTTTAGCAGTGGACGTTTCCCGTACACGTCCACTGCACCTAGGCTTCCTGCAAACGACGCTACAACGATGATAATGATGGAAATACTTGAGGATACAGAAATTTATGTCGTCGACCGTACCATTCGGTTAAAAAACTGCCTGTAGTAGATACAGCAATTTCTGTCGTCGACCGTACCATTCCGTTAAAGGACTGCCTGTAGTAGATGCAGCAATTTCTGTCGACGAACGTACCATTCCGGTTAGAAAACTGTCTGTAGTAGATACTAGCAATTTCTGTCGTCAACCGTACCAACAGAGCACACCGACAATGCATTGACGGAAACGGAACAGACGCCTTTAGGTACGCTCGACGCACTAACGCATCATCGGTTATGTGTGAAAGGTTGAATGTTTTCTCATATAATTCTAAACATATAAGTCTGTTTTTATTTTTCAAAAAACCTGTACTGATTTCTATTTATTGTGTAATCATATTGCCTTTCCGTTAAAAAACTGACCCTATAGTACAGTAGATTCAGCACTTTCTGTCGTCGACCGTATCATTCCGTTAAAGAACTGCCTTTAGTAAAGCAATTCCTGTCGTCGACCGTACCATTCCGCATTCCTACCGACTCTGAATCTGTTTGATCTCCAGCTTCCAACGAAAGCCAACGAATAATTAGCAAGAGATCTCGCAATGATTGATCATATCGGAGAATGGCACGCTCCATCTGTTACGGCTATGCTAATGACAGATGAAGTAATTAATTGAGGTCAGTGAACCTTGGTCTGTAGGTATCATTTAACTTTGGTAGGCAAAAAGTTCTAGCTTTGTATGACTATAGTCAATTCGTTGGAGTTTTTGTTGCTTACAAAAATAGAGTACCTACTCTGTAACGCCTTTATATTAATAGTTCTGCTGTATGGATTTTCATTTATATTTATATTTTAGATTTCAGATCAGAGACACAACGCTGTCCTAATAGTTTTTCGTCAAATGCAAGTATTTGTATATTTAACTAAATACTTATTTTACTGGATAGTCCATTATATTGTAACTTGAAAGAGAGACGTTCAAACAAGCATCTGTATGCAGTAAAAACTGCATTTAATGCCTTGAAACTATAGCACGGAGTAATGTTACGGAAGGTATAGCAGACAACACTGTACCTAAAAGTACCACTTAAGCGATAGGGCATGGTACATAATCTGTATTTGTTTTAGGGCTTAGAATTTGAACCAACCTCAACACTTACCGCGGGTGTGGTTAGAGGCGACTAAGGAATATCCACCGGGGGCGGGCAGCAACGCTCCCTGCAGGACAATTCTAGCACTGAACTGCGATCCCCAGCCCGCATGCCAAGTGTGAGGATTGTGGGCATTACCCCCCATGAGAAAACAATCAATAAGGCGATTATCAGGGGGACGTGTGCGTCCAGCTGTGGACCAATATAAGGCTGCTGAGGTTGAGGAATGTATTTGTTTTTATGTAACCTATGTGTCAGTTTTAATTTAGCTTAAACCAAAATTTTGAAATCCTAAAAAAATAAGTTATATGACATTATTAATTAGGTTCTTACCTGCCTTAAAATTAGTTTTAGATCTTATTTCGTAAGCCTAAAGCTCAGACCAAATAGATTTCTTATTTGGTATGAGGCCAAAACTTATTTGAATTGATTTGATTAGATGTTCATACTTGCCACTAACCTGCTCTATAGAACATTATCACTCTTCTCAGTAAGTTGTATCGGCCGGCACACAGTCTGGCACTCTTCCAGGACTAATAGTCTGATGCCGTGCCAAGTAGCAAAGGTCAATGAACTCTGTAGGTTG
Source organism: Eupithecia tripunctaria (assembly GCA_955876795.1). Taxonomy (NCBI): domain Eukaryota; kingdom Metazoa; phylum Arthropoda; class Insecta; order Lepidoptera; family Geometridae; genus Eupithecia; species Eupithecia tripunctaria. Next base: position 10,393,882 of record OY041618.1, read on the forward strand.
TATTTTCTACTATTCGTTTTGTTGCACTGAGACTAGGGTTGAGATGCCTGAGAAAATCCTGACAAAAAGCCTGACCTTACCGCGAAAAATCTGCCGAAATACAGACGTTTTGGTCAAGGGAAGAAAGAATGTGGAGAATAATGTGGTCATTTAGTAAATGGGGGTCCAGCTTTGAGCCCTAGCTAGTACGAATATTTATGTTGCCATCAAGTGGATCGAGTTGTGAAAGATTTTTAATTGGGGTTTGAACCCTTTTCTGCCCCCAAAGTCTGCGTTTTAAATTATTAAATTTTAGAAGTTAAGAATGTCAAGGTATAAAAATGTTTTGTACAAAACGGTACACTTAAGAACTTAAGCATATTTTTTATTCTTAAATAAACATAATTTCCTTAAATATGTGCTGATTTGTATGACAATATTTCGTATATTGTCATACAAATCAGCACAAATTTCATCAAGAACCCTAATATTTTCTAAAAAAGACCTTAAATCGAAGATAGAAGAATACTAGTGAAATTGACAAATGCCTGAAAAGCCGGACATCAGGACAAATCTTGACATCTGGCAACCCTAACTCAAACGAACATTTCCTAGTAGGAAATATAATTTTAATAAATGAATCTATATCAGGATTAAAATAATTAAAGGTCTGAGTATGAAATTTGGAGTTCAGTAAACCCAAATAGTCAATTAGTTTAATTACCATTAACCGAACAAATATATCAACACCGGCCATTACAGGCAATGAAGTAAGTATATAGTTATTTACAGACACGTAAAAAGCAGTAGGTAGTCAAAGTCAAAGTCAAAGTCAAATCGTTTATTTCTTTAGACTTACAAAATAAGTACTTAGACAAGTCAAATTTTAACTATATAAACAGCTTAATAAATAGTTATTACTATCAACAAGAAATAAGGTGCAATTGACTTTAATTCACTTCAATTTTTTGTCCACTAGCGGAAGAAGTGAAAAAGAAACCACTAGCAAGTTTATCGCTTATCAACTAATACAATCTTAGGATAACTAAACTAAGTCTAACTGGACTTACATACTATTGTCTGTATGGAACTGGGCGACATCCGGCCAAGCATTAACATCATTGACGTAGTCATCTACGGAGTAATAGGCTTTCTTGATAAGATTTCGTTTTATGTACAGTTTAAATTTACGAATAGGGAGCTCAGTTGCTTCAGATGAAAGCTTATTATAGAATCTTACGCAATTGCCCACAAATGATTTCCCTACCTTTCGTAATCTATTTGATGGGAGGTGTAATTTGTTCTTGTTTCTTGTATTTTTATTGTGAACATCACACCTTTTCATAAAGTTATCTCTGTTTTTGTGTGTATACATTAGATTTTCATAGATGTATTGCGATATTACTGTTAAAATATTTATTTCTTTAAATAGTAGGTGGAGGTACCTAGATTTTATGTCTGTAAGAGTTTATTTGTTTCAATTAAATTTTTTCGGCTCGGATCTCGGTGCGTTCGGCTGAGAAATAAGCCGAAAACGCCGATATGCGAGTACTTATTGCAAGCCAAAGTCCAGAGGGTACGATCTTATTCGGAGCACCATTCTCTTGAAACCAGAGACTTTTGTCATACCATAGGTACCTAGTACCTACCATGATCATTGCTTTATCATGACAGAAAGAAAAGCCTATAATGTTAGTAGTTACTGTACAATCAATCAAAACAAACCAAACAAAGAACACCAATGTGGGCTAATTGAATTGCAATGACTTCATGAATCATTCACGAACTTTAGTTTTTGTGGATATTAAACAATAGAGATTCCTATCTGGCAACACAGCGCCGAAGAATCAGCTGATGTACTATTTGGCAAGATACGTAATTTTTATTTTTTATTTTATTTATTTAACAAAATCCACAGTCCTTATTCTACATAAACTTAAAATACATGTGTTTCTTACGACCAATAACGGATTTACATTTTATAGGTGGATAATTTTAAACAGACAGTCAAAAAGCAAGTTTCAATATTATTCTAGTATTATTTACAAATGTAGAATATATTATTGATTACAATATATTATTGAAAAGATAAATAAAAATGATAGAAAATACAAGTGCTAAAAGAATGTGTAAGTGTACCTACCTACTCTCTACGCAGTGTCCTCTAATATGTGTATAATATCCCTTTTAAAACCTCCCTTGCTTGTATAAAATAAATCAGTTGAATCAAATCTCTTATTATAAATTCTATGAAGTCTGTTAACTAATGAGTTTTGTGCATAGTTTGTGGATGAGTGCGAAACGGAAAATAGCTTGGTATGTCTAGTACGGGTAATAGGGGCATTTAAACACATTATCAATAATAGGTATAATAATAGGTAATAGGTAGGCCTATTAAAACTACTGTTAAAATTGGACAAATAAATTTTATTTAATAATAATAATTCAAAATTGGACTTTCCTAAGATCGATTTGGACTATAAATATCGATCTGGGTAAGTTACTTATTAAATATCTACAGAAACAAATTTTAGAAAAAAACAATGTCTTTGAAATTCATCAATGTTTCTCCCGCATTGACTTCTGAAATACAGCAGGATTCCAAATTTATATATTTGTTTTAATATAACTATTAACCAACTTCAATTATACCTATAGTTTTTTCATGGATCCCAGTGTCAAAACTGAAGCACACGGGAAGCACTAGCTTTCAAATAAAAAAAGAATCATGAAAATCGGACCACCCAGTCAAAAGTTCTGACATAAAAACATGAAGTCGGTTAAAATGCATCCAAGACAGTTCGATTTAGGCACTTTCTTTTTTACTTTTGGGGCTATGTAGTAGCTCAGGTAATCTGTGCTCAGATACAACTTAGCGCTGCCAATGCAAGCAGCATGCTAGATACCTACTAGCTGTTGGTTTGTTAGACTGTGGCAAAACTGGTGGTGGTTTTGCATAGGCGTTTTAGCATTTCAAATATGTTAGGTATGCTGGCTCAATTATTGCGTTAAATAAAAAAAATGACTTTGTTAAATTATTTTAAGGTGGATTTCGTGTTGGCGCAAGAGTCATGTTTGTTTGTGGTTTTATTTTTTTTCTACGTAACTAACAGACAAATAATATGCCGCAAATCGTTTGTACTTTCTATGAATCCATGATTAAAACAACTCCCGATTCAAGTGTATTTTGGTAGCATTTGGGAAAATGATGACTTTAACCATCGATCTTAAATTTCGCGGCCTCCCGGCGAAATTTTTGATCGATGACTTTAATCTAAAATCTCTTATTTTCCCGAAACTTCCAAAAATAAAGACGATTTTTAGGGTTGGACCACATAGAGTACTGATTTTTAAAACTTCCCGAACTAATTCGCCTTCATGTTTATTTATAATTATCATCGTCATCATCATCAGCCCATATTACTCCACTACTGGACATAGGCCTGCCCTAATGAGCGCTATAGCGCCCTGTCTTCAGCCTGCAGTCTTTCGCAGATCGTCATCCCACCCTACACTACGTTTGCCGAGTCGCGGGCTCGACTCAAAAACTCATGTACCCCATGTTTATGAGGCTATCTCTAACCAGTGAATATGTTATGCAGATTATAATATTTCGAGCGCGCCTTTGTTTCCTCACGACCACGAAGCCTAAAATATGAGTAACGAGACAGCGAGTTGCAACACTGTTTTGTAACTACGATAGTTGCAAGTTGCAACGCTAACAAGGCGCAGCGTAAGTAGACTAGGGTATCAGTTTTCACCATAAATTACAATGTGGTGACAACGTTTGGACACTTTGGTGACTGTAATAGAGCAGGCAAACCTAATTTAGTTCCTAACTCTGATAGGCTAGCTATAGGCTCTGATAGGGTGGGATATTTAAAATGGTGACCATTCGCATCTAGCGAACATCCAAGTATTTTTATTCCGTCTATTTTTTTACCTATTAACACAGAAATCTCACCCCATGCAACTCTAGCCTATTTAAAAAAAGAAATGTAATAATAGTGGCTAAATCGTAATTTTTCCACACATTGGACTAATAGTAGAATTACATTCTATACAAGATATATAGACATCGACAGACTGAAAGATTGTAAGATATAATAAATCACTTTCCATCAGGTGAGATCGCGGTCAAACAAAGGTCTATTTAACGTAAAAAAAAAAAAAAAATCAGTAAGCTTGTGTAATGCTGAAATCTGAAAGCAAAGGACATTTTGCTTGAAACCACCCACCCCCACACGGTATTACAGTATACGGATTTATCAAGGGGGAAAACTAGAATAACCCCCCCGTAGGTAGGCTGGGACGAAACCATACCACCACCATAGTTATTATTGTATTCTCTGACCTCGCTGTCCCGATAATATAATTTTACACCTAAATTTTGAATCAACTATGTACTAGGATAGCATAAACGTGAAGCAAGCACCTGGGTTGGGACATTTCATTTAACAAATGAATATCCAATCAACTCTCTGTATTTCCAAACGAATTATTATCTCCTGGTACTTTGAATTTTAAGATCAGTATGTTTCTATAACTTACAGGACTTCGGATGATGATAATGACTACAAATAGAAGGGAAGTATTCAATTTTTTCTACGAAAAGACGTATTTATGGCAAAACTGGAAGTGCACGAAAGGCAGGGAATGTAAAAGTGCATTTCCACATGCGCCCACGCATGTCGCTCGCGATTCGAGACCATTCATGGAGCCGATCGTTCCGTAATGTGTATGTAACACCTCATTAGGTATGTGAGAATCTAGAGTTGTATTAAGACTTTCTGCGATGCGTCATTGATCAAGGGAAAGTGTAGATTATGATTGATTTTATATGGTCTGTCGACTGGAAAATGTTACGGTTCTCTTTACTTGATACGTTACGTAGTTTAATACTTTACTCAAGTCATTCTCAATATTGTTTGTAAAAACTTGCAACTGAAAAATCCAGAGTGAGTTTTAGGCGTCGTAACCATCGATCCAAAATTTCGCGGCGTAACATGAATAATTTTATCAGCACTAAGCATTGTAGGAAAGTTGAGGTAAGTGACAAGTATCTAGCGTAAATTCTCCCAAAGTTACAACAACAAGAAACAGATTTTAAGGTACAAAAAAAGAGACAATTTGTTTATACACATTTTATCTTAAATAATGGAGGGCAGCTTTTTTTATTAATTTGATTGTGTTAATTTTACCTATGACTAACTGTAACAGATATCTTCTTAATGTAGTATTATTATCTATCTATCTATCTATCTATCTATAACTTACGAGAAAAATGCAAAGCAGAATATTTCGATTTTATTATAACCAATCTAAATAGACCTTGTATTTTAACGAATTATATGCACGTTCCTGTTATTGGAGAAACAAAAAAACGAATAGTACATACTTAATTTTGGAGAATGGCGAAAGAGGTGAAACTGTCAGAACTATTCTGCTGATGTTGAGGAAGAAACCTTAGCTGGTACCAGGATCAGCAGGCGCCACGATCAACAAATCAGGATGCCCGGTATTTCCTGGATCCAGCTAATTGGCTGTTTGGAAGTCACATATAACACTCGAGGGCAAATAATTTCATTTTTGTTTGCCTCACAAAAACCCAATGCAACCCACGGCTTTACCGAGTTGGCTCATTTTGGTTCTCAAATATGCGTAGAAGTCCAAGGAAGGTATGAATGGTGAGAAATATAAAGTAAGTTCAAAAAACTTTTATTGGCAGTACGAAGTTCGCCGGGTCAGTTAGTGGGATAATACGAATACCTACCAATCCACATAGAAACATGAAATCAAATAATTGGTACGACGCTTCCGACTGATATTATCATGGATCAGTTGAGCTACCTGTAGATTGTTTGCAACAGTCTGCAGTTAGCTCAATTTAGCAATTATAGCAAAATTATTGAAAAAATATGACAATCAAATATTAAAAATTAATTACAACTAGTATTTACAATTTACACAATCGAGATCACTGCAGACTGTAGCAAACACAGAAATCGTAAAAATAAATATTACGATTTCTGTGTCTGTTATTGCAAACAATCTAGAAGTATTTGATTGTAATTTTCTTTGCCAATAACTGGCCAATAAATAAGTATATTTTGACCCTTTAGAACACCAAAATATCGGCTCGATTTCCCCAAAAACGAACGGGATGTACCTATAACCATTAAGAATTATATAACCATTAATAAATATTCTTATGGTATAACCCAGAAACCCAGCGATGAAGTCACGAGGGAGCATGTCTGCTGGGACCTTCCACCTGACTGGCCACGTGTCTGCGGTCGACACATTATCCTACTGACCGCGCGGGCCTGACCGCACGGGCCTGACCGCAGTGCGGTGGTGCAGCCTTTTCAGCCTTTGAGGATGATGGGGGACTTTTGTTAAAACAAATGTCCGACTAAGGCCCGATCTATCTATCTATCTAGCTGTGTGAATTGTCCAGCATTATTTACTTATTTATTATTTTTATTTAGGTATATAAATGCAGATCGTACAAATTGAGACCGAGACTGAAATCGAACCATCAACCGCTTGCGTAGCGGGCTTTTGACGACCTCTGTGGCGCGGTGGGCGAAGGTCCGCCTGCGTGCAGGAGGTTTCGGGTGCAATTCCCGCCTCGGGACATGGAATCTTTGTACGATCTGCAGATATTTGTTTAGGGAGTTCTGGATATTTTCTATGTATAATAAAAACTTTCTATGTATGTATTGTATTGTATTATGTTTAACATTTATCTAGTACCCATAACACAAGGTCTGCTTAGCTTGGGGCTAGATAATGCTGTGTGATTTGTCCCGCATTATTTATTTCGCCCGCTGCACCACAGAGCTCGTCAATCTAAGAGGCGTAAAGGTCTCCAATTCTCATCTCATATTAAACAATCAAGTTTTCCAGTTATCAATCTGACGTGAACATCAACATCGGATATAACATCGCTTCGGGGAAGCGTGCGTGCGAGGTTGCGCACGCGCCGGCAGCGGTGACGGAGGGAAGGAAGGAAAGTCATTGTAGAGGTAATGTATGGCATTATGTTATTGACGGTTGACTAGAGGAAATGCAAACTTTTACCTGGAACTTTAGTCCATTTCACTAAGGAACCGTTACCTGAAGGTTCACTTTTCTTTGTTTGACGTTTAATGAAATTACTAAGGGCTGAAATCATTTTGGTAAAATATAATAAAAATAAACATATTCGATGTAAGTCATGATTTCCAACTCAACCCGATTATATTGCGTGAATAGAAACAAATGCGTACTTTTTCGGAACGGTTCCTACGTGAAATGGACTACCTCCTTATAACCATTCCTAATTCCTAATACGTGACATGGACTATTATATTATAGCCATTGACTTGGACCTAAAGGAGAACGCGCACTCGTCCGTGCCATTTCCGCAGGAATCCGTGTGCCTAGAGGATTTTAGTAAAATGCGGGGCAGATAGGTGCGCAGGGTTATATACTATTTATTTCAATACAATATTATAAATTCAAAAGCAGGTAAGATATATGTAATTCTGTCTATATTCATAATAACCTCGGATTAACTTTCTTGTTGACGATTTTTAAACTTAATGGAAAGTACTTGCTGATTTGAGTTCCTTTCTTCAATAAATATTGTCCAATAGGTATATTTTAATCTCAACTAGCATATGAATTTTAATTTATGTTATTGGAATCTCTTGACATAATTTGCAGCTTCACACAATTTCTATTCAACAATTCTAATTTCTAATTCAATGCCGATTCAAGTCTCGATCTTTTAAATCTTTTTTTTTTTAATCTTTATTTAAAGAGCATAATCACATTGCGATTATGTCGCTCCAACTAAGTAACAGAAAAAAACAACAAAAATTATAAAAAACTAAACAGATTTAACTTATATACCAAACTAAACTAATTATCTATTTAAATAAATGAGAACATTAAAATCAGCTCCGATCGGTCTGATTTTTAAATCTTGGATTATCAAAGAAACACTCTGCGCAAAAAGTACATAGCGACATCTAGTAGCGAGTTAAAAGAAACAGAGACTGCAGCGCCATCTAGCGTTGAGTAGCAAATACTCTTGCACGGGACAGAGTCTCTGTGAAGTTAAGCACAATGCCACTAACAGCCACAGCTAGTTCCGTATGAAATGACTAGATGGCGGACAACGTTCATTGTTTCATAATAATAAAACAATGTTTTATTCAATTCGCAGGTTTTTATATTCATATTTCTGTTGAGAGTCTCAGGACTTGAGACTGAGAACAAGACATTAACATTTTCTGCTGACACAAAATATAAAAAGTTCAAATTTATATTCTCTCCCTTTGTATCTGAATAATATTTTCTACGCTAGTCGAGAGGTTTTGTATATAAATAAATACACTCGTCATAATTAAACTGGTATGGGTTATTAAAACATAATTAACTCATACAAGTTTCTTGTCAGTTAACTTTTGGTTATTTAGTCGTAGGCATAATTAATAACAAGTCGCAGTATAGCGGGAGCTGGAAATTATCCAACGAAATCTGTGACTCTTTGATAATTTGTTTGGGACTCAACAACTGATACTGAAAGGTTAGCGTTTGTTAATTTTGGCCATATTAACACAGCTGCGGTGTCCGAGTGGTTAAGGAGATGGACTTGAAATCCATTGGGTTCTACCCGCACAGGTTCGAATCCTGTCCGCAGCGTTTCTTTTTGGTTTTTTTCCCGGTGTGAATGCAATAACATAAATAAAACGTTCCTATACGTTTTGCATTAGATACAAACTGAATAAAATTTAGTAGCCGTTTTAATTTTCTACTAGTTGCTATTTTACAAATTCTCTAATAACCAGTCGAAAATAAAGAAAAAAAAATACAATTTTGGTTACTAAGATTTGAATGAATCACACAGGTTTGCTAAGAGTTACTAATTCTTTTCCCTCAAACGGCGGAATTACAGAGAAGAATATCCTGTAAGTATAACATAATTTATTACCAATAATGTAATCGAGGCTTTAATCCCGGAAATAATCATGAACCTAATTCAAAACAAGGTTATTATATAATTAATAACCTTGTCTTGAATTAGGTTCATTTATCAAGGTTATTAAATAATTAATAACCCAGGTAAAATCGCAGGGCACAGCTGGTTCGTAATATCACTATTTATTTTAGTACTCAGGTACTCACAGAATTGGGTTCTGTTCTGTGTTCCGTGTGTAAAATTGAATTACTTTGGCGCATACACGAGTGAAAGTGGCGCCCCCACCTATTTTATCTCATTATTACAATAGACACAGGAAGTTTTAAGAATCTGTCGTGAGTTTGTTGTATCTATTATTTAAGTTATTTATGAATGCCTCTGCAATAGTTTCATTTTGTAAATCTTAGGCAGAAGTACGAAGTTGCGCTTTTTTGCCACAAAACTTTATTTTCGTATCTCTTCCTAAACTATATGTTTTATATAAAACAATAACAGAGGTATCAAAATAGCTTAATAGATACCACAATCTGTACGATGGATTTTTAAAATTTCCTGTGTATAACTTAATAATACCTAATGATAAAATAGGTGGCGCCATATTCTAATGAAATAAACCGATAGCAGCGACAAAAGCCAAAATAACGAAATATTAAACATTGAAAAAAACTATTGCAATGAAAAATTTAAACATTGGAAAAAAATATTGCAATTTAATACAAAAAGACATTTAAACCTTCCTTCGAGCCGGATTTGAACCAGCGACCTATGGATGACAGTGATATTTTCCTCTACAGTCCACCGCTCTACCAACTGAGCTATCGAAGGTTGTGATAGAATATCCGAAATTTTAGTAGTAATATTTTTTTGATGTAATAGTGATGACGTAACGTTTTTCAAAATGGAGATTATTTTAGATGGTGTTGAACTGATAAACGTAGATTGTAGATGATAAATGTTGAATGAAATTACTCTGGGGCTACTTAGGTTCTTTAAAACCACTTAAAAATCCTTTTATTTAGTTTGTGGTATTTTGCGTTACGGTAGATCTAGGTAACAAGTTAAAGTAACAGTTTATTTTTTTTTATTTAAACGGTTTTTATTATAATGTCACTGGAACTGTGGTGCGACGACGACGACGGTCAAATTTGAATTACCTTGTTTTGACCCAAACAAACATTAACAAACTGGGCAAGCTTAAAAACTATAAAACTATCCCTTTTAGTTTTTAACCGACTACAAAAAAGGAGGAGGTCCTCAATTCGACAGTATTTTTTTATGTTTGTTACCTTTAACGAACTTTTGACTGGGTGGTCCGATTTTCATAATTCTTTTTTTATTTGAAAGCTGGTGCTTCTTATGTTCGTTAAATGTTTTAAATCATTTATTTATATACTGGAGGCCTTGAATTAAACGTTAGCGTGGTTATTTTATGAAAAAACAAAACACAAAAGCGCCAGCTTTGGAAAATTTACTCGACTTTTTACCGATATGGCTCAGGTGATTGTTTTTATTCTTATGCCAATACCAACTGGTAAACAAATATTATCTACGCTGTAGGTAAGTACATCGACAGTTTGCTGGGTCAGCCCGGAAACCGGATGGTGTCGTGATGCTGCGTATCGACGGAAGTTTATCCAGGTTTAGCGCATATAGTGCCCGTGCCCACCTACAAACTGGGTGGGTTGGGTTACCCAAAGATATTCATATTCATATTCATTCATATCATTTATTGTGATTTTATGCATACAGAAATTGTTCTTAGGTGAAGGTCTTAGTGGATAGGAACACAATGCATAAAAACCCTGTCAGGGCGCAACAATCATTTTGGATTTGCTTCCGTTATACATTATAAATAGAATACAAGAATAAATAGAAATTGGGTTTAGCAGGACAAGAATAAATGGCAATTAAGTTCTCAATTTGGTGAAACAATAATGTCAGATTGTGGAAGTCTAATTAATTATATATAAAAATATATTAAATATTACCAACCTACTTCAGCTTTCGCTTTCCTTTCCGGCCTCCTGCGTCCTTTATGAATCTGAATGATCATCTCTGGTGATGACGATGATCTTTTCTCCACTTCAAGATAACTGATAGATATATCTTTTCATCCCAACTATTCTAAAAGGACGATGTGAGTGCACCCAAAGGTGGCGTTTTCTAATAGAAAATGTTTGCGGGCAGTAATGGGTTTTTAATCCTCTGCACCGCAATTATCTTTCCCGCGCACTTTTTGAAATTATCTTCCCAAGTGCGCCGCAATTAGGTATCTATGATACAATCTACAATAAGAAAACTGGAGTAGTTACCTACTTTTATTAATGACTAGCTGCGCCCCGCGGCTTCGCACGCGTTGTGCCTATGGAAACATTAAAAGGTGATTTTCATCCCGCGGGAACAGATTTATGGGATAAAAAGTAGCCTATGTTTTATTCCAGGATTAGAATTACCTGTATGCAAAATTTCAGCCAGATCCGTCCAGTAGTTTTGGCGTGAAGAAGTAACAAACATCCATCCATAGATCCATCCAAACTTTCGCATTTATAATATTAGTGTGATAAATTATTTTTACATAAATTTTGAACATTTTTGTTTGAGAATATGGACCCAAAGCATTGTGTTAAATTTCGGAGTTGGTGTAGCTTTATACATAGATGACTAGTTTCTGCCTTCGGCTTCTCACGCGTTGTTTCTATAGATATAGATACGTTATAAGGAATTTGGCTACAGGATAAAAAGTAGCCTCTGTTTTATTCGAGCCCTAAAACTACCTGTATGCCATTTCAGCCCGATCCGTTTTGTAGTTTTGGCCTGAAGAAGTAACAAACATCCATCTAAACTTTCGCATTTATAATATAAGTATAATGTTATTTATTGCATAAGTACCTTAATTATAAATCAATTAATTCATTTGACCAATTTAAACTTGTAAAAATAATTATAATCCTATTCTATTAAAGTTTTAATCATAGTAATTAATGCTATTGGTAGTTTTATCGTGTTAGTTGCTTAATATACAAATACAAATACAAAATACAAATTATAAAAGATTAAGTAAAACTAATGTTAATACTTCACCAAACCACCTGAAGAATAAGACCTCAGTGTTGTTCAAAGATATGAAAACACCGCAAACGCTGAAACTTGAAATCAAAACAAGTTTGCCTCGTTTAGCTCACGCTACGTTATTTCTATGCAAAGGTTCTAATTCCGTGGAGGCAACGAACCTGGCTAATCTGCCTGCCTATTTCCAACCCAATCTATTCAAGAGCAGTGACCGGATGCAAACACCAACGAACTAGGGCTTCCAATACCGGGATCCCGGTATCAGCCAATACCGGGATCCCGGATTTTTTTTAGAGATTTTTAATACCGGTATTGAAATGTTCATAACCGGGATCCCGGTATTAGTGATTTATTTTAATTTTAGTACAAAACACAAAATAGGTAATAAACTGTCACTACCGCACACATTGTTGATTTCTAATTTAAAGTTTTTATTTTCACTGTTTGGGTTTTAAAATCTAAGATTTAAAATCTTAGATTTTAAAACCCAAATATCGTTGAGATTCTTATAACTTAAAAAAAATGTTAGACAAGTTTTGTGAAATTCTAATAATAATAAATGTGATTAGTCATAACTTTTATAACGCAAATTATCGTAAAAAAAAGACTGATCTAAATGACACTTATTATTATTGTCATATAAAAAGATCATTGTACCTAGATGTAAATAATATATGATTTTACAATAAAACTTTGTTTATTAATTTTACCTTCTAAATACGTATACTTCCAAAAAATAATAAAATTAAAAGTCTGATAAAAATAAGGTGTTTTTCAATACCGGTATCCCGGAATCCCGGTATATAGAAAAAAAAACATTCGGTATTAATACCGTTATTGAAAAAATCCGGTATTCGAAAGCCCTCACCCTGATACTACGGGACTTGATCATTTCAGGTGAATATACAGGGTGGAATAAACGCATGTTAGAGTCTGTTCAAAACGAGAAGAGTCGTGGCGTTATGGTGAACTAACACTTTTAGTAGTACTGCAATGACAGAGCAGTGTTGTCAACGCAACGTTGTCAATTGGTACACGAGCGCCCTCACTGGGTAGGTACCGAAATGCTGAAGATGGCTAGGTCCTCAACCTCAAACTAAGCAGCCTGCATCGGTCCACTGCAGAACGCAAGCCTCCTCCTGACCTCGCCCACGCCCACGCCCACGCCCAACCAACAAGCAACAAGTAAACAATCAAATATTTCCTTTTTATAATAGGTATAAGTATACGTACATAACCCAGCGGCTGCATTGGCTAGGTGTAGCATAAGTGTAACTTTTGAAAAAAAGAATGACGCTTTCCTTGTTTCCGCGGCCTGACTGATAATTCATGGAGTCATGGCCAATACCACAACAAAATTGAATCAGTTCTTGTCTTTTGTTTCTGTATAACCTTGAATGAAAGTTTATCATCTCATAGAGCAGCCTTCTACAGTTCGCTATCACAATAGTTTCTGCAATTGACTCAAAGGCAAAGTTCATCCGAACTATCAATGCAAAACTTGTCTATGGCCCCGAAACCCAATCCGCTTTGTACCCAAACTCGCCTAAACAGTTTCCATGTGAATGCTTCCATCTCTTCAGAACATTGACGTCACAGCCGCTGTAGCAATACCATTGTCAAACACATATTTAATTACCATCGTGTGCAGTGCGGCACACGCAATCCTCTTACAAAACCGACCTTACTGCAGCTTCACTTAACTTCAAAAGCCAGTCGTATCACCTCAGGATAGGCATCGTTTTCGGAGAGTTTTTCGAAGGTGGTTAAGATGCTTTGGATGCAGAGTGAGGGGTGAATTTCGGACGATCCTGCGTTGTAGTACGCTTGCGCTAAAAACGTGGAACCTTCAGTTGAAGAGTGGCGGCGCGCCGGCTCGCGCGCTCGCCCGCCGGTCGTATGCCCCCTTGCCAGTACCGGGAATCCCCACAACATCACTAAAACTAACGTTAAAATATCCTGTAAAGGGAAGAAAATGTTGTAGCAAAGTTCCGTGTCAATTAAGAGACAGTAGACGGGGAGATCGCTAGCCTTTGTCTTCCGTTAGTGTACCTGGGTGTTTGATCAGGTGAGTTGGGAGGTCGAAAGCTGCCCTTGGTAAATGCCAAGTTGAGCACGATCACGGTGCTGGTCAGATCGCGTGCCAGCACGGAAATCATTCAGAAAATTGCTGATGTGATGTGTGTTTTTCACGTTGCCAGTGCAGCAATTTTCCGTAATAGACGCGTGACATGCAAATGTTTATAAAAACAATGGCGGTGAGGGTCGGAATTGGTATTAGGTAGATTGCATAAACTATGCATAATTGACTAAAAATGGTTTATGTTTTCATGAAATTGAGATAAATATTAACAGGGTATATATAGGTCCTCTTATTTCTTTTAGTTATTTTAACCTCTTAACCATCGATCATCATCATCGACAATTTGTTATAATTAACTCCAATTCTTTTATTCGTATTTATTTTTTCACAACATGCATTACTTACCTCCATTCTTACAGGCGTATAAGTACTCAATGCAATAGAGTACGATCTAGTCTTAAAAATAAACCAACCTTTTCAAAAAGTATAACTACATTTAAAAAAAACTGTCACGTGGTGTCACTGAAGGCATCTACTATATGCTTATTATTATACTAGCTGCGCCCTGCGGCTTCGCCCACGTGAAAATTATACAAATTTCTGTACAATGTAACAATCGATATCTATATCGAAAGCAATAGAAAATAAGTTCAAAAATGTTTGACATTATGGCTTAGATATATCACGTGATCTGTTTCGAATCTTTATTTTCGAATCTCTCTATTCTTTCGGAATCGCCCCTCAGTAGTCAGGTAAAGATAAAAAATACGTCATTATTTTATAGTTTAGTTATACCTAACGAGTTTTGAGTGAATCAGATCAAGGAATATAGAAACTTTACTACCCTTTTGGACCCCCTCAGAGGTTAACTTTTGGAAATTAGATTAGCCTGTGTTGTTTTAGAAAAAACTATTTACACCAAATTCATCTAAATAGGTTAAGCAGTTATGGAGATACGTGGTAAGACTTTTACATCTAACTAACATTATAAACGCGGAAATTTGTAAGAATGTATGGATGTGTTTGTAACTCTTTCACGAAAAAACTACTGATCGGAGCAGGCTGAAATTTCTAATCCTGGAATGAAACATAGACTTGTTTGTTTGTTTGTTTGTATTGAATAGGCTCCAAAACTACTAGACCAATTTTAAAAAATCTTTCCTCATTAAAAAGTTTACTTTTCAGGGAGTGACATAGGCTGTATTTTAACCCGGAATTCCTACGGGAACGGGAACTACGCGGGTGAAACCGCGGGCGCTGCTAGTTTATTATTTTAGTAGAATCAGTCATCTAGTTCCTTTATCAAAAGCTGCTTAGCTTAGGGCTATTAGATGCATTGTGGATCGTCCAGTATGATTTATTGGAACGAATGCAGTGTATCACCATAACCATCAATAGCGTACGTAATACCAAGTTCCATGTAGTTTGCTTCTTTATCCAACTATAGCCATTCAGCAACAATCAACCTCTATCTCAACAGCCTATATTGGTCCACTGCTGGACGATGCCTGCCCCTGAAGAGCGCCTGATTGACATATCTCATAGGCGGGTAATGCCCATAATCCCCACGCTGGGCATGCGGGTTGGGTATCACAGTTCGGTTGTAGAATCGTTCTGAAGGGCGCGCTGCCCGCCCCTTGTGAAAGTCCGTTAGTCGCCTCTTACGACACCCATGGGAAGTGTTGGGTGGTGCAAATTCTAAGCCAGCACCACACAGCTAAATCACTATAGCTTATATTCAACATATTATAGGTACGAATTTCAGTAGGTATGTCGAACTATGAACATTGAAAGCTCCTTAAAAAAATTACCGTCCATTTTGACTTATACAGTTCGTCCAAATGCGATTACTCTATCACGAAAGGCGTTAATAAAACTATAATAACAATGATTACAGGCCACTTACAGACCATAACAATTTATGATGGCATTGCTAAGTTAAACATAATTACGAATATCGATCTACTATAAAGGGTGCAGTAGAAAAATCACAACTATTAATAACTAATTAGTCATTCCATTAGGCAAATTATATCAATCTGTACATATTTGATTTAATTAAAATAATAAGATAGATACTTTATTGCACACTTAAATCTAAAATAAACTATGTACAACAGGAAAAGTTAAAGCGACAATTGGCGGTCTTATCGCTCAAGAGCGAACAATAAAATAAAACTTAATGGGATGCCTAATTATTTATTATTCAAACTAATTTATTTAATTATTTGAGAGGGAGCTTTTAGCAGAATACTGACTCATATATACTGTAGGTAAACCGTGTCCGTTTTGAATGGAGCATAAACGTAAACAAACCGCCCATACTTAACCTAAAATTCACTTTGTTGTTTATACGTCATTTACATTACTTGTCGATTTCAGATCCTCCCTTCTATAAAAATTGCTTACAATTATATCTGAAACTCGACGCCAAGCAAGTGAGATTTTGTTATTTGTGTCGTACTTTGTTTACTAACATGGATGAACCATAGATGTGGGTACTTCTACAAGCTATATACTGGTCCACTGCTGGATGATAACCTCCTTCTGAAATGCGTCATAGTGGCTTTTATCATATAGAGATAGTGTCCCCACGCTGGGCATGATACCTACTAAGTGCCTATTTAGCCAAATGTAGCCTAGTTTAAATGTAGGACATGCGAAAAGTTTTTGAACCCTTTTTTTAGGGTTCCGTGCCTCGAAAGGAAAAACGGTCAGAACTTATACGATCACTTTATTGTCCGTTCATCCGTCTGTCTGTCCGTCAAGACCCTTTATCTCAGGAACGCGTGAAGGTATCAAGCTGGAATTTTTGTCAAAAACTCAGGTCTACTTTCTCTTGGAGCTGGAAAAAAAAACATTTAAGCCAACGCAATCAAAAGATAGAGCCGTTTATGCCGCAAATTTTCGACACTCGCAACGGAATAAAAACCGGTAGTTCCCGTAAACTCTGAATCTTGAAATTGCGAAAACCGTAAATTTTTAGCTAAGTACATCATATAATAAAAATATTAAAAAAAACTACCCCTTTCCTCGTGAACGCGTAGAGGTATTAATGGTACGGAACCCTTAGTGTGCGAGTTCGACTGGCACTTAGTCGATTTTTTAAAATGATTTTATAGGCGTTAGATGTTTTCGTTTATTGGATTTATGGATTCATTGAAAATTTAAGCTCGATGCATTCAGAAGTATTGGCGTTGTTTTCGCACAAATTTCTTCACAGCATAAACAATCACCTTTTTAATATTTAAGGATATCAGTCATCCCCACCCATAACCCAACCCAAGCTCTGCTTATTGAATTGTAGCGTTTTTATCATTTATTTTATTCATAATATTTGTTTTATATTTATTTATTGGCCTTACACTCAGTCCTACAAGACCACAACACAGCACATGACCTGACCGATCGAAACAAAATATATAAATTGAGGGTTTTCGTCCCAAAGATAAAACAAAGTGCTTATTCCGGAACTTAAGCAAGATTAACATACAAAACACCACATCCATAGACCAGGGAGCGTATCCAGGGAAGGTCAGAGGGCGGTTTTAGATATGTCAACGCTGGATAGTAGAATCAGCCAGTTTGTAAAATGGATAGGCCGCTTACAAAACGAACGCTGGTTTGTTGGGAATTCGACGATGTCGATGTCTTTATGTTAATCCAGGGTTAGTACTACCATTTATGTAAAATTTTAATCAATCATTTCTGTAGTTTTGGCATAACAAACATCCAAACAAGTTATACATGTGAATTAGTATGATTAATTATATGCGAGAGCTACGAAGAACAATTCTTATTCATTAGGTAGTCATTAGCAGAGCAGAGCTAGTTTTTTTAAAACAGGATCATTTAGCACCAATCTCCAAACAAATTCAAGCAAACATGTGTTTAGAACCATTATCTTTAATTTATTTACTACGAACCTTGTTTGTGTTGGAAGAACACCAACGTTTCATCCCTTAACTTCTTCTTTGAAATGTTTCTGTGTGTTTCGATGGAAATTGCTTTGATTAGCCTTTATGGCAAAGAAACGATAATATCGTTTCTTTGCCATAAAGAAACGATATTATCGTTTCTTTGCCATAAAGGCTCTAGGCATATATTATAAGCCCTTAAGTCCAAGTAGCGTAGCTAGATGGACAAGGGCCCCGGTGCATACAGAAAGAATCGGGCGCCCTCGCGCCTTACACCTTATAGATAAGAATAACTCCGACTGTCCCCAGTAGTCTTACCGAATCGTGGCATTTAGTTTTGAATGGTGAAGTTGGTATGAAAAAAAACAACCTACACCAATTAATAAACATTTTTACATTTTAATTTTTGACGTATCGTAGCAAATGGTGCATTTCAAGTCAAAACGCCCAATTATAATTAATTAATGCGGATTTTGGAAAAAATACGATGTTGAATACCTAGATGACTTATAAAATAAATAAGTTAATTTAACTTTTCTTATTTTTCTCCTACACTTAGTAAAGGAACCTACTGTCTTAACAATTACTAGGTCTATGTTTCATAAGTTTTGATACTTTAGCAAAACTGTTGTGAACTAGTTTAAAACGAATGGGAAAAAAAACACTAGTCTCTATCAGTAAGTCTATTGGGTAGAAAATTCCCAGTAATTCGACTGGTAAGACTACTGGGAACAGCCCAATAACTCATTCCAAAGCTTAGGGCCCCCTGAGCTCCGGGGCCCTGGTGCACCGCACCACCTGGACCTACGATAGCTTCGCCACTGACTCCGGCCCTGTATCACGCTTAGAGAACATTGTAAGCCGCTTATCCAGTTATAAAGGGAGGTCCAAGGCTGAAGGGATTTCGCAAAGGGAATGATTAATGAGACACCTGACGGTTCTCTTTCGCACTTATGTTTGAATATTTACTCGAAAATAAACAAGAGTATCACAGGTTGCATATTTAGAAATCTATCATCATAAGCAGACGCCCGGTTCTTCTCACAGCTGGGTATACTATATATAAACCAATTTGTGTCACTCATATAACGGTCTTGGGATGGTCGCATTCAGGTTTTATTGGCTATCCTCGTAATATACATATATCTTCGAAAGTTACCTATAGATCGAAGTGTAATGTTTGAATTAAGATGTATTTTGAATGAGGTTTTACAAATACAACTTTTAGTGCGTCAGAGCAGATAGCCAAAGAATATGCTACAGGCAATCGCTTGGGCTTTGCTTGGGCTCTACTATTCTTTCCACAGACATAAAATGTTTACCTACCACGTATTATCTATCTAGATACCATAGACTACTACAGAAGAATGTTCAAAAATATAACAAGAATAGAATAAGAATAGAATCATTTATTCACAGAAAACATGTCAAATATTACAATGCTGTTGTTGTATGAGTGGTATCAATGTAATACTACCAGTAGTTATGGACTGGTGTGTGAATTTTAAAAAACCTACCTACAAACATAATAATAACGATTAAGAATTAAATTACATATGTCTTGTCTGTTTAAAATTAAAATATTCCTCTACGCTATAAAAACAATGAGTCAATAACCATTTATTAAGTCTTTTTTTAAATAATGTCATTGGAAAGTCCTTAAATTCTATTGGTAACATATTGAATATTTTAATTGCCATGCAAAACGAGTTTCTGGCGAAAAGTGTGGAGTGTTGATTTGGTATGAAAATCTTTTTTTTATGTCTTGTATGCCTAGATAAAACTTCTTCGTTAGTTTTAAAATAATATGGGTGTTGTTTTACAAATATGCTGATTTCTCTAATATACATACATGGCAAGGGAAGAACTTTATTTTTTTTAAATAGTGGTTTACAGCTATCAAGAAACCAGGCTCCACAAATCGCACGCATACATTTTTTTTGGACTTTAAAGGCTCTGAGTAACTCCACCGAATTACCCCATAATGGCAACCCGTAGAGCAACACAGATGACACATAGCCGTGATAGGCAGCAAGTGCTGCTTTTTGTGATACAGTTTTCCTAATTCTCCTCAAAGCAAAAACAAATCTATTAGTTCTACTACACACATAGTCAACATGCGGCTTCCAATTCAGGTGTTCGTCAAGTTTAATACCTAAGAAGATACATGATACAACCCTTTCTACATTAATTGATTGATATTTTATGTCCAGATTTATTGGTTTCATTTTGTAATTTTTAAATTGTATAAGTTTAGTCTTGTCAATATTAATCAATAATTTATTACATTCTAACCAATTCGCAATGTCATCAATTGTATTATTTATTTCATTTTCGTAAGAGTCAATATTTGTACATTTAATTACTACTGTTGTGTCATCGGCAAACAGTAAACATTTATGAATAGTGACGTTTGGCAAGTCATTCATAAAAAGGAGAAATAATAAGGGTCCCAGGATGCTACCCTGAGGAACACCGCGATTATTAATTCTAAATTGAGATTGAAACTGTTTATTAATAAAGATTTTACGGTTGTTTGTATCAGAGACGAGTCTTCTGATTTCGGTGCATTGACTTCGGTCTTGCAGATAACTGCAGAGCCAGTCGCGAGCTGCACCTCTTATTCCATAGTATTCTAATTTGTTTAAAAGTATTGAATGGTCGATAAGGTCAAAGGCTTTACTTAGGTCCAGCATTAACGCAGAAACAGGCATTTTAGCATCAATACTTTCCGTGACTTCTTTGACAAGATCAAAACAAGCTAACGTGGTAGATCTGTTCCTACGAAAGCCAAATTGTTGTTCAACTAGTATGTTATGTTTAGCGATAAATTTATTTAGTCTAATAACTATAGCCTTTTCGAATACTTTAGATAATATCGGAATGAGTGTAACTGGCCTGTAATTATTAATATCCTTATCGTCACCCTTCTTAAACAATGGCTTAACAACAGAGATTTTCAATTTGTCTGGAAACCTTCCTTCAGTGAAGGATAGGTTTATGAGGTGACTAAGCGGGACACAAATACTCTTGGCACACAACTTCAGTATTTTGGTGCTGAGTCCGTCATAGCCAACCGAATTCGTGTTGTTAAGAGTTTTTACGATTTTAAGTACTTCTTGGGGGTCGGTAGGTTCTAAAAATATTGTGAAGGGGTTATTACTGATATTATAATACGTAGGGTTGCTATTTCCTACTGGCAGCATCTGAGTGATGCTACTTAAGTCTATAAAAAAGTTATTAAATTCGTCACAAATTTCGTTTGGGTCAGTTATTGTCAAATCATTAGATTTAATACTGTTTATTTGTTTAATTTCATTTAAATTGTTGATTTTAGAATTAACTATATTCCAAGTAAGGGGCGCCAACTTACATCTTTCGGCGCCCAAGCCAACCTCACCTGCCCGCGGTGCTCCCTGCCGACCAACAAACGAGGAAATGGCAAAACAACCCACCAACACGCACTGGACCAGCGTGGTGGGCCATGGTCCAAACCCCCCCTATGATTATAAGAATATAAAATATTTAGTAACAATTCCGCGAAAAAAACCTTCTACGATAAAATCTAACAAATTGTACATTTATACAAAATGAAAGAACACTTATGAAAGCAAGTCGTCAACTAGTTTCGTCTCTCCACGAGACATCATCAGGACACCACACCACTCGATCTTGACACTGAGAGCGCCAAACAACAACGGCAGAGTCCCACCAGAGATGTTGTCACTTCGAGCTCCGCGTGCCAAGTTTTTTTTTTTTTTTTTTTTTTTTTTTTTTTTTTTTTTTTTTATTTAACCAAATATTCCTAGCCCTACTCAAAGCTAAATCAGCTGCCCTACTATTTGAGTGACTTCTAATATTAATATAAGATGGAATAACCCCCAAATGTTTACATTGTTGATTGAACCATACGTTTTGAGCTGCAATACGATGTGACTTAGTGAGTTTGATGTACAATTTTGCCTGTTCAGCTGTACCTGCTGATCTAAGATAAATAATAGATTCAGGCGTTACTTTGCGGAAATCCATTGTAAATATAAGAATGAAAAATATTTAGTAACAATTCCGCGAAAAAAACCTTCTACGATAAAATCTAACAAATTGTACATTTATACAAAATGAAAGAACACTTATCAAAGCAAGTCGTCTCGAAGTGACAACATCTCTGGTGGGACTCTGCCGTTGTTGTTTGGCGCTCTCAGTGTCAAGATCGAGTGGTGTGGTGTCCTGATGATGTCTCGTGGAGAGACGAAACTAGTTGACGACTTGCTTTGATAAGTGTTCTTTCATTTTGTATAAATGTACAATTTGTTAGATTTTATCGTAGAAGGTTTTTTTCGCGGAATTGTTACTAAATATTTTTCATTCTTATATTTACAATGGATTTCCGCAAAGTAACGCCTGAATCTATTATTTACCCCCTATGATTGATAGCCCACACAGATGGCCCCAAGTGCCCGGCGACACCAGCGGCTGTGCTGGCGTTGACGGGCGCCATGCCAGCCCTGGGGTCAGGGGTGCTAAGAATCCCCGGGTGAGACCCCACCGTCAAACGACTCTGGCAACGTATAACGGACGAACTCTGAGGCTTGACCATCACCTAGCGCAGTTGGAAGTGGAGTTAGAGAACATTAAATGGCATGTTCTGGGGTTATGCGAAGTCCGTAGAGAGGGGGAGGACACCGTAACCCTAGACTCGGGCCATCTTCTCTACTTTCGCGAGGGTGATAAAACATCCCAGGGTGGCGTAGGTTTCCTCGTCAATAAGGCCCTCGTTAACAACGTTCAAGAAGTCTCCAGTGTGTCGAACAGGGTAGCGTACCTGATCCTTCGGCTATCCAAGCGGTATAGCATGAAGGTAATTCAGGTCTACGCACCGACCTCGGCACATTCGGATGATGAAGTGGAGGGTATGTATGAAGACATATCCAAAGCCTTACACAACACCACTAAGGCTCACTTCAACGTTGTTATGGGGGACTTTAACGGCAAGGTGGGAATCCGGACTGGCAATGAATCCCGAATAGGCCCGCATGGTTATGGAGTTAGGAATCACAGGGGGCAAATGCTTGTCAACTTCCTTGAGAAAGAGGGGCTATTTTTAATGAACTCTTTCTTTAAGAAACAGCCCCAAAGGAAGTGGACATGGCGAAGCCCCGACACTGTGACTAAAAATGAGATCGACTTCATCATGACGGATAGCAAGCACATATTCAGAGATGTCTCAGTGATCAACAGGTTCAATACCGGATCTGATCACAGACTGCTCCGAGGCACTCTGAATATCAATTTGAAGCTTGAAAGAAACCGTCTGATGAAGTCCACGCTCCGACCTAACACAATCCAAATCATGGCGGGCACCGAGAAGTTCCAGCAGCTTCTCGGGAATAGATTCGCTGCCTTGGATTCCACTGATGACGCTGACGAGACCCTACACAATCTGGTCGAAACGTTGAGGAACGAGGGAATCAGGTTCTGCCAAAAGCAGCATACTGGCAAGAAATCCAAACTCTCAGATGAGACTCTCGGGCTGATGGCAAAAAGACGGGAAACCACCCAAGCGACTTCGTCAGAGAGGTCAGACCTGAACAAGCGAATTGCGAAGATGGTACGGCGCGACCTTCGGAGCTCCAACACACGCCTCATTGAAGAGGCAATAGAGCGAAACCGAGGGTCCAAAGTATTCACTCAGCAGCTTGGCAGGAGCCACCTGACGAAGCTTAAAACGCACGATGGGAGGACCGTTTTGTCGAAGCTGGAGATATCCGCTGAGATAGAGGATTTCTATGGCCGATTGTACGCTGCACATGCCCCTCGTCCCCAACGAGTCGACCACGATTCAAGAGCCACCCTGACACGCCACTATACCGACGAACTGCCAGACATCAGTCAAGACGAGATTGTGCGAGCTCTGAGGCAGCTTAGAAATGGAAAAGCCCCCGGTGAGGACGGCATAACATCAGAGCTTTTGAAAGCCGGAGGAGCCCCTGTTATACAGGAACTACAAAACCTCTTCAACGCCGTCCTTCACAGTGGGAGAACTCCAAAGGCGTGGAGCGGGAGTTTGGTGGTTCTCTTTTTTAAGAAGGGAGATAAAACCCTCCTTAAAAACTACAGACCCATCTCACTCCTGAGCCACGTCTATAAGCTGTTCTCACGAGTGATCACGAACCGTCTCGCCAGGAGACTCGACGAGTTCCAGCCACCGGAACAGGCCGGGTTTCGCGGAGGATATGGCACCATAGACCACATACACACAGTGAGGCAGATTATACAGAAGTCTGAAGAGTATAATCAGCCCCTGTGTCTGGCCTTTGTGGACTATGAGAAGGCGTTTGACTCTGTCGAAACCTGGTCTGTTCTGGAATCCTTACAGCGATGCCAAGTAGACTATCGTTATATCGAGGTGCTGAGATGTCTTTACGACGCCGCAACCATGAGTGTCCAAGTACAGGACCAGCAGTCCAAACCCATCCAACTGCGCAGAGGAGTGAGACAGGGGGATGTTATATCCCCGAAACTGTTCACGAGCGCTTTGGAAGATATGTTTAAGACGCTGGACTGGAAAGGTAAGGGCATTAACATAAACGGCGATTACATCTCACACCTTCGATTCGCTGATGACATAGTCGTAATGGCGGAGTCGCTGGAGGAGCTCAACCAGATGCTGGACGGCCTAGCTTTGTCCTCGCGATGCATCGGTCTCGGTATGAATTTGGATAAAACCAAAATCATGATCAATGGCCTCATTGATCCGGGACCGGTCGTCGTACATGGCCACCCTCTCGAAATTGTTTCCGAGTACACTTACCTTGGACAAATTCTGCAGTTGGGTAAAAACAATTTTGAGAAGGAGGCCAAGAGGAGGATCCAGCTAGGCTGGGCAGCGTTTGGAAAACTACGTCGAGTCTTCTCGTCATCCATACCGCAATGCTTGAAAACGAAAGTTTTCAATCAGTGCGTCCTACCTGTCATGACCTACGGAGCTGAGACGTGGACACTCACGATAGGGCTGGTCCACCAGTTTAAAGTCGCTCAGCGAGCTATGGAAAGAGCTATGCTCGGAGTCTCTCTGAAGGATAGAATTCGTAACGAATACATCCGACAGAGAACCAAAGTTATCGACATAGCTCAAAGAATTAGCAAGCTGAAGTGGCAGTGGGCCGGCCATATTTCGCAAAGAACCGATAACCGCTGGGGTAAACGAGTTCTTGAGTGGAGACCGCGACTCGGAAAACGTAGTGTAGGACGTCCTCCGGCCAGGTGGGATGACGATCTGCTTTCGTGGTCTGATAAAGCAAGCTTAGGTACTTCCGTGCTTACTTTTTTTACATTGCTAGCTATTTGGTCTAAACAGGAATTGATTCTGGTTGGCGTATTGATGTGAATGCGAAAGTTGTGGGTTTGTACCTATATAAACTCTATGCCTATTACCTACCTACTAAACTCACTTCACACGTACAGCAGATTAATCGAAACTAAAATTATTTATTATTTAATGATGAAACACCATTTTTAAAGCCAAATCATAAATTAGTGTTCATTTACCAATACCAGACAATGCTAGATACAGATTTACACCAACTTATACTCTAATTTATCGACTATTTACTTACACATTAAAATCATATACCTATTCATATTCAATACAACACAAGATAAAGTATATTAAAAAAAATATCTTACTGAAAATTCTGGGTCTATAATCAGTCGTCGCAATTATGGGCCTCAATTTGAGGCAATTTTCTAAATTTTCCTGTCTTCGCAATTTCCATTATTATTTATTTTAGGTTCTCCATATTCTTTTATCTTCGCTTAGAGCTATGCTTTTAGAGCCTAAATACACGGCAGCTTGAAGTCAGGGGGCCTTTTATTTCTCACCTTACCCCAGAAGGATGCGATGCACGAAATGACGATGTCGAAGAAGTCAGGCACTCCCGATTCGGAGAACATGCTCGATGCACTGCATCATGTCGGTAAATCCAATACCCGGCACGCGTGCATCACTATGCAACTGCTCGAGCAGCAGTTGCATGTATATCTGTAAATAAAAGACAGATTCACTATGCAATCGCCAACTTGAAGCAGTCAGTCCTGACTGCTGCCGTTGCCCGCGTATCAAGGCCCCTGTGACTACACTCGAACTATGGAACTGCTCGAGCGGTTAATGCGTCGCCACTTTAGTTCACTATGCAATCGCCAACTTGAAGCAGTCGATCATGGCTACTTTATACTGCATGTGTAAATAGGCCCTTTAACTACGCTCACAGTTCTCAGGTAGGCCCATAAACGTTTCTATTCAAAACTGTTTGCTTCCATTTTTATTGACGTGGATGGTACAAACAAAACTGAACTTTAAGCCCGGTTTCAATTCAATATGGGCTTCGCTTATTCTCAAAGTAGGGCTGCGCAAAAGCATTATTGTATTTCCATCAAGAAATAGTCGACAGAGAGAACTAAGCGAGTAATAAGCGTTGAAGTGACGCTCCGCTCACTCATCTCTCAATTTCCTTTTGCGGTGGAAATCTACAGACAAAACTCTTTGTTGGTGGAAATGTAAATCTATCTTAACTACAGAGAATTCTCATTACCCTTTTGCGGTGGATACCCGGCCTTTCGATCAAAAACTGAAACATAATATCAACACATTTACTCAGCTCCTGATCTTTGTAAAGTTTCACGTGATGCTTGTTTGAAACGTGTGGGTGGGTAAATTTAATTTCTGCTATTACGTGGGATGTTTGATGTATGTATCTACTTTCTCATTTCCTCGTAATTTTGCTACACACTTCAAATCTTTTATCTCGGTTCGTGACAGAAACAGAGCTGCGTTATAATAACTGTAAATAACTGTAAATGGGAACATGATGAAGATATTTTGACTGTCGGTGAGTTGAGTTATACTTAGAATGTTTTGGTTTGTTCATTGTTCAGCTGTGAACAGAATTTGCACCACCCTAACTCTTCCCGTAGGTGTCGTAAGAGGCGGCTACGGGATATCCACTAGGGGCGGGCAGCAGCGGCCCCTGCAGAACAATTATACCACCAAATCCCCAACCCTGATTATCGGCATTACCCTCCATGAGATAAACGCCACTATAGTGGCGATTATCACCACTTATAAGCTTATAAGCACTTATAAGCACTTATAAGCACCTTATAAGCACCTTATAAGGTGCTTATCAGGACGGGGCCTGCATCCAGCAGTCTACCAATACAGGCTGTTGAGGTTGAGGTCCATTTGTATGTCTTGTGTGTAATGTTACTCCCAACCCATGATTCACAAACCAATGAACCGAATTTGATTGGCTTAATCTTGGAGAGATGACTTAATCGATAGAGTTACCTGCAGCGGCTTAGTCTACATGGTTATTCTTTGATTATGTTTTAAGCTGGTCTTAAAGCAAAGACATAAAGCTTTACTACAAAAAAGTTAGACATTTTGTTTAGCGCGTGTTTAATTGAAACGTTATCAATATTCCAACGGTTAGACACGGCTGAGACATCATTTAAACGAGATGATGATCAAACTATTGTTAAACCCATATCTAACCGTTTAGACACGATTTTAGCTAAGCTCTTGTTAGATCAGTGTTTACTGTTGGTTTTTGTAGTACTGCTGATAGTATCATGTCGGTGTTTTAAAGTTACTGTAGAGTTTAACTTAACCCATCGTAGAATGACCTGCAAAATAGGACATCCTAGTGCCGTGGGAAAGCGCGACTGTGGATCTAATATTTATGGCTTTTATAAACTAGCGTAGCGGCAATAACTTATTGTTTTCACTTACAAAAAATATTGAGAAAAAACTGCAATTAGGTGATTTTTAGGGTTCCGTACCTCAAAAGAAAAAAACTGAACCCTTATAGGATCACTCAGTTGTCCGTCCGTCCGTCTGGTAGGTATCAAGCTGGAATTTATATCAAATACTCAAGTCTACGGTTTTTTTTTCGAATGGACTAAAATGCTGTTGACCGCAGATGGCCATGACAGCGTTACCGGACTTTTGGCGGGGGCAGATGACGCCTCGCCGGTAAAATTTACGCAGGTGCACGAATGCACCTGCGGGCGGATGGAAGGAATTCTTCGACCCCGCTTCCGGCGGAGTCGGTTTTTGGTCGGCTGTGTAGTGTGCGATAGCGAATCGGTTGACGTCACCTCCGGGTTAGCGGCGGTGAGTTGGTCAACAGGGTCACCGAGACCGTGTCTCGGTCTACGGAGGAGAGTCAAGTCTACGGTCCCTTGGGGTTGTGAATAAAATAAACTTCTAAGCCGATGCAATCAAAAGATACAGCCGCAAATTTTCTACACTCGCGAGGAAATCAAAACCTACTTCCCGTGAACTCAGGATCATGATATTTGGTGCGATGCAAGTCTTATAGAACAGATAAAGGAAAAGTTAGTTATATAGTTATCCACTGCGCATTTTAGTACCCAACTGTCCGCTAGAGTCACTTTAGAATGTTCCATACATTTTTTTAACTACAGTCGATAGCGAGTATAGATTGTGAAAACTCATGGTAGACACACTGTAGTCTTTCGCAGTTCATCATTCCAAGGGGTCGTAAGGCGTCCTCACTACGATACCCTATAAAATATATCTACCCTCATGGTATAACTCTTTAACCTGTATGTTAATATCTAGGTAAGGGTCAAATGAACTTTACTTAGAAAATCGTGCTAACGCATGTCGATGAGACCAAACACCCCTGGGAGTAAACGTGACGAAGACTAAATTAATTTAAAAACCATTTATTACGGTATCTCTACCTACCCTACCTACAGTCATTATGTAGTTAACGTCACCTATCTACTAAGTATCCTTTTAACCATGTTCTGAGAAAAAAATGCCTTATACACAGTGAAAGTGGCGCCCCCAACTATTTTTAACCGACTTTAGAAAAGGAGGAGGTTATCAATAAGACTGTTTTTTTTTTAATATATGTTACCTCATAACTTTTGACTGGGCGGTCCGTTTGTCATGATTCTTTTTTGTATGAAAGCTTGAAAGATGCTTTCCGTGTGGTCTGGTCCCATTTTAATTTTGTTCAGTTCTGACAATGGGATCTATGAAAAAAATTCATGAAAAAACTATTAAAATTGAAGTCTGTTTATAGTTTTGTAAAACAAAATTAATTATAACTTAGTAATACGTTAAGGAGTACACAGGAAGTTTTAAAATCCGTCGTACAGTTTGCGGTATCTATTAGGTTATTTATTAATGCCTCTCTAAAAGTTTCGTTTTGTAAAGCTTAGGCAGAACACGAAGTTGCGCTTTTTGGCCACCAAAACTCTATTTTCGCATCTCTTCCGAAACCATAATAAGATAAAACTATTACAGAGGTATCAAAAAATAGCTTATAATAGATACCACAAACTGTAGGATGGATTGTAAAATTTCCTATCTTAAACGGCTATTAGCTCGGGTATGCGCTTAATAATTTTTAACAGTTAAATGATGAGGATTTCAAGGCAAGAATGAATTTGTGAAATGTCACATTCACATCAGAATATTGTAATAAACTGGTATAATTCTGCGGAAACGCGTTCATTTTATGAATGGTTTTTTTTACCTACCTAAACCATAAGAAAAAAATGTCTATTCTTTCTTTTTCTTTAAACCTCCTTTAGTTCTTTCTTGACTTGATATCCTCATAATTTTACACTAATAAATGGCGTGAACATGATTCTAATTATAATACAGGGTGGGGCAAATTTTTGGCCCCTTAAGAGTAGCTACCGTTTCTTTTGTAGTAAGAGGGAGTAGTAAAAGGTTCTTACTGAACCTTTTGTTTAATTTTGAAAAAAAAACTGCCAATTTTAGGTTTTTGAAAAAAAGTACGGCTTGCCCAAAAAAGGACACTTGTAAAAAAAAACAAGTTGGTCTTAATCGACTCTATTTCCAACCAGGAACACTTTTCACAAAGCCATTATGTTGATTCATACTTCAAACTCGCGCCTCTTCCACTACCCACCACTACGCAGCCAAGGCTTCCAATTACGTGTACTACGAATGTCTCATTCACAGAACTTCATTTAGTTTCCGAGAGCCGATGGCACACGATGGTAATCGAATATCGATTGCACTTATCCACTTTCAGTTTGCATTTTATTGTATGAAAAGAATTAGAACATTCGGAACTGAAAAAAGCTATCGACTCGATCCCTGTGAATTATTTGGGTTGTCACAAAGTTATCATTTGCCACAAAGTTAATTCGTCACATTTTTGTAAACTCCATACATTGAAAGTAAATTCGTCACATGCATAAAAAATATGTGTAAATTCGTCATAGGTAAGTAAAGTTTACGTACAGCTAGCAGTAATATAGTTGTAATTAATTTTGTTTTAAAAAACTATAAACTGACTTCAATATTTATAGTTTTTTCATCGATTCCTTTGTCAGAACAGAACTGAACCAAATTAAAAAGGACCACACGGGAACCACCAGCTTCCTTTAAAGAATCATGAAAACCGGACCCAGTCCAAATTTCTGAGGAAACAAACATAAAAAATAATAAAAATACAATCAAATTGAGAACCTCCTTTTTTTTGAAGTCGGTTAAAAACTACAATGAGTAAAAGCTTCTTTGCTATGGCACCCTTCATTTATAATAAATTAGCACAGTCTATAACACTACTAGTTTCAGAAAGAGAAAATAATTATTTCGATTATATGTTAGCTATAAATGATTATTTAATTGACAAAGATTTTTCTGCTTCATGAATGACATTCGTTATTTTTAAGTGGTTTTCATTCAACATAGGCTAGCTCAGTTTTGTTTAATTTTATTGTATGTAAGCCAAATATAAGTCTAGTTTTGATTATTATTACTTGTAAACAAATATTGCACACCGTAAAACCGGTAGGAATACATTGAATCATATAATATAGACATAAAAACACCTGTACCTACATATATTTCATGCAATAAATGATACTTTACATTACTTTACCATACTTTACATGATGACTAAGCCGGTTATCGTATTATAAAGATCCAGAAACCATCAAATCATAGAAATAAACTGGAACTAGTATTTAAAATTGAAGCAGTCGAGCTAACTGCAGGCTGTTGTAATCTAGAGGTAGCTCAACTGATGTCTCTGATAGCTCAACTGATTCCTAAAGCGTCCCCTAACACGGCCCCGCTGTATGGCAATGAAGTTATTAAAATTACCCCAAAACTTTCCGAAGACCACTTCAGTGACGAACGCTACTGAACCAAACCAAAAGCGGGAGAGAAATTCGAAGTAAACTTCCATAGGGGACAAACCACCAAAAATCATATACCAGGCCAAATTAATTAAAATTAATTCAATTTGTTTTAAAAAACTATAAACCGTCGGTTTATAGTTGGTTGTGGTTCCATTTTTATAGTTTTTTCATGAATTTTCATGGATCCCATTGTCAGAACTGAACAAAATTAAAATGGAACCACACGGGAAGCACCAGCAATCATTTAGATCGCACCACGCAATCCAAAGCTCTGAGGTAAAAAAACACAGTCGAATTGAGAACCTCCTCATTTTTTTGAAGTCGGTTAAAAAAACATCTAATTTGCGCTACCGTTGGTTCATCTAAGTAATATTTAGGCACGTATTATGAAATCATGCTCAGTCATCGACCTATGCTTGAGTAATGCTAATATAAAAATAAAATAAGCCTTTATTTCTGGATTACAATTGATTTAAACTTTTATCCTTAACACTATTTATTCATTTTTTTCTTCCAGTTTGTCCTTCGACATAGGCCTCCTCTAAGGTTTTCCATTTATCCCTGTCCCTTGCAACGCGGGTCCATTCTGGGCCAGGTACCCTTTTGATATCGTCTTCCCATCGTTTGTTTTGCCTGCCTTTACTTCTTTTACTTCCTCGGGGGTACCACTCTGTTAATACGAGTATCTTTGTCCACTTGTACGTTTTTTCCCTTAGCATGTGTCCTGCCCTGCCTATCGCCATTTTAGTTGTTTGTATATCATATGTAAATTATTGAATTTCGTTTTACTTTTTATGATTATTAGTCTGACTTTGTCTCTTTTTTTGACTCCAACTGCACTCCTTTCCATTCCATTTTGACACACCTTTATTTTGTTCAGCTGCTGTTTAGTTAGTGCCCAGTTTTGGCATCCATAGGATAGGCTTATGTATAGGTTTGAGTAAATACTAATTTTAAAACAATGCTTGGGTAGACTGATGTCAAAATCTACACTCACTCATGTAACCCTTAAGTAACGATGCCTTCTTACCACGTTATTACGTATTATGATAATTTGGTATACCTAACCCCAAAAATTTACATTTATTACGCGCCCCGATTTCCCGACTCCGTTTCACAAAACATCTAAGTACGAGAAGCATGTACCGTGAGAAAATTTAAATAAGACACCTAAAACAACGGACGTTTGAGGCGCATACACGAGGCAATATGACAGCGCCACCTATTTTATCATTACGTTTAACATAGGAGATTTTAAAAATCCACCGTACAGTTTGTGGTATCTATTATAAGCTATTTTTTAATACTTCTGTAATAGTTTTTTGTTAAATAGTTTAGGAAGAGATGCTACAATAGAGTTTGGTGGCCAAAAAGCGCAACTTCGTATCTATGCCTACGCTATAATAGATATCATAAACTGTACGATGAATTTTGAAAACTTCCTGTGTTTAACGAAATAGTAAGATAAAATAGGTGGGGGCGCCATTTTCACTGGTGTACGCCTTAAGCACTTCCTACATTGCGGCAGTTTTGCTCGTCCGATACCATAATTTGTCGGACAGTGGCGACTGCGGCGTGACGTCACTACCGCACTGCCCAACCAGACCCAACTTTGTTCACAACAACAACTTGTTCTGTTCACACGGAACAACTTGCTCAAATGGAACATGAACTTTAAGGCTGACTTTTTGCACGCTGAGTTGGATCGGAGAGTTAACGAGCTCATGCTGAGTTGTAGTGAGCCAAGAGATAAATTTAATATGCAAAGTTTTTACGAACATTACTAAGCGTGACGTAAAGTTCTGAACTTTACTCCATACACTTTTTTATAGAGGACCTATTTTGCTATCCTGCTTTTGCGCTTAGGAAAGCTGAAAATTAGCATTATAATTTCTTGCTCACACTATCAAAGTTTTATTCGTGGCACATGTCACATGTGTGTTTTGTAAATCGAATTGCAAATTGTAATTGCCTTTCGGATAAAAACAAATTGTGTCGAAAATCGACTGTTTGAAGGTAGCTTCGGCTAATAGGTACCTATTTTAAACTTGTACTTATCTAAAAATCTGTAAGTATCTAAAATCTGTATTCTGTATGTAAAAATAAGGTACTAAGAAAAATCTTAGACTGAGAAGTAATAGACCAGTACAAAGTGTATACAGTAGGAGATGGCACTCACACAGACACACCTCAACCTCAACAGTCCATATTGGTCCACTGCTGGACGCAGGCCTCCCCCTGAACCGCGCCTTATTGGCGTATCTCATGGGAGCCCATAGACCTCCGCGCTGGGCATGCGGGTTGGGAATCTCAGTTCCGTGGTATAATTGTTCTGCAAGGGCAGCTGCTACCCGACCCCCGGTGAATATCCCTTAGTCGCCCCTTACGACACCCACGGGAGGAGATGGAGGTCGCAAATTCTAAGCCAGCACCACTTAGCTCACACACACACACACACACACACACACATAGTTTTTATCACCAAAAACATACACATATTACTTAATTAATCATTGCATATTTACACATTTTATTATTGGCTTAATACATCAACATACCGATACGCAATAATGGACCAATATAGACTGTTGAGGTTGAGGTGTGTCTGTGAGTGCCATCTCCTACTGTATACAGGAGTACTGGTCTATTACGTAATTAAAAATGTAGATAGAAAAAGTATAGTATGACCTGCTCAATACCCATTTTGACCTAATGTTTCATCTCATTTTCGCAATAGTAGCATGTTTCCCCTCGGTAGGCCTAGATTCTCGGTCTACGTACATAATGAAACAATTTATCTTTTTTCTCTTTGTTTTTTGTAAACTACAGACCCAAATATGACGAAACCCAGAGATTCTCTTCAGTCTGAAAACCAGCGTTGTTTCCGTCCCCGGGCGATAGCGGTACTATTCTGAGGCTGGCTGGACTATTTAGCCGCGCACTAGGGAACAATTTAGGTTTAAAGTCGTTTTATGCAGGCTTTATAGTTGTGCTTAGTGTATTTTTTTTTGTTTTGTTTTTACTTTCCCTCCGTGTTCTGGGTATTTTCTATATTCTATTTTAAAAAAACGATCAATGTCATGTCTTATATTAAGTATATCAGTCATCTCATCTAGTACCCATAAAACAAGCTCTGCTTAGCTTGGGGCTAGATGATGCTGTGTGGATTATCAAGGATTATTTATTTATTTACTTATGTTTCAGGCGGCCTTTGTTTTGTTTTTACTTTCCCTCCGTGTTTTATGTGTGTGCTAATAGTACATTGTTACCCTAGGGATAAAAGTAGCTTAATTAGTCCCGAGACTGGGTTTGGCGCTAGTAGCTCGATAAACTAAATAAGTTACTTTCACCCGAGTAAAATGCATGGTGACGTGACAGCTGTCACTACAAACTTGTCAATACTTTTCAAAAGAATTACTTTCATCTTGCTTCCCAGGCAATTGCCGACCTACTTTCCGAGTATGAGTGATGAAAATAGATATTTATTAAATGAGACTCATTTTAAAAATTCAACAGTTAGACTAATATGCCCTAGCCCTTGAAACGTGAAGGTTTCAAGCATTGCACGTGTAATTTAAAGTGCTTAGCACTAATACATGAATAGACCTGTTTGTTAGAGTGAAGGGCGACCTGTAACCTCCACTTTAAACCAAGGTAACAACTTAATTATTATTCCAATGAATGAAATACTATGCAATGCAAAACGTGCTGTGAATGCAAAAGAAACTTTAAAAACATCAGCCGACTCGGACTCGCGTACGAAGGGTCAGAGTCAGAGTCAAATCGGTTATTTCTTTTATCTTACTAAATAAGCACTTAGACAAGTTAGATGTTTACTATACATATGGTAAATAGTAATTAATATCAAATAATAAATAAGGTCCAATTGTCTCTAACTCACATCACATTTTCAAGGGTTCCTTCTATCTATAAAAACGGCAAATAATTATGTCTATATAATACGCCCACGGGACTACCATCCGAACCGTACCGCCAAATGAATTCCTTTCCTTTTCAATCTAAAAGATTTGCTTTAATTCTGAGATGAGGCTTTTATGTTGATTAACCCTTTGAAGAACCCTGTAGAGAGAGTTGAGAGAGAGACTTGTAAACCGCACTCCTTAATGGATCTTCAAACTGGAACTACCTACAAAACTTTTAAATCCATCAAGTTATTTACAACGGGATATGTACCATGATTTGAATTTTGAGCTTTCCAATATTTCGGCACAGTTTCATGCGCCATGATCACGGAATAACTGAAGGCACTGCGAGTGAGTTTTTATTGGCAGATATAACGATCTACCCTCATTTTTTGTTTTTTTGCTACGAATGTTACTACTACCACCGGTTTCATTATCAAACGCAACTCGATCACGACTCACAACAGTCACGGTAGAAGAACGCGGCAAGGTTGGTTCATCACTTCTTCGGTTATTGCACATTTTCACAACAGGGTTCCAGGTTCCAGATCGTTGGAAACTTTTTCTCGGTTGAAGTTCCTGTGTTTGGTCTATCTCAATATATAATATAATAAATAAATATAATATAATAATAAATATACAATATAATAATCTCAATGGCCTCTTGTACCAATCTTCAAGCACCTATTGAACAATATCCTACCTAACCTATTGTATGCAGCCCCCTTTATTTGTTTATTTCAATTCCATTTAGTCGTGGATTTTTCAAAAAAAATATTTATTTTTATTTTTAACTTTTTAGAGATTTTCTACTTTACTTACAGAGAGTTTCTCGAACACAGATAATCCTTTAATCAATGATTCAAGTCTCTAATCAAGTGCCATTTAATTTGTAGCAAGTCAGATTTAAACACGTCGTGGTTTTTGACAGTTTTCAATGAAAATTTGTCAAAAACTCCTCACTTGAGGTGAGACGTGCATGAATATCAGTTGCGTTTAAAATTTTCGGAAGTTTAATTTTCTGAAACTGAACTGAGGGTTGAGTTTGATGACAGTATTTTACAGCATTCCATCTCACCCCGTATCGTGAGGATAGGGAACTACGCAAATACCATACAAATATGAGATGTCACGATGACGTCTCTTTTTTACCTTCAAATAGGCTCCAGACTTATTTGTGAAGAAGTTCCACAAGCCTTTGTATCATCCGCAATAGACATCCATGGTATCATCACTATCTTCTCTCTGTGTCAATAACCGTTTGAGTATTAATGGGAAAGGCTAGTCCACCCGTAGACCTACATTTCATGGTTTAAACACAGTTTATTTATAACTACCTACTTCGATTCAAGCGCCTACCTAAACATAACAAGCAATTAAAGGTAGGTTTAGTAACATGTTAAAGTTGGATGCAGGTAGTTATTATTTTCTGTTTCTTTAATATTTATTATTATAAAGTAAATAAACTTTAAACGATAAAAAATACTACCCTACCAAACATAATTAATTTGGTTTAAAAAAACTATAAACCGACTTCAATATTTATAGCTTTTTCATGATTTTTCATGGATTTTTCATCGTCAGAACGGAACCAAATTAAAATGGGACTACACGGAAAGCACCAGCTTTCATGCAGAAAAGAATCATAAAAATCGGACCATACAGCCAAAAGTTCATAGGTAACAAAGATAAAAAAATATACAGTCGAATTGAGAACTCCTCTTTTTTTAAAGACTGTTAAAAAGATGGGTTTGATATCGACCTAGTACCCACCTATAGCTTAATAACGTTACAGAGAGGATTTTGTGTTGCCGTGTTATTGACCTGGAAACTTTTATTATCCACGCGAAAACAAACTAATTGATGAAAAAACATGCACTACTTGTTTAAACTTAACTTGTTTTTAAAATTCCAAATTCGTCTCAAACTAAACCGCCGCATGTGCAGCAGAGCATCAAATAAGCCACTGGGTTTCAATCCAGTTACCTAGGATGCAGCGGCAATAGAGCGAAAACTATTCAGTACCTCCGAGACCTAAAGATTCACAGACCTACATCAAAAATCCCACACTTTCAATCAAATTTTGAATAATGCACGTTTCACTGTTCGTAAAACGTTCGTGACCTTAAGTTGGTAGGCGCAAGCATTTATATGATATATAAATGCTTGCGCCTCGTAAGCTGCAGCGTGAGCATGGCGTAGCAGGTAGAAAATTCGTAGACCCACGTAGGCCAGTCGTCGACATTTTGTACACAATTTGTATACCCCGCTTAGGCTTGGCGTAAGTTTTTTGTAGACAAAACTTAGTACCTAAGTCCAAGGTAGTACCTAAGTCCAAGGTAGGCCAAGCGCAGGCAAATCGTAACTCGACGGCGCGGCGACGACGCGGGGTAGGCATTTTGAAGACGGTAGGCATTTCGTAGACCACTCATGGACCCAGCATATGCCCAATGTTAACTATTCGTTGACCTAGAGTAGGCATCTCAGTCTGTCGTAAATATGGTGTGAGTAGGTAGACAGTTCGAAGACTCGGCGTAGGCATGGCGTTGAAAATATTTTGACCTAGTGTTTTAGTTTGGCGGACGTCGTAGCCATTTTGCAGATAAGTTAAAGGCATGGCGGCGTAGGAACTTCCTAGCTAGACCAACCCAGCGTAGGCTCGGCGAAGACTAGGCTGTAGGCCTAACGTAGGCATTTCGTAGAACGGCGGAGACGTGACGTAACGATGTCCCATCGACTGACTATCTCTATGTAGTATAGACCTACGGTAGTGTAGTTTATTAAGATTAGAGACATCCAATAGGTACTTATCCAGTTGTTTAGAACTAGGGCGTTTAGGAATTCTAGGACGCTCGGGCGAGAAAGTTACGGTAACTTCGAGATAAAGTTATCGGATTGGGAATTAAACTTGTAACGATGATAGGTTAGTCAGTTTAGATTGAAAAAATAGCCGCTAGTTATGTCATTCAAATCGAATTTGTATACATATAATAGGTTCATGCGGTTTTCATCGAACAAATTGAATTATACCTACCTCATATCGTGCTAAAAATAGCTAGAACGTTTTGGGAAATATTCAAAATGGAACCTAACCGTATAGAAAAGTCCCGAAGCAAAATTAAAAATTTTCATTGAAAGTTATGCAATAAGAACTTTTTTTTTACGCAAATGATAAGTTTCTTGATATTTCAATATTTTTGTTCCTTTGTTTATCTGTACTTACATCTTTGTTTTACCTTTTTGTGTAAGTAGTTAATCACACTCATATTAAAAAGTCGAAAGTTTTGATGGATGGATAAATGGATAATCGCTCACTTTACTCTCGCGCGGTGTAATCTAGCGAGCTGTTTTTAAACTCGACGTATTGAAGAGCGAGATTCTGAACACCATTCATGTCTGTTTACCTTACAAGCCAAAAGCTTCTGTGCCAAAATCATCTAAATTTTAATCCTGGAATCATACTTAGTCTACTTTTTATCCCATTAATCAGTTTCAATAGAAATCGCAGCTAGTACTTTATATGCGAATGTTTTGTCTAACTCTGCGTCCGTTTGTTTGTCTGTTTCTTTTAAAACTGAACGGATTTCAATTAAATTTGGCAAGGAGGTTGTTAGTAGATAGCCTGGGGAAGGACAGGCTTCTTTTTTACAGGTATGCGAAGAAGCAAATTATTTATAAACTAATTAACTAGCTGAGCCCCGCGGCTACGCAAGCGTTGTTCCTATGGAAACTTATAAGGTGATTTATATCCCATGGGAACTTATTTAAAAATTGATTTCAGGATAAGGATTACCGGTATGCATAATTTCAGCCCGATCCATTTAGTAGTTTTGGTGTGAACAGGTAACAAACATCCATCCATCCATACATTTTTATTATAAAAACTATCGTAGTTTGACGAATTCACTCGCCCTGAAGATGTCCCTCGTTAAGGGATAAAACGTTGGTGTTCTTCCATTACAAATAAGGTTCGTAGTTGATCTGCATCCGTAATGAATACATCCATATATCTATACAAACTTACGCATTTATAATATTAGTGTGATAAGGTTAACCTAAGTCGCAAATGAATAAATGAATTGAATTGAATCGCCTTTGTAAGCATAATATCGCCCCGAAAATACCTCGAAAACGTAAACTCTTTAAGTACCAATCGATTACATCGTAACCAAAGAATGGTATCGAACTTGAGATTCAATATGGTCGGTATAAGTCGGTGCCAGCCCACTGATAGATGGGACCCGATATCGTCTTCCAATGGTTCGATCGAAGGGTCTACAAGGTGATGTGTAGGTATGTGAATACAAAAACATTTGATGAGGTTCGCATTTTTTAAATCATATTTATTGTTAAGGCCCATACACCAGTGAAAGTGGCGCCCCCAATTATTTTATCTTATTATTACGTTAAACGCAGCAAGTTTTAAAAATCCTACGTTCAGTTTGTGGTATCTATTATAAGTAGTAACTTATATTATTGGCATTTATAAGTATATAAATGCCTTAATGCCTCTGTAATAGGTTCATTTTGTAAAGCTTAGGCAGAGATACGAAGTTGCGTTTTTTGGCCACCAAATTCTATTTTCGCATTTCCTCCTCAACTATATATGATAAAACTGTTACAGAGGTATTAAAAAATAGCTTAGAATAGATACCACAAACTGAACGATGGATTTTTAAAATGTCCTATGTTAAGCGCAGTATTATGATAAAATAGCTGGTGCCATTTTGTGAAAAGGAGAGTCATAGGATTTGGCGTTCATAGGAGCGGGACAGAGCGTACGTTTTTGGAACAGCAGCGCAAAAAAATTGTTTTTGTATATTTACAAGAAAACTTATAAATAACCCAACCAATGAATTAGTATGACCTACGAATCAAAACCAAAACCTTTTCTATAGACCGCAGGATTCTTGAAATCTAGACCAAATTAGGTGCAAAACAGTGTACTTTCATGTTTTTTTTATCGTCATTTTTTTTAATGAATCTTGTTTTCACAATCAAGGAACCGAAGAAAAACCAATTTACTTTAAAATCGTTATTTATCTCAGAATCTGTAAAAGCTACCACCTTCATATTAAGGAAAATGTTACTTCGGTCTTTTATCTTGAATTACGTGTTTTAAAAGACACGATTGGTGAAAGTTTTCTCGATAGTTTTTTTTATTTATTTGAAAAATGTTTTGTACTTACACATTTTTCTATTTATCTCAGTTAGTTAGTTCATAGGACATCGTTACGTCACGTCTACGCCGTTCTACGAAATGCCTACGTTAGGTCTACGTTAGGCTACGGCTGGTCGTCGCCGAGCCTACGCTGGGTGGGACTAGCTAAGAAATTCCAACGCCCTGCCTTCGATGTTGATCACTGTTGGACGCAAGTTAGGGATCGCAGTTTGGTGGTAGAATTGTTCTTCAGGGGCTGCCCGACCCCCCGGTGGATATCCCCTAGTTTCCTTCTATGACACCCGTGGAAAGAGTTGGGGTGGTGTAAATTACGGAGGACACGTTGACCATTCAGTGACTTTTTTCAGCAAAACTAGTGTTTTGCCATCTCTATCTTCTATATTTATAAAAGAAAGTCGTGTTAGTTACACTATTTATAACTCAAGAACGGCTGAACTGATTTGGCTGAAAATTGGCGGGGAGGTAACTTAGAACCAGGAGATGGACATAGGATACTTTTTATCCCGTTCCCGGCTGAACTAATCCTGATGAAATTTGCCAGGGAGGTAAACGGTATCCCGGGGACGGACATAGGCTACTTGAATAGAGCGTGCGAAGCCGCGGGCAAAAGCTAGCGATATTAAACAAAAAAGTAATGTGAATTTAAACTTCTAGACAATAATCAAACAACACGAATATGAAGAAAAAACTGTACTCGATGCTGAATAGAACAATCTGGAATCTAAATCCCTTGATTCAATAGTGCAACGTATTTGTGCCAATGATAAATATAAGTCAAACCATACACATATCTCCTAGCCATTACCCCATTCATTCATATAGATAAACAACATAAAGCATCGCTGTTATCTGTCCGGGTCCCGGGGGGAAGCTATCAATCAACTCTCTCGGCACTTAGCTCTATTCCTGGACGAAAATTGGCCTCGTCGTCAGTATTGGCATGCTATCAACTAATTTATGGCCGTAATTGGGCGCGAAACGACGAATTAGTTCAGTAATTGCAACATTTTGTCTTTCTTTAGGCTC
Source organism: Eupithecia tripunctaria (assembly GCA_955876795.1). NCBI lineage: Eukaryota > Metazoa > Arthropoda > Insecta > Lepidoptera > Geometridae > Eupithecia > Eupithecia tripunctaria. The sequence continues at coordinate 10,435,253 of OY041618.1, forward strand.
GTTTCTAATCGGATGAGAGCATGGGGTTTTTGCGTTGTTGTAGCGTTTTTGTGTGACCAATATTACTAGAGGTAAAAAGACAGGTATAGAAAGAAAAGGGTACTTTGCACAGCAGTGAGACTGAACAAGTTTATAAAAAATACCTTTTACAATATCAGATTTTTTACCAACTAACACTTCTAGGGGGTAACATGTAGGTAATGTCAGGTACGAGTGTTCCTGTTTTATAGGTACCTTACCTAATTGTTTTTCTTTTGTTTCAGATAAAAATGGCGCTCTAACAAATAAGTTACATAGGTCTATTATAAAAGCAATAATTAAACTTAGAAACCCCATAGCGTAGTATTCAAATTAGCTTAGTGATTAGTTACTAGTTTACAGAGTTTTTCCGCGAAAACGTGACTCAAAATGGATGTTTCGGGTGTGTAATGTGGTGATGGGAAAATGCCGGGGCGAGGTGGCGGTAGTACTTTGATGCGGCCATTCGTGGTACTGGCCTTGCCCGGGATGTATTTGCTGTTCAAGTACAATCAGTACCGCCAGCAGCAAATGGAGACCGCGCGACGGAGGGTCACCGAGCGGGAGCTGACCCATCTCAACACCAAGATTGTAAGTCACTCTTTTGTTGATCTTTTTTAACACCAAGATTGTAAGTCGAACTCTTTATTTGATGTCGTATTTATTTTTCAGACTGTAAAATGTTTACTTTTGTTTTTTCATTTTGATTTTAGAACGTTCTCGTAGGCACAGACTAGCTGAAGTAACAATACCTATTTTCAATTTTAGAAACACGGGTTGTTTCTTTTCCATTTCTAAGCACGGTACGTCACGTCTCTCCCACGTTTTATTGTGTGACCACCGTCACGAATCGAAACCGCCACCGACGAAAGGCCAACCCAGTGATTTTTTATTGCAATGCTAACAATACACAGTAATAAAGTTTCTTGGTAAAATTATAACGTGTGCTTCCAACAGGCAACTATTTATAATTTTATTAATTTAACTTAATTAGTATAGTCTACCAAGCACCAAATTTTCGCAATGTTTAGGATATACGAACGAATATGTACAATGCTATGTAGTCTAAATTTTATGTTTCGTTTATGTGTTTTCAATGAAATTAATTTAAAAGTGCATGTCGGTCCATTCAGACATTTTCAGGTACTTGAGCTTATACATAATATTATCTGAATTTCAATATAGCGTTTATAGATAATACAAATAAAAGAAAATGAACCACTGAACGGCGAAATTAGGATGAGTGATACGAATACCACAGATTTATACAAATAGAGCGTGCGTTGTTGCATGGAACGCTGTTTCTCGACAAAATTGAAGTGATGTTAGGGACTTATTCAGAATAAAAGTTATAAATTAGGATAGAAAACACCAACAAAAATCTAAAACGTCAGGTTTGTGAGATATTCACATATAAAGAGATTAGGTTACCGAGGAGGTTCGAATGCTTTGATGAATCTCGTTCAAACCACGGACGAATGAAAGTATGTTTTAAAGGGTTTTAAAATATTACGAGTATAAATTATACATGCCAGATATACCTGATTACAAGGGGTTTTTTTATTGTTGGCAACAATCACAATATCGTCCATATAATTTCGTCCAATATCGTCCATTTTTATTGTTGGCAACAATCACAATATCGATTATGGCAATATTTTTTTCATTATGTGCGTTGGAAACAATATCAATTATTTAAAAAACAGAGCTTTTAATGTAGCATAGTATACGTATGAAATGTGATCCTCTTGTGTTTCCTTTTAAGCATTGCTGTATGAGTCGGAACGACATAAAATGGAGTTATCTTTTTTGAGTTCATCGCGTCACATCCATCAACTGATGCTAACTATACTACTGTAGTAGGTACGGTTTCAACGACATTCAATTTAGGTTGAAGAACACGTCTAAAACGACTGGCTGTTGATAGCTATGGCAAAAGGGAATTACTTTCTTAACCAGGCTTAATTGACCGAGATTACTTCAAAAATTACTTCGACAGAAATACCGACGGCGTCAAAAAGTTATGAAACACGAAACGGCGAATATTTTAAATGGAACGAAAGTATTCGAGTTGACCTCTCGATTGGAGTGCTCCGAGGGTTCCAATTAAGGATTTAACTAGCTGATGTCGGAGAAATCTGGTGAGTAGGGCTAACAGCTTGTTGGACTCTGTGTTGTTAATATTTTTTTCACCAGTCTCTCTCGATGACGGAGGTTTTAAAACCGTGAGCAAAATCGGGATTTGCTCACATGTGATCCACATATGAGCAAATCCCGATTTTGCTCAAAGGATTATTCATCTTATTGAAAAAAGTAATTCGAATTCATAACAATGCAAATTTCATAAAAACTAAATTCGTCTGTTCATGGTTTGAAAGAGTTTTGTACCATTTTCATCCTCCAGGGTTGTTGAAAGGTTTCTGATATTTTTGGTCTATTTTGGTTGTTTGTTATTTTTTTCTATTAAATAAATAAAATCTGTATCACACCTATTGAAAAAATAAATATTACCATGAATAATAGAAATTGAGCAAACTGCCGTATGTTGCAAACCAGTCAGATACGTCCCCAAGGGTAGTTCCCAACTGATTACACTGGATCTGATTAAGGCCCATACACCAGCGAAAGTGGCGCCCCCAACTATTATATCTTATTATTACGTCGAACGCAGGAATTTTTAAAAATCCTACGTTCAGTTTGTGGTATCTATTATAAGCTATTTATTAATGCCTTTGTAATAGTTTCATTTTGTAAAGCTTAGGAAGAGATACGAAGTTGCGCTTTTTGGCCACCAAACTCTATTTTTGCATCTCCTCCTAAACTATATGAGATAAAATTATAAAAGAGGTATTAAAAAATAGCTTATAATAGATACCACAAACTGAACGTAGGATTTTTAAAAATTCCTATGATAAACGTAAAAATATGATAAAATAGGAATTGCTGTCAGATTGGCTCGGGTATGCGCCTTAATTTGCATCTGATCACGGCAAACTGCGCCAAAAAGTTTCATCTGATCACGTCATACAAATTGTGCCTAACTTCAAAATTTACGTTTGTTTGCACCTCTAATGTACCATCTATTATAAAATAAATTTACACCGAAATACATTTTTAACTCTTATGTGATACGAACTCGTAGCTATAAAAATGCAGGCCGACATACCAGATGAAGGGTAACAGCTTCCTTCTGTGTATTTTAACACCTCTACTGCGATCACATAACGGCCTGCCAAGCATTTTCATTATGGTAAAGCCCTCCTTGTTTAGGAGACATGTGCAGTAGCGGACGTGTGTATCCTGCCGATGCGCTAATGAATAGTAAGATGCAAAACTTTGAAGAAAAAATTAATTTTTTACCATTTTGACAAAACAAACAGTTTTCCAAAGACCAACTTATTAATTTCAATGACTTAGAAGTTTTTCAGGTTTATGGCTATTTGACATCGTAGTCTTACGGTTACGACATCCCCGTACTGAGGAGAGGACGTGGTTTCGAATCCCGTCGATGCCGAAAATTTTTGGGACTTTATTTGATTTCTTAAGAAACTATAATAACCAAAAATCTTTAGATATAGATAAAATTCCGTATAATAATCAACTCAGTTGACCTACTTGGTCTGGCCCATTCGAGTAATACGAGTAATTAGCGATTACTATAGTTCTGAAACGCCATCGATCGTTTCCTTCAGCAATCAGTCACGCTGCCAATCCGGATATTGCGTGCAAAACGGAAGCTGATAAGTAGGCTGCCGCCTGCCAACTAACGGGCCTAGATATAATTTAGGACTTAATTCTGAGTCCTTTTTCACTTTAGATACCCAGATATATAAAGTGTACGAAAAGACATGAAGCAATTGATCTATCTGCAGACTGTTAAAAACAAGTCAAGAGAACTCAACTGATCCAAATCAATACAAATCGTAAGCGTCCCGAAGAAGCATTAGTCCGCTTCTATATGGAATTGCTTAGGCGTTTCGTTAAATACTCATGCACCAGCTCTCGGGCTTTTCTGAGCTACGAGGATCTATGCGATCTGATTTTATGAAGTTTTAAAATACTCCATTTATCGCAGACAGGGGTCTCGGCTATAACAATTAATTTATTTTTATACTCAGAGATTAAAGGTAGTACCTATAACTAACTACGCGTATGATAAGGTCCACAAATTTTGTTATTTGGTCATACAAGTCAAGAAGATCAGTCAAGTTGTACCCAAAACAGTGCGTGTGAATTTTTTTCTATGCTATTATTACGTAGAGTCATTCGTATTTATTTTTTGGTAAATGTTGAAAAATAATTGGGCTTAATAAAAACTTAAGTATTTTATTTTAAAATCTTAGGAAAACTTACAACAAAAATAAACTAGGGGCTATTTATAAGTTTCCACTGGTAGCAAAATTCATATTAGGTAGTTAATGTTATGAATAATAATTAATAAGATACCCAGATATATAAAGTGTACAAAAAGACATGAAGCAATTGATCTATCTGTAGACTGTTAAAAACAAGTCAAGAGGTATCTCAACTGATCCAAATCAATACAAATCGTAAAGCGTCCCGAAGAAGCATCAGTCCGCTTCTGTATGGAATTGCGAAGGCGTTTTGCTAAATACTCATGCACCAGTTCTCGGGCTTTTCTGAGCTACGAGGATTTATGCGATCTGATTTTATGAAGTTTTTTTTTTGGTAAATGTTGAAAAATAATTGGGCTTAAAACAAAACTTAAGTATTTTATTTTAAAATCTTAGGAAAACTTACAACAAAAATAAACTAGGGGTATTTATAAGTTTCCACTGGTAGCAAAATTCATATTAGGTAGTTAATGTTATGAATAATAATTAATAAGATACCCAGATATATAAAGTGTACAAAAAGACATGAAGCAATTTATCTATCTGTAGACTGTTAAAAACAAGTCAACAGGTATCTCAACTGATCCAAATCAATACAAATCGTAAAGCGTCCCGAAGAAGCATCAGTCCGCTTCTGTATGGAATTGCGAAGGCGTTTTGCTAAATACTCATGCACCAGTTCTCGGGCTTTTCTGAGCTACGAGGATTTATGCGATCTGATTTTATGAAGTTTTAAAATCCTCCATTTATCGCAAACAGGGGTCTCGGATATAACTAATTTTACAAAATTCAACATGATGATTGTTAGATTCGTCAAAATAGTCGAGCTCTCTGAAAATTACCTTAGTCGGTTTTTAGGAACATATGTATGTACGCACCGATGTAAATAAATGATTTTGTTTTAATAAACTATAAACCGACTTAAGGTAACTAATGACTTAGGAGGTAACAAACAAAAAAAATACAGTTGAATTAAGAACCTACTCCTTTTTTTGAATTCGGTTAAAAAACATCTAATGTACCTACGTACCTACGCATTCGTTTTTTTTTCTATTGGGTTTTTGTTTATACCACAAATATTTAAATTTCCAAAAACAAAAGCACCCACATAGTTTATTCAGGTATTCGGCAAAAATTACTCAGGAATTACTAAAAACCCGTGATTAACGGCTCGATCAATACCCAGATATCAACCCTTGGCTTCCAGTGACCAGGGTCATTAGAATCGCGTGATGGACCCGCCCCGTCTACCCGCGGACATGGCACTGGTATTCGCGATGTGGGCCTTGGAATAATGAGGGGTTATCACACCACATTACTGTACTATTGACTTCTGGTTCGCTAACATTTTACAATCTTTATTACAACAATCCTTAACCTCAACTTCAACAGTCTATTTTGATCCACTGCCGGACGCAGGCGTTCTGGTAGGCGCCTTATTGGCTTATATCTCATGGGAGGTCAATCCCAGAGAGCACATACTGCCGAATCGCATAGTGAAAACTTGGAACCTGTTACCAGAATCAGTAATCTCTTTAAAAGGGGTAATGCCCATCCCACGCTGGGCATGCGGTTTGGGGATCGTAGTTCGGTGGTAGAGCTCCTAAAGAGAAGCCGAGAGAAGCCTTTACCTATCTCTATCGATACCCACGGGAATGGGTTGGTGCAACATTTTCAATAATTCTACAATTCTAAAAATTCTGAACGGACGTTTAGATCTTTATAAGAACGCGTGTGAAAGCAAGCAGGAACTTCGAGTATATTATAAGAAGAAGTTACCTATAGCTAGTAGAATAAATAAATAATGCTGGACAATCCACACTGCATCACCTAGCCCCAAATTAAGCAGAGGTGGTTTTAGGAGTGTGCAATAACGCCATAACGCAATAGTGCTGCTATGAGATGGATTTCGAGCGCGATGTCAAGATATGGTTTTTGTTTTAAAAAATTGTCACATTTGTCGTAAAAAGTACAGTGCAGAGACGTGCACCTTATTTACTAGGCGTTAAAATTATTATATATTATTATTAAAATTGTTTGTACATGTTAATGAAACAACCAATCGAAAAAACAAAAAACATAACTGAAGAAATACTTCGAGGTTTCTTAGCAAATCAAAATCCGAAGAAAAAAGTGTCCTGTTCCTGAGATTCACAAAAAATATGGGCAAAACATCTGTTTTTCAAAAAATAAACTATCGAGAAAACTTTTACCAATCGTGTTTAAAAAACACGTAATTGAAGATAAAAGATCGGAGTAACATTTCCCTAAATATGCTGGTGGTAACTTTCACCAATTACACCTATTATATATTAAATTTTATTTACATACTTAAATCAACAACTTAGGTGAGATATTTTTTAAGGTCTATGGTAAAATAAGAGCCATTATTAGTCATAGATATTGAAAGTTCTTTTTCAGGTACCTCGTGAGAAGTGAAAACCTTGTATTTTTTGGTTGAATCCATCATTTTGCCTTTTGAGAAACGATGTTAATCTCTCGAAATTCTTTAAATGTACATTGTGTGTTGTCTTTAACATAGAATACACGCTCCATAATTTTGAAGGTTTGTAATTCTTTGAGAATTCGTTAAAATATATTAACAAAACGTTTTCCTCTAATTGTTTCACTATTTTCTCAGCGCATCATTTCATAAAAGGTTTTCCACTACTGCTTTAGCCTCTTCTTTTATAAGATCAGGTTAAATCTATGCCTATATCAATGTCTGAACTTATGTAATAATCACACAAAATTGTACAACTCGAAAAATCCTACGAAGATATATTTCCGCTTTTTTTTCTCAAGCATAGAAAATCCTCTTTGGAGATGACAGAATATAGCCATGGTAAATCTCGCTATTCTACCATGGTTGAATAGACATGCTAGAATACCGAGAACTATTCTACCATTAATTTTTATCATTTAAAAAAATGGTATATATTTTGCCGAAATCTATGTTATTTTAAAGCAATAGTTGAAAGTAAATTATAATATCGTATTCTACCTCTTATTATTTCAAGTTTACATTACGCTGTAATTGAATGGCCGTATGAATGGCGTCAAACCAGGCGCAAAAGCCATCTCACAAGAAGTTGAAGTTGAGTGGCTGTACAGAAAGGTAGAATGCATGGTTCAAGAGAAAGGTGAGGTGACAGCTGTCATTTGTTTTGTACTTGTCATTACTTTTCGCCCCTAAGGACGAAAAGTATAACTTTCAGCCCGCTGCGCAGGCAACTTCCGACCTACTTTCAGAGTAGGAGTAATGAAAAATACAATTTTGAAATTACTTTGAAGAGTGTGCCATAACACTCTCATCATGGGCGTAATTACGAAAATAAATGTTTATAGGTACCATTTAAATAACCAGGAATGATTACTGCACGTATATATGTGTATATTAAGGTATAAAATGAAAATAACACTATCAATCTTCAGAAGTCTGGTTGTTGAAAAGACGATCTACCTTAAATGAGACAACCTCAACAAGATTGATGAACCTGTGCTACCGCTGACCTACAGGGCTGCTATTTACGTCGGACACTGAAAATAAAATAATTTTCTAATAAAAATCAAATAGTGCTCACTTTATTCCAATAAATTGAGTTTTGCAATATCGATCGAAGAATGCAGCTGGTTTGCAACGCTGCAAATTGTTATGTAAACGAAATTATTCCAACTATTTATTGTTATTGACCAAAACAACTCTCTAAGTAGAGTAGCTTTCGAACCTTTCAGACCATTTATCTGGAGTGATTTATAAATTTGGTCTAATTGATTAAGTACAATTAAGATATGCTGTGTGGTGCTCTTTTAAAATTTGCACCACCTCAACTCTTCCCACGGGTATCGCAAAAGACGATTAAGAGATATCCACCGGGGCTGGGCAAATGCACCCTGCAAACCAATTCTACCACCGAACTGCCATCCCCAGTCCGCATGCGAGATAATATATCAAAGACATAAAATCCTGTAAGGTCTGATAAAATCCTATAAGGTCTATCAGGGGAGGCCAGCAGTGGACCAATTTAAGCTGTTGAAGTGAGGTGAGGATTACGTATCTACAAATGTTCTAAATAAAGCATGAGTTCTTTGTATAAAACCAGTGATATTCTCGCCAACCGATCAAAACAAATAAAATTCCGAATCTATCCAGCATCAGAAATAGTAGAATAGGCCAATGGCTGAGGTTCTATAAATAATGGCAGTGTCAAGGCAAGCCGATGCACTGCCTTCAGACTTTCCCTCTCGACTGAACTAATAATAGCCTTGTATCACAGTAGGCCTTTTATTGAGAGCTTGTTTTTGTTTTTAATAATCACACTAATATTATAAATGCGAAAGTTTGTATGGATGTATGTTTTTTACTTCTTCACGCTTAGCTTCACGCGTAGTTTTAGAACTACTGGACGGATCTAGCTGAAATACAGGTAATTCTAATCCTGGAATCAAACACAGACTTTTTATCTCATAAATCAGTTCTAGTGGGATGAAAATCACCTTTTAACGTTTCCATAGGAACAACGCGTGCGAAGCCGCGCGGCGATTTTCGAATTTCGGACTTACTGAGTTGACTGATGTAGTTGTTTACCAAAAAAACTCGATCACTTATGACTTATCGCAAAAGCCCTCCTTTTGTGATCCCTTGTCGGATAGTACACCCAATTGGGATTCCCTAATATTTAGTACCTAAACCTCAACAGCTTACATGTATGTATATTGGTCCACAGCTGGACAAAGCCCCTCCTCCCCCTTGATAAGCGCCTGTATTGGATGTTTTCTTATAGGGTAATGCCCATAATCCTTACGCTGGGCATTCGGATTGCGTATCGCAGTTTGGATAGAATTGTTCGGTAGGAAGCGCTGCTGCCCGTCCTCGGTAAATATCCCTAAGTCGCCTCTTACGACACCCGCGGGAAGAGTAGGAATGGTGCAAATTCTATCCCGCCGGCACCACACGGCACTAATATTTAGTGGTCTACGAGTACGTTACGTATATAATAACTTCACACATATACAATAAAGCACGATGCATCTCATTATTATCTTTCCATAGAAATCGTCAGGTATCGTCAGTAATCGTCACATTGTATATTTCTACATGTATGAAATATGAAGAAATGTAATTCAATGTAATGTACATTATGTATCTGTGCCTTCGAGCCTTTGGCAGACAAACAGACAGAAATATTAGTTCATAGTTATAGTTCAAAGTATTTATTCATAACATTACATGTTACAGGTCAGATGACATAGATACATAGGTTGCTTAAATGTAGTGTTAACAATATCAACATATCTATGACTCTGCATAGGTAGGTAGTTAACTTAAATTATTAAGTACACAATATTAAGTTTTTAGCTACACAAAAAATTATCATAATTAAATAAATTGAATAAATTGGTAAGTATGTATAAATAATATCCAATAGATTCTTAATAATATTAACATTTGATATCCGTGAATTCACGGAAGTCATAAAAGGATTTTTTACTAGCCATAAAGAGTCCCGTTGGCACTCTTTGAAGGACGAAGATGAACCCTCATGCAGGGTATATTGCTGTTATTATAAACAACCCCAGCGTTTATTATTTCACAAAGCAATTTCCAGCGTGTTTTCCGTAATCCGGCCTAATCCCATTAAAATTTCATCAAAGAGGTTATAAACTCAGTTGTTATTAAAATACTGGCCATTATGAAATCTTTCGTAATACAAAATGAAAAGAGCACGTCTGCTGGAACTCGTCAAATAATCGTCAATTGTATAAAAAAATCACAACAGCAACAACATCATCCAAAATTTTTTCAAAATTTTCAGTAAATAAAGATGTCCCGATCATGCCTGCTGTGTAGGTCACGATGTCTGTTGACTACCCTTGCAAATAACTTCAAGGCAGATGCATTTTTCAGAAGGACATACGCCAAAAAGAGCTCGAACAAGGGAAATGTTGATGGATGTAGAAGAGCGATAGTAGATATTCCACCTGATGAGGATCCCCGATGTCCCGATCCTTGTAAAAGGTATGGAAAGAAACCCGGGATCCTGCATAGGATAAAAATGAGGGTTGTCGAAGGGGGCACCAATTTTGGAGGTAAGTTATGGTTTTTAAGTGACCCCTGAGGGTCGTTATAACTGAGGAATTGTGAATAGGCATCGAAATCTGTAAACAAAGTAGATGTAACAGATTTTTTGTCATTAGGTATTCAATGAATTACATTTGCCGACGCTCGACCTATCTGTTATGCTAAATATTATTAACAAAATAACCACATTTTGGACATAATAAACAACATTTTGCTTATAGGTACTTAGTATTTTACACATTACCCATTACACACTATTTTAAGACTGTTGATCATTCCCATAAGCCAAATGTCGTGACTCCTGCTTGAAACCTGCGTTTTTCTCCTAGCTCCCTTTCGGTTTATCTCGTGCAAGGATAAAGACAAGGACGTTATCAAAGAGGTTACGGTACCGTCGGCTAAAGAAAAGAAAGCTAAGGGTAAGCCAAAGGCTCTGCCGGCGCCTAAGAAGAAGGTACAAATACCAATACCCTGTCGGAGGGCTGGCGTACAGGTGTGCGTGCTGGGAGCGGAAACCGCTATTGGGCAATACGTAGCCCTGTTGCTAAAACAATGCCCTGCTATAAAAAAGTGAGTAATACTATCTTATTTTTGTCACTTGCTTTTTACGTAACGCTTAAAACGTAATAATAGCATCCTCTATTCTTCACCTCTCGCCCTCATCCTCGGTGTCAGGCAGTTAGCGTAAAGCACCAATTGACGTCAATAGCGCCAGACCGGGCTGATGTCCCGTCTCTCGGCCCCTGGGGGACAATTTGTCTGCTTCGCTGTCACAGCGTCACTTATTTGCGCTCGTAGGTATTTATCGGCTGTACTGGTATAAAGAAATGTTACTAGTTTTTGATCACGAAAGACTTACTTCCGAGATGAGTTTCCTTAGTATAAATAGTCGTATCCTTTGCTTTTCGCCACTGTGTCAAGCGTTGCTTGTCCGTGACGACACTAACCCCAGACACGGCTCATGTCCCGTGTCTTGGTCCCCGGGGGACCATTCGTCTGGCCCCTGTCACAGCGTCACTTGCGCCCGGCATTTGTATTTATCGTGGGTTATGTAACGGGTATGAAATGGTTACAATTTCAAACAACATTAAGCTAAAGTTGCTTTGTGATTCGTTGGATTTATATTACCTAGCTATATAATTATATACATTCGCTACGATCACCAATCTTGTGCAATTCTATATGAAACAGTATTTTCGTTATAAAAAGTACCGATAATGCAGATTTTACAATCAAAGCTAGCTAAAAGCACGGATTCATGGTCTCGTTTCAGTTGTAATAAGGAAAAGTCTCTGTCTATCCTATCGGGATTTTCAAAATGAACAACAAACTTGAATGGCTCCCTGGAAACCTTTCATGCCTCTTCATAGCTTCTGAATGACAGTCAACCGAATATTTGCCGTTATTTTACCATTTGATAGCACTACTAAACTATAACGTAGGGAAATGGGCGCGCTATCTTAGATTGCGGCCCAGGAAAGCCTTACGGCGAATATACATACATATTCGGGGTCCCTGAGGCATACTGCTTACAAAATACTGCGCTCACCTCTGAATAGACCCCGCTTTGGAGCTAAATAGATAGCGTGGCTTAGTTCAAAAGTATAAATGAGATAACTATTGAAAAGGTTGATGCTTTTCGAGTCCCTTGGTCCGCTAAAATCAAGATCTTTTAGGAATTCTATATCCATTTTATCCATGTATATAACTAATAATAATGTTTCTGTGACAATTTCATTTTGTCTTTCCTAGAATGTCTAGTGTGCTAATAAGTGTCCTACTTTGGAAAACTATGCGACAATAATATTTAAATCTGATTTAACAATATTTTGTAGGGAACCTTCTTTATTCACATCATTTCATACATTCAAATTGCCTACCCTTACGAAACACTTTCCCCAAAATAATTTCATACTGGGCTTCGGCTCTTCCACTCTCGTGAGCTGCGAGCTACTGAAAGCCCCTATCAATATTAGCTTAGGTCCATCACATCTCATCTCCACAAACAAAGCTGGCTTTCGCAAACCAACGTAACTTTCTGAGAGCCCTAGACATGCTATTATATGGTACATTCGGCCAAACGCAATAAAAGGCCAAGATTTTACGAGCGCGCCGTGACTGCCGCGCCCGTCCAGAATGTTTATCACCAGATTTTACTGGTAGAGGTCTCAGTCTGGTATTTTACATCATAGCTCCCTTGCTTTTATGTATGGTCACTTTAGCTATTTCGTCAGTGTCTCTAATAACTCAAAGTCACTCAATTGCACTTGTACCAAAATTGTCCTTACTTTTTATATGTGGTTTCTGTACATTTGATCGATATTGTCAAGGTTTTTTTTACATTAGGTAGGTATGTGGGTAATTTTATCGATCACTCATGCCTTTTCCCATGCAGACTCGAGCCGATGTCGGAAAACCAAGATAGTTGATTTTACCGGTAAGCTGCTACGTCTATAAGAAAACTTTATATAGGAGAATCCTTGATAAAATTATCTCATAGACGTAGGCACCGCCAAAATAGTCAAATAACTCCGCCATAAACGATTCACAAGTATTCAGCGTAACTGCGCGTTGATTCGCCAAATCTCACAATAATCTGACCGTAAAACCAAACATCTTAGGGATCCAATAAGCATCATGCTTCCCTTCCTCCATTCCATTCCGAATTCGATTACCAGCTCCGTCTGTGCAAACTCGCATTTTGTTATTGCTGCTCTGAGGTGGGTCGAGTTACATCAGTTCTGGCATTTTCTGTTTGCTTGCATTATTCAATATTTACTGAATTTGACGTTTCGATGGATGGTTTCTATAACTGTACCGTCTGGATATAGTTCTGTGGTTTCTATGTTTTAAGCCATTTTATGCAAGTTTCACTCTTCAAAAAATTCGTTAAGAGTGTGGCCAGAATTAGGATAAGCCACAAAGAGGGAAAGTATCTTAAATATTGTAGATAGAAACATTTTACTGAAAGAAGACTTCATTCATTAGAAACCATCTAAACTGCATTCAAAGCTTTTTTCATAATCGCCTGTCTGAACCGAGAATCGACACCAATTTCTAAAAGATACAGTGTTTTCACGATACCAATCAATGGCATCATCCAAACCCTATCCTGAATTTCAGATTACGCTTATACGAAGCACAGAACACAGCGTGTTCAGAATGTGCCCGTAACCTAAACCAAGTGTGCTGTGATCTGCAGAATATCAACACTAACTGCAAAGTCCAAGGTTTCAGTTGTGCCAACTGTGATCTAGAGAGGAGTTTACAGGTAAATGGGCTGATTGTCTTTTAAATAGGGTTGAAATTTCAACTACAGCTTTCGCTGATTTCTTTTATGTTTCGGTGGCCTGATAAATAACAAATTTCTTTACACAGCTTGGGATCAAAATTTGGTAAAACGACTAAAATATACCAACTTCTGATGTTGTAAGAAGTATAAACTTGTAGAAACACGAGATATGCAAATGCGATTATTCAAAAGCTCCCCTAGCACAAGGCACATGTAGCATTATGCTGTGAACTTCAGAATAATCTGAATTTACATAACGTCACTGGGCGGCAAAAATCTGTTGCCATTGTTGAGTTTGACATCAACTTTGAAGTTTATAACAAGATGGCGCACCATCATGTTTCAAACTTCAATAGCTGTATAAGTTCCGTACGAGTGTAACAAAAAAACGTTCACAAGCTTCGTTTCTGGACATTTCGTACTATTCCTGATTTGTACAATCGATAAAAAATCCTGATTCACATAATTTTTGTCTTAAATTCCTACCTTCAGCTTAAATAATAGAAGTCAAAATAAAACAAAACTTTCCAGAAATTACATGAATGTTGCTGGTCTTGGTGTCAAATTTAAAAGTACGAAAGCTTTCTTGAAACAGTAACTTAATAAAAGAAAAGCTCTTCGTTTACTTTTAAGCCATCCTTTTCAAGTCTTAATCCACTTCCTCATGAAAACACTCGACCTACAATACAGCAAACAAACTGAACTAAAATCAATCAACCTTCTGAATAGCGGGAGCTCTGCCGAGTCAATTGTAAACGTTTATTGGATTTCTTCCTCAGTCATGCATGGTATTTGCAAGGCGGGTGTTGACCCCTTGTGGCTTAGTAATCAATAACAGGTCGTCACGCGAAATAGGCGACTTGGCTACTTCAAGTAAAAAAACAAGTTATAGGTAATTTTTTATTAATAAAATTCCTAACTGTTTTAGTGTATTCAGAAACAAAACTCTACTATATACACAAAAATCACCAATAGGAGTAACGGAGGATTCTAGGATATGGCGAACTCTATTTGGAAATAGCGCTCATTTCAATGAAGCAAAGTCAGTCCTTCGATCCACACACAATGTACATGGCGCCAAACTGTCTGTGAATATCTCGCATAGATCTCTCTATACATACCATCCGTTACTGTATTACATTTCCGCATATTTACGAAATATTACTTGAATAAATTTTCTTTTATACCGGGCTTTGCTTTGTTCATCGCTATTCCAGTAGATTATGTGTATGGCTTCAACTACGCATGTGTTTAGATGCATACTTTCAGAATAAGAAGTTACAATACCTTTACAGGATGTCTCACGACGTCGAGAAATAGAGGGCAAAATAAAATTGTATACAGGGTGTATAAACTGGAATTTTCCTATAGTTTTGAGGTTTTTTGAGGCGAAACCTAAATTGTCACAATTTTTTATAATACTAATAGGGTAACATTACTTCAGGGCGTTGCTGTGATAAATTATCTTGTACGAGTGCCTCCATGGGGCACTTTTGATAATTTTGGATCCACTGGTGGTAGACTAGCTGTGTCTAATCCAGATTACTGGGTTCGATGCTTACATATTGTTAACGATGTCAATTTAGATATCGCTAAAACTAAATTAAAGTAATTTGAGAACACTATATAAAAACTTTAAAAAAAGGATGTAACCAATTTTTGGGCCGTCAATTTAGTTGATTTTAATCATCGTTGTCAATTCAGATGTCACCAAATTAAAACTAAACTAATTTAATGACACTATAAACGCCGCACTCAGTGACGTTAATGCTTACTTAAACTGTCACTAAGTAAAGGTTTTTGTAATGAAATCTTTACATAGTTTTATGTAATCAATGACCGTTGATGATTAACGACTCTGAGTGCGGCTGTAAAAAGTTTATGAGCAAAATAAAAAAACTAGCATATTATTTTATTGCTGTGTATAAAGTTAAATTTGGGCGCCATCTGAATTGACACCATTATTGCACTAATTACTTTCAGAACACAGATATAGTGTTGATGCTAGAGAGTGGTTACACGAACGCAGATATGACTTTCGAGAAGAGGTTCGCCTTCCAAGCTCCGATAGTAAAGCAATACGCTGACTGCATTGCTACGGAGTGTCCGAAGGCATTTGTGATAGTTTGCGCGTCGCCCATTGACTGTATGGTACCGGTAGTTGCTGAGGTGATGTATTTATTTTTCACATCTTCTTACATCTTTTCATCAATCTTTAAGGCTTGGCGCAAATGAACCACCGACCGCAGCCACCGGTGGCTGTCTCGTGGTACTACCACATTTTCAGCAGTGACAGCGACCTTGTTCGGAAGCGACCACATCTTATGCGCGCGTGCGATGCGAAGGACAGCTTGTCGCTCACCACCAGTTGTGGTCGGGTGGTCCGTTTGCGCCAAGCCCTATTAAGGACTTAAAAGTAGACTAATCATGGAAACACTAATGTTAAGTTATTAGTTAAGATCATAAAAAAGAAAAGCGGTAGAAACACATATAGATTCTCATAGAACATCATAGAAAATCAATAGAAACTGGGGAGAGATTTGAATGAGTGACTGAATGAATTGAATGAGTTAGATTGAATTACTTAAACATCTAACTCCATATGTCCCGCCTTATCTATTTAGTCTGTAAATTTTATAGTCTGTTGCTGTCATAGATTTTTAAGGCAACGAGTATTACATTGATTTATTTACCTTCTGACACGAACAGCGCATGTGCCTATGGATGCGGACCGACCTTCACATAACAAACCAGGATGCATCCTTCAAATGACATAAATTATTTACGATCTGCTGATGGCAGGATGGTAGTAGATACCATCGTTTATGGCGTATAGTACCGCAGCAATGTAATGTGCGCTTTTATGGGAAATCGGTGGATGTTCATCTTTATGGCCCTCATTCTTTCGTGGTAGTTAATAATCTATGCGAATTTCAGTATCAATTAAACTGTTGTCATCAAAATGTTTGAGACTTACACCCGGTTTCTCGAACACTTATTATTTTGACAAATTGTTGACAATTTGTCAGGCTGTACACGCACTGCTTTTATTACTCGCGTGGTTTTTTTTTGCAGAATTCTGTAACTTAATGGAAGTTTACTAGCGGAAAAATATGAATGTTTGGAGCACTATTAAGCTAAAATAGCAAGGAATTTTATTCGTCGTACGTGTAAGTTACGTTAAGTACGCAGGTTATATTCCGCGAGATTAAAATTCACGCTGTGAGATTCCGCAGTGCGTATATAACAAGCCGTTGACTATCCATTCAATGTGACAAGCGTTCGACAAACCGGCTGTTACCTACGCAGAATCATTTTCTGAATTTCATACATCGCATTTCTTGAAATCTTCAAAAGTCTCTTCTATTTTGCCAGTTAATCATTCATGCATCACAGATTGCAGAAATACCCCAAATCTGTGGATCACCCATGATGTAACATGTAACTTTTTACCACAGAGCACATACCCAGTAGAGGGGCAATATGGTCATTCGAATTCCGAAACTACTAAGTGATTTGTCACTGAGATCAAGTCAACCCTCGCTCGCGCTAAGACAGTACAGCGCCAACAGCTGACCTGTGTACTGCTCCGTCTAATTACGAAATACGGCTCAAGTAAAACTGGTCAATTGAAACGAAACAATAGACGCAGATGAGTCGGCCAATCGGAGCGCAGCGGACGCCTCAGTGATTTGGCGGAACAGTTTTGTAGACAAAAATATGACATTTCCTCTCTACTGGGTATGTGCTCTGTGCTTTTTACCTTCCTGCCGTGTGGTGGCTTAGAATTAGCATCACATCAACTCTGCCCGCGAGGGTCGTTAAAAAGTCTAAGCGATATCCATTGGGGCGGGCAGCAGCGCCCCCTGCAGAAATTCTACTACTGCGATCCCCAGCCCCGGGATTATAGGCAATACCCCCCATAAGATAAAAGCCAATAAGGTGCTTATCAGGGGAGGTCTGGGACAATAAAGGCTTTTGAGGTTGAGGTTACCTTCCTATATTGATAAGGAAGTAATGAATTTTTATAAAATTTCTGACATAAAGCCTTTCGATTCGAGATTAGGCCGAGTGGCTCTGCCATCACAGTTTCATCGTCACCATAAGCCGCGATCTCTCTTCTGAGCGTTCTCGCCATGCTCGTCATGACAATTACAATAGCTGCAGTACATTCTACAAATGGAATATCGCGGGGTATCCTTAATAAATGTCTTCAAATCCAGAATCTATAATCAGTTTCCTTGACGTGAATAATTCGTTACGTTATATTATTTTAGTAAATCTATGTAATTGTATTGTATTTTAGTTTATTAGTCATTCAGTACCCTTAACACTAGCTCTGCTCTACTTAGCTCGGGGTTAGATGATGGCTCTATTCCAATGCTGTGTGAACTACAGTTATTTATTATTTATTTATGTATACTTTAGTAAGTATTCATGTGAGAAGTAGATTTTATTATATGTGTATGTGTATATGTTAACGTCACGATTTATTAATCTTATCTTTCTTTGTTTTTTTATGTCTATGTACTACCTTGTAGCACTACCTTCTATATTCTTGTTCATACTGCCCAAAGGTTAGCAGGTAGAGAATACTATCAAGCTTTGCTTGCATACAGTTATGTACAATACAGTATATTCTATCGAGATAGATAGAATATAGTATAATAACTAGTTGCGTTTCGCGGCTTTGCACGCGTTGTTCCTATAGAAACGTTTAAAGGTGATTCCTATACCACGGGAACTGATTTATGGGATAAAAGTAGACTATGTTTGATTCCAGGATTAGAATTACCTGTATGCAAAATTTAGACCAATCCGTTTAGTTTTTGCGTGATAAAGTAACAAACAGACATCCATACATTCTTAAAAACTTTCGCGTTTATGATATTAGTAGGATAAGATAGGACATAATCAATAGGAAAATCTCTAAACTTGGGTTCTAGGGTTTTGTACAGTTTTCAATCAGACCAGACCCCCGTTATTCCCGTTATTTATTTCCATTACAAATGGAAATATTAAAATCGATCACGACTACGTTAATACGAGTAAACTTATGTCAGAGGTTTAATCTTCATCTGTCTGCATCCAAGTTATTGATGAAGATAAGTTGTGAGTCAAAGTTGGCACGTCGCTCCGAGGATCCATCAACTTTGAGCTCGAAAACAAATTATCCTCGTTACGTTTCAGCTGTTCCTCTTTGAAAAACAGAATCGTTAATGCAACCCTACATCGTGATATATTTTGAATTAAATTCCTTCTGATTTATGGATAGTCTTGCGTTATATTTTTGACGTTTAATTTCACAAAAGCTTTTTGGTGGAACTACCATTCTGGGCCGTTGATATCGCAAAATCTCAATTGGCCTCGTCGAACTTTATAGTACAAACATAATTTACCTACGAAGCTAATTTACGCCATCGGCGTCGCTAAACGAATCGTTAATAACAATATCCATAACTGGTCCCATAGTTGCCTTCCCTGTCTGTGTTTGCGGCCAATTTGGCCGGTCAACACTTTCCGATGTAATGGCACGAGTAAATACGTCATCAACCTGAGAGGTTTTCACATTGCCTTCAGCTCGTTGAACCTTCTAAATGACTTTGGCTAGTTTCGCAATTTTCATGAAAGGAATTTCTGTTTAGCTCTAAAAATGTCTACGACAGGTTTGCTTGTAACTTAATTTTATTGGTAATCGGCCAAGGTTGATATTGTTGAGAACGATGTAATCGTTGCAGAAACAAGTAAAAAAATGCACAATATTTAATGTAATTAATTGTTTTTCTCAAGGCATATTATATATATATATATATACATATTAATAACATGCCCATTGTATACCCCCGTCTTATCAAGCAGCCGGCAATCTAAAAACACATTTTCTATGCGAGTGGAATGGTTTAGCATGAAACCTTTTTAGGTTCGTATTTTAGGGTCAAGGTGTCAAGGTTTACATGATGTAGAGCCAAGGCAAGATAATATATACACCTAACGGCCAAGGTCTATTGGACTAATTCAAACTAATGTAAGAATTATGTAAGTTTTTTATCACGATCGATGTCGACCAGGCCACTAAAGCTTTGATGTTATTCTAAAGAGGGTGATTCTTCGGAAACTCAGTTTTTGTCTGACTTTCGTGGCACATTTTTTTTTTGTTGAAATTACACATAATGACCATATATTCTATAAGTAGATTTGATTACTAATTTATTGGTAGCGGAGGGAACTTTATTGGCCTAACGGTTACGAAGTTATTAAATTTTAAAATTATGGTGTCCATGGAAATCAACATTCATACCACCGAAATCAAATATACAAAATTATTGAACTTTAATGTGTTGAAATGTACGTTTTGTTTGAACTAGCCTATTACAATCATTCTAAGAAGGAATTTCGTGTAGGTTTATTAAAAAAGGTAGTAAGCAGATAAAAATATATTAATTTTCTTAAAACTAAGGAACAAAATTAAATATTGTTTTTAAATATATAAACTAAGAGAGTATTACAAAAAATCTAACATCAATTATCACGTTTTTTCAATCACATGATCACATGAGATCAAACAATCTTATAAATAATCAGTCACGTTTCTAGATACTAACGATGGAGTTATAATTAAATTACTAGTAAAATAGGCTTATCTAATCCCTCCCATATTCATTGGTTTTAAGCTACATACCTATGTATTTACTTCGAGCATTGCAATTTGAGCAAACCTGGTTGAAGTTATTTTGATTGAGATAAAACAAATTATTAACAAAAATCACAATAACCATATTATCTATGTATGAAAGTTTATAAAATCAGTATCAGCTGGTCGATTAAGATGTATTCGTCAATATATCACTCATACTTTTTTCGCAACTAATTAGCTGCATTTTAATTCCTAATGAGCGGCGAAAATAGTATTATGAGTGATACACTCAAGACAAGAAACGTAAGCCGTGTTATACAATACATTAACAAATGTTAATAAGCCTGCAAATTTGATTTTCGTGGGTTTCACTGACCTTTCGTGTACTTTTTGTCCACGAAAAACATGGAAATCAAAACCACGAAAATCAGAAAAAAGTTGAAAATCCTAAATAATTTCTTAATTTGCTGGTTTATGTTACATTGATGTCTGCAGTAGAAATTAGGAACACAAAAAGCATATATTATTAAAACAATAAAAACAATAGGATCAGTATGAACGAATTTATAGTCTACATGGTAATCAGAACTTGCGGTATACCAAGCCACGGAAAATGATTACTTACCGTAATTTCGAAGCGACGCGGAGACATGGCCACGTGCTGTTCTCACCACTAATGGATCGCGACTGACAGTTTGTCTCTGTCTAACAACTATTCACGTAGTTACTAAGATACAGTTTTTATGAATGAATTAGTGCGCGCCATGGCTATCAGAGCTAAACGTCGGACGCGAAGTTATCTAGTTGTTTCTTATTAACTAAAGCTAATTTTTGCGTAGTAATAGTGTCAGTTAAGCTAGTAACTATCTGGTTTATTGTGAACCTGTGTTAAATAGTGCTATTATTTATAGGAAATGAGATAAAAAAATATTAACACTAGAACATGAGGTCCGGACGCACCACAAAAATCAGTATTTCCAAGGTTTTTATTTATTTTTACTTATTAGAATAGGAAAATTAAAAAACTAAACTAGCCCCCCCCCCCCCCCCCCCCCTATTAATTTTGGCTAATCTACTACCTGAAAAAGAATCATAGGGCTACGGATACTTTTTATGTGTTTTTTCGAGTCGGACACGTATTTTTGAGCCCTTTGAGAATTACCCAAGAACATTTAAAGTATTGAACTAACTGTTTTTTTAAACTGCGTTTATAAATTTTCATTGCTCTCAATTTCAATAATACCTCAGATGCTTCACAATCTAGAAAATATTTTGGTTTTGCTCGACCCCGTTACATGAAGCGGGCCCAGTTCCAAGAATTTAAACGTTGTTTTTGTACCGAGCTACCCTGTAGGTAAGCCTGTGACGTAACTTATTCACAGAATAAGACATTGTGAGGAGGAAACCTTGCCACAGAACTGCTTGTAGTAGGTGCCAACGAAAATGCGACGCAAAAGACGCTGTCGTAATCTCCCTTTGTTGCCGAATCAGAAATGAACTTTCTAATATTGGAATGTTTTTATGCTCCGTTTTATCAAGTTTATGTATTGTGATTGTAGGAATAGGCCTAGATTTTGGGACTTTTAGGAGCAATGTTATTTTTCATATTGTCAAGAAGGTTTTGTGTTATTGGCTTTGTTTGTTGTGGTAGTTTTTTTTGGGGTTTCTACTGTTTCTTTCGCGAAAGCCTTCGTATTTGATTGTTGTTGTGAATACTTTTTGGTAAGCTTGCTAAAGTTAAAGTTCAGATTTTAAAGTTCTTTATACTTTGCCGACTCCTTATTTGGTATTTCCCGGCCAGAACAGAGAAAAAATATCTGGTTTAAAGCTTGTTGGAATATTGTAGGCAGACGTGACGACTTATACCTCAACCTCAACAGCCTATATTGGTCCTTTGCTAGACGCAGGCCTCCCCTTAACCTGATAAGCGTTTATCTAATACGGGGGGTATTGCCCATAATCACAATCGAAATCAAATTAAACCATTCAAAAGAAAAACTTTTGCTCGGATATAATTATTGGACGCAAAACTTTTGCTTACCTAATCTCTTTGCGATTTTTGGACACGCAACTTTATAATTAACTACAGACTATAGTTCCAAAAACTTGCTGTTAAATTTTTATAATCACAATGGGATGTAGATACGATAAGATTCGCAAGAGTCGGAAGACTGGGGAACCTAGAGGCCTCATAGGTATTCTGCTGACCCCAGCGGCCCAAAATGATGAGGATGCCAAGTTTATGTTCGCGTATGGTTCTGATTTGAGTTCATAAATGCCAAGCTAGTCGACTCTAGGAAGATCTCTACCAAACAAATCTTGCACATGGTTCAGACTACTGTTTAGATAAACAGTAGTCGTTGGTAGTAGTTGGATAGATATCCAAACACGTTTCATAATTTTTTTTTATATCCAAAGGTTTGCTGTAAGAAACAAAGGCAATCTTAACCAACAAATTGTATTAGTTTTAAGTTCTTTATATCTTAAATTGTATGTGTTTGAGTTACAAATAAACGTTTCTATTTCTATTTCCAACCTTGTAGGGTTAAGAGTTAGCCTTTTTACGTATCCAGTAATTGTCAACTTGTATGTACTTATGATTAAATTGTGTGCGCAAAGATGAATGACATAAAAACAGATGTTTACGACTATGTACAATGGGGTGGCGAGCTAATGATGATGAATCAAAGGTAAAATTGTTGGGTAGAGTCTTAGGTAGAGGCTAGCTCTGTTAGAATTTTACCTCTCTTATACCAACTTTCTCGTTCGCTTCAAAAAAAAGTTTCTGGTGAAGCATCTCGCCATCTGCTTCAGCCCTTTGTTCGGTGTAGGACAGATTCTGGATTAGACAGATTCGTAATTCGGCAGTTTCGTTACTCGACAGATCGTGAATTGGGCAGATTCTTGGATTCGACAGATTAGCTACACGGCAGAAAATGAACACTTGTGCACAGAATACTGATCTGATATTGACTAATGCAAAAACTAACTAAAATTTATTTTAAGTGAAAGAGGAAAACCCGTACTTTTACATGCCGGGCATAGATACAATTTTGTAACAAAAAATAAATGTGGTACCACAAACTGGCGATGCTCTTATAAGGCAGAATGCAGCACTTCAATCACATTGTCTAAACAAAACCGAATTGTGAAAGAGTCCAGCCATGTATGTATGCCCGATTACACCAGAAACGCGGTTGATAGTTTGATGGATAAATGTAAAACCTTAGTTTGCGAAAAACTCGAACCAATTCCGAAAATATTTAGACGATGCAGACAAACCAACATATACAATTATACACAGAAAAAAGATTTATTATATAAAGCCAGAAATGATTACTTAAAAATGAACACAAAAGCCTGCAAAGATCTGAAATCCCTAAAAATACCGCATAGTCTTGTGGGTGATTTCTTTTTATTTGATGATGGCATCGAGAATAAAATTTTGCTGTGTGAATTGTCCAGCATTATTATTATTATTATTATATTAAGCATTCAAGAGGCACATGATTCTGAGGAATATAATGCATTTAGCAATTACTTTTCAAAACAGTGGTTGGGAATTTATACCGAGAATGTCTTTACTTGCTATTAAGAAAATTTTAGAACAAATAACCCTGTCGAAGGGTGGCATGGGCGGCTAAAAAGAAGATTTCCCATAAAACCCCCATTGTATCTTTTTATTCAATTATTAATGAAAGAATCACGCTTTCAAGATATGAAGCTAAAAAAGGAACAAGTTCATTGCGAAGGGAAGCTGCGTGATTCAAAGTTATTGGAAAAAAATAGACAAATATAAAAAATTGTTACAGCGGCCTTGAACAACTAGATAAGCGTAATTGATTGCTTAAAACGGTTATGCAAAGTAAATTTTATATTCAAAACTAAATAAAATATTTTGGTTCCACTCCAATTGCTATTTTATTTACACTTGTACTTCTGTCGAGTAGCTAATCTGTCGAATCCAAGAATCTGCCCAATTCACGATCTGTCGAGTAACGAAACTGCCGAATTACGAATCTGTCTAATCCAGAATCTGTCCTACACCGAACAAAGGGCTTCAGCGTGGATGACGAAATTGTGAAAGAGCTCGTGTATAATTGAGGAGTTGTGAGTGGTTGACTCCAGCGTAACGAGGTTGAGAGACTTTAAACTGCGTTTTATACTTTGTAATGAAGATCTGTTACCGTTGAGTTTTTCCGCTGTGAAAACTGTAGATTATGTAAATGGAATAAATATTCCATGGAATGCTGCACGGAATTCTCTCAACAAAAGTGTATTGTCGTAGGTACTTGTTGAGAAAGCATCACAAACAATATAAACCACCTAGGAAATACTGAACAGAGTATAAAACGTATAAATCTAAAGTATATTTTCAACTATAAGAGATGTAGTGTACTGCTTTGGATTCTAATCTGATTCACAGAGGACTGTACACTGTACGTACAGTACATCCTTGGATGAAAGTTTAGTTTATAATGCGTTTCCCCCTTATGCGTCAGGAATCAGGACACTAAATATCATTTCTCGTCTCCACGAACAGACACTAAAAGAGACGGGTTGGTACGACCCGCGCAAAGTGTTCGGCTCGCTGGCCGTGCCCGAGATGCGCGCGAGCACGCTGGCCGCGCGCGCGCTTTGCCTCGAGCCGCGCTACACGCGGGTGCCTTGCGTCGGCGGTTCTGAAGGAGAGTCGCTGGTGCCCCTGTTCTCAAAAGCTGTGGAATTCTTCGACTTTGCACAGGTACTTGCAGGGTTTTCTGTTGTATGATCGCGATCAAGGATCTAGAACTAGGATCTTGGGAGAAAATGTTCAGAACGTTTAAAAATTTAAGTAAAATTTCATACATAACGTGTGTGCGTGTGTGTGTGTGTGTGTGCGCGTGTGTGTGTGTCAGTTAGTGTGCGTGTGTGTGTGTGTGTGTGTGTGTGTGTTTGTGTGTGGCTTAAAATCCGTTTCCATTCAATTTATCCATTATCTATTGCCACAACCACCTCATGAATAACGGCTCTTCGTTGTTCGAAACACGTCCGTAGATAAATTTCATCTAGCTTCATTCGTCAAAGATTTGTCTGACAACCTATTAGATTGGTATCGGAAGATTTTGGACGTATTTCCGGATCTAGAGGAACCTTGAAGCCGTAGATCCAATTTCAGATACGACTGACTCAATGTTATACGTAAATTGACAGGAAATTAGAAACCGTCCAGTGAAGACGATTTGGCTTATAAACATGTTTGAGGAAAAAAATTGTCTAGGTTGTCTAGGTGTTAATGAATTGGGTTTCGTTTGGTATGTCACGGATTGTCGTGCGCAAATTGCATCTATCCTGATGATTAAATAAACGTAGAATAAGTAAATATCAGTGTGCTAACCTATCGAGAATTACTTCAGTGTTTATAAATGCTTTATAAATAGGGATTAAAGATATTTTAGTTTCTCTTGACTGTTTTGTCTGGAGACTGTTTCGTTTTCGAGACTGTTTTGTTTGTACGTTTGCCGAGTCGCGGTCTCCACTCAAGAACTTATATACTTAAGTTCTTAAGTGGAGACCGCGACTCGACAAACGTAGTGTAGGGCGCCCTCCGGCCAGCTGGGATGACGATCTGCGAAAGACTGCAGGCAGATGCTGGATTCGCCAAGCTGAAGACAGGCGCTTTGGCGCTCATTAGGGGAGGCCTTTGTCCAGCGGTGAACTAATATAGGTTGATGATGAAGTGAATAAGAAGATCCGGAATAGAATAATTATTCCAGTTCTATATTTGTTTTACAACAGATGATACGCTGTTTATCTCTTGGCCAAGTTTATCCAATTTTTTTCTTTATTTAGCTACAAAGTTATCAGTTTCCTTACAGAGTAATTAGTTAACACCTAACCCTCAGTCATACAATATCAGTTAAAGAAGTCCTACAAAAACAATCGCAACAAATGGAGATTTAACAAATCAGTGGATTATCCGCCGGTCTCAATAATCCTTTAACCTCGGGCCTTCAATGAATCATCGATAGTTGTGGTAAAACCTTGAATTCTTCACAATACAATTAGAGATTAAAATTCGTTATAGGTTGTTCTCGCTTATTCGTGTTTATCGGTAGATCTTATCAAGACAAACTCTTCTACAGGCTTCTCGGTTCTCAGCTGTTTCTCTTGCGAAATTTGACCTTATCGACAATATTATTTCATAAATATTCGGCAATTCATCGACAATAACTACAACGTTTTATACCAAATATAACAGTCCTCACCCCTTTTTCTTCCAACAGCATAACGCACTGTTGATGACGGACGCTGTTCGGGCAGCCCCGGCAGCAGTCTCCAGGACAGACGACGGCATCTGCCTCAAACAAGCCGATCTTAGTGAAGCCCATGCCCTTGCAAAACTGGTTGTCAAAGTGGCCCATGCATTGCTATGCCAGGATATACCCAGAGTTACAGGATTTGTTGAGACTGATCCTGGGCATGTTGTATCTCCTGCAAGGTGGGTTCTTTGTTCCACTGTCTTACCTACTTTAAATTTACTTCCTTCGCTGCTCTGAGCATTTTACTTACACCAAGTATTTGTAAAAACGTTAGAAATCGGTTTGAGTAGAAGAGTTCTACGCAGAAACATATAATGTGGGTAACATTGGATAGGTAGGTACTTACGAAAAGAACATTGTTTATCGGTAAGTAGTTTAGTTTGGCCAAATGCGGTTTGAGGTAACTATGCTCTACAAACCTTCAAAAACAAGTTCTCTTTCACACGTCCAAAAGACAGCAACTTTTACGGTGAACTAAAATTCATTCTAAGTGCGACGTGTTTTGGTTGTTATAATGTACTATAAGTATTGATTTTACTTTGGAAAATGAAGATAGCATAGCAGCGTAACAATTTTGACAAGAATCCACTTTGGTGCGAACGTTGCCAACGGATGCTCAACATCAGAATGTTCTTGCTGCAGATTCTTTGCGGCACCCGTGATGATCAATAGCAAAGGGATATGGAAGAACTGTGGATTGCCAAAAATGTCTGCATTCGAGATAGAACAATCGAATACAGCGCTTGGCGAGCTAAACGCGCGGTTGGACCTTGCGTTGGACTGGTACACGAAATACAGTGCGAATGCTCGTCTCGACTCTTGCGCATGCCAAAATATGTTCTTCACTCCCACTAAAATGCCTAGATCGCAGGACTGCGCCTACGCTGCAATTTGATACTACTGTAAATCACATACAAAAATGTGTGTCCATAACATAACACACAAAAATGTGTGTTATCATTGTCTACGTTGGTCTTTTGATGTTATTGTGAATTTTATTATTGTTGTCTGTCGTAACTTAAAGATGATGTGAATATTTACTGTTTTTATTGTTTTAGACCTAGACCAACTTCGAGGAGATTGCTATAATTTTAAGGATCAAGGAAGTTTAAATTTTATAAGAATTACCTACTTAAAGCAATAACGCGATCTAGTATTCGAGGATACGTAAAATTCTGTTGTCCTTATCATTACATTACGCGTTTCCAGTTTTACTATTGTATTATATGTGTACAAATGTTAACAAAATCACTCGTAAAATGATATCGTACTCACGTAAAACCCTTCTTGCACATTAAAGTTATACTTCTATTAAATTTGTACCCACTTAGTTTAAGTTTAGTTGCGAGCTGGTTTCGAAAAATGAGCGAAGATGGCCTCCATTCCGATAAGTTCAACTCAAAGTTTAACGCGTTGAACTAACTGGTGTTTTTTCAAACTTGTACGTGTTTATATACTATTTAATGAACTTAACGTAAAATAATGAATTTCAACCTATTTTATAATATTGTGGTCGCAATTCAACAAAATGCTCTTTGCGATTTACCGAACCGACCCTGATTGTGGTAATTCTACTCTCTGAACAATACATTTTTTGACTGTTTTTATCAATATCAATTAAACAGTTTATTCGCACATCTCGTTTGATCAAGGTTCGACAATACACATTATATATTGCAGTATTTCAACAACTCGTCACATGAATTATACGTCAACAGCTTTTAAATTTAAAATGCTTCTAATTCCAAACGTTGTTTTTTTGCGTGTTGTGAACATGTCAATTTATATGAAAACTGCTTGAATTCTAATTATCTTTTTTGTGAAAGTAACAGAAACAGGAAACGCGGCTGAAACAGCTTTGATTGAATATCTTATACCATCTATGCTTCTATGCTTAGCAGAATAGGAGTTGTATAGATGTTTGTGCTCCGTGTCACTTAAAGATTTAGGCAAGATTGTGATGTGTTGTGACCCAACGAAGGTCTGCCATGACAAAAAGAAGGCCACAGTGCCGGCATTAACCCGAAGCTCAACATCTGACCGTTCTTGCTGCAGATTCCTCGCGTCCGCCGTGGAGCTCAATGGCCACGGGATCTCACGGAACCTTGGCTTGCCCAAAATGTCTGAGTTGGAGATTATGCTCACGAATCTGGCGCTCACCGAGCTAAACGATAAATTGGAATTTGTGATGGACTGGTACACCAAGCACAGCAGCATGTCAGTACGCCTCGACTCTTGCGCATGCCAGAATATGTTCTTCACTCCATCTTCTCTTTCCACTTATAAGGACTGCGCTTATACAGCGTAGCGCAGTTCAGTGTTTTGATACGCGCTCTTACGTCTTAGTTTATGTTGTTCTGTTGTGAAAAAGTAAAGTAAAAATTGATATTTTTATAATAAATACGTGCATTTTAAGTATTTTGTTTGATGTGTAACTTTGATTTTGTGATATTTGAATGAATCTGCTCTACTAAATACAACTTTGTAGCTACATATATATGCAGTAGGCCTAGCCTAAAAATACGTCACTTTGTCATCGAATGCGTAAAATGTTTAAAATTAATTCCTTCAACTTTTATAATTTACGCAATGTATGACGATGCTATGTCATTTTTCTCTATTCTACCCTAGACAACACAACAAAACAGTTCCAGACCGCCCCCGTGCTAGGCCAGCGGCGGTCTGGCACTGTTTTGTTGAGAAAAAGAAACATGTGATTTTCAATTAGTACACCCATTTATTTTGAAAAGCATAATTTTCTTTTTTAAGACTTGTCTTGTATTTTGAAGTGTAAGAATCAGACCTAACAATTAAAATTTTAAAACTGGTGAGGTCTGGAATTTTTCAGATAGGTAGGCAACTTATTCCATTTTTGATAGCGATTCTTGGTAGGCAGCCGGTATCCTCAGAATTAGCAGATCCAATTCGTCGTACAAGCTGTGCCTTCTATGTTAAACCTGCTCCATACCTTGTTTTTAGATACTTAGCAGTCGAAATGCTGCTAAATGAATTCGGTGTCTGCAGAAAATTCGAGCTCCCCGAGAAGTTGAGTTCCATAGAACTAGAACTTATGGACAACGCACTCTACGAACTCGAAAAAAGAGTGAATATGGCAAAGCAATGGCACGCAGAACAGCAAATAGAACAAGAAAACAATGGTTCAAAAAAAGCTTGCGCATGCTTTTATATGAAGAGGAGGTTGGAATATAAAAGTACTATAAAGTAAACGCGAACGAGGTTCCTAGGTTCAAATAAAGCGTGTGCATACTTTTCTATGAAGAGGTCGTATGAACGTTTGGATAAACATGCTTTAAAGTAAACAAGAACACATCCTGTATTGTGTCCAATATTACCTACTGCAATATCTAGAAAGATGAGGTACCTACTACAGCAAGTGTGACGGGGACAACGTTTAGTTTTCACCCATCTTTCAACCAAATAGCAAACAAACATTTCTATAATTAAGCAGTCCGACTGGATTTTTCCTCAAAATATAATCAAAAAAGTCCCAGCGCGAAAAGTCTCGCCTACAAACTGACAAAAAAGATATAATTTAAAGTACTTACCACTTGTAATATTGGATTGGTGTCGATTAAGATGTCGCCAAAAGTAAACTTTAGTAATTTGACTGTACTAAAAATATTACCGTCCTCTTCATAACGCTAGAAATAAAAAGAAAGGCATTATTTTTAGTGCTGCCAAAATAATTTGGTTTTGGCGACATGAATCAACACTATTATCTTGTACAGGGTGTTCGGTACAATGTTTGTCATATGCATACTAGGGGTGAGGTGGAACCACGTGCAATAGCTCAAGAGCTTTTTTAACCCTAAAAAGCCTCACTATACCGCGTGAGGCTTTTTACACTCGGCACACGGCGGCAAAATATTTCGAAATTTTAACTACTCGTATATACTGTCATATACATATATACTGTAGTATCGTAACTAAATTTTTACGAAATAACATGGCTTACATTTTTTAAATTTCATCCTGCATGTTAGCCCTATCCATAAAATCAATATTTACGTGGAATCAAAGTTAAATAAAGCAGCTATGGGCATGCTAAGTGTTGAAAAGTAAAATTAAAAAAACTAAAAGATCAACTTTGGATTGGATTTAAAAAAAAAAACTAAACGTGTCCATGATCTGCCAATTCGTTAAAAATTTCTGCAGTTCATGTCAAATGTGACAAAACAAAAACAGACCGAATAAAAGAAATGTTTTATAAAATCTGCAAGCGCTATATGTAGTATGGTGGCGATTTTTACCCTCAACAGCATAACCTTTTATTGATATTTTAGTATGGTGGCTTTTATAAACCTCCAGTACCTATATAACTTTTTCAATGTTTTTCCGATATTTAAATAATCTGGTGGTATAATTTTCTTAACACAAAGTAACGTAACACACAAAACAAAAATAAGTTCCCCTTGGAAAAGAGTGCTCCATCTTAGGCGACATCTTTACTGTCTTATTTGAGATGATGGTGAAACACTTTGTTTACAGTAAGAAAAAGTTTTATTTTTACTATGTAAACAAACACTCATTTACACTAATATAAAGTAAATGATGAGACCAAAACCTGAATTTACTAGCACAGGAATGTTTTCGACCGCGGACTGCAACATTTTTAGTCTAGTTATTTTAGGTTTTCTGTGAACAGAATCGACACCATTGGGTAACAAAACCAAACGAATAACTAAAATAAAAACATTGAAAAAGTTATGTAGGTACTCTTATTTAGGTTTAAAAGCTTAAAACCATTGCTTCGACGCATTTGGCATACCGTTAGAATGTGAATGAATTGTAAAAGTTTTTAACGTATTGGAAAAACATGGACACGTTTTTTTTTTAATTCTATCCAAAGTAGAACTTTTCGTTTTAAAGTTTCTTTTTTTCAACACTTTGCATGCCCATAGTTGCTTTATTTGCAAAGATCTCGCGTAAATATTAATTTTATTAGTAAGGGCTATAGCCCTTACTACAATTGCAATATTTTATTTCAACCCATGTTATTTCGTAATAAGAAGATACGATACTAAATAGTTCAAATTTGGGAAAAAAAAATAAAAAATTCCTAATAATAGCCCAGAGGCTTTGAGGGGTTAAAAATCCGACAATCTATTGCAATTCGTTCCACCTTCCTCAAGTTTTCATACGACGATCGTTGTGACGAAAACCATGTATACTTAGATAAACCTTGTCTAGTTTAATCACAGTGAATAGGTATCTGTTGTTGCTGTAAACGATGCCAAAAAAAAAGAAAAAATTGTAACAATAAAAAAATGTGACTGAATGACATAACTTGTTTTATTTTGTATCAATTTGTACAAATTTTGATGATGAATACCGGCACATCTCTCTCTAGTATTATTTTTATGGAGGTAGGTTACCTACGTATCTATCGTGCAGGTAAAGCTGCGCTGACACGATCAGGCTCGGACAAGGCTCGGTCCGAGTGGACTCGTAGGAGCTTCTTACGAGTGTATTAGGATAGCTGTTGATGAACTAACATAGTTCACACGGATCATTTTATTAGTCAACATTGAAAAATGTCACCAGTCGTTTGGTTGTTGGCACTAAGAATGCGCCGCAGGCGCAGCGGGCCATCGCTGCAAACCATCAATCATATTTGAGAATTTGTCAATAACATGAATTTGTAATTACTACTGCCAGCAGGGGTATTTTAATTCGTCGGAAAGGCCGTCGGATACGATATCGGTAACTTTTGACAAAGAACGCTATTTTAAACTGAATTCGAAAACTTCACATTCGAATTTGGATCCATAGTAGGAGAGTTCCATACAGCTATTCCGTGTCGGAAACGATTCCGGCAGAGTTTTTGACCGTTTTGTGTTTACTTGTATAAAATTTAAAGGATTTAATCTTGATTCAAAGATAACTCGTACATAATAACAACGTAAGTAGGAATAATAGTAACGACTTTATATAGTTTCTACCAGCTCTTCACTTTTATGCCCAAGGCAGCTACTAAAAGCCTGATCGGAGGGATGCTGTGTCTGTCAGGTAAACCTGCAGCTCTTAGAGTGGTGGCAAATATTAAAACAGTTATCGACTTGGCAACAGGTAAGGTCAGCGACAGTATGGCGAAATGCGTGAAAATCTCTCGCGTTTTATTTAAAAAAAAACGGCATAACTCGCCATCATAACCTCCCACCAAACACCGCTTTTATGGAGAATTTTGCCATAGAGGTACTATGATGGTCGGTTTCTCACAACTTGTTATGATAGTCATTTTATTAACCGAACTCATATAAATAAAATGGATCAACTTACAAATGATAAAACCGCCTCAATTCTTTTTTAGATTCTTTGGATGCGAAATGCGGTTAAACGATTGCGGTATCTGCAAGCAGCACGGCGTACCTGGTAAACTGAGTAATTTAGAACTAGAGCTTTTGGACCAAGCACTACACCAAATTGATAAAAGCGTCTGTATGGCACAGCAATGGGTGGGAAGCCAAGTGGTTTCCCGTCAAGCTAGCGGCC
This sequence comes from Eupithecia tripunctaria, assembly GCA_955876795.1. Classification (NCBI taxonomy): domain Eukaryota; kingdom Metazoa; phylum Arthropoda; class Insecta; order Lepidoptera; family Geometridae; genus Eupithecia; species Eupithecia tripunctaria. The sequence goes on from OY041618.1 coordinate 10,468,449, forward strand.
GAGACCGAACCTGCGTGGAGTTTCTAAGAACGGTGAATAAAGAGAGTTTCAACGATTGTGCCTATACTCACGTATAACGAACGGGAATTATTTATACCAATCCGTTGAATCTTGGTAGAGATGAAAGTGAAATCCAATCTCAGTCAAGAATGACGGATCTAGAGAAATACTGAAAAAGCTTAAAAAATATATAAATCGCGATTGTATGTCAATGCCTTGAATAGAGTAGTATTTTTCTAGGAAAAAAGTGCACTTTAAAAAAGGCTGGCTGTTCAATTAGACAAAATATAAATATAAGAACAAGCACTACTCATAAATTATTAGACACTGTTTTTATACCAACTTTTTAAATTGTATTTACTGATCTAAGTTTATTGTAAAAGTTGTTGCTGTGCATGAGTGAAACAAAAAAAATGTAAAACTTTAAATTTAAATGTATAATGTATTTAATACCCTGTTTTATTTGAACATTTTCGACTTAGTCATAATATATCATGATTGACTCTACATTTTCTTCGTTTATGAATAGTAGTTCATTTAGGGTAAAATTTTTGCAAATGGTGGCTTGGAATTCGTCTCGAGGTACATTTTGCCTGCCATCCTGAAATTAAAAGAAAATAAGATAATTTTAAAGTACAGGATATTGGAAACTCTGGGTGCCAAATTCTGTTCCAATCTCTTTACAAGAATATGGTATCGTCGCAGAATCGCAAACAGAATCGTTTCACCTAATGTTAAATGTTAAAATGTAGGTATAGTTATGTGACGATACCATTTTAGTTTAGCAGAATAAGGCCCCTGGTCCTCCCTGCTACTCTTGTCTTTTCACCCTGCTAAGTTCGTAAGATCATTTGCACATTGTCGCAGGACCACAGCCCAGCGGTTAAAAAAATGTTGACAAACACTGTCAACATGAACTTCTTTTATATGACTGCGTTTGGTTTGACATAATTCTGCTAACCTCTGTCACTGTCCGCGAACAATATGAAGTATGAAATCATCCACTCCCTGCGCATACATATGTTCAGTTGCTCCCACTTAACACATAGAGTCTGTTCAAAAACAGAAGAGTCGTGGTATTACGGTGAACTAACACTTTAAGTCGTAGACATGACGGAGTTTTTGAGCAAGAAAAGTTGTCAGATTGGCAGACGAGCGCCCTCACTTCCCACGACTCTTCTTTTTTTGAACAGTCTCTACTCATTGACGATCAAAAGAGGTTCGGCGTGCTGTGTCAAAAAGTGGCAACAAAAAGTGTCTACGTTTGCGTAGCGCCTTGCACACCTCATGGAAAGGCACTAAACCTGTCATTAAAGAGCGTGTGTCCACTGGCAAGTAACTTCTACCTCTACAATTTCTTCCAAAACTCAACTGACGACTATTTCCACTGACTGCGATATGCCATTTTGTGATACTACACTGGTCGCAAACGTCATATACCTACAACACGTCCGGCACATTACCGTGATTGAGTCTAGGTTTATGAATTCACAAGGTTCAACTTGGAAAAATACGGCGTGGTCTCACTGCGATGAGGGTCTATCTTACGATTTAATCTCTTAAATATATTAAATCTATGGATTTTTCTATTTGGCAAGCGACTATTACTATTACTACACTGCGCCAGCATTTACACGTTATAAGTCGCTTGCGCAAGTTGGCTTCCACAATTTTAATTGTCAGTGAACACTTCGCACAAAAAAGCCCTTCCTACTTTGGACCTATGCTTTATAGATTTTCTAGGATTAATTACTCACGGAGGTCTAGCAGCAAAACCCATGTACCCGTGGACCTGGAACCGACACGAGCTGGTGGCTGACTTCCAGTCCCTGCAGAGCGTAGCGGGGAAGCCTCGTGGGTCCGTTACGGACTCTGCATACAGCCTCCACGCGCGGACGTGGCTACAGCCATCTAGAACAAAACTACATCATCATCTCAGCGAATAGACGTCTCTAGCTGTATTACGCTAGTCAACAGCCTATATTGGTCTACCGCTGGACGCAGGCGTACCCCTGGCCGGCCTAGGACGGAGATTGTTTTCTCTATTCTACCCTAGACAACAATCCCCGTGCTAGGCCAGCTGATAAGCGCCTTTTATCTCATGGGGGTAATGTCTGTAGGCTAAACGTGGGGATTATGTGGGTTGGGTTGGGAAGTACAGTAAGGTGGTAGAATTGTTCAGCAGGGGCGGTGCTGCCCGCCCCAGAAGACGGAAATCCTTTAGTCTTCTCTGACGACACCCGCGGATAAATTAAAATTAACTGGTGCAAATTCTAAGTCAGCCCCACAGAACAGCAAAAGTACTTATTACCTTAATATGCTTTGCCTGTTTGATTCCTCAATATTTTCACCAAATTAAAGAGAAAGAAAATCAGCCTGTCTGATTCTTAAGTCTTATCCGCGCGCTGATTTTCTTTCTCTCTTTAATATTTCATCTTTAGTCTTTCTGATAATGACGACTGAGACTTTGCACCTCTAGCTAGACCCACTTCCGGGATTTTTCATTCAGCATCGACATCAACACATTCAAGACCAGAGCAGAGACTCAATTTTATCCATAAATGCTAAGAATGTAGAATCTGGTACGCCGGTTCTTACGGTCGTAGGCCGTTCCTGCAGTTCTTTATAAGAGTCATCATCACACTTCACTCGTAGTACTATTGTAGTCATTGGCAGTTTTTTCCGTTAGACGGCACGGCCACGAAGACAGCAACGGCGACGGCGCCGCTGGACCAGTGTCATAGAAGCAAAAATGTATGAAAATGTATGGCTCGTTTTTCCACTCGGGAAAACTGCATGTGTATTGTAGTGTATGAATTAAACACGTGTGCGTGAGTGCGTGCGCGGGGCGGGTATGAAGGCGCGGGGTGGAGGTATAAACTGGTCGTGCCGTCGTCGTCGCCGAGCCGGTAAGTGAAAAACGGACATTCTGTGCTGCACTTTAGCGTTATTTCAATGCCCCTCTATGCCCCAGCCCCTAGGGCATTTGCCATTTAAGTTCGCCTGAATGTCAACACAAAGCATTTTCGAACATAGTTGGCTAACGTTTCAGCAACATCGGGAACGTCTTGGCCTATTTTCGGTAACCCGGTAGTATTTAGGTTGTATTTTAATGGCAGGTGGGATCTAAAGAAGAGAAAAACACCAAAAAGGCGTTTATCAGGGGGAGGCCTGCGTCCAGCAGTGGACCGATACAGGCTGTGGATGTGGATGTGGGATCTACATTTTTATCTAAAGATGGAGAACCTATTTCTAAGTCCACGTTAACGTTTTGGCATGGGTAGTCCACCTCTATAATGAATGATTGAGTAAAGCGCCGAGTTTAGATTTCTTTATAAAAAATTTGGAAAATATACACAGCATAGATTCAAGATTTAAGATTTTTATTACAAGCATGTTCTAAGTACGTTAAGGTCTTAAAATTAGGCACAAGCTTCAACATGAGCTCGGGTGCTTCTAGCCCTAAGCTAAGAAGAGCTTGTGTTATGAGTAGATGACTGATACACATACACCTCTTCCCTTTGGACCGCTGCTAAGCGTAGACGTATAAAAGACTACTTTAAATTATTTTTGTAAATAAAAATAACATTTGAAGTAATTAAATCAAATTCAAATAATAGGAGTGCATAATATTCAAGGAGGTATCGAAGCAACCTCTACTGCTCGGTGGCGCACTGCGGCCCTGGTACTTTTACTACAACTACGCGTAAGTCACACTCAAGTTCATTCAAGCTACCACGGACACGCACACTATAAGCCCATAGCTTCGTCACCCCAAACCTAATTGGTCGCACACGCACACTCCAAACGCTTTCTTTTGTTATCGGCAACCAATTACGAATACGACAGAACAGCCATCTTGCCCCAAGAATATAAAGCTGCGTTCATACTAGACTGAGAAAATGGATTCATCTCCGAACCAATCTCAAAATAATTCAGACACAGATCACTCTCAAAAAAAATCTAAACATGGCTCGTTCGCCTCGCAGCGGCAGAAAAGGAAGTGGTCTACCGAATACAGTGCTGATTTTGCAAATTTTAAAGAAGAGATGAGACAACTTATTGCCTCTGTGAGCTCCAATACTGATACAGCAATAAAGACAATTGATCCAAAACTCAACGATATCCAACAGTCAAACAAAAATATTGAAAGCTCAATGGCATCACTCATCGCGCAGAATGAGGAATACAAAAATAAAATTGAAAAGTTGGAAAAACAAGCAACAGAAGATCGCAAGCACATTTCAATTTTAGAGGATAGGATTGAAGATCTACAGAAAGGTATGAGAAAAACTTGCTTTGAAGTTAAAAATGTGCCTAGAAAAGAAAATGAATCAAAGGATGACTTAGTGGAAATGATAACATGCTTATCTAAAAGCATAGGATGTGATTTAAATAAGAAAGACATAAAGGATATTTACAGAGTGCGCGAGAAGAAAGAAAAAGTAAGAAATACACCTATTATTGTAGAAACCGGATCAACAATCCTCAAAAATGACTTTCTGAAAGTAGCGAAGGCATTCAATGTAAGACACAAGACAAAGATTTGTGCAAAGCACCTGGGACTTCGCTCTACGATCGAGGATACTCCGGTGTTTATAAATGAACACCTTACTGCTAAGGCAGCACGCCTCTTTTTTCTGGGAAGAGACTTGGTTAAGTCTAAGGTCTACAAATATTGTTGGACCTCATACGGTAAAGTCTTTCTAAGAAAAGATGAGAATTCGCCAATAATACAGTTAAAGGATGAACAACAAATCCAACAACTTTTACAAAAAGCATGACTTGGCTTATATACCTCTAGAATAGTATTATTGGTAGAATTTAATTGTAGTGAATTCAAAATTGTAAGTAGCACTGATATACTAAAAAAACTCACTACATTTTTTAGTCTCAACCTTCTTCGTCCCGAAATTACACCATTATGTATGCAGCCTTACCTTTTGTTCACTTTGTTTTACTGCACTTGTAATCCACCCGCATTCCATAACAACATTGAACGTAATTATCACTTACACATAACTTTAGGGTCTAAACTTTATTACATTTTACACATACATTTCATATATATTTCAGATAGTACACTTTATTTATGTATTCATTTATTAATTATATCTATCGTCTTTATGAAGAAGTACCTAATTATTGTACAGGTTGGCACGAAATTAATTTTTTCGTACATGAACAATAACATTAGAAACAGAAATGTTTGTTTGGCATGCAAATCTTACAGAAACTCTATCTTATTATTACGTATTCACGAATTTACTCGATGTTATTCAGCAAAGTATTTTAGTGGAGTGGACTTTTTTTCTGAATACCCACATAACTATGATTTAATTTTGGTATGCGAATCCTGTGTTGTTGTAACTGCGTTATCATCTCACCGGTGTTTTTATTGTTTGTTAAAACTTATACACAAGTGTAACCTGATGGAAACTGACAAGCTCATATCGTCAAAGACTCTCTATGGATAATACACTAACGACACTACAAGAATTAGACGATACGGAAATAGCAAATTCTTTTAACTGTGACATTGAAGACGTACATAAATTAATACAAGTAAGAAAGAAAGATCTAACCATTATAACGCAAAACATAAGAAGTGTGCACAAACAAGAAAATATAGACGACTTATTGATAACTTTATCGAACTTAAAATTTAATTCGGATATTTTAATTCTAACTGAATGTAGACTTAATCCCCACAAACCGATACCGCAGATAAATAATTACACATCTTTTAATTCCATAAAACACCTCAACCAGAACGACGGCATTACAATATTTGTCAAAAGTTACTTAAAGCCAAAAATAAGTGAAGTGGAATTAGAACATGCGTCATGTTTACAATTAAAAATACTTAATTTTATTATTTTGGGGATATATAGATCCCCATCAAACGCGAACTCTGAAAAATTTACAGAATCACTTCGCACGCATCTTGACACTATTAAAAACCATAAAAATATAATAATAACAGGAGATATAAACATAAATCTTATTCCTAAAATTAATGAAACAAACTCAGAACAAAAAAATAGACTAGACTACTTAGGTATGCTATCTACATTTGGCTTACTACCTGGACATTTACTGCCCACTAGAGATAAAACCTGTCTAGATCATGTGCTTCTGAAACTATCACTAAATAGGATAAATGCTAAAATTGCCGTTCTTAACACAACAGTTACCGACCATAGCATGGTACTTGTTTGTCTGGCAGAAACAAAATCATTAAAACTATGTCGTAAAACTAAAACCTATGTTGACTTTGATCAAGCACTTATTTGTTTAGCTAACAATAACTTACCAGCTTTACTGTACTGTGAATGTCCGAATATACTCATTGAAAACTTAATTACTAAAATATCAGATGCCATACAGGATAACACTAGAACCGTTAGACTTCCGAAAAGTAAGCGTACAATAAAACCCTGGATTACTCCAGGTATACTACGATGTATTAAAAATAGAAATCAAATGCAAAAACAATTAAAATTAAATCCTTTTGATAAAATCCTTAAAATCACTTATAAAAGATATCGTAATTACTGTACTAATCTATTAAAAAAACTAAAAAGAACATATGAAAGAAATCTCTTGTTAGATAAAAACCCTAAAATATTATGGAATAACATAAAAACTATCACTAATATCAAACAGTCGAAAACTTCAAATCAAGAATTACTAGAGACAGAATCAGCTCCCACAAAAGCAGTGAACTCTGTCAATACTTTTTTTGCGAATATAGGTAAGAATTTGGCTAAAGAAATTGAAGACCAGATAACAAAAACTGACCAAACCACAGACAGTGTTGTACTTTCGAATACTCCACTTAGGTCAATGACCCTACTAGACACTGACCCACAAGAAGTAACTTCTGTTCTTTTAAATCTTAAATCCAACAGTGCCTGTGGTTGGGACAACATACCTACCAGATTCTTAAAGCTAGCAAAGGATATGGTTGTACCAATCATTACTCACTTGACCAACCTATGTTTCTCAAAGGGAGTTTTTCCACATAGCTTGAAAAAATCTATAATAATTCCTGTACACAAGAGTGGGAACAAAGAAGACGTCAACAATTATAGGCCTATATCTATCCTGCCAGCTATTTCAAAAATTTTAGAAAAAGTAATTAACAATAGACTTATTCAATACCTTAATAAATTTAACATTCTTTCAGACTCACAATATGGATTTAGACAGGGGAAAAGTACTCAGGACGCAATTCTAAATTTGACTTCAAATATTATTGAAAACATAGACTCAAAAAATAAGTGCCTTGCCGTCTTTTTAGACCTAAAAAAGGCATTTGACACAGTCTCTGTTCCTACTCTTGTCAAAAAGCTAGAAAAGATAGGTATTAGGGGTAAACAACTAGAGTTGCTAAGAGACTATCTCTCAGATAGAACTCAAACAGTAAAAATAGGGGACTTTATAAGCGAAGAACTCCCTATTATGTATGGCGTCCCACAGGGAAGCGTCCTAGGGCCAACCCTATTTTTAATATATATTAATGAGTTATGCAACTACAAAATTCATAACGGGCGAATCTTTTCATATGCAGATGATACTGCAATTGTATTCTTTGGCAGGACTTGGGAAGAACTTCACGTTACAGCAGAGACTGGGCTGAGTCATATATCAGAATGGTTAAAACTAAATCTACTTACACTAAATACCATAAAAACTAATTATATCTGTTTTTCTATCGACAAACGTACACAACCGACTCCTTTCAACTTAAAAATTCATTCTTGTGACAGGAACGCAAACTGTACCTGTGCCACTATAAATAGAGTCCCTTATACTAAATATCTTGGTCTAATTATTGATCAAAGACTTACATGGTACCTACAGATTGAGGAAACATCAAAAAGAATTAGGAAGCTAAACTGGATTTTTAAGAACCTAAGGTATGTCGCGCCCCACAAAGTATTACATCAGGTATATTTCGCTTTAGGACAATCTATTTTGACATATTGTATACCGGTATGGGGAGGGGCCGCTAAAACTAAATTACTTGAGTTGGAACGATCACAGAGATCTTTGATTAAAATTATGTACAATAAGCCACATGACTTTCCGACCTCAGAGCTCTACACAGCTAGTAATCTGTTGAGTGTTAGGAAACTTTATTTACTACACTTAATTATTGAAAAACACAAGACAGTTAGATGTGATCCTAATAGCTACCTGAAGAGAAGAATAAAATTTAATGACAACACATCTGTCAAGACCCGTTTTGCTGAACAACAATTTACAAGGCGATCTATCTTCCTTTACAAAAAGATTCATAACATTCTTAACATCTATAATGCACCCGTATTCGCGATTAAAACTAGTATTACTAAATGGCTAACTACAATGAGCTATGATGAGATTGAAACATTCTTACAGGTAATCAGTTAAGCCGTTATAATAAATATAACTGGAAATTTTATGTCAGATACGTACTTATACATGAAACCAATATAATATTTTTCATAGTACAATTTATATTATGTTATATATGGTAACTTATTATAAACATTTATAAACACCTGCACACACATTTACCTACACAACTTCTTCCTAGCTCCTGTTGCCCGGACTCTTAAGAGACCGGTGTCCTCAGGAGCACCACACATTTAAACATATTTTGAAATTTAAACACATTAAAAAAAAAAAAAAAAAAAATCACACGCACACATTCTCTGGCAGCTCCTGTTGCCCGGACTCTTAAGAGACCGGTGTCCTCAGGAGTAGCCCTCAGACACACAATACATACAAACATTTACCCCCACACATGCATAAATAAACATACACAAATCACACCCATTCAACATAAATCCAAAATAATATCAGTGCTATCACACCAGGCAAGATAATTTAGATAAAAATAATTATATTTTTAATTAAGAAATGTATTTGCATCTAAATCATAATTTTAACTTAGTTCATTTGTCAATACATTATAATACTCTCTCATACTCTTGTTCATCTAAGTACATAGTTTATTTGTTATTTGCATAATTAACCAGTAATAATAATTAATTTAGTTTATATGATAATAATATCCTTGTAAATAAATGGAAGAGCAGGACATCCTGGCACAAGTATATTTCATACTTAAAAGGATGTCCTAAACACTGTTTAGCATGTAGTGTAACATATTATTATTCAAATAAACAATTTTCAATTTCAATTTCAATACATAATACAATACATAGTAAATAGAGGTATTTTTTATTTTAATCATGCATAGAAAATACCCAGAACCAATATTTGTAGATCGTAAAACCATTTACAAAGATATTTATTCCTTAACAATGAGCATTTTTCACAATCCCAATGTGCCACTACAACATCCAGCCAGCTAATAACGGCAGGTAAGTTGTATCTTTATCTGCTATTGACATTCAGCCTAACGATACAGTTCGATCTTTGGACTGCAGCCAAGAGCTGCTGCAGTCATCTTCGGATAAGAACAGGTTCAAGAGTCGGTCTCTTGTGGGATCTATGCGGAAGGTATATTGTTCTGTAACAATTCCAACATTCAATTTAATGAGAATACTATATACGTGGCCATGAGGGCGAGGGTGGACTGCCAACAAGTCACACTGTGACCGGAGCTGGTAGACTCGTTGGGAGTTCACCCTTGCCTCTACATTAGGCCCTGCTGAGCGCAACTAAAAAAAAAACTTAACAATGCAACACGATCGTAACGTAAGCCACTACTTTGTAACCTTGGTGCATAATCTACTGTACACATACCTACACTTACACGCGCACTTCACCATACGGGATACACAGAATGAATTTAGATTTTTCCCTTGCATTTGAAGCAATCTTGTTAGAATATAAGTCTTGGCTCGCTATTCAATTCAATTCAACTCAAATCATTTATTTGCTATAAATTCAAAAGGAGCACTCGGTCTAGTCCAATTGCTACTTACATACCTAAGGTTGTAAATCCAAGCCCATGGACAATAACAAGTATAAATAATCAAAACAAAATGAGTGCGGCTGTAAGAGGCTTTGTCTTTAAAACTAAGAATTAAGGATAACTATTCAAATGAAACGTTAGATGCGATACGCAACGCAGCACTCAAATTTGCATCACCCAACTAAATTTCCCTCTACTAATTTCCAAAGCACAACACAGAGTTTCTGCATCACCCAATAAAATTACCGCCCGAAAAGCACATTACCTTCCCTCAACACATACTAAACTAATTACACCGTTTGAATGCATGCTTGCATTCCGTGGACAATTGCCACGAATCGTATGAACTGGTGTTGCAGCAAAACAAAGACTTACAGCAAGAGCTTTCAGAGTGTAGAATAAAATTTGATAAATTAGAGTGTAAGCCGTTGACTTCAGCGACTAGTATTTCTAGTTTAGATCTTCGAACAGAACTTTTATCTACAGATATTAACATGTCAAATGTGGATCTCAGTACTCCATGTCGCCATAGTCACAGCCAGACACCCGTCATGAAAGGGACTAATAAAATTAAAAAATATGTTAAGTTAAGTAACTTCATTAGGAAATCTGAAAGAAAAATTAAAAAACAGAAACAACTTCTCAATAATGCAAAATTGAGCAAGGAAAAATCTAGATGTAACTTACAAGAAGAATTGGACTCGTGTTATAGTTTATTAGGACGTAATTCTAAAGATTTAAACTATATGGCAGAAGAAATAGTTAATTTAGAAAGGGCACTTCATGATGTTACCTGTAAATATAAACGAGCCCAAGAAGATGCCAATGAAAACTACCAAAAAATGTTACAAATTGTAAGTAATGATAGTGTATATTCTGAAGTACGGCACAGCAGCACTCAAACTAATCTTGAGAGTACCACAAACTCTTTAACTGAAGATGGTGCTGTAGTGTCCCAGTCACCGCTGTTATTACCATCCGCGATGCTGGCGCCGCCCTCACCTTCGCTCAAGAACCACTGTGGTGCCTCTAGCAGCAACACAGCTCCAACCCCCACTACGGGGTGCCCGTCAGCTCAAACTGCGCCATCTCCAGTTAAAGATTTAGATCCAGACCACAGTCAATATACCCGGAAGACTATAATATACTCAGATGGTTTGGGTGCTGGCATGGGTTTAATGCTGAGTGGCTTGCTGGCGCAAAATGTAGTTAACAATTGCTATCCAAATGCCAACATAAATATAATTACCGATAGCATTCAGCAAGATGACTCTCTGAATAAGAGTACAACTTTAATTGTTCAGCTTGGTGAAAGTTGTGTGAAACGGTCACAGTTGATTAGGCTAGTTGAAGTACTTCTGGGAAAGGTACAGAATGGACTAGGGAAACTTATTATTTGCTCCTTTCCTTACTCAAAGTCATTGACATCAATTCAAAATGACAATATATGTAAAAATAACATGCTGATGTACAACATGACATGTCGTCATAGTGATGTATTATTTTTTGATACTAATAACTTTATTAGTAATACTTTTTTGACTAAGGATACAATGTACCTAAGCAAAAAAAACAAACTGAACATTGCTAAATTGTTAGCATATAATATTTTTGATCCCGTTATAAATAGTATAACGCAGTTACCTGACGAGCCTGTCTATATAGTTAGTAGCAGTACTAATGAGGGCATTAAAGCTATTGTGTCAGTAAATACAAATTTAAACTGACCACAGCGACAACGGGAAAGCAAAATTCATTTCATATAGTCCATCAGAATATACAAGGCTTACCCAGCAAAATCCTAGAATTAGAATTATTTTTGAATTATTTGAATGTAGATGTTATGTGCTTATCAGAACACTGGATTGTAAAAAATCAGTTACTGCCCTTTTATAATAACTATTGTTTTGCAAGTTCCTATAAAAGAAAAGCTGCAATACGTGGTGGCTCTTTGATTATAGTTAAAAATAGTCTTAAATGTAAAGAACGTAAAGATATTGTAAACCTCACTATTGAGAGGACTATTGAACTTTCTTGTGTGGAACTGGAGCGACACATCATAGTGTGCGTGTACCGCCCTCCTGACGCAAATCAAGTAGTTTTTGAATGTACTATGGAAGAGGTTTTGCTGAAATTATTTTCATGTAGAAAGGATCTCATTGTTTGTGGCGACTTTAATATAGATATTTTAGCAAATCCCCTCGCCGATAGGCTGCTTAATTTATTCAAATGCTTTAGTTTACGACATCTTTTTCATGATCCTACTAGGGTAACCCTAACATCTGCCACTTGTTTAGATAATATTTATTGCAGTCTATCTCCAACCAACAAAGCAGTAATCAAACATTTCAAATCAGACCACTATGGTCAGAGTGTTAATTTTAGTTATAATCTTAACGATAAAAACAAAGTTGAGAAATATACCTATAGGCCTATTACAGAGAGCCGTATTAAGAATTTTCAAAGTCAAGTGGAACTAGCAGTAGCTAATATAACTTGTTCCGATAACCCTAATGATCTTTTTGCCAAACTTTTAAGTGTTATAAACAAAGAACACAGCGAAGTATTTAAATATAAAACATGCACAGTTAGGGACAGGGTCGGATTTACCGATTGGGCCACTCCCGGTATTTATAGAAGTAGGAATAGACTATATGATCTTTATGGTGCTAGAGAAGCTATGTTAAATGATCCTGCGTTTCTTTTGTATTTAACAAACTACTCAAAAACATTTAAAAAAGTCTGTAACACAGCGAAATGCCTGTTTTTGAGGAAAAAAATTGTAAACTCATCTGATAAAATCAAAGCAACATGGAGACTTATAAATAACGAAACTGGTAAATCTAAGTCACGAAAAAGAGAAATAAGGTTAAAAATTAATAATTCAATACTTATACACGATAAAGATATTGCCGATGCTTTTGATTCATTCTTTTCTGATATTCCTAAAGTTGTTACCCGGTCTCTAAACTCCTCACCTTCAATCGCGGTTAAATTATTAGAATCATCTGTAGATAAATGTACCGAGGTTTTTATATTTAGTCATGTAAACGCTAATTATATTGTGAAAACATTTAAGTCTATTAACATCAAAAATACTGAGGATCTTTGGGGTATTTCAACCAAAGTACTGAGTTCTATTATTAAGGAAGTTGCTCCATACTTGGCTTACATTTTCAATAGTTGTGTTGATGCAGGAGTCTTCCCTGATCTCATGAAATATAGTAAACTGGTTCCTCTTTATAAATCTGGAAGCCACACTGATCCGGCCAATTACAGGCCAATTTCAATACTTCCTGCAATGAGTAAAGTTTTTGAAAAAATTATTCTCACACAGTTGTCCTCTCACTTCAACCTCAATAGGTTGTTACATAAAAATCAATTTGGCTTCACCAAGGGTAGATCGACAACTGATGCTGGTACAGTTCTATTAAAGCACATATTGGATGCATGGGATAAAGCGAAAAACGCTATTGGTGTATTTTGTGACCTTTCTAAAGCTTTTGATTGCGTTGATCATGGTACATTAATAAATAAACTAAGACATTATGGAATTCAAAACAAGGCACTGGACCTTATGCAATCATATTTATCTGATAGAGTCCAAAAAGTAGATATTGGTAAAGAAAGATCTAGGGGATCAAAAATCGATTTAGGAGTCCCGCAAGGATCAATATTGGGTCCTTTTCTATTTTTAGTATATGTAAATGATCTCCCATTTCTAGCAAAAGATCTCTGTGATATAGTCTTATTTGCTGATGATACTTCATTGATTTTTAAAGTTGACAGAAATAAACATAATTATGACGATGTAAATAATTCTCTTTCACAAATACTAGATTGGTTCACCGCCAATAACCTCTTACTCAATGCTTCAAAAACCAAATGCATAAAATTCATGTTACCAAATGTAAGAGAGCTCCCAACTAAGATAATGCTAAAGGATGAGATTGTTCACCTTGTAGACTCAACTGTTTTCCTAGGGTTACATATTGATTCCTCTCTTCAATGGAGACCGCAAATTGATGCTCTCGCAAACAGACTTAGTTCAGCAGCGTATGCGGTTCGAACAATTAGATACATTACCGATGAAGATACAGCTAGGTTAGTTTACTTCAGTTACTTCCATAGTGTTATGTCTTATGGTATTTTGCTTTGGGGACAGGCAGCTGACATCCAGACTATCTTTGTTATTCAGAAAAGGGCGGTACGCGCTATTTATAAATTAAATCCACGAGACTCGTTAAGGGAATTATTTAAAGAAATAAATATTTTAACAGTAATATCGCAATATATCTATGAAAATCTAATGTATACACACAAAAACAGAGATAACTTTATGAAAAGGTGTGATGTTCACAATAAAAATACAAGAAACAAGAACAAATTACACATCCCATCATATAGATTACGAAAGGTAGGGAAATCATTTGTGGGCAATTGCGTAAGATTCTATAATAAGCTTCCATCTGAAGCAACTGAGCTCCCTATTCGAAAATTTAAACTGTACATAAAACGAAATCTTATCAAGAAAGCCTATTACTCCGTAGATGACTACGTAAATGATGTTAACGCTTGGCCGGATGTCGCCCAGTTCCATACAGACAATAGTATGTAAGACCAGTTAGACTTAGTTATCCTAAGATTGTATTAGTTGATAAGCGATGGACTTGCTAGTGGTTTCTTTTTCACTTCTTCCGCTAGTGGACAAAAAATTGAAGTGAATTAAAGTCAATTGCACCTTATTTCTTGTTGATAGTAATAACTATTTATCAAGCTGTTTATATAGTAAAAATTTGACTTGTCTAAGTACTTATTTTGTAAGTCTAAAGAAATAAACGATTTGACTTTGACTTTGACTTTGACACGTAGAATTACATCCGAATATCGCTGAAAACAGCGTCGATCGATGCTGTGACGTCACGGGACAACCAGGGGAGGGGTACAGTTGCCGGGTAAAGTTTAACTCGGATATTTCAGCCCAAGTTGGGACACTACCGCTGATTGCTAGCGATATGGCTTGGCGTTTGGCGCGAGCGAGCGAGCTTCATGTGGATTGACTTTCTTTGTGGATTGAGTTTTTGAGAAAAGTAAGAATGGATGATACTGGCATCGAGTAGGATTCTAACTCGATGGATACTGGTGTAAAATTAGTCGGTACCTACCAAAAAATCTGAAGAAAAATTTATCTTGTCATAGTTATTCTAAGAACCATACACTTTTTGACGCCTTTTCCCATGAGGGAAACAAGGATGCGCGAAAGCCTAGAACCGTCTTATTAAAATCTCGAGCTAGTCTGATGCTTTGGTACGAATCGTAGGTACCATTGTGTCTCTATACCTCAAAGATAGCTTAGGTTGGTCATAATAGTCTTCCTCACGCTGGGCATGCGGGTTGGGAATCGCAGTTCCGTGGTAGAATTGTTCTATAGAGGGCGATAGTGCCCGCCCTCGCCGGATATCCCTTAGTGGCCTCTTACGACACCCACGGGAAGAGTTAGGGTGGTGCAATTCTCAGGCGGCACACACGGCATCTCTTTAAGATTTTTATTTTCTCTTGAGAGCTATAGATTGCCACAAACGTTTGAATGCCACATCCATGTCCCACGCCTATCGATATTTTTTTCTATAAAGCGTTTTTCCTTTAACTGTACCTGCTACGGCTCTGATTATTCGCTGAAAAAGCTATTATTAGCGTTCGTGTTTACCCGGGCCGTCAAACGAAATTAATTTCGTCGATCTTTTTGTTCTTTTAGGGTGGAACCCTTTGACGTGCGTTGCTATTTTGGTATCGATACTTAGAAGTAAATTTGTAACTTTTCGGTTATATACCTACATTCTAAACTAGATGAAGGAAAATGAAAGATTAGACGGAGTAGGTGATTTGAAAGTTTACACGAAAACATTTTCTGGTTTGTTTTCTACGGCAACAGGTTTTTAAGTTGTTTTAACTATGATTTAATAAACATTTTTATTTCATTTATTTATGCATAACACAAAATTTCGCCGGCCCCGAAATTTTCGATCGATGTACCTAGGTTATTTTAGTACCTATTTTATTACCTAGGTAAATGCGCATAATTTTAAAATGGATGTTTGCTTGAAGATTGAAACTTATTTTCAGTAAATAAACCTGAATCTAGTTTCAGTTTCCATTTCGCCGTAAGCGTTACGACTTCAAGAGGCAATCTCGTGAAAATGCAATTTTCGGAAAATACCACTTTACAAGAGCAGAATAAATTAAAGTTCGCGGGCAAATACTTGCCTAGACATTTGTATTTTGGGTTGAAATTAGGATGAAATTCGTGCTTTTTTCGCAGTTTCATACGAGTACGTTTTGATTCGAAATATAGAAAGGTACGTACCAAGCATATTCAATAGACACATATATATAAGAGACTTATTGAACCATTATTGAACTATCTTATCTTATCGATACGTTAACGATAGATACAAAACACAGACATCCGAACTGCGCGCATCGGTGATCCAAAATAATAAATTATTTAGCCTTTTTGATGGGTGCCAATTCTTTTTAGCCTTACCTACTACCTACTGCTACATACATGTATTTTAAGTATTTCACTGGCGGATTATATAAAATACGTCAATACCTACCAGGAAATTTTAAGAAAAAGTTCTTGTTCTTCTTAGGTATTCTAGAAACCATTAGCTTTTGTCCCGCCTTTTCCAATAAGAGAAACAAGAAACAAATTGGCAAACAATTCAAAAAAAATGTCAAACAAATATAAAATAAAACTGCATAAGCTCAAAAACTCACAAATAAACCTGGTCTCTTTATTCTTGATCAGCTGATCTACCCAACACCCCGGTTGCACCCAATTCCCAGGGTTGGGATAGAAGTCTACGTCCCCTATGGGGTCTGGGAAGCCGAAGACCCCAGGGTTTGTGTGCAGGACATCCACGAATATTGCGTCTCCTCTGGCTAGGTGGCCAGCGGTGTCTGTTAAACTGTATCCTGGGTAGGCTGGATCTAGACCTAGGAAAAAATTACGTTGATTGATGAAAAACAGGTTATTTTTTGAATTAGCTATCTGATACTTAGCAAGACGAACGAAGACACAATATGTAAGTACATTTAATGTTACTTTCTAAAACCATAGAAGAACCCTGGTATTTTCCTCCATGGGATTTTATTTTATTTTGCTTTATTCTAAGAACAAACATTTTACACACTTATAAACTTAGATAGGTACTAACTTTTAACATATATCCTCACATGTAGTAATCTCAGACCAACAAAAGTCTTTTTTTACGTTAGGGACCCTTTTTAATAAATCAATGACCTACTAATAATAATTCATCTGGAAGTTTTTACAGGATTTTACAGGTTTCACCATCGCTGTAAAATCTTGGAAATGTCATATCTTTATGTTGATTTTCATTACTGGTACCTCTACAGATAGAAGGACGCACGTCAAAAGTGACGAGGTTGAAACCTGTCCAAAGTGTTCAATAATATTTTACAATCTTCGTATACAACGCGAACTATACAGCCGATCTTCGGATCAAACCTTACCGTACAACGTTGCCCATAATTTTGTAATTTTCTGAGGTATATCTTTTTGATTAACATTTTATCGATCATTTTATCATTTACTTCCTTTATCTATCTTTATTACCGAACAACGTTGCTTTTATTTTTATTTTTCTCTAATATTACGGACATTGGCGAAATTATGTCAACCCAGACGTAGACGCCATTGAAAGAAGAAAGAAAGGAAGGAAGGTATACAATGCACGCACTAAATGCAGGTTTTTTTCTCTTAGGATTCTACATGGCGATTCTGCTATGACACCACTGTCTTAATAAAGCGATTATTTAGCAGAATAGGGTGACTTCAAAAAATCTAATATTCTCTATTGATTTAGAAATATACATATCTGTATGTTTATTTTTGTATTTTATGATGTTTTTATTGTGAAATTCAATCATTGAAAAAAAGATATTTAAAATCTCAACCGCAAAATGTCTAAACGCAACGCTATTGGCACCTGAAGCGTGACGTCATACATTTTTGTATGGGCATGAAGTTTAGACTTTGAGTTGACATACGTCAGGACTCTAGTACCTACACTCGATGATCCGTGACGTCACAAAATGCAAGTGCTAATATGCCAGCGTTTTTATCATCCGAAACTGAGTGTAGTTTTTGTTTTTTACCCTATTGGGCCTCAGATGCCCTGCCGTTTTATTTGCTATTCTAAAATTGAGGGACGGAAGATTTCCTTACCAGTGATTCTTCCAATCAGAACTCCCCTCGACCGCAGTCTCTTGCCGGCAAACCCAGCAGCTTCTGCCCCCAATGAAAAGCCGATCACGTGGATTGATGAAGCGGGCACACCTGCTGTCTCCAGGAACTGAATGAATGTAGCCAGGTGGTTGCCCATGTAGCGCGTGTTTTGTACCGCTTGGAAGTACCTGCAATAGAGTAGAGTCCTGGGTAAAATAATATATTAATTTATTTATTTTATTTATTTTTCGTTTATTAAGGCACAAACAGTATACAATTTTCTTAAAATTAACAGTATATATAGCTAGGTATACACCAATCAAGATGCCACTAATAGAAACATTATTTAGAATAAAATAATAACAACGTTACAGATGCTAATCTGGAGCTTATACAAACAAAGACAAATCAAACATAAATACTACACAAAATTAACTTAAGAGTGACGCTTGTTTCTTAAAGTTATTCTTAGAGAGCAGAAATATATCACATTTAGAAAATTGATCATTGTGCAATTTACTTACTCTAGAAATAAAAGAATTGCATGCATAATTCGTTTTATGATTATTTAACATAAAAAGGTTATTTGTTTTACGAGCGTTTACACGTGGACATTTTAAACATAATTGATTTAACAAATACGGTGAGTCGGTTAAGTTCCTTAAGATTTTAAACAAAAATATTTGATCTCTAATCGTGCGTCGGCTTTGAAGTGAATCAGTGTTAATTATTACAGACTGATTTGAGTTATTGATTTTAAATTTAAGATGTTTAATGAACTTTGACTGAATTCGCTCAAGACTATTAACATAAACTAGATAACGAGGATTCCAGACACTAGAACCATATTCTAAAATGGGTCTGATCAGGGAATTAAAAAGAACCACCATGGTTTTCCAATTACTAAAATCTTTACTTACTCTAAGCACAAAGCCCAATAAACGATATGCGCGATCTGTTACATTTTGAATGTGGGATTTAAATGAGAGCTTATTGTCCATGAGAACTCCTAAATCTCTAACTACAGTTACTCTTTCAAGTGGAACATCGTTTAAGCTATAGTTAAAAGTTATAATTGATTTATTGCGGGTAAAAGTTATGCAGCTACATTTGGTTACATTTAGAAATAATAAATTGTCGTTGCAGTATGTACTTAGTCTAAGCAAATCACTTTGTAGATCTTCGCAATCCTTTAGAGACGTTATTACCTTAAAAATCTTTTTATCATCTGCGTAAAGCAAAACTTTAGAAAATTTAAAACAACTAATAACATCATTAATAAAAATATTGAAAAGTAGCGGCCCAAGATGGGATCCTTGGGGTACGCCTGAAGTAACGGGAACAAATGACGAACAGAAGCCCTTGATTGCGACAGCCTGACTACTATCACGTAAATATGATTCAAGCCACCGAAGCAAGTCACCGTGTACTCCGATTGATAAAAGCTTTTGTATCAAAATATTATGAGATATTTTGTCAAAAGCCTTAGAATAGTCAGTATACACGGCGTCTACCTGAAGACCTGAATCCATAGACTGAAACAAGATATCAGCAAACTCACATAAGTTTGACTCAGTGGATTTCTTATCTACAAAACCATGCTGTTCCTGTATTATAAGGGGTCTAATTATCGGATACATGGTATCATAAACAATTTTCTCAAATAATTTAGGGATAGTGCTTAATTTTGAGATAGGGCGGTAATTACTTATGTCGTGTTTGTCACCTGATTTAAAAATGGGAACAACATAAGATTTTTTCCACACCAAAGGAACAAGGCCTGACGTCAGAGAAAGATTAAAAATAATAGATAGTGGTCCTGCTAATGATTTGGAGCACTTACTAAGAAATAATGGCGGTATGCCATCAGGACCTGCAGTTTTGGAGGTGTCTAAAGATTTTAAATATTTAAGTACCTGTTCTACTGTAATATGAATGGTGTGCAAATTGATATTATTGTTGTTATTATTGTTGTTATTATTGTTGTTAATGGGTTGAGCTGAATTAGAATAAACAGTTGAGATAGGCTCAAATACAGAGTGAAAGTGACTATTAAATAGATCACATATTTCATCACCTTTTGATGATGAAATGTTCCTAAGAAACATTGAATCAGGGAAATCACAGTTGCTGCGCTTAGACTTAACAAATCTCCAGAAATACTTACTATTCTCACGTATTTTAGACTCTGCATATTGTAAATAAGAAGTGAGGCATATGGACTGAGCTATTAAATCTAGTCGTTGTTCTATGTTTTGTGAGGTATGTTCAGGTGTGGATGTCACCAGTGAAGGATACTGATGAGGCCCACCCCCAACCATCAGTGTGAACTACAGAAAAGCTTGGTAGAGTTACACAGACTTTTTGGTCTGTTTTCATTTTATTATGAAAAATATCACCTTCTAAGAGAAATTTCACCTTATTTGCAATTGAAAATTAAGTGCAGGTTCTATTCTAGCTAGTTTACCTAAATAAATGGTTTTGTTTGCATGTAGGTATGCATAAAGGTGGATATTGACTGGTGTTTATGCGGGGCGTATATGCCCTGCGCATTATGGGTACTTACGTACGTTAGGCCGCCCGGCCGCCGCCGCCGCCTTGTGAAAAAAATCCATCTTGTTGCCAATCCAAACGCCTTCTTTCCCCTACTGACTACGAACGTTCGTTGTGTAACACGTTACGTTACGCCCCGTAACACCCATCAGTAACCGACTATTGTCTTACCATGGAAACGCAATGAGTCTTGACCAGTCCACTGCTATGAAATTATAATCTCCCGATAATAGGTAAGCTGCAAAGAAACAAGATGGTTTAAAATAAGGTTGGGTCTAATTTCACCGTTGCAGTTGCGTTCAGGTTTAACGCTACGAGTTCAGTGCGTTTAACCGACATAAAGTTGATCCGGATCGGCGGATCAAGCGCTTGACTGAGGTCCAATTTCACCGTTCGCTGCCTTTTAAACGCGTTAACGAAACCAAGTTTATATCCGACATTGAATGGATGAATGTCAGTCTGACCGCTGTTTGCTGTTTTATTTTTCATACACCAGTGAAAGTGGCCCCCCCAACTATTTTATATTATTATTACGTTAAACGCAGCATGTTTTAAAAATCCATCGTTCAGTTTGGGGTATCTATTATAAGTTATTTATTAGATTATAACATAAGGATGCTAAAACCCGTAGCTTAGCCTCCTTATTTTCAAATAGATATGTGTTGCAAGATTTTGTTAAAACTGGTTCCTCAACACAAACAGACGTGTTAATTATTACTAGTTACACATAATCTGTTCTCCGTTTAATAATAGGAACTATTTTTTTGCGATCTTTGATCTTCCGTGTTTAGTAGCCGATAAGTATCTAGTAATGGTAAATTATTTTGTTATTCTATTATCTACATGTGTATATTGTTATTTCTATGTGCTAAATATTTTTTTCTCATGTGTCGTCGTTTCTATGAAAACTTTGAAACAAATCCCTCATTTTATTTACGCATTGTTTCTAAGAAAAGTTATATCCCATAAGACTGTTTTATAGGATAAAACCTAGCCTATGTTTTATTCGAGGCTTTGAACTACCTATAAGCAATTTCAGCCCGCTCCGTTCAGTAGTTTTGGCGTGAGATAACGAACATCCATCCACCTAAAATAAACATAAATCTACCTCTAAACATCCAAACTTTCACTATATAATTATTATAGGGATAGGGTGCGAGAAAAAACTAGCCAGGCAGGTAAGTAGGTACCTACAATAATTATCTGTGCGTAGTTTTATTTTGCAGCTGCCGTCAAACTCTTCACGCTACAGTGCGTTAACGATATTTTTGTCCTTTTTTCTAAGCCTTGGAAGGTTAATTGCATCTAACCATAGCAAATCTTACATTAGGTAAGGTAATCTAAAGCACATGAGATATTTGAAATACCTATGTATCTACGAACATATTGGTCCTCGTGCTCCTACCAGTAGGAGCGTTGGACCGTTTCCACTTGCTACTACGCGGTAGCAAGTGGAAACGGTCCATAATTTATGGTGTTACCTATAGTAGTACTGCTCAAATCCTGTATTATATCGGAGTGCCACGGAAAGGAAGTATTAAGCCCAAAAAGGGGTGATTCTAGAACTATAAACCGACTTTAATTATATGGTTTTCTCATGGCTGCCATTGTCAGAACTAGACCAAATTGAAATGGGTCCACACGGGGAGCACCAGCTTTCAAATATAAAAACATCTAAATCGGATCACCCAGTGAAAAGATCTGAGGTAGCAAAAAAAATACAGTCGAATTGAACCTCCTCCTTTTTTTGAAGTCTGTTAAAAAAAAGGAGCCGTCACGATCATAGATGAATACTGGTCACGATCACGTAATAACAAGTAACAAACATCCTTAAATCCATCCAAACTTTCGCATTTATCTTCTTCTATCTATAATATTAAAATGAATCCCAAAATGTGTTGGTAAGCGCATAGCTCAATAACGCCTGGACCAATTTGGCCAATTCTTTTTTTAAATGTCTGTTGAAGTTCAAGGATGGTTTTTACGGCGAGAAAAATTCTAATAATTGCCGGGAAAACAACTATAAACGTTTCCATAGGAACAACGCGTGCGAAGCCGCGGGGCACAGCTAGTAATATAATAAATGTGATTATGTGCTTTAGGTATTATAACTTATAACTTACTATCCCTAAGCAAAGTTGTGCTAGCACCATCTGTGGCTTCAGAGAAGCCCATTATATAAACTACGGTGGGCCTCGAGGCGTCGAACACTGTGCTTCTAAGCCCGTTCAGATCTCCCGCTGGTATTATTTGAAACTGGGTCGGGTTTAACCTGAAAATATAGACTTACCCCCTTATTCATAATGGTCTGCTTACATAAAACAGTTGCTAAGCAATGTTATTTCCAGTTATTTCCCTCTCTGACGTATGTCAATAGAAGAAGACAAAGTGAGAAATAGCAATGCTTTAAGTTAGCAGACTATTGAATAGGGGGTATTTCAATAAAATGCGAGTATCACCATCATCAATGTCCTCAAAATCGGCGGGTGATTAATAGTTATATCTACGCACCTACCTACTTAGTTTTTGTTATGTAGATGACTTGATAATTGGTTTAGTAGTACGTAGTATCTTTACTGTGAACGAATATCTAGAAATGTTGATTGTAACAACTAATATACATAATTTCATTATAATAATATACCTCGCATAATATTTTTACGCCCCGTGTATCCTACACGGGGCGTAAAAATATTATGTATGATATTATGTATGTATATGAATACAATAACTAAAATGGTTATGAGACCTGTCTAACACATTGTAGGTATAATTATTTTAAATTATTTTAAAATACATAATTGTAGAATAAATTATTGATTTGATTTATAGGCAATCGTGAAAGACTCTACAAAATATTCAGTGAAATTATTTATCATGGATTATGCCACAATAATTTGTATTCATTAGATTAATGAGTGACACACACACACAAAACACAATAAGTAATAATAATAATAAATAAATTAATAATGCTGGACAATTCACACAACGTCATCTAGCCCCAAGCTAAGCTGAGCTTGTGTTATGGATACTAGATAACTCATATACTTAGATATTGTTTATTTTAAATAGAAAAACATCCAGAACGCCCTGAACAAACGTCTGCTGACGTACACACATTTGTCCCGAGGTGGGAATCGAACCCGCAACGTCCTGCTTCGCAGGCGGACCTTCGCCCACCGCGCCACAGAGGTCGTCAAACACAGCCATTAATCAGCAGAGATTTTATAAATATTGGCTCTTAGATAAGACATTCACTCCCTCTATAGGTAGAGCAAACAAGAACTCGAACGATTAATAACACAACAATATTCAATTTATTCTCTAGGTATACACTGGTATTGATATGGATCAGTTAGGCTACCTCTAGAATTTTTGCAACAGCCTGCATTTAGCTCAAGGTTTTCAATTGTAAATACTAGTTTTAATTTATTTATATTATTTGATTGTTATTTTCTTTTTCTAAAACCACAACTTACCTTGTAAATAGTTTGTATTGGATATCAAGGGCGTCGTCTCTTGCGCAGCACCCAGCGCAGTTCCCCACTGGAGCAGCCATGAAACATATTTTAGCTGCGCCTAGACAAAAACATATAGATTTTTTACCGACTTCAAAAAAGGAGGAGGTTCTCAATTCGACTGTATTTTTTTACAATGGGTTCCATGAAAAAAATATATAATTGAAGTCGGTCAAGTCGACCGACCGGTGAAGTCGACCGACTTCATTTATATAGATACCTTTGTTAGAACTAGACGAAATTAAAACGGAACCACACGGAAAGCACCAGTTTCAAATAAAAAAGAGAATCATGAAAATCAGACCACCCAGTCAAAAGTTCTGAGGTAAAAAACATATGTACATACAAAACAAAAAAGTCGAGTTGAGAACCTCCTCTTTTTTGAAGTCGGTTCATAACTGACGGGACTGAATCGGGTTTTTAAGCTATTGCATAGCTTCTATCGCGGGCCTTGAGCGCGGGGACCGAATCCAGAAATTCCGTAACGAAAAAACCTTGACGTTTGTCTCTTTAGTTCAGCAACTCGCCTCTAGATGGCATTGCAATAGCTTTACCGCGGCAGTCCCCGAGTGCCACACGTCTTTTTTTTTAATTTTTGCAGATTTGTTTTGTATTTATAAATAGGTACATTCAGTCTCTCTCTTCCATACGCATTTCAGGAGCCAAGGCGTGTCCTTATAGGTACCTACATATTTAACAGTTTTGTGTTTTTTTATGACAATCTAAATTAAATAGTAAGTAATCTTCGTCATCAAGGCGGGGTGCGGGTTGAAGTCCCGTCGAAGCTGAATTTCGGGATATTATTTGATTTCTTGAAGTTTCTCACATAAGTACATACAACTTATACGTAACATAACTAACGTAATAATTTAAGTAAATAAACAAGTACGTCGGTGATTCTAAAGTAGTCGAATGCGAATTGCATATGTAAATCTGACTTATCACAGTCATCACGTTATGAATGAGGTGCAAAAAGGATTTACTAGACTTGAACGCTTTTTATTTTGACAAATTGTTGACAATTTGTAAGGCTGTACACGCACTGCTTTTATTACTCGCGTGGTTTTTTTTTGCAGAATTCTGTAACTTAATGGAAGTTCACTAGCGGAAAAATATGAATGTTTGGAGCACTATAAAGTTGTAGGTAGCTAAAAAAGCAAGGAATTTTATTCGTCGTTCGTGTAAGTTAAGTTAAGTACGCAGGTTATATTCCGCGAGATTAAAATTCACGCTGTAAGATTCCGCAGTGCGTATATAACAAGCCGTTGACTATCCATTCAATGTGACAAGCGTTCGAGAAACCGGCTGTTAGACTTCTCAGAATTTTCTGGCAATTGTGGGTCACTTCAGGGTTTGACACAATTATCTGCCAGTGTCGAGTTCATGATCGTCATTACACAACTCTAAAGTATTATCGTCACAATTGACAAGAATTGACAATTTGACAGCTGTCAAAAAAAAATCCTATGCAATTCTACTCTGTTTACGAATACCGCATCAATTTGAAACGCTGAGAAACTCTATTGACAAGAATTGTCAATTTGACAGCTGAGAATTAAAGTGAAAACAGATTCTCAAATAACACAACTGCGGTTTTTTTACGCTATAAAAATAATGGTATATAATTTGGAAAAAACGCTAGTCCCACTTTTTCTATTTTGGACTGGAAATAGTGGGATACACCAACAAAAACTCCCACTTTATCTAGGAACCTAAGAACATCATAATTCTCTCACCTTTTTCGCACTTAGATCTCTGACACTTAGATGGGGTAGATATATTAGGAAATTAGTACCTAACATGCAGCTTATTATACACATAATACGAGTAGTATATTCCTTAATCGTTACAAAACGTCTTTTTTTTTTGTCAGTGATAAAGATAATATGTATATATTTTATTTATATTTCTTTTAATGTTGTACTTCACTACTAGTATAAAACAAAGTCGCTTCCCGCTTTCTGCCTGTCCCTATGTATGCTCAAATATTTAAAACTACACAACGTATTTGGTAGGGTATTTTTAATAGATGGTGTCGTTCAACAGGAAGGTTTATATGTATGTATAATACATCAGCATTACACCCGTGCGAAACCGGGGCGGATCGCGAGTACATAATAATTCAAAACATCATTGTATAAACATATTTAGTTATTCTAAGATCTCTTAAACTATTAAACAGATCAAGATTGACTTTAATCTACATGTAGAACATAGCCTTCTTAAATAAATAAAAAGGTAATTCAGAAACCGGGAATAACTCGCGCGAAGCCGTGGGTAAATAAAAGCTAGTAGAGTATACTACTATACTGTATACTAGTATAGTGGTAGGATAATATAACAATTTTAATTAATATTAATTATTAATCAATTACTTTTATTTAATCATCCTTTTTTGCTACGACGTAGCGCTACGCCGTAGTACCTACATGGTTTTTGGTGGGTATATATTTGAAACCAACGGACATAATAGCGCCAAAGGTAGACTGAAGCGTAATATTAATATGGTTCATGCAGTTCAGAAGAATTTTAAATTCATGAAAATTAAGGTCACTAAACTAGGTTACGTTAGTATTAGGCACTGAAAGTTTCTCTTACCGATAAAGAACGACGCCATCTGGCAAAACGACGACGGATGCATTTTCAGGGACCACTCAAAAAGCACTCCATTCAGTAGAACTTCATATTTGTACACATTCTCCACGGCTGATTATTCCGCACGGGCACATTTCCCAACAATAGTTCCACTCCACACAACGGGAACTCGTTAAAAGTTTTTCCCTAGTTTTTTTCCGATTAGCCAACAAAAACAGGGAGTACAACACGCGCGGAAAGGACTTGACAAAAATGCCAGCGATTAAGCTCCGCACATTCGTTTTACCTACGATTTAGGTATTACAGGTTGTTTAGCACTTAGTAAAATTGCAGGCACTTATGTTTGTCATAATTTACTTAGTTTGCTATCAGTTTGAGGGCTATTCAGTCACTGTGGTTGTAAGTCGTAAATAGGTTTAGCGGTCAAGTTATGCAATGTACTACAAAAGACTTCGGTTTATTTCACGTCGAAT
The DNA here is from genome assembly GCA_955876795.1 of Eupithecia tripunctaria. Lineage (NCBI taxonomy): Eukaryota > Metazoa > Arthropoda > Insecta > Lepidoptera > Geometridae > Eupithecia > Eupithecia tripunctaria. The sequence continues at coordinate 10,495,782 of OY041618.1, forward strand.
TGATTTCAACGTCTAGATTGCTTCTGTTAGACAAAAGCAAAATCACTCTGGCGTAATATTTGGTCTTGACTTGCGAGTTATTTTTCTTATTTTTAACAGATTACTAAAAGCAAGTTACCCACACAGTGTAACATGATTAAATGATGTAATGGCTCCTTTATTCTCATGAGATATGTAATTGTTTATTTCCTTGCTGCTTATAGACTGATTGTTTGGTTATTTAATTATTATCTATCCAACTACTTGTCTACTTTTTATGTATAGGTAGGTATGTTATTTCGCAACACTTCCTATAATGGGTAGGTACTCATACCTGTGTGGTGCTGGCATAATTAGCACTACCCCAATTCTTCCCGCGGGTGTCGTGAGAGGCGACTAAGGGATATCCACCAGGGATGGAACATTTTACCACCGAAATGTGATCTCCAAACCGCATGCCCATCGTGGGGATTATGGGCGTTCCGCCTTCACATTGGGATAGAAGCCAATATGGCGTTTATCGTGGGGAGGCCTTCGTCCAGCAGTGGACAAATAGGCTGTTGAGGCGAGATGGTGCTCTACTCTACGAATAAGTATCTACTAATAATAAGGACCTGGTTTTGACTCAGTAATTTTAAAATTTACTTGTGTAATCTTTTTATTATATTTGTGTTATTAAATGTTATTTATTACTTATTAGTAGATAATTAAATTAATTTATTTGACCAATTTTAACTTGTAACAATAATTATAATTCTTTATGTTTAAGTTTTAATCATGAGTAACTAATGTCATTGGTAATTTTATCGTGTTAGTTGCTTAATAAATAAAAAAATTATGTTGGACAATTCACACAGCATTATCTAGCCCCAAGCTAAGCAGAGCTTGTGTTTACTAGATAATTGATATACATAATACTATATACTACATACATAGATATATTTTATTATACATAGTAAACATCCAGAACGCCCTGAACAAATATCTGCAGATCGTACATACATTTGTTCCGAGGCGGGAATCGAACCCGCAATCTCCTGCGTCGCAGGCGGACCTTCGCCCACCGCGCCACGGAGGTCGTCGAATACATACAAAAAATAAAAGTAAAAGTTCCCAAACAATGTGACGTTATCGTGCTCAGCGTTGAGGCACAGATATTATTATACTATAGGATACTATCATTGATTTATTAAAAAGGGAAGATGAGGTACTGGTTTCTCGAAAGTGGCAACCTCAAAATGTGTAAAATTGTGTGCTCCTACACCTCAGTCACCGTCTGACCGGCGGCATGGGCGGTCGTACTAGCGAGAAATATGTTGTCTCGGTCTCACTTCGGTCTTAGGTACGTCTTTCCGTCTTAGTTGTTCTTTGTATTGCACAGGACTGAAAATATAACTGTGAGCGTATGTGTTTACGTGTAGTTGTAACACATGCTAATTTTTGAGTAATCGCTGGGAGAACGTAACCTATCTTCCCTTTTTATAAATCAATGGTTACTATAGGTTGAGGTATCCAAAGGCGTAGATCAAGTTTATTTCACAGAGTTTAGAGAAATAATAGTAATACAAAATAAATACACATTGTTTTTTCTTTTGTTTCAGGACAAATTGCTCAATAAGCTTGAAGAAAATGAACCTGAACTAGCCGCATCGCCCGAAGAAGAAGTAAGTGGAAGGCAATTTTCGTACCTACTATCATAGATTTAAATCGTTAGATATGCCCTTATCGCAGTGAGACCGCGCCCCTTGTTGTGTCCAAGTTGAACCTTACGCATGCATAAACTTGGACTCAGTTAGTATATATCTAAGCACAGTGCTAGCCGGACGTGTTGCGAGCAGTTTATAGCGTCATAAAATGACGTGTGCCTTTCGAAAGCGCAACGACAATTCTAGAAACACAAACAAAGCCAGAGGTGTAACATTTCACTCTTAGGTATTGCGAGATAATGAAATAACTTTTATTTTATCGTCCGCATTGTCAAAAATGACTATAATACCAAATTTAAATAGCGAGTGCACGAAAGAGAAAGCAGTGTTTGCAACTACTAATGTGTGAGAAAAAGAGATGACACCATTGTCTCAGTACGCTTGTTTTGTTTGTGTAGATTGCACAGGTTTTGGACATGATGCGACACAACATTTCAAAACATTGCTAGTTTTTGGTGGTCAGGGCGTATCTAACGATTTAAATCTATGACTATGATGATTAATTATGTAGGATGCACTGTACCATAACGCGGGCAGGTAGAGACTAAATTCTAACATCTACCATAAGAATAGATAAATTAGGTGCCTACATATCTATTCTTAGGTAAATTTATCTATAGGTCTACCTACCTAGGCAGCAGGCATTCAGAGGCCTTGTTTGCGTTCCACGTAGATAAATATTAAGATTTTAGTGAGTATTATGTAAGAGTAGGTACCTATCATTGAAACTTCCTGTTCTCGGTGCATTGTAGGTATGTATTACTTAGATATAATATTTTTGTGGCCTACCTTACCTACCTGTGGCCATTATATGAACAAATACGTATATATAATTTATTATTCAGATTTGATTCATTTCTAGTAATAAGGTACATGGGGGAGACCGGGGCAAGACGAAGCTCGGGGCAGGACGGGAAGTGGGCTTGTGGGCGTGACTGGTGAACGCAACAGAGCCTAACACAGCGCCATTAGCACGATGTTGAGCCGCGTCACTCCAGTCCGAGCGGCGCGTGCGTGTCACTGCGTGTCTTGGTTGCGAGGAGAAAAAACTGTTTTTTGGAGAATTTTTACGAAGTTTTCTGTTTTGAATTGATGGGCACCACGGTTTGTATCAGTGCTGTTGTAATATTTTACCACGTTCTTATTGCAGTAGTGTAAAAAAAACAAGCGCAACAGCGTTTTCACAGAATAATCAGCTGTAGGTAAGAATTGTTGTTACTTTTGCAAAGTGTGGCTGTTGGGGCAAGAAGGTCGGGGCATAATGGGATAGTATCCCGTCTTGCCCCGTCAAACCCTTTAAAGGCAACCCAACAAATATGGTCTACTCCAGCTCATGAGATTGCTCATGAAGCTCATGCATCTGCTGGAACATCAATCACCGTCTCTACCATCTGAAAATCTAAATATAGAATTGACACTTCAGTCCACACTTTCGACGCAAGCTATATCAGAACCAACCCAAGATGAACCATCCAATCTAGCACAAAACGATGTTTTTGCTGATCCTGCGGCTGCGGAACCAATGAGCACTGAGTTTTTGCCTCAACCTTTGACTTCTGCACACGATAGGACCCCTGAGAGACCAATACAACCAGAAAAATCATCCTTTTTTTGTGACACCAGAACATATCGTAGCTATACCCAAGCAAGTAAGAACCCAAGAGAGAAAAACAAGAAAACGCGGTAAAACTGCCATACTTACAGCTTCTCCATACAAGAATGAGCTCATGAGTGATTTAAATGAAAAACAAAAAGTAAATAAGGCTAATAAAAAGAAACCTCACAATAAAAAGACTAAAGACCATATTAAGATAAGGAGAAGAGAAAAGACCTGAAAAAAAGAAAGTGGAAAAAATAATAAAAGAGAAAGACGCAAAATAGACACAGATACTAGGTCATCTGGAGACGATGAAAATGATTGTCCTTGCATATATTGCGGGTACGTATATTCACAGTCCACTGAAGGATGGGTTATTTGTTGCATGTGCCAGGGCTGGGCCCATAATTCCTGCGCAGGTGTGGACGATGACGATGAAGAGGCACATATATGTGAACGTTGCCAACCAGATTAAAATGTGTGCTCATTATGCCTTATAGCGTTTCCCATCTTGCCCCGATCATGGGGCAAGACGGGATATTTGACATGTGCCATTTAGTTTCCATTTGCCAAAAAAGTATGTGATTTAGTGCCATCAATTATTATTGTTATGTTAATTAAAACTGTAAGAGTTGGTTTTGCTGTAAGAGATTTTTAATAAACAGTGTAATTTTCATATTATGACGTTTTTTCCCTTAAGTATCCCATCTTGCCCCGGTCTCCCCTAGATTCCAGCCTCCTTATAAAAAAATCGAAATACGAATAAAATTGTTCACGCCATAATGTCCTCCTAGCCGAATTTTGACCACGGCGACCAGTCTTATCGGAGACTAGCCGGATGCGCAGTGTGCGGGACATATTATAGTGCACAAGTGTGCGCGCATAACTCCGCATACACAAATGTATTTATACATAATATATCTATATAATCCGGATCTCGGAAACGGCTCCAACGATTTTCATGAAATTTAGTATACATAGGGTTTTGGGGGCAATAAATCGATCTAGCTAGGATTCATTTTCAGAAAATGTCGTTCTATTAGTTTTATTTTGTTTTCAATAATTAACTTTATCATAATCAATTGACGCGTCCTGACATCTATTGGCGAATAGTAATACTATTTTATTCGTGTTTTCAATAATCAACTTTATCTTAATGAACTCAAGAATTAAACTGAAAAATATGACTCTTCCTGCCATCTATTGGCGAATAGTACTAGGTACCATATTTTCTAATAAGCACAATTGACCAAAAAAACCGGTCTCCCAGGTAGGTATAATAACTGATGAGGACTTACCTCGTAGGATCATCCATCACTACGCATCTACCTAAGATACACTTTACATTCATTATTTTATCACCATTATCTAGTACGCTGAGAATGAAAATTACCTACCTACTTAAACAAACCTTCTATTCCAGTGCGTAATATGTGTGAACGCGAAAGCAACCATGCAGACATCGCCGTGCGGCCACCGCGTGGTCTGCCGGCGGTGCTTCGTGAAGACTATCCAGATGGCAGTCAGCCAGCGCGTGCTGCCGCTGCGCTGCGTCATCTGCCGCGCCAAGATACTGCGGCTGCGGCAGGCGCCGCGGCTCGTTACTAGCAAGAGCTGGCAGGTTGGTAGCGACAGTTGTCAGCAGGCGGTGCTTCGTGAAGACTATTCAAATAGAAGATAAGTCAGTAACTTCGTCGAGTAATATATGCCTACGGCGTGGTTTTGTCATTTATAGCTTTTGAGTTTAGACTTAGGTAGGTGAACATAGGTAATCATTGCGCACCCAATGATTGGCGCCACCCGCCAACGCACAGACCCGTACTATTTTGTGGTCACGATTTTGTACTTGTTTAAGTAGAACTACCATCTTTTTACTAAGTATAGGTACCTACCTGCCTACTACCTACAAATTCCGTGCTATTTTTAACACTTAGTACCCACTATGCATAATTCCAGGTATCAAGCAGCAGCGGCAGCAAGTCATGGGGTGTGCCAGGCTCCGTGTCGTCCTACTCGGTGGGCGCTCGCTCCGTCCCCGCCTCTACCTCGCTCTACTCCGTCACGAGTGGCGAGTCTTCCCTTTCTGGTACGTTGAAGAACAACAATAGAAGTCCCTTTCGGTCGATTATGCAACTGCTTTTTCACTATCGACATCGATCATTCTTGGGAATAGTCAAACTTCGCGTAACGCCATCAGCAAATCAGTCCAAATAACTTGGCTAAGCGACTCCTTCAGTAGAAAAATCGACCAATTACATTAGTTCGAAATACATTATAAGGTGCTCCTAGGTGTTAGCTATTAATTCCTACATTAATGGTGGTGCTAGACGCACTCGTCCGGAGAGGTGATGATTCGTTTCTACGTCAGTGAAACGTAACCTTGAATCTCTCTTAGCCTTTGCGCTGGTCTATCCCTATGGAAAACAATCTTTGTATCAAGTTAAAGTTTACTGTTTCAATCATAACCCTTCTCCGTTGGTAGAGGGGTAAAAATAGAGCTCGTTTCAGCATTTACCTACCCTCCCCCACCAACGTGATAATGGTCAAAAGCCTACGCCTGGAAGGACCAGGCGTAGGCTTTTCATCTCCTACCTATGATTTCCCAGTAGAAAATAATCTTTATCGCGATTTTACTGGAAACTCCAACTTTAGACGTCTTGTTTCAACTCTTTTCACGTTAATTCCAGGCGTGTCTTCCGTATCATCGAACAGCGGTGCCAGTGTGCCGAGCACGTGTTCGACCAAGCTGTGTGGTGGAGCGAAATGCGGTGGTGCCTGCTTGGGGGCCGTGCCGCGCAGCACCGCCTCTGCGCCGCCGAAGCCGCGGCAGCCGGCATCTAACGCGCTTCGACGGTCGCAGCATCATAGCATGAAGGTAAGATATTATACCTATTAGAGCAGTTATCACGAAAGAGCTAGGATGAAACATATTTTTTCTGAGCCAAAGAGATTCTTTAAGCAAGCTTACGTTCATATAAGAATGAAAAATATTTAGTAACAATTCCGCGAAAAAAACCTTCTACGATAAAATCTAACAAATTGTACATTTATACAAAATGAAAGAACACTTATCAAAGCAAGTCGTCAACTAGTTTCGTCTCTCCACGAGACATCATCAGGACACCACACCACTCGATCTTGACACTGAGAGCGCCAAACAACAACGGCAGAGTCCCACCAGAGATGTTGTCACTTCGAGCTCCGCGTGCCAAGTGAGGCATCGCTCGCAAAACCGCCCCTTATATACAGTCATGGTGACGCATCACGCCCATTACCTGCGTCCGTGACATCACCGCTCGCGCCATTTCTAGAAAAAATCCGTAATAATGGCGATCGAGGCAAACCTGTACTTAGTTCATTCAACAATGTATTATTACTGTATTTTGTAATTTCTAAATTTTCTAAGACCGACAACCTAAATCCCTTATCACAAGTATGTAAAATTGAAAATGAGTGATTATCATTTAATGAATGACCCGATTCTAATAAATGTTTTGCAAAATTTGACTTTTCTGGATGATTGTTTCTATAAGCCGCTAAATGTTCTTTATACCTAACCTGAAAACTAATTGCGGAATTGTTACTAAATATTTTTCATTCTTATATTTACAATGGATTTCCGCAAAGTAACGCCTGAATCTATTATTTAAGCTTACGTTCGTCAGGGAAAAGATTTTTCGATTAAAATATTAATTTGGACTCAGATTAATGAAATTGAAATGGAACCACACGGAAAGCACCAAATAAAAAAATAAGTACCTGGATGACCGAGCTTCGCTCGGTAATTTTCTTGGAAAATTTAGTTGTTTAGAAATCATCTTCATCTCAATCTTTTACCTCATTGACTATAATTAACCTCTACCAAATAACACCTATTCCAGGCTCGTCTACAAGAGTACAACGTGCATAGCTACACAGGAGGCCCGGCGGGCGGCGAGCCTTCAGGCCGATTGCCTCCCATCCGTGAGTTCCAGAGAGAGTTTAGAGAGGGGCGACGGGAGAGCACCAGCAGCGCTTCTACTGCCTCCGCTTCTACTAGAATACGGTAGGTAATCTATCATACCATACATAATATACTCATCTGTTTTCGTATAAAATATAAACCAATGAGATTATGAAGCGAGAAAGAAACGCAAAACGAATAAGAGGCAGATCGCCCGTAGGTGCGATGATGTCAAGACCATACCCAGTAGAACAACAGACTAAGATGCATGATTCATTAAAATTTAGAGTAGGACTCTCATATGTAGAGAGTTGGTAGTAGACTTTGTAAGAGTTATTTATACGTGCCTATTTCCTGCCCCATTTTAAGAAGGTTTCCGATTTATGTTCTAATATCAGTTGTTTTTGTTTTCAGATGTGCACAAAAAATAGTGACACAGTTAGAGACATCACCACAAAAGAACGCACAGCATTTCTTCCGGCCATTGAAACCCTCAAACAAAGATGACCCGCCCAATGCAACAGACCAAGGCAAAGAGACTGAACCGAAAAAGGATAACCCCAAAACAAAACCAAAGAAAGATGACAAGAAAGACGACAAACCAGATGATAAACACAAAAAAGATGAAGCCAACGATAATAAGAAGAATGAATCGGCAGAGAAGAAGAAAGAAGAAAAACTAAGGCTAAAAGCAGAGAAAGAGGCGAAGAAAGAAGCCAAACAAATGGCGAAAGAAGAGGAGCGACAAGCCAAGCTTTTAGCTAAAGAAGAAGAGAAACAGGCCAAATTATTAGCGAAGGAACAAAAGAAGAAAGCAAAAAAGGAGGCTAAGCTAGCAGCGCAAGCTGAAAAAGAAAAGAACAAATAATACTCCTTTAATTTTAAATGTAGAAACTCGTAGCCGTCTTATTATACTTATAAAAGATTTAAAATTGTTAACAAGAACAATTTTAAATATAGCGTATACTTAACAGTCTAACGTAGTCCATTTAAACTTAAGTAGATACATATTATTTTACTTCTATTAGAGTTTATTTAGCTTTGATACTTAATTTACATTTACGTTGACTATAACGTAGCTTGTTTTGCGAATTATCCTCAAGATGGTTAAACTAGGAATGTTTGTAAATAGTTTTAAAATCATGTTATAATGAAGAGTTATCGTGATTAGTTGTTGGAACTAGTTGGATCTACAAACTGCGAAGACTGAAAGAGTGGGATAATGAAATCATATCTTTTTGTAATTTACTTGAGTAACAGACTAGTTAAGGCACTCTCCGCACCGCCTAAGGATGCCTATTAACCAGAGACATGCTATCAGAGTGTGCTGCTCATAGCTCTACACTGACAATCACAACCAATAGGATTGCCTGATTTTATTAACCAAGCAACCCTATTGCTTGCATTTGCCATATTCCACCACACAGCAGTAGCACATCTTTGGTAAAAAGACACATGTAACAGGTTGCTTTTAGCTCAATAGGCCATCTCATACTTAGTTGATGTTGACACATAGATTTTAGCAATTATTTATCTTAAAATTTGGCAATAGCTGTAACTGTGGACAATACATAAATTTACTTATATTCTATGAATTTAAGCATAAGAGATTTCTGTGAAATCATGCTGATTATCATGTACATTTGTACATTGCTATTCAAAGCACATATCAATTTAGTAGAGTACATAACCCACTCTATGTATTGATTTGTGCAGTTGACACTTATAAAAATAATTCCAGGCACTCAACATGTTTGAACAGCAGTGGCACAGACATAAACATCCAATAGCTTTTTTGAGAATTAAATTGGACTTACATTATATTTTGTGTACATCTATCTACCAAAATTGTAATGATAATAAAGCGAAACATTTTCAATACTTATTATGTATAAGATTGCCTAATACAAGATCCATAGCTCTAATAGTTTACTCTTTAGCAAAGTTCTAATGTAGAATCATATCAAATCTCGTGTAGCATAACCCTAGTTAAGTGTTGACATTAATTTTATAAGGATTCCATGAATCGGAATTTATTATTGTCAATCGTTAGATCTCCTGTAAAATAAATAACAATGTTACCATAATTGTATTTTTATTTACCCCAAAAACTTTATCACATTTAAATGAACTACAATACATTTCACATGAAAGTGTAGGTTAAGCAAAGGGTTACTTTGGTAATGAATTACTAAATAGCTGGTCATTTGTGCAGCTTTCATTGCAAAACCAGCTAAATAAAATAGTTCAGTATTCTACAAAGAAATAACACTTGATCTAAATAAATACTAACATTGAGGATTTAGTCTTTGTAGTCGTCTCCCAGCCTATTGTAGAGCTCTTCGCCCGTCTGTTTGTTGATACGCAAGTACTTGTTCATGACAGGTCTGTAGTAGTAAGCCTTATAATCCTGGCGCTCTGACATCTTTTTGATAATTTCCTGTTCAAGGCCACGCAACTTCATTTTCTGTTTTTCTTCATCAACAAAGTGCATAAACTTTTCATAATCCTGGAATGAAAATGGTTTTCTTAGGACTTGTTGTTATAAATGCAAGACAGTGTGTAAGCAAACATAGTGTAGGACGCCCTCCGGCCAGGTGGGATGACGATCTGTGAAAGACTGCAGGCAGATGCTGGATGTGTCAAGCTAACGACAGGGCGCAATGGCGCTCATTAGGGGAGGCCTATGTCCAGCAGTGGACTAATATAGGCTGATGATGATGAGTGTTGTAAGATGGAAGCCAAACTTGCTGCCTCGTTCAATAATAAACTGTAGGCTAAGCACAAAGGTTGTTTTCTAGGCTAGAATAAAAAAAAATTACATCACTTTGTTATTGAATGTGAATAATATTATTTGAAGGGAATGTCTTCGCTCAAATAATTTCTGCAATGCTATTTTATCCTATAAAACAATACTTCTGCTGACCATTTAGAACTGGGTTCTAACCAGTCACAGGAATCAGTAATCAGTGTCCTCTCTGTAAACACTTGAAAAATAGGCTATAGTACCAAGATTTAAGGGCGCTGGCCAGGACTAACCCCTAACCTGTATGCTTAACGGTGGCAAGCTACAAAACAATACACTTTATAGCAGACCAAAAAAGCGAGTTTACAGAAATGTGAAAAATCTCTCAAGCTAATGCAAGATGCATCAGAGCTGATTACAGACAGTAACAAATAATTTAAAAAAATATGACTTCATTTGATTATTATTGTTATGTATGTTGACCTAAATATCAACATACTTAGCTGATGCTACCCCACTGACTTTTTAAGTAAGTAACTACCTAAAATAACAGCTTAGTAGCTAAGATCAGCAATGCCTTTTGGGCAATATTACTAACCTGCTGCGGATTGTTATGCACATATCGAGCGAGGAATCTCGTGATGGGATGACGGTGATACTCCCAGTGTTTAGGGGTGTACCCTTCAGGAGTAGGAGTCAACGTAGCGGGCCCAATGAATACGTTGGTATAGAATACGATAGCAGTAACAGGAACCATACCCACAATCACGTACATGGTAAGCATATCCTTGAATTTGATATATTGCCATCTGAAGAAATAAACAGTTGTAAGGTTATAGTTTGTTTGTTCAGGAGCTCCATTCTAGAAGACTTCTAACAGTAATACCGACAAATCACTTACACTTTAGTGCAAGTAACAATAAAGCAAAAAACCTGAGATATATGAACAAATAGACAAGGAATCGGGTTAGGTAATCATCAGAGTACGCAGTACCTGGATGGCTGCATTGCCATAGTTTGATGACCATGGCCACTTTTTAGCACGGTGCTTGTCGAAAAGCATACATTTTTGATGGTATTGGGTACTTTTAGACCACTTTTTACGATATTTATGCCGAACGATCGGCCGAGAGCACTCCAGCAAACCATTTTTCCTATTTTGTGACCGCTGTGTGATGGTGTGTGTTGGTGTTGGTTTGGTTTCTCACTGATTGATTACAAGTGTCAAAGTCATGGCTAACACTTCCTGACTTTGAAACTGACACTCTCTGGCTGTCACAGATTTATTTAAAAAAAAATCCAAAAATACACGAACCAAGCCAGCCATGAGCCAAGCCAAGACAAAACCGAATAAAAATAACACGCTAAATAATATTATTTTTTCGTAGCAGCACTATATCGAAGCGATATTTATTGAATTTCTGGCGCCAATATTCAAACGGAAAGACCCACATTTTATTCTTTGTAGCATATTATAATTTACCTAAAATAGAGAATAGTATTTATTGTAAACTATTTAGCAAACCAATCAGTAAGGTACTAGGTACCTACCTACTCCTAAAAAGTTTGTGGTCATGGTCATCTTATTAATTTGTACTTAGGTATACTTAAATCGGTAGATATGTAGCTATAATATCATAGGTATTATATTGAGCTATTAAAACAAAAAAGCCTCAAAGTAGGTCGATGATCTAATAAATTAATAAAACAAATGAAAAATCCACCTGTTGCTAATGTTTATAGATACTAACCAAACACGAGCCTGCATCGTTGGCGATGGGTATTGATTTTTCTACTGAGCATGCTCCGTAGGTGGATGCTTGCGTAGTTCACGATAAGCTCTGCATTCGTCACCCACGTAATTTTATTGCGCTAAATTATATAAAACAAGCAGTTTTTGCTCCACAAATTTTGATGTGAACATGTAGGTTTGTAAGAGGCGTGTTTTTGTGAGGAAAAATGACTGAAATGGAAGAGCTATTGCAAGATATCTTCAAGGAGGCCACTGGGCCGAAATTGACAGCTCTAAGAAAAGCATGCGAAGGTGCACTAGGTAAGACAAAACAAGAAAATGTAATAATACCTACATGTAGTTATAAATAGAGGTAGGTAGCAACTAGCATGTACCTATATACCGATTACCTACCGATTACCTATAGGAACTAACGGGAAGCATAAACCGGGAAGTTAGGGAGATAAGTAGGGTGTACATTTAAAATATCTACATAATGACTAATTCATTATGAATGTAAGCGAGTTAACTACGAACCTAGTTTGTGTTGGAAGAAACACCATTGTATATTTTATTCATTACCTACATCGTCAAACTCGACAGTTTCTATAGTAAGTACCTAATCATAAGTATTTACTTATGAAATACGTAGTAAGTACACGTTATAAACCGCTTGCAGCTCAGTTCAGAGTAAGTAGGTACCGAGATATATACTTACCTAAGTGTTTTTTCTACTATTACTAGTGACTAGTAGTGACCTAGTGACATCACCGTTTCGCAACTTAGCTAAAACATCCTCAATAGTAGATAGTACCTACCCAAGTACCTAGTTACTGCTACGTCATTTACTACTATATGGTATTTAGTATCTGCCATATAGTGAGTGGTAAATGACGTTGCTCTAGAAATGCCCAGCGTGGGGATTATGGACATTACCCTCCAGCGCGTCCAGCTGTGGACCAATACAGGCTGTTGAGGTTGAGGTTTGAGGTTGATAGGTAATTAGTAACTACTTTTCGTAAATATTCTAACAAAAAATCGACTTCAATTACCATTAAGGTGTTCTCATAGATGCTATTCTCAGAACTAAATCGAAATGGGACCACATGGGAAGCACCAGCTTTAAAATAAAAAAGTATCATCAAAATCGGTTCACCCGGTCGAAAGTGCTGAGTTAGGTAATATATAATAATTAATTTTGTTTTAAAAAACTATAAACCGACTTCATTTTTACGGTTTTTTCATGAATTTTCATGGATCCCATTGTCAGAACTGGACAAAAATGGGACCACATGGGAAGCACCAGCTTTCATATAAAAAAATAATCATGCAAATCGGACCACCCAGTCAAAAGTTCTGCGGTAACAAACATAAAAAAAAGAACAGACGAATTGAGAACCTCCTCCTTTTTTGAAGTCGGATAAAAAGACAAAAACAATACAGACAGGGCCAAAGTTAAATAAATTTGCACTGTAGTGTGTAGTCGGAACGATACGTTACAAAGTTACATTGACAAAGTTCAAAAAGTAAAAAGTTATAAGGAAAAAAAATTATAATAATCTTTATGATGATGAATCAAATTTAATAGAAACTTTTGCTGTAGGTACTTTGCCCCACCCTGGGGAAAAGTGACCGAAGGTTTCATATTATGAATATAATATACTAGCAGCGTCTCGCGGTTTCACAAGCGTAGTTCCCGTTCTCAAGAGAATTTCGGTATAAAATATAGCCTCATTCCCTGAAAAGCAAGCTTTTTAATGGTGAAGGGTTTTTTAAATCGGTCCAGCAGTTTCGGGGCCTATTCAGTACAAATAAACAAATCTTTCCTCTATAAAATATTAGTAGGTGTAGACTATCTATACAGGGTGGAAAAAATCTATGGGCCCTGGAGGGAAACTACCTTCAATCCTTTAGTTAGCTCATTTTACTGAAAGGAAAAATTCCTTTATTTTTAAAAAGAAACAAAATCGCATTCAAAGATTTTCTAAAAATTGCTTGTCTTACCTGGGAATCGAACCAACTAAAAATTCAAAAAAGAAACCCTCTTTATTTTATTATGCAAATCAGTAGAATTATTGTTCAGGATAATAATAGTCTTAAACATTTGGCTGTTTAAGTGAAAAGCCAAATGCAATTTTAACTTTATAAAGAACTTCTAATAAAATAAGTATTCATGAAATCGAATATTTATTACAAGTTCTTTATTAACTGTACCTACAGTTTATTTGTAACAAGTAAATGACAAGCTGTGTGGTGCTGGCTTAGAATTTGCACCACCCCAATTCTTCCCGTGGGTGTCGTAAGAGGCGACTAAGGGATATCCATCGGGGTGCGGGCAGCAGCGCCCCACCCCGCATGCCCAGCGTGGGGATTATGGGCATTCCCCCCCATAAGTTAAACGCCAATAAGTTAAACGCCAATAAGGCGTTTAACTTAGGGGGAGGCTTGCGTCCAGTGGACCGATACAGGTTGTTGAGGTTGAGGTTGAAATGACAAGTTATAATTTTCTTATCTCTAACATCCAAAGACATCGTATGGAGTACAGACTAGCTAATGTTATTTATCTCTAAGTACCTTGTCGTAGATTTAAAGTTAAATTAAATTATTAAGAGTCTTAATAATTTAACTGATAAATTATCTGCTTAATATCTGTCTACTTATTTCAAAAAATCATGTTGTGTTCTTTTGTGTTGATGATAAAATAAAACTGTTATTAATTTTCTCTTTATTTATTTCTAAGACCAAATTTTTATCAAACAAATTTAATTCGAACAATTATCTCATTTAATTATCCTACTGATTTGCATAATAAAATAGATATGGTTTCTTTTTTTAATTTTTAAGTGGTCGATTCACTGGTAAGACAAGCAATTTTTAGAAAATCTTTGAATGCGATTTGTTTCTTTTTAAAAATAAAGGAATGTTTCCTTTCAGCAAAATGAGCTAACTAAATGATTTAAGGTAGTTTCCCTCCAGGGCCCATAGATTTTTTCTACCCTGTAGATTGAATTTCGTGCGCTGTCATTTTGGCTCAAACACCCTTATCACCCAAGTAAAGTGTAAGTACCTACTTATATAACAAAATAAGGAGAGAGAAAAAATCTTTACACAAATTTATCTGAGCGTGTCTGGTCTAAGCGACGACGCGTATCCTTTTTGGCGCAGCGTACATATATGTCGCAGCCGGAACGTAGAATTAGCCCGTTTGTAAAACAGCTAGGCCGTTTACAAAACGGCGCCATTCAGCTAAATGCCTAGGCCGATTGTAGAACGCTCAACGTTTAACGATTCGGCTGACTCAAAACTAGCCCGATTGTAAAACGGCTATACCCTGATTCAGAAACCTGGATATTTTTTGTAAACAAAGAAATGTCATGATATGTCACTGTCATAATGACAAGTTAGGGGTAGAATATCTTTTATTACCATGGATCGTTAATAATTGGTAGTAATGGCGCGCGGTTTTGCTTGTGCGAGAAATACCTGCCTTATTTTTCCTAACCAAACTTCAGAACACTGAAATGTAGGTACCAAAAAAACGTATTTTAGTATTTTATTTTAATCCCATAAAAAGTTCAGTGCCTTAGATTATTAAAATGACATAATAATCAAAATCAGTGCATAAAATATAACTTCTATAAAATCAAATCTTAATATGCCTAAATATAATTGAAGTAGGTAGGTATTGCAGTAAAGTGGCCGTGTGGTGCTAGCTTAGAATTTGCACCACCCCAAGTGATATCCATCGAGGGTGGGCAGCAGCGCCCCTGCTGAACAATTTTCCACCAAACGGCGATCCCTAACCCGCATGCCAAGCGTGGAGCACAGGCTTGAAGTTTATGGTCACTACCCCTCCTGGTAAAAACGCCAATAAGGAGCTAATCAGGGGGAGGTCTGCGTCCAGCAGTACAGACAGTTGAGGTTGACGATGTAGTAAAGATAAAATAACAGCAGCAACAGTTTAAATGCATGATATACATAGTATACAAGGTATGTAACAAACGCGGTCGTTTGTTACACACCTTGCATACTATGACTTTTTAAATTTTGTTCTACTGTAGTTAGGTACCTCTGTCTCTTTGTTTGACCTAACCTCCGAACCCAATTTAGAAGCAACTTTCCTTGGCAGATAATTGATATCATAGCGGGTAATATAGGTAGGTAATTATAGATTCTGCGCAGGCACGCATTTGTCGATCGGCCTAGGCACGGTGAACTGCCTAGCCATAATATAAACGAGCTAATTCAAACGATCAGCCATATTGTAGAACGTTGATTTCGCCGATCGTTCTACAATCGGCCTAGGCATTTAGCTGAATGGCGCCGTTTTGTAAACGGCCTAGCCGTTTTACAAACGGGCTAATTCTACGTTCCGGCTGCGACATATATATATTTATATCTATGGCAGCGTAGGTATCAGTAAATGCTATACAGCGAGGCAATGCAGTACTTCGTCATCAGCATATACTAGTCCACTGCTGGACATAGGCCTCCCCCAATGAGCGCCATAGCGCCCTGTCTTCAGCTTGACGCATCCAGCATCTGCCTGCAGTCTTTCGCAGATCGTCATCCCACCTGGCCGGAGGGCGTCCTACACTACGTTTTCCGAGTCGCGGTCTCCACTCAAGAACTCGCATGCAGTACTTACCGACTGGTATTGATATGGATCAGTTCAGCTGCCTGTAGATTGTTTACAAATAGATAAACCTTTCAGATATCCTCCGCATCGAAGACAGTAACGCGCGTAGTCCGTCGCACGAACTCCGCCGAGCTTGCTTGCTGCCCCTGCAGATCGCTTTGGAGACGAAGAGGCCCAAATTAGTAGCTTTCGCGCTACAAGGGTTCCATGTAAGTGTTGGCACGTGATATTTGGTAAACAATATATTTCATATATATATTTTTTAACAATGAGTAATTTAATGAAAAGAAAAAATAATATTAACCATTGAAATAATTAACGTAAGTGCAGACTGTTGCAAACAATCAACAATTTTTTTTTTTTTTTTTTTATGAACTGGGTAGATATTTAAAAAAAACTTCCAAGTTTTTCCACTAGCAATCACGCAAATTATGACAAATATTAAGTTACCTATTTCATAAGAACCAACCTAAAACAATGTTGAATTATTCTTCATACTTAAAGTAACAACAGTATCAATTGGAAACTAGGTATATTTATGAACCTAACTCGTTCAACTAAATCGTTTCTAAGGGAACGCGTTCATATATCGAGTTAAATCTCATTGAAAGTCAAACCGATTTCACCAGCTTTTTGAAGCTAAATTTTGAAAGTGTTTACGTAAACGAACATTTACCCTCGATCTACATAAAATCATAGACAATAACGAAAAAAGAAATGCAACGAGATTGACCGTACGCGTTTATAGACTCTGAATCGCCAATATCGGGCATTAAACGAGTTTCGTGTTAACTGCGTTTTGTTTTTGCTAGTGAAATGTAAAATGTGCCAACTGAACTCATTTAATGCGAAAGTTTTTACTTCAATCTAAAAAAAAACCTGGGCTTACACTGCACAGCTTTGAGCTAATAAGACGGGCACGATTATGCTCGGCGCCCTGGATCGTTTCTTTTTGAAAAAGGCTACATCACCAGTATCCGTTTATCTACTCATAATATTTGTGATAATTCATTCATTTAGCACATTCTGATAAGGAAGATACTTTTTAATCAACGTTTTAATTTTATATTTCGATAATAGAGACTGTCTCTAAAAAATGTGTGGACTTTTATTAAAAAAGTTCCTAGTAAAAAAAGGTGTGAAACCTGGAAGTGTAGATACAAAAAAAATACAAAGTTCATTTATTTACTATTACAAAAAAGCTACAGTTTACTGGTGGTCCAGAACTACTTGTTCAGAAGGTGGCACTAGGTTCAGAACCTGTATTGCGGGAGGCCGAATTACAAACAGAATTACTTTTATTTAAGACTAATAAACAGGGCAGCAGTTGACTCTAGAAAAAATACCTTAGATAAACCTTAATAACTGCTAAAAATGACAAAAATAAAATTGAAGGAACTAGAATTGTACTTGACTTTCAGATTTAAAACAATAGTTAAGAAGGTACACAAACACAATACATAATTGCGCAGCTGACTGGCTTACTACCTACGTCTTTTTCAGAAAATCCTCCGCGATGACAGATTCCACCGCGGCATCGAGCCTGAGGACGACTCGCTGTGGATGCCGTCGCAGCTGCTCAACGCGACCTCATCCGTTATGTACCACCTGCCTGATACACAGGTTCGTATAAAGAACTACCATTCTTCACCCTCTGTTGTAGAACTACCATTCTTCACCCCTGTGAACTACGTGTTCATTTCACTACTAGCTGCGCCCCGCGGCATCGCACGTGTTGTTCCTATGAAAACATTTAAAGGATGTCTATCCCACGGGAACTGATTTATGGGATAAAGTAGCCATGTTTGATTCCAGGATTAGAATTTACCTGTATGCAAAATTTCAGCCCGATCCGTTCAGTAGTTTTGGCCTTGGGCAACATTTTTGAAGTTTTATGATATACTAGCAGCGCCTCGCGGTTTCACCCACGTAGTTCCTGTTGCTGTGGTATATCTGGAATACAGAATACAGTCTTGACTGATGGTTGTTTGTGTCAGGTACAAATATTCCGCATGTACCTGTCGTTGGCTCTATCCCCGCGGCGCACACTCAACGGTCGTCTCTGCGTGTGCGCTTGCGGGCGCTGCGCCGAGGCCAGCGCGCAGGCGCCGCACGTGGCCGCCGCCGCACGCGCCGCCGCTGCACAGGTCTTACGGGCTTACACTGCACAGCTGGGTGAGTCATATTAGTACTTTTTAAAAACGGGCGCGATCCCCTTTTGTTTTACACAGGCAGTTCTCTTTGTTGGTACTTTAAATATTTGTCCGTTCTTTTTTTTGAGTTTTGTAAGATAGTTTACTGAGGGACCTATCACCGATCTGGTAACCGGTTCCAAGTTTATGCTGTGCGATTCGGCAGCATGTACTTACTTTCCTGGGTTCGCTGGTACTTAGCCCGCGTTGCAGCTTCAGTAATTCTCAGGTTTATGTTGTTGTTTCAATCAAACATCAAAAGCCATCTTAAACTCCTGTTGTCAGCTCACTCTGATTTCTTATTTGAATCCTCAGATGAAGAGTGCCAAGAACTGCTGTCTGAAGGATCGCCGCTCGGCCGGAACCACATCGTAGCGGTGGGGTGCTACAGCGAGGTTATACCCGTCATCCAGTACCTGTGCGGACGACTGTCGGAGACTCAGCTGTAAGAGCTTCTACCGTAAAGATATTTATTTACACACTTGCATAATTCATCGGCAACAAAGTCTCATTTTTGGTATTTTGCGCGGTGACATGATACGCTTCCATGTTTAAGCCTTTTTGTTCTAGGGCAGATAATACAAAAATGTTCTTAATTTTAAGAGAAGAGAAGCCTATAAGCTGTAGATAATTGCGCAGAGTCTGCGCCGTAGACTACCTACGACGAAGCATTTATAATTACCCTATGCCGTAGCCGAATTGTGCTACGTGCTACGTCGTAGCTCTTCGTAGACTACCAGCGCAGTAGCTTTGAGATGAACCTACGCCGGAGCCCCAACTATGTTACGGCTACAACGCAGCTGTTTGTAGACTGCGTACGACGCGACGTAGTATTTAAGTGCCCTACGCCGTAGCCTAATTGTGCTACGTGCTACGCCGTAGCTGTTCGTAGACGTACAGTAGCTTTAAAATTAACCTACGCCGTAGTCCAAATATAGCTACGAGCTACGACCTAGCTCTTCGTAGACTGCTTACGGCGTAGCATTTAAATAAACCTACGCACGCCGTATTTTGTAATATGTATTAGTAAAATAGATATAAAATAAAACGAAAAATGAAAACATGATCTAGATGTTCTCTTCACCTTTTGAAACCAGACAAATTTCTAAAGAATCTCCCGTGTCTTCTTACAAAGCCACTGCTACTACGAGTACTTGACATTAATGTCGCTAATATTTATATTTACACAATTGTCCCGAGGCGGGAATCGAAACCGCAACCTCCTATGTCGCCGCCGCGCCACAGAGGTCTTCAATATATAAGTACCTAAGTGAATATTATAATAATCACACAGCTTTTGACTATTTAAGTTTTAATCATTAGTAACTAATGTTATTAGTAATTTTTATCGTGTTAGTTGCTTAATAAATAAATACAAAATAAAAAATAGGAAATACCAAAAGGGATTGAAAAATAATAGACAGACTTGACTCTTCTCGCACTTCAAAATAACAAAGGATCGGCTTTAAAAGGCCTATAAATTTGATGAAATAATTTGTCAGAAAATTGTATTATTCGCAGGACACCCAAACAGAATCCTCTAGCAGTATTCTTCCTGGAATGCCTACTGACCCTGATGTCAAGCCTGTCCGAACGCGTCAGTGGCAACTCTCACTTTACCACGTTCCTCTGGCAGAAGTTCTGCCCCTCGCTGATATCCTTCCTGGGTACTCCACGGGTGGACAAGAATATTAAATCTAGGTAAGAATTTATTGTTTGCTTTCAGTATTAGTTACAAGTTTTTGGTCAATAAAGTTTACACTATGGGTAATTTCTTAGAAATCAAATAATATTTCGAAATGTTCGACGGGACTTGAACCTGCACCCTTCCCTCAGTACGGGAATGTGACAAGCAACTACACAACGAATTCAAGTGCAGGGGGGTTATGCTCTATGACCAATTCCACGTCTTACACAGATACGACAAGATATCGGCGGGGAATGGGACAAAACCGTATTCTGTATGCCTTCGTTGGTTTTCTCAGCTGCGTCACAGCGCGATTCGGGCAAGAATTGAACTGTCAAGTAAACACGCGCTCTGCCAGCGTGTTAGGGCACAGATTAGCGTGTTTTTGCGATAGTTACTACGGCTCACTTCTTCAGATTGTGAAAGACATGTCAAAGTGAAATCAATAACAACGCAGTGTTTATTTAATGCGGAAAAGGCAAGTATTATTCAATAATTCATCACAAAAGACGTATACATATACATAGCAGCGACAATAGCCGTATGGCGCCGGTTCAGAATTTGCACCACCCCAACTCTTCCCGCGGGGGTCGTAAGAAGCGAAGAAGGAATAACCACCGGGGGCAGGCAGCAGTCCCTCCTGCAGAACCATTCTACCATCGACCTGCGATCCCCAACCCGCGTTCCAAGCGTGGGGATTATAGGCATCACCCCACATGAGATAAAAGCTAAATGGCACTTATATCTGGGGAGGTCTGCCTACAGCCAGTGGACCACAATAGGCTGTTGAGGTTGAGGAGACTCGCCTATCCAAGCATTGATTATTCAATGCCTAGTTTGGTTGAGTGTTTTTTTTTCAATGTGCCGAAAGAAACACATGGCTTATTGATCAGTTTCATTTGCAGAATGCAAGCAAGTACCTACCCGCACGAAGACCAGCTCAGCCTAGCTTTGACTGAGCACATGTAGGCCCGCACGGCAGTGGCTGCAGATCAGCAGTAGCACCATAAAAGGCCGTGCAAATGTATGAAGAATTCTTGGAAAGTGTCTATAGTCTTGAATTGTATTTATCAAAGAGAATTCAACTACGTGGTGTATATCCATCATCGCCAAGCTGGACTTGGCCTCGCTGCCTCCATAGGCGCGATGGAATTTGTCTATAAATTCTATCGGTGCTCTTTATATAGGATATTTCAAATAAACTGGATAAATAAAATAAATTTGCTACTTATAAATCTTTTATTTCGTTTTTTATTCGCAATAAATACACCTACAAGGGAGGCCTATAGAAAATTAGACATAGGTAGGTACTATTATTATCGTTTACAAACAAGAGTTAAATTAAACACAAATACATCATTAATGTATGATGCCACATAGGCGTCATCGACCATCGTTTTTGGGATAGCCAGCAGACAAATCCACCCACTTTGAGGAGTCACTATCCTGCTTACAAGGATCCCTCATAAAAAATAATAAAGATGCCTAGTAGGTAATTATTTGTTTTGTTCTTTGCAGCAATTTAGGGTCCATTGATAGAGGGTCCGCAGTAACCTCCTGTTAATTTATACTTGTGCTTTGTTGGCGCCAACATCTTACCCGTTGTCTTTGTATAAATTATATAAATTTTTATTTTGCTGCTTTGAATAAAATTATGCTTAGGGCTCGTTTAGACACGCGGGAACCTTGCCGCCTATCGCGCGTTAGGGATCCGCAAAATTGTTTTATGAATGCAGACAGTTGCGGCAGGGCTCGTGATTCAAATGTATAAGTTATTATACCTATATAGTTATATAATGTTAAATATCTATCTAGGTACTACGATTTTCATAAATTTATATTTTTTCCAGACGGCGGCGCGGCGGTGGTGGCGACCGCTCGTCACCCTAAACTGTTATACGTGTATGCATGTGGTTCGTAATGGTTAGCCTTACGCATCATAGGTAAATTACGTTGAATAACCTAGTAAAGCCTAGTAAAGTGACTGCTACCTAAACTGCATTTGTCTTAATCGCTGATAATTTTAGGTAGGTACTTAGACTAAGTATGTTTATTTTATGTATATTTTCTTTAAAGTATCTTTATTTTTATCTCTATCTTCCTACAACTTCATGGCAAATTTGTGGCAATACGCCGTAACTGTCGACACTAGATGGTTTATAATGTCGTATAAATAAGATTAGAATTACCTAGTTTTGATTAATAAATAACTACAATACTACTAGGCCTAATTAAATTGATCGGGGAAGATATTTCGACCTCTTAAGTAATAATAATAATAAAAAAACAAAGAAAGATATAATATGAGGGCAAGCATTTTCTAGCTGTTGGCTGTCGGTGTCTGAACTAACTACGGGGTATCTACGTGTAAACGATTACGATAGTAATAATATACTTAAAAATAAGACCGCGCGATTCCCACACCATTCTAAAATCATGGTATCGCCGCGTCTGAATGTAGCATTAGATAGGAACTTTTACTGTCTATTTGACACTAAACAAACAATGAAAACTGCTTTTTCGTTCCGAAACTAGCCATAAATGACTTGAATGATAATAGAAATCGTTAATTTTGGGCTGCAAATTTTTAAAACACACTAATATATTGTAAGCTCAACAATTGATGGTTAAGCCAACATATAATTTTTATTTAGATACAAAACATTAAGTATAATAAAACCGTTAATTTTCCGAGTGAACCGGATGTAAGATTTTGAACGAATCATGTGAAACTCAAAACGAGGTATAGACAACTAGTCTTGTGGCATGCAGAATACAATTTTTGAAAATCACACCACGGCACGGCCAAAAATCGCGTTTGTGTTTAGAGCACGCTGTGACGTCACACGATTTGGGCAAGAAATCTCTTAGGTCATAGAGCATAACCCCCCTGGGGTGGAAAATGGACAAGAGAGTCAGTAGAAGTCAGTTTTTTTGGCCAAAGTCAGTAGAAGTCACTTTTTTGAAAAATTCTCAGTTAAGTCAGTATTTTGAGGATCAGGGACTACATTCCCGCAGAAGTGGTGTGGTTTCTGTACATTGCGATGAGATGAATGCCGTTTGAGAGTAAGTAAGCGTTCCTTAAAAATCTCTTTTATTTTCGGTAACAGTACCATCAACATACCTATAATAGTTTTAAATTGGTTCTCTGGATTCTTCTTTTCATTCTTCATTATTCATAATTTTATTTGTTAAATTATCAACTGTACCTCCAGAAAATAAAATGGTGGAAAAGGTGTCAGTAAAATCAGTATTTTTGGGACTTAATACAGACTAATCTTGTATTTGATTTAGTAGTTACAAGTTTCTATAGCACGCGAGGATAAATCGTATAAAATTAGTCCAGGACTATACAAGGTGCCACGTAACTTGTGCCGAAAGAGGTTATTCTGGACGGAAGACACCAGATCAGAAGGCCGTGAGGTGTGGAAAAATACAGAAGTTTTTGTCCTGCAATAGTCCTGTAATTACGATGCTCAAAGAATGAAATAATGTTGGACAAACACAGCATCATCAAGCTTCAAGCTAAGCAGAGCTTGTGTTATTAGTACTAGACTTGTAGTAATAAGGTACATTATTACGATTTCTGTGATAATTGATATACTCACTGCATAGATAGATATATTTTCTTATACATAGAAAACTTCCAGAACACCCTGAACAGTTATGTTTGTGGATCGTAGATCTAATGGTGGGTGGTAATCGAACCCGCGACCTCCTGCGTCGCAGGCGGGCGTTTGGCCGCTGCGCCACAAAAGTTGCTTAGCCTCACGCTGAATTTTTGAATTTTTTTAAAGCCTTTAAAAAAAGGCCAAAAGCCTTAACTTTCGGAGTTGTACCATTTCAGGGAGCACGAAGGGCATTTGGTGGACGATTCTGGACGAGGCTCGGGAGCTCTTAACTCTGCGCCCAGCTTTAACAACAAACAAGCCAAAGCTATTTACAGGTATGTAATTCATTCGATGATCTAACAATTTATTTTTAACCAACTTCAAAAAGGTGGAGGTGCTCAATTTCAATCGGCTGTATTGTTTTTATGTTTGTTACCTCAGAACTTTTGACTGGGTGATCCGATTTTGTTAATTCTTTTTTATTTGAATGCTGGTACTTCCCGTGTGGCCTCGTCTGGCATTCACGAGAAAACCATAAAATTGATGTCAGCTTATAGTTTTTTTTTTAAACAAACAGTTTTGAAAGGTTTTTGAGGGCCCTATTTTTAAAGGTTTTGACATAACGACTACATTCATCATATCCGATTTTTACGATGAAGACCTTTAAACACAATAATTTATAATGAAATCCTGTATTCAACTTTTTATATTATATTTGCATAAAAAATTATAGGTAGAGTCTGTTTAAAAAGAGAAGAGTCGTGGCGTTACGGTGAACTAACAGTTTTAGTCGTACTGCAATGACAGAATAGTGTTGTCAACGCAACAAAAGTTGTCAATTGGCACAAGAGCGCCCTCAATAATTAAAACTATTTCTGGTCAAAATTCAAAAGTACTTTGGAAGAATACACATAATCGAAAGTTATTTTTCTCCAATAGTCTATGTCCATATCACAGCTCAAGTCTATATAATAGTCCTGTTTCCTCCACAGCATTGCCAACCAACTAGTCCGCATAGTAGGTTCCACATCCAACCTCCGCCCTGTGCTAGAAGCCCTCTACCATCGAATGCTGCTCTACCCTCCCGTCTCACACCGCGTGGAACCTCTGAGGAGTGTCAGGGAACTGCTGCAGAACCCTAAGAGACTGTGTCAGCTGGTGCTGATGAAGAAGACGGATCATCACGAGCGGCACAGTGATGACATGGCTATTATTCGACTGTGAGTTGTAGTCGTTGTTTGATGCTGGCTTAGAACTTGCAGCACACCATCTCTTCACGTGGGTGTCGTAAGAGGCGACTAAGGGATATCCAACGGGGAGTGGGCAGCAGTGTCCTCTGCAGAACAATTCTACAACCGAACTGCGATCCTCAACCCGCATGCCCAGCGTGGGGATTGTGGCCATTACCCTCCATAAGATAAACGCCAACAAGGCGCTTACCAGATGGAGGCCTGCGTTCAGCAGTGGACCAATACAGGATGTTGAGGTTGAGGTTGAAGAGTTGTACTTATTATTAGATATGCATGTCTACGAGTGGTTCACTGGTCTCTATGTCAAGCTTATGTCCAGTGCTGGAAGCCCAAGAGTGGATCCACTGAAGAGTGTCAGAGAACTGCTGCAGCACTCTAATAGCCGGTTCCATCTAGTGCAGATGAAGAAGCCGGAGCAGCATAGTGACGTATGGCTATTATCCGACTGAGTTGTAGTTATTATTGGATATTATTATCTATCGACTGGTTTAAAGTAATCAAGGCTCATGTAAATTGTATGTCTACCAACTGTAAATGTCCACCTCTTGACCGGGTAAGCAGCATCAAATATCTTGGCTTGACTGTTGATGATAAACTGACATGGAAACCCCACATAGATTTACTATCTAAGAGAATCCGAAAACTTTTATACGTTTTCAAGTATTTGAGAGAAGTAGCTGACAGAAATTTGATACTTAATATATATAACTCTCTTTGTAAATCATTGCTAACCTACTGTAATACCGTATGGGGAGGTGCCTGTAAAACTTACTTACTTCAAATAGAGCGCGCCCAACGGGCTGTGTTAAAAGTAGCAACATACAAGCCATTTCGATTCGCAACCGCTTGTTTATATAAAGAACTAGCTGCGCCCCGCGGCTTCGCACGCGTTGTTCCTATGGAAACATTAAAAGGTGATTTTCATCCCACGGGAACTGATTTATGGGATAAAAAGTAGCCTATGTTTTATTCCAGGATTTGAATTACCTGTATGCAAAATTTCAGCCAGATCCGTCCAGTAGTTTTGGCGTGAAGAAGTAACAAACATCCATCCATACATCCATACAAACTTTCGCCTTTATAATATTAGTGTGATGCGAAGTTCTGACCGTGCGCCAGCTGTTTCTCTTAAATATTGTCATTTCATATCACAGACAAGCTAGCGTAAATCCAAATCTTGCGACCGGGAAGAGGCGAAAGGACAAAATTCTACCAGTCCCCACCTGTAGAACTACGTTTGCACAACGACAACAGTTTTACCTAGGGCCATATCTATACAACAAAGCCAATAGATTAGATATATCAATGACCTGGTCCACTTAAACAAATCTCAATGTAGAGACGCTATGAGAAAATGGTTGCTAACACTGGATTACTGTGCAACTGAAAACCTACTCAAAGTTGTAATATAGATTGTATGTTGGTACCTAATTGTATTAAATGTAATTGTTATTTCATAATTCATATTGTAACTATAATAAATTCATAATTTCATAATGTATAATAATTTTGAATGATATTGTTAACTATGTAATGTTTGTAAATAATCTCAATTTATAATTATTGTTGTAGATTGTATCAAATCCTTTATGAGGATTTATATACATCTTGATAAATAGATTTTAATCGAGTTGTGGCTACTTTGTAAACCTTGAAGGGCATGCAGCACCTACGACACAAGTCTAACCACTTAGTGTAGATGCTGTAATCCAAATCTAGAAGCCAAGCCAAATTTTCTTAATTATTTGTTAGACAAAAGTACTATTACGAATGCTTGATTTGAAATAAATTATTATTATTATTATTATTATTATTATTATTAAATGATCTCTACGTCAAGCCTTCGCCCAGTGCTAGTAGCCTACGAGTGGAACCGTTGAGGAGTCAGAGTCAGACAGAGTCAAATCGTTTATTCCCCTAGACTTACAAAATAAGCATTGAGACAAGTTAATTTGCTTGAAAAATAGTGCCAGTAAAGGAGTGCCAGAGAACGACTGCAAAACCCTAAGTGAGTTTTTGCTGGTGCTGATGTAGACAACGGATCATCATGAATGACAACTATGCCGTTGATTAAATGAAATGAAAATTATATATACGTATTTGTTTGAAACAGGATAATGGACGGCATAGAAGAATGCGGTCGCAGCGGCAACCCTGACGTAATAGCAGCAGCAGTAGAATGCGTGGTATCCTTACTAGACGCTCTGGAGAAGCTCTGCTCCGGAACAGTCGAGTATCTATCGCCGGAAATCGCCAGTCTAGTGATGGGACATTGGCCGAAGCTGCAAGATGCTGATTACACTGGACCATTGACTTATCAGACGTTGGCTAGACTGCCTAGTCCTTACAGGTGAGAATAAAAATCCTGGGGCTGCTTTTGTACCAAAGCAAATCCAAGATTTTAAGAAACTATATTAATGTTTCTGGGATATTATTTAATTTTTTGCAGTACCTAATTATGTTCTCCAAATACCGATAGCTTGGCAAGGGAAATGACCATACGAGTGATGGTTTTCTCTAGACGACCGATTAATATTTTTTATTTGCTTAATATTTTTATGGTTTTTGATATTATAGTCTTTTGCAGAGACGTTGTTGCTGTTTTACAAAGCAACGAAAGCAAGGACCATGATTCTTCAGGTAAATAAAAATATATCGAAACAATTTTTTTTGAGAACAAATTAATCTTATTTTTACGAAGAAGTTGGTAGGTACTCTATGTGAGCTATAGCGCGGGTGTCACAACGTAAGAGGCGAATAAGGGATATCCACCGGGGATGGGCAGCAGCGCCCAGCGTAGGAATTATGGACATTACCCACCATAAGATAAAAGTCAATAAGGCGCTTAAAATGGGGAGGCCTTCGTCCAGCTGTAGACCAATACAGGCTGTTCAGCTGAGGAGCCTTAGAAATGTTGCGTTACTGGACAATAATGAAATTTCAGATACATCTGGTCCGGAAAACGTAACCTCAGGCAGCGATGGCGAGGCAGATTCTGATGCTGACAATGTATTTCTCCCTTCGAGAGCAAACAACCCAACAAGTGATACTGACAGGGAATCTCTAAGTGAAAAAGCTAAGGCTATTCCGAAGACTTTGAATCTTGGCAGGTAAGATGACATCAAAACCAGACAATAACAAACCTAAGCTTATGACACTAACAGTGGTTTACCTAGAAGTGCTAGAACAGTAGTTCCTTTTATATACGTAATATTTTAAATGTTACAGATGTACAATAACAGAATGTAATGTGGACTTGGAAAGGCACAACGCTAGACAATTTGCCAAAACTCTTCAAAATGCACTGCTCCCAAAATTGCTCAATCTACGAACTTGTATTGAGGTACTTCACATATTTCTATACGCTTCTGTATTTTCTAAATAAATAATACTAGGTAGCCCAGAAATGATCTCGATAATTTAATTTGTTAAAAGACGAGCAGCCTGATGATAAGTAGCATGTGATAGCATGAAATTATTTTTCCCTATTGCTGCTTGGGCTATCTGATTTTTAAATCAATAGTCTAGTCTGATGTCCTATTCTATCTATTCGGTGTCATTTAGATGGGTCTGATTATCAAGTCACCAGGTCAGGGATGCTTTGTCTTTTCAGGCTGAAAAAGTTAATACTGCGAGAATTATGTATATAGCAATTATTTTGGGAAACTATTGTTATTTTTATGAGTATACAACCAGTTTTTATAAATATATTGACCTGGTATGTCATTACATTTTTTTTGAAGGGATTCTCTGGGACCCATTTCATTTCACTGCTAAGACCTATGTAACATAACAACATGTAAACAAGTTAATAAATGATTCAAATGATTCATTCTTGAACGAACAGCCCTCTTCTGCAGCACAAATACGGTTTTAATATCTGCAGCATTCCCCCACAATTTACAATTTTATTGTTATTCCCCCACAGCAGTATACCATAAGACATAATAATATGGAAGTAGCTGAAATAAACAAGTCTAGATGTGCCCACGTCAGTAAGATGACGGATTTTGTTGACTGCATATGCTGCTGAACTAAGTCACAATTTTTTTCTACTGCAACATTTAATAAAAAACTTAATAATTTTTAACAGATTATTGAAATTTTTCAGGTGGATGAAGCAATGCAAGAGTTTGCTTCCAAATGTTGCCAACACAACGCCGCACAGCCCCCCGCGACCGCTTGCATAATGAACGCGGATGGAGTGTACCTAGCGACCTACGCCGCTTTGTTGCTGACGCTCAAACAACGACGGACTAACTTCTACAATGAGTCTAATGTAAGGTTTAGTTTCCTCCATATTTCACTTGTTTCTCATTGTTAGTTGCTGCTACACATACTTGCATACTTGCGGTGCCTTTAGTTAAAGTATCATGTTACTGTAGGTTTTAAAGTATTAGGTTTATTATGGATTTAAGCGGGTTAACTACGAACTTTGTTTTTGTTGGAAGAACACCAACGTTTCACCCCTTAATGAGGGACTTCAGGGCAAGTGCGGTTCTAGACGCGCGCGTTGAGCGAGTGAAGTAACCCCCGAGGGCGAGAGTGGTGGGGGTGCGCTGCTTGTAGCTGCTGCAGGGCGTGAGAGTCATCTAAGACCTTCGTTAGACCGCAATCTCACCTGATGGAAAGTGAAGGTGTGGCTGACGGTGTATCACGAAGGTCTCGAAGACACCTATTCACTCTTGTCTTAAGGTTGTAGCTTCAATTTCTTATTTTATACCATCAATGTTCTCCGGATTACCTACATACCCTACTACTGTCTGGCCTGTTTCCCCAATTACATTTTTAATCCTTACTTTAAAGCTCCTGCTCCACAGTTTTAACTTTGTAATCTCATCTATAATCATGTACATGTAACATTATTTTTCGACTGTTTCTCGCCTAAAATAAACTTTTTGACTAAAATAATGAGTAAACACGTGTCTCTTGCAGAAAGTCCAAGTTTCCCTAACCGAAGACGAGTTCGTGGAAGAAGTGCAAGGCAGCGGCGTGCTCGTCTACCTCTCCGCCACCTGGCTCCGAGAACTGTACCAGCAAGTTCTCACCATCGATCTACTGAAGGACACTCCGATCACGGATCATCCCCTTGTGCATTTACTTTCTGGTATGGTTCATATTTTTTATTTTTACAGCTTTGTTTCGCTTTTTGTAAAAATTGTATGTTTTATAGTTGTTTTTTTATAAGTTTCATGGCTCGGGGGTTCAAGTTATCACCATAGATCCAGTTATGGACACTCTGATTACGAATAATACGCTTATGCATTTGGTGACGGAACAACTGCCAATCCATCACTATTGGCAGTTGTTTTGTATGATCTTAGATTCGCTTTTGTTTTACTGGCAAATCCTAAAAATCCCGTATATGTATGAGTATATGGAAAAATTATATCCACAGAACGTACGCGCCATTTCGCGTACCGTTAACGTATTATTTTTAAGAATTTTGAAAGTTTTGGTCATGTTCAAGTGGCATGCAAACGCGCTATTGAAAAACGGTCTACATAATAGAACCCCGTTTTCGCTTACCACTGAAGCAAAGGTGTTACGGGTTAAAGCACCAAGAACCGTCATTAGATAATCTGTGGAGCAGGAGCTTTAACGCAGCACGAGCTCTCCGCAGTAACAAACACCAGCACAGGCTGGTAACGCCATCACACAGGCTGCACAAGTCGAATAGATCGGTGTTCATCTCGGGCCCGGCAGTCTACAATAGACTACCAGATAGTATCCGCAATGCAGCCTCCACTGCAGCATTTAAGGGTCGTCTGAAGACATGGTTATTGGAAAGGGTCTTCTACAGCATGGGTGAATTCCTCAAATTACCCGAACTGTAGAAGACCGCTCCAACCTACATTAGGTACTTACCTACATATCTATAATCTACATTTAATATATTTATTACAATTATGTTATTTAAAAATGGACGTGTAAAATATTGTTTTTATTAATAAATTCTTGTATTCTTGTATTCTTGTATTCTTAATCACGGCTAACGAAACGAAGTAGGTACATTCATATCAAAATTAATAATTATATGAACTTCTGAAATTCAAGGTGTCCACAAGTTTTGGGGGATTAGTTATTACTGCTTTTGGGGATTCGTTTTGGAGGTTTTTTTTATGATTTTTATTTATGATTAGCACAAGTTTTGGAGGATTAGTTAGCTATTACGTTCAGAGATTTACATATTCGAGTGAATAGGTCTTCTAGATATTCGTGATACATCGTCATCGACAGAGTAACTACATCCCGAATTAGTTTTGGTTGCAATTTAAAGATAGATTTCCGATATACAAGTATGTACTTACAGTAGGTAACTTTCAGATCTTGGAGGCTTGGACCAAAGTCCAGTGATGTCGGATTGGCAGAAATTGAAAGAGGTATCCATGTTATATAATAACACGGATGAGTCACCGCAACATCAAGCTAGCTTGCGCTGGGCACGAAGGTAAGAGAACATGAGAAGAAAGATAGGAGATAAAGATATAAATATTACTGATGAAAATGTTTGAAAAAAAAAATCTTTGTGATCTTGGTTTGGTTCTCATTATTGATGAGTATGGTAAATGAAACATGTAGGCGTAAGAAATTTCAATCGAACTCTCTAGTCTAGCAGTACACCTATAGCTCACTCTCAGGACTTTAGTGTATTTAAAGGATAGAGTCTGTTCAAAAAGAGAAGAGTCGTGGGAATGGAGGGCGCGCGTGTACCAATTGACAACTCTTGTTGGGTTGACAACACCGCTTTGTCATTGCAGTACGACTAAAAGTGTTAGTTCACCGATACGCCAGGACTCTTCTCTTTTTGAACAGATTGGATTGATTTACAACACGATTGGTTTTTCCTACGCCTCGGGATTGTTTTGAAGGAGTGGCTGAGTCTAGAAGGCGCGGCGGCTTGTTTAGGCTGGATCTTGAACGTGGTGTGTGTATGCGGACTGCATACAGAGCTCATACGTGTATGACCTACGGATGGTTCATGTACAAATATTGTTTTTTTTTTAATAAAGAAGGGCAAAAAAATAAAAATAATGTTTTGTCACTGTCATTATATGCTACTCCAATATAATATCCACATTAAGCATTTGCACGTAGGTGGTAGACACCAAAATCTTGGCTGCACAGGGAATTGGTGTTATGAGACTTGTCCAGCCTTATTTTTATTTTTTTTTCAGAATTCTAACATGCATCTGGGATTCAATGGTGACAGTGCTGAGCGTGCCTTTATCAGGGTATAGAGGAGGGAAGCACAAATTGCACGGCCTATTGTCCAAGAAGATCAACTCGTTTGGCAAGAGGAAGAGAATAGCGTGGGAAGGATTGACTATACAGTGTCTTGAGGGATTACATAAGGTGAGATATCTAGGAGGTAGATCATCTTCATACCCCTTCAAATGCTCGGCTCGCTAAATTTATGAGTTTTAATTAACTAACAATTTAAATGCTTATAATGTTTTTTTATAATGTTTTTTAATTAACTTATTGTTCACTTATTTTTATAATGTTTTTCAATTGAAATGCTTTTAATGTTTTCCTGATCAAGTTTAATATTATGTGCCTTGATTTATGTAATTGTGACATTTGCCTGTAGTTTCGCAGATATGAGAGGTACGTGGATAGGCTATATGTCAAAATGTGCGTCTGCCAGAGGGCGTAAGGCTGGCCTCACACAGCCGGAAAACCTATCTGAATTAAGAATCTTAATTCAGACTCTTAATTCCGGCTCCTTCAACTCACATTATCTTAAAAATTGAGATAGATCAGTAGTCTCTTGTTTCACGACACACGCAAACGTCTCAAAATGGAGGAGGAATTAATACTAATCGCAGTGTGAACT
Source organism: Eupithecia tripunctaria (assembly GCA_955876795.1). Lineage (NCBI taxonomy): Eukaryota > Metazoa > Arthropoda > Insecta > Lepidoptera > Geometridae > Eupithecia > Eupithecia tripunctaria. The sequence continues at coordinate 10,528,704 of OY041618.1, forward strand.
GAGCAATTCATAATCTGAATTCAATATGTGTGTGTTGCTCTATGCAAATGTATGGGATTACGCGCGTTCTGAATTCAAAATCTTAATATTCCGATCAGGAATTCAGAACGCTCGTCAGTATCATTCTTACAGATCGATCTGATAAATTCAGAATCTGAAAAAATCAGAATGTGTGTGGAGAATGTATAAATTGTATGGATTCCGGGCTTTCTGAATTAAGAATCTGAATTCCGTTTCTGAATTCAGAAAGACATTCCGGATGTCTGAGGCCAGCCTTAAAGTGCAATTTGTATTCCTAAAATCGGTTGGTAACTTATTGCAGATTTTCCAAAATTTTATTAAATTTCAAAATTTATTTGCTGACTTGGATCGAAAATTTCCTAATAACTTGTTTTTGAGCTCCCTATTCAAGAAATAGAGACAAATTAATCTCTGGTTTGAATTAAGCTACAGTTTGAGCCATGTTAGGAGACGGGCGGACAAATTTGTAAAATTTTACCGTAGTTGCGCGAAGTGTGAGATATGTAGATTTTTCCATAAGCACCATGTTTGAGACGCGTATTGTTGATCAGATCACAGTAAAAATTCATAAATTTCAAATATTTATTTGCCTCAGACATAGATAAGTACCTACATAAATACAAGTAATGTACTCATGACACGCTACGGTCTCCATGCAATAATACAATTATAATTTACTTGCTGCGCCACGCGGCTTCGCTTCGCAAAAATATCCCACGGGAACTGATTAATGGGATAAAAGTAATCTGTGTTATTTCGGGCCTAGATCTACCTGAATGCAAAATTTCAGCCCGATCCGTTCAGTAGTTTTTGCGTGAAAGAGCAACAAACAACATGTTTACAAACTTTCGCATTTTAATATTAGTAGGATTATGAAAAAAAATCACTACAATTCAAATACAACAATAATTAAGTCATAAATTTGTAAAGAAAGAAAATGGTTTGTACGTGGGCGGTTTTCAAAAAAAATGGCCCGTTACTTATGTGGAAATCTTATTTCTATTGAACGAAAATCTCATGAAATTGGTGATAAACCTATAGATTATAAAATAAATTAACTAAATTGAATAAAATTGGTATAGGTATATGAAAATAAACACAAAAAATATCAATCTGTTTTCAAAAGTTATCCACAATTCGTTCCATTATGTAACTTATTAACTTGGCATCTAGACAAATAAATCGATATCTTCATAATTACTAATTTGTTTTATTCAACTAATAGCATATTTATATAAAAAAACAGAACAATGAACTAAAGATTAATCAATAAACTGGCGAGTATTTTTCGGTAAAACATCCATTACGTCACTTTTGTGTCTCTAACACCATACAAAATATCTTTTATTTAACATAACAGTAACTTTATAAAATTTTAAGGTAGCACAAAATGAAATTTCGAGAAATAAAACAATATTTGTAACTCTAATATACAATTTAAAGATATCTTAAATTTTAAATCACATTTTAATAGGACTGTTACTTAGGTGGAACACAAAGTTACTAAAGGGATTAAATTAGGGTATGTTTACAATGTACATAATAATAATTAAAATCTTAGTCTGTCTTTCTATTCTATTAATTAGTCTTGGTTTTTCATTAACTTTCAACTTTCAAACAATTTTTTTACTCCGTCTACTTGCTTTTTCTTGTACGCATCATATTTTTCTGAATCTAGCTTCAGTTTTTCTCTAAACCGCTTTGCACTTTCTGCTCCCGTGAGAGGCATATTATATTAATTGAAAATATTTATCTGAAACAAAAAAAGTTAAACGTACACGTGTGTACGTGTACGTGTACTATGGAGAAGGCTAGGGCAATATTTGTCGTTCTTAATTTTTCTTAGACATTTTACGACTCTACAATAGGTAGCTAAATTGTGTATACTTAATTGTTTTGTTTGTTTCAGGCGGCAAGAACAAGCAACACGCTTTGCTTGCAAAGTCGCTGTAGCAGCATTTTAGCTCTGTTGGCTAACTCTGCGATATCGCAGCCTCCGAACGGCAAGATTCTCTCTACGCATGCCTTGTCTTTGGACATACTTATTACTGGTTTGTCCTATATTCTTTCTAATTTCTAGTTCAAGAGACTTATAAATTAAATTGTTTTAAATTGCCTTCTAAAAGACCATCGATTAAATTTTTAACATCACTTTTATATATATATTTTTTCCTTTTTTTACTTAAAGTCACATGCGCAAAACTTGAAAAGGAGAAGCGCTAGTTTAGGACCCTACGGATTTAATATCGTTCTGAAACACTGTGAATGTGTCTATTGTATTTTTATTATTTATATGTTTGTTTTTTTGTATAATTTCTGTGATACAAACACATACATCATGTGTCAATAGTCTTGTTTTAAACATGCTAGTCTCCTATATTGTTTCTATGCCTCCTTTTCTATGTTTTTCCACGTATTAAGGATACCAATACCTTAACCTCTCTTCATTCCATCACCAGGTGGCCTAGAACTGGGCTCAAAAGCGCCAGAATGCTGGGAGCACATATTCACAGCCTGTCAATACGTGTCCAGTTTTGAACACGCTCTATTCGGGCAACAAGGGAACAATGCGACTCCTATAGTGACCATGCAAACTGGACGGAACAAGACGGTTTCCATACTACAGGCTGATGCTAAGCTGGGATTGGATGGACGGGATGATGAGACTTGGTATGTTGAAAAGTAAGGCATAAGCAGAGACTATATAATAATACTACGTAACTTAAGTCACCTGAAAATGAATAATAAATAAATAATGCTGGAAAATCCACACAGCATCATCTGTCTAAGCTTTACTTAGCTTGGGTAAAAATAAGGGTAAATCATTTTTAAAGGACCTAAGTAAGATATAACCAAAGGTGTTAATATTTTCGCAAGACTCTCTCTCTCTCTGCCCAGCTAGTCATCGTATACGGTGGGGGTTCAGCTTTCCTAATCGATGAGGTAATTAATTAGGAAACTTGAACCACCACCGTTGCTCTATTCTGTTAACACTGTTTTTGGTTCCATTCCAGTGTCGATGTCTTCAACTTCCTGCAACCCGTGATGGAAAATAACGTCAACAACGACATGTCGGTCTCCAAGATTGTTGAAACCTGTCGACAAGAGGTAAAACTCAAGTTAGATTTATTCGTTGTTTCATGTCATGTCTCAACTTTTTCTCCTGTCTATATTCTGTCCAGCTGACAATCAGTTTAAAGGAGGGGCAAAACTTTACAAATTTGTGCCTATGTTTCATTACTCAAGTGTCAACATGACTCTATATTTTAATCTTAGCTTCCAGGTAGGTAATGACTCTCGCATGGAGATGGGTTTATGCCGGGCATTTACAGGGCGGATTGAATAAATGACAGGGTAGAAATTACGCTTGTAGTTTTTAAACATTTTGATTTTTTTTCAATTTAAAGTATTACAAGCTACGCTACGTACGTACTTACGTATTAATGTTTTATTCTTAAGACGTTAAGTAGGTACATGGTTTTTATTGCTTCAAGGTACCACTTATTCATACTTACTTAATAATAATATAATATTGACTCTCAGACATCACGAAGTAAACCAAAAAAAATTCAAAATGTTTAAAGACTAGAAGCGTAGTTTCTGCCCTGTCATCGGGCATTTATAAGGCATAAAAAGACGTTTATTAGGCATTTACTCAATCCGCCATGTAAATGCCCGGCATAAACCCATCTCTACTCTCGCAGAGTCAGCGGAGCTCATCAGAGCTCACAATCATTTCAGAATTTCAGATGCTTTGGAGGAATACAATGTTTTACAAATTTGTGCCTATCTTTCATAACTCACGCTCGCATGCTTTACGTTTGCATGCACATTTATTGAGACTCTATATTATAAACAAAGTTTTCAAGGTTAATGACTCTGGCAGAGTCATTAACCTTGGAGCTAAGTTTAAAATGACTTTGCCGACATATCTTTTTCTTCAGGGTGGTAACATAATATCCGGTTCCGGAGCCGCGCGAGTTTGCTGCGCCTTATCTGCGGCCGCTGACACATTGTTCACTAGACTCGCTGCCACCACCACTCTGCCAACCCTGAAGGCAGCTTTGCAGAGGCTGGTGGCACATCAGCATAAATTGGTAACGTTTTTCACCATTTAAAGTAAATTAACATCCTTTGTTCTTTTTTTGATTTATTTACAAACGGATGGTTTAGATAAGTTTAACAAGCTAATTAGCTTGGTCAAATTGTAGCTAAGAGCACTCTGGATCAAATTAAGTTTCTCTAACCTTTAACACTGATAAAAAAATTGGAATTGGTTTATCCATTGGGAACTACGATGCCACTGAAAGACAGAGCTTTCAGTGGCATCATTAGCTACAATTTGACCAAGCTAAGTTTGCATTTCGCTTTTTTGTGTATATTTTAATGTACCAATGTATTATATTGTTAAAAACAATAAATGCAAAGTAAAATCCAAACTTTTTTGCAGACCGTACCTAAGCGTTAGTGAGAGGTAATCGACGCGAAGTGCAAATGCAAATTTAGCTTGGTCGAGTTGTAAAATGCATTTTTTTACTAATAAATACAAAATTACGAATTCATTATGAACGTAAACGGGTTAACTACAAATTTAGTTGGTGTTGGAAGAACACCAAACGTTTTATTAAAAGATAAAACGTTTGGTGTTCTTTCGAAGGGACTTCATAAGGATGACTGCGGTTCGCGTCTCAAGCGGGAGTCGTGGGGTTTAAGGGGGTTTGTAATATGTTTGATGAAAATTGGTGCTATAGTTTTAATGCTATGATGATCCCATCTTTGTCTGTTCGCGCAAGAGTTTTAAATGAAAATCATCGTGGTTTAAGATTTTTTCTAAATCAAGCTTGTTCATCTCTTCTCAAAAAGCTTGGGCCGGGTTTTGCTCCAACTCAAAAAATAACAACCAACAGGCTACACGTTTTTTCGACGTTTCTTTATTAGAGTCTACCTCGAAGCAACAGAAATAAAAAATTATCACTTAATTTCCGTGGCAGAGTAATTGTATAACATAATTGACCTTTTCTACGTGTAAATTTTATTGTAGTTATGGAAATAAAAGCTGTGTGGTGACTTAAAATTTGCACCACCCCATCTCTTCCCGTGGGTGTCGTAAGGGATATTGACAGGGGCGGGCAGCAGCGCCCCCTACAGAACAATTCTACCACCGAACTGCGATCCCCAAGCCGCATGCCCAGTGAGGGGATTATGGGCAATACCCTCCATTAAATAAACGCCAACAAGGCGTTTATCCGAGGGAGGCCTGCGTCTAGCAGTTGACCAATATAGGCTGTTGAGGTTGAGGTTGATAAAGAATTTTGATTTGGATTTTTGTTACAGTTGTTCTCCTCCTGGGATCAAGACGTAGTGAACAACAACGGGGCGTGGTGGCGGCGCGGCGGCCGAGGGGCTTCCGGGAACGGGGGCGAAGCCGCACGGGCGCTCTGTCGCTCCGGAGACGTGGCTCTACGCTGTCTGCGGGCCGCCAGACCACTGGCGCATAGGATGCAGATATGGACGGTGGTGGGGCCGCACTTTATGCAGGTATGACTGAAAAATATAGTTGGTGCTTCTCGGTAGACAACGGATGTAAAACCCTGTTAGTTGCTCAGGCACCTAACACGCACATGGTCAGAATTGAAAGACTTAATCGTATTGGTCCATTTAGTTTCCGTACCCAAAGGGAAAACGGGACCCTATTAGGTAAGGTAGGTACTATGGCTCCGCTGTCTGTCTGTCCGTCTATTAAAGATAAAAATAAAATAAAATAAATAAAATTACCAGGCTGTATCTCATGAACCGTCATAGTTAGACAGTTGAAATTTTCACAGATGACACGATATTTCCGTTGCCGCTATAAGAAATTTAAAAAAAAAAACAGAATAAAATAAATATTTAAGGGGGCTCCCATACAACAGACATAATTTTTGAGTGTAGTCTTATCCAGTATTCGTGAGGCTCAGCCCAAAGTAGATGTTCTTCAGACTTCTCCAAGCTTTTCGGATCTTATCTCTCTCGTTAACTTTTAATATAGCTTTCAAATGAAAACAAGTGTTTGATATGATGTTATTCATATTTCAGGCGGCATGCCACAAGGATATCCAAATCTCAAGTCTGGCCATACAATGCCTCCATGATTGTGCCACTACGCTCTTGAACCAACAAGTCGAGCTGCCCTACTTCCACTTCAATGAGGCTCTGCTTAAACCGTTCGAGAACCTCCTTTGTTTGGAGCTTTGTGATGATGATATCCAGGTTAGTTTATTTATCCATGGACTTTAAAAATGGTAGAGTGCGATGAGCCAATAAATAAATCATGATACGTGGCTTTTCTTTCAAACATCAATGCTTCTTTTCAGGAACAAATAATATCCTGCATTTGTGAGTTTGTGGAAACGAACAGAATGGAAATCAGGTCTGGTTGGCGCCCCTTATTCAACACATTACGCGCAGCCAACAATTCTAGCCAATATTCAGCTATACTGGAAATATTCAAAGTGTTTCTTAGCACTGACAATACTTTGGTATTCGCAAACGCTGCGCTCGATTGTATTCTATGCCTCTTGAGTCATATCAAAGGTCTTCACTATGATGAGACTCCACCGACAGAGGTAAAACCAAAGAAAGTGACGCAACTAAAGCCTATCCTCAGTCTCAAATTCTCCAAAAACAGTAAGTTTATTCCGCTGAGCGAGGATAAAACAGAAAAGGTGATCGTAGATATGTGCCGCGAAGCTCTTTACCATCTGGAAAACTGTGCAGATATTCTGACTATGATGTACATTATGCCGAAGTGTCCGATATTCAACACTGGTAATAAAATCAAAGGCGATGTGCCAGTTTCCGTCGTCGACCCAATTATACCAAATGCTTTCCTCAATATCACAAATTATATCACAAATGAACCTTGTGAAGAGGAGTTCATTTCATACAAAAAACTTTCGACATCTCTGTCACCATCCCATACTACGAACTCTTGTTTGCTGAAGCTTGATAAACCAAGCAACATTTTGAAAGTGTGGTACGTTTTGATAGAAGGGTTAATCTCAGCAACTGTCGTATGTTCAAAGAAAAACCAACCAGCAGCTATGGAAACTCTGTTTAAACTCTTGAGAAACACAATCGATGTACCAGGCACGCACTTCGGCTTACACTGTATAAACCATCTCCTATTGCCAATGGTTCAAAACTGGCTGCGACAAATATCCAGTGTTAATTCTAACTGGGATAGTGACATGCCGAACTTCAAACAATGTTGCGGCTTCGCAACAGACACTCTTGTCGTATACTTGCATCATTTGCAACAAATTAATGTTGAAAGATCAAATGATGAAGAAACGAATGACGATCCAATCGTACCTATTGAAAGTACCGAAGTGAGTTTTGCTTTGAAACAGTTAATGTTGATTCTCGTTGAATGTATTGGCCAACCACAAGAGCCTGTGGCAAGATTGGGAGCGTCTTGTATTAGACACATTATCCTCACCTCAGGACATTTGCTAACGGACAGCCAATGGGAGATAGTCTCAACCAGTCTGCATAGAGCTTGCAATGTGAGTTTGTGCCCATTGAGGCAGCTAACATACGCTTTCAAAGAGAACTCCAGTAGTTTCTATGGAGATTTAGCTGTAGTGAAAGTAGCAGCTAGACGGGATTGCACCGTCAATGATAATGTGAGACTGCATGCAATGGCACAGCAAGTGTTTTTAACAGATCAAGTAAAAGGTGAAGGCCCGAAATTAACACCTAAGAATTCTTCACAAAACTTAATGCTGATAGACGATAGAAGTTACATTTTCCTGATTTATCTGGAGGAGTCAGTCAATTCTTTGAATCCAGAAATGTACACAGCAAGGATTCCTCATAGAGGTTTAGTAGTTGGACTGCTTGCGCACCAAATTTTAGTTCAGATTATTGCTACAGTCCTAATTCAAGCTTCTTCAGACGTTTTCCAGGGCATCAACAGTATTTTGTACGACAGTTTGAGAACTTCTGCCAACACTTGTAACTACAAGTTTTTCTTGAACAACCATAACACCGACTTATTGTTAAAAAGTTTGGAGTTATCGTTCCGACGAGCGATGCAATTCGATTCAAGGCCAGGCTTGAAGTTTCTAGTACAGAAAGTATCCAATTTGGATCACGCTGCGAATCTGTATAAACAAACAACATCGTCTTGGCTGATCAAAATAATCGCTTTGACTGAAACGTTTTTCAATGGCGTTCACAAATTCAAATTAAAGTCCACAGACATATCGATAATACTACATAACTACACCACGTCACTGAATTTGACTATGGAATATGACAGGTTCGTGAATAAAATATTTGATTTAAAGGACACATGGGAATTGTTGTGCTACAACTATGTCAAGCATCTAATAAACGTATCCGATTTTGATGACCCTGAAATTAAGGAAAAAGACAGAATATCTTATTGTTCTGTAGAAACAGATTCATCATCGACACATTACGAACAGTATTATACGCAAGCATCAGTGGAACAGACCGAAAACTCAGAAGAACCTAAAAATTCATACAGTGACGTAGTGAGTCAGAATGAAAACAATGATAATGAAATAAAGAAAGACAAGGTAGAAGTTTCTGAAAAGCCCAAGCCGTTTACATTTGCAGATTTCAAAGTAAACAGTCAAGCTTCCATTTCGTTAGAGATCCGACCAGAAATGGAAACTGACATTCTTGAAGAAATTGATAAAACAGAATTCAAAGATGACGATACGAATGGTCCAATAATAAAAAGCTACGAAGTAAATGAAGATGAAGAAAGTCAATTAGTTAGAGCCAAAGGAATTTTAGAGAAAGAAAATAAAAATATCATTGCTTCCGATATACTCGAAAAACACTTGAATGCGCGAAAAGGAAATCTTTCCATAAGTGATGGAATGATTTATGAAAAACCAAAGAATTCTGAGCCTTTCATCATACCACCGCAGCCGGTACCGCCAGAAATTGAGCAACAAAGAGCTCTTAGTATTAGTAAGGTTAGTTATACACGTATTTGTGCCTATCATTGGAATATTGGATCTCTTTTATCCTAAAAATAATCCTTTGGATTTTTCAGGATCTGGAAGTGCAAAGGAGCAGCTTTCAAAACATTTTGATGGCATACCTGGAGCTGGTACTAACGTTTTCATTGGAACGGTTCCAACTGATCCAACCGGTGCTACAAAGTGGCTTCGTGCAACTAGGCAAAACTGTGACAGACCCGCAACTGCTCCAAAGAATCAATATATTTTTCGAAAAAAAAGACTTATCTGAATTAAATTGTAAGTGATTTATTCTATTGTGATAATTATAATCCCGTATAATGTTATATTCCTCGATATTCAGTGTTATATGCAAAATAAAAATCATACATACTGTATCCATATAATTATTTTATTAAACCAGCTTTAAGCAAGTAAACAATCTCAAAATTACATTTATTTCATCTAACAAGACAGTCGTTACATAACAGCTAAATATTATTTATTTGGTATAATATTTAAAGACTACTTCAATGTCTTTTACAAGTACTGGTATAAAATGCTTGCAGTCTATTAGATGCTTATTAATTACAAATCCAAGGCATATAACTATCCTATGATGGCACTATGAACTCACAACAATCTGTACATCTATACAAAATAGGAGATTTGTGCTCGACACTATTAAAGCAAACCAAAGCTAATTTCTTGCTAATATTACAATGGCACTATATATTTGGTGAATGACTTCTATATACAGCTTACAAACTATTTTAAAAATATATACAACTCTCATCTAACAGATATCAACCTACCTAGTAACAAATATGGTAAATGATATTAATAAACTAAGTACTGATAAACTTACACTGCACGCGGCACTTGTAGGATAAGTGTGAACAGTCAAAGCATACGATAACGCACTCAGACCCAAATCACTGGTCACCAACACACTCTGTCTATTTATCATATCAGCTAATTTCTCCGCTTCCAACACACACACACTCAGCTGCAAATCCGTTGCATTCTGAAGAATAGTCTCAATTGATATGAAGATCTCCATTTCTATAGTCAAGTATCCTCTCAACGCACATTCTGCTATCTTCACATGCCTGTCTAAGGACTTCAATATATTCTGCAGGTTGATAACAGATGCTGAAATGTTTGTACCGTATAAAGCTCTGTCTATCTGTTTTTGCGAATATAGAATTCTCAAGGCACCGCCACATTTCGGACAGCAAGCACCGGGGGCGGTAAACCCTAAGCAGTTGGGTTTCTTCAGAGGTGGACAAACGATTCTATCTATTGCGCACTTCGGTTCCATGGCTTTTGATATAGGGCCGACTGCTAAGCAAGGGCCGTAGTAATCTATAGTGACGAATTCAGACCAAGCAGCACATTCTGAGTTGTACGTTACACCGTTGAGTCCGCAAACTGTGCCGTTCTGAAAAGATTTAACAGAATTTACTTACACCATCCTGTCAACATTATTATGAATACGCTTTGGGCTTGATGGATGTTGTGTGAATAGGCTAGTGTCCTACAAAAATTCTAATTGGACTAATTAAAATTTTTGTCAGTTATATTCATTTTTTATTTAATTTCAAAATATCTTCTGTTTATCTAACTAACGGACTAAATATAATATTGTTTTTTACCCAGAGCACAACCCTATTAAGATATATGTCCAGCATTGCTTCATTCTTCATTTATTATTATGAATATCTCAAAATTACAATAGATTTACTTACATTAGAACATCTCTTCATGCAGGGTCCCCAGTAAGCCATCCGCTTCCCAGGAGTGTTTATAAGGTAGCATGGATTGGCATGCGTCTTGCCATCTGTATCACAGATCGCCATCGGCGGATGTGCTTCACAGTTGTCGTATGTGTTTACTGTAACAATGAAACTTCTTGATACTCGGTAAAATACTGATCAAATAATTCTAAGACGCTATAAACAAAAAAAAATGTATGCTATTAAATACCGAAACAACCAACCGATTGCCAAAGTTTAGTGCCATAAAATGCCTTAAAATGATTGGCATAGTGTTTCTCAATTCTGTATTTATTAACAAAGAAAATGACAGTCAAATAATATAAACAAATGGTATTTACTTGTACAATCCAGTTAAATGCGTTTAAGCCCACAAATCAGTGACACATCTCATTCGCATTCCCAATCATTAGTTTTCTGAATAGTTCTGCAGCTATCATCGGTCTAGAAGTGGCTAAATGCTAGTCAAAAGCCTCCCACATTGTAAAGTCACACACACAGCCTAAAGTCCTATACCACTATCACCTTAAAGAAAATCTAAAAAACTTACAACATATATACTGCGGACACGAAGCCTGCAGTTTGGAAAGGCAGACGTTAGCGACGGGCAGGCACACTCGCCACATCGTACACTTCTCGCCGCTTGTGCAGGGGTCCTGAGGCGTGAACTGGATCTCAGCGTCGGTTGCGCCTGCACACCTGAAAACAAATTAAATACAATGTTCGGGTGCTAAGCCTGTGTATCGCTCATAGTAAAATGCAAAGAATTCCAAAACTTTTGTGTCGTCAATGCTCCAAGGTTTGGATAATGTGTAGCTATCGCCATAACCTTCTCGACTATATCCTATGTTAAGGCCATTATCTCAGTCAGTCAGATTCATAACTTTATAGCACGGCCTAACTATGGTCCGAATATCTTGTCCGGTATTTTTATATTCTGTTTAATCTCCAACCAGCTAAGGTTTGTAGAAGGTACTTACAGATACTTACTGTACTAGACTTGGGTTGGGGTAATGCATAGAGCACACATGCACAGGCAAGTGATGCGGCGGGCAGTTGCAAGGCAGTCCCGTGAGTGGCGCTGGTCGACCGCGTCTTCTAACATCGTGGATTTAAAGGTTACTTTTGCCTAACGAAGGTTATACTTACTCCACTAGACAAGAGTTGGGGTACCTAGTGCAGAAAATGCGCGTGCACCGGCAAGTGATGCGGCGGGCAGTTGGAAGGCAGTCCCGTGAGTAGAGCCGCTCAGCTGCACGCGCGTCGAGCGCAAACCTTCTCTCCGCCGACGCAGATCCATTCTTATCATGTAGAGGTGTTATGTCGAATCTCCCTGCTCAAGGTTATACTTACTGCGCTAGACAAGAGTTGGGGTAGTGCATAGATCGTGCGTGCACGGGCAAGTGATGCGGCGGGCAGTTGCAAGGCAGTCCCGTGAGTAGAGCCGCTCGGCCGCACGCGCGCCGAGCGCAAACCTTTTCTCCGCCGACGCAGATGCATTCATTGCATTCTATGTAGTACTTCTCTCCTAGGAAGAGAAAGGGCTTTGAAATGAAGAACTTGAGTTAGGGCAGTCATAATGCACTAAGTAGGTATACTTAGTGCATATAAGATTTTCTTTCGGCTATTTCTTGTCCTAATAAAGCTAGAGGATAACGAAAGGAACAATTAACTATCAAAATAAGGTATTTAATAAATGAACTTTACAAAAATTTTAAACCCCTAGCCGACATTATTTCCTGAGACCATGATTAGATTGTATAATAATTAGCTAAAACTAAATACAAATCATTATTTAATGTTTGTGAGTTAGATGTCCTGCCACACGTTAAATTTGTTCTAAAACACTCCTCTTTTTGGTAGGTGGGACAGTAACATACCAACCTTTTTTAACCATCTTGTCATGCAGCACACAATCCTCCAGCTCTACACAGGGCAACGGCTGGCAATGGCTCAGGCCCTTCTTAGTGCAGTTGCAGATCTTATAACAAGACTTCTGAGAGGGAAGCGACATCGGGATGCGAACCCACGATCCCACGGGCACTATGTACGGACTGTTGGTTCCTGAGGAAAAACGAAATCTATAGTCAAAATATCTTATGAATAAGTTGAAGTCCACATTGAACCCATCGACACAGCGGTAACGGCTGTTGTTGTCTTCCTGCATACAATCTCTGTTGATGACGCACACTTGGTGACGTCACTGCTTCCTGAACTGAACGCATGAAATATAGTATTGTTACTCACCAAGTCTACATCCATCGACGCAGCGGTACTGCCTGCAGTTGTCTCCCTGCAGACAATCCCAGGTGAGGACGCACACTTGGTGACGTCACTGCTTCCTGAACTGAACGCATGAAATATAGTATTGTTACTCACCAAGTCTACATCCATCGACGCAGCGGTACTGCCTGCAGTTGTCTCCCTGCAGACAATCCCAGGTGAGGACGCACACTTGGTGACGTCACAGCAGTTACAGCTTCCTGAACTGTAGGGATGAACTCTGATATTGTTACTCACCAAGTCTACATCCATCGACGCAGCGGTACCGCCTGCAGTTGTCTCCCTGCAGACAATCCCAGGTGAAGACGCACACTTGGTGACGTCACAGCAGTTACAACTTCCTAAACTGAAGGGATGAACTCTGATATTGTTACTCACCAAGTCTACATCCATCGACGCAGCGGTACCGCCTGCAGTTGTCTCCCTGCAGACAATCTCTGTTGATGACGCACACTTGGTGGTCGCCACACGGTGAACCGTTGCACGGTGACGTCACGGCTTCTTTCGCTGACAGGAGAGCGGGTTCTGTACCTATAAATTACAGTCTTAATAACAGTCCACTGTTGCTTATAAGTCTAATTAAAATAATCTATAATGGGGTATAATCAGAATCGGTATGGCAACAGAAGTTTCAAGTCATATAGGTACTGTTTGAGTGGAACCCACAGAGCTTGGTTTTTTAGTATCAGAAGGATATCAGGTGACGACAGTCCTTAACTTATGTCTATCTATACAATATACGAATATTGAGTCTCTTTAGCTTCTCCTAAACAGCCTGTTTTGGTCCACTGCTGAATGCGGGCCTCCCCCTAATAAGAGCCTTATTGGGTTTTATCTCATGGGGGGTTATTTAGCTTCTATTTGTCTAAATAGATGTTAGTATTATTAGTATTATTATAAATTTTCTACTCTGATGGGAGTTGGACCCGCATATTTCCCTCAGTAGGTACGGATGTGCTACACAACATCACGAGGTCAAGTGACGTAGGAGTCGTAGGAGTCGAAACACTGAGACTTCCTTCGGATCGGACTCTAGCTCATTCCCGTACTGAGAGAAGGATGCGGTTTCAAGTCCCGTCGAAGTCGATTTTTGATGGGACATTATTTAGTTTCTTAAACAGTAGCTAGTATTACTTGGAGTCATATACTGCCGCAGTGGTACGCAGGGAGCATTGGTCTCCCTCGGAGCGAGCCGAGAGCAAAGCGCGCGCGCCGTTAACATCTGCGGAGGTGCTCGGGACCACTCCACGCATGACGATACCAGGCGAAGACAGTCTTCTTCGCAGAGGAGGCTGCTGTGGCCCTGTCAAAATAAACTACTTGTTCGAAAACTACACTAAGGCTCAATTCACACCGTAATCCCATCGGGAGGTTCGATAATAGTTTGATCAAATCTTAACTCGAAGTTAGTGCAACAAATCAAATCAAAATACCTAGCCACTTTATTTCCGACTAACATATTCTTCAAACGTTTAAAAAATGACTGATAACCGAAACAATCAAGCAATATCTGGTGAAAAAGCACTCATAGGGAATCGTTCTTTACCCACCTTAGCAGTGCAAGGTTTAACGTGCAGAGCACAGGCCACACTTCTCCAAATGTCAGTGGGGCACTGGCTCGAATTCTTTAACGGCAACGCCAAGTCCGAAACGTAGACAAATCTGAAATCAAAACATAAATCAATTGCATACAAAATATCAGAAAAACATTATGTATAATGTTATATATATACCTTTACTTTTGAAAAGGCTACTTTTACCTCTACAAAAGTCGTACAAAACCCGCTTGCAGCAATTATTAAGACAATATTTCTTGACAATATTAAAATTTTACAAAATAAAGAAAATACTATTTATGAGTGAGATAATCTTACCCACTTCCTTTCTGCTCGGCCACTGCCAGATGAGCTCCGAGGTCCGCCTGCGACGTGCACGATCGGAACAGACTGGTGGGTCTGTTGTTGAGGTGGCTGCAGTACGTTAGGCCGTTGCAACCGAGCGAACATGGAGAGTTCACTACAAAAAGACAGTTAAAATTCGTATATGAGTTTTGTGTGAAAATAAGTTACTAAAAGTGAGAACTGTGTCATCCCCCAAGGTAGTAATTGAAAAAAATTCTAATTAAGTTAGACAGAGAATTAGCAGATCAAAATTCAAGTTGTATACCTAGATCAAATAAAATATTGGAGCCAGTACTGTGGAACACCTTAATTTAACCTGCTGCTGGAATAGTCTTTGATTTTCAAAGCCTGGGTAGATAGTCCATTAACATTTTTAATGTAATTTCACTAATATCAATGGTTTCCACCCTCTTTGGAACGTGGCAAAAGTATGAACACCGTGGCAAAAGTCATGCCCAAATCGATCCATTACCTTCATCGACACATTCCGAAAGCTCGATCTCTTGAGGATCGCTGAAGCACTCCGACAGGAATCTCTGCCAGTTGTTCTGCCAGTCAGTGCTGAACGTTTGGAAACACAGCTTGCGGCAGTTTATAGTTGTAGCCTAAAAGATATTAGCACCTTGAGTAAACGGTAATAGTTCTTCGCAAATAGAATACAAACGCGTATTTATTTTTTTGATAGCTCGGGCAAAAAGCCATAAGCACATAGGTAAATAGGCAAAAAGCCATAAGCATAGCTATACTGTGTCCATTTTGAATGAGGCATAAACGTAAATAAACCGCCCATACTTAACATAAAATTCACTTTGTTGGCGCGTCCTTTTATACGTAATTTACATTACTTGTCGATTTTAGATCCTCCCTTCAATAAAAATTGCTTACAATTATATCTGAAACTCGACGCCAAGCAAGTGAGATTTTGTTATTTGTGTCGTATTTTGTGTACTCCATTCAAGGTGGACAAACCATAGTCACCGATCTATAGCTAGGCAAATCCTTTAGGCCTAATGTTTATTTATTTATTTTTAAGGAAGGCCTACACGACCTACAGTTTATATAAATACAAAAAAAGTAACAAGAATCTACCAAAAAAGCTAATAATAAGAAAATTCAAAAACTCAATTATAAAGATCCCGTCGATGTTCAAATCTCACAAGTGCTCGTTGTAAGATTACCTAAATTTACAAAATCAATATCAAAAATCACCGACCTTTTCACAGCAATGCAGCTTAGCAATATCATAGGGTATCAGATCCTTGTTATCAACTGGCTGGTCCTTCTTGAGAAAGCAGAGCCAGAGGACGCTGTTGATGGCTGGAGGGCCGCAGTCATCAGCCAAAGCTTCTTCGATGTTGGACAGGTCATCAGTTCGTTTGAGCACGGATTCGCACGTGTTACGGCATTTTGAGCTCTCTGCTTCTTGGCAGCAAGGTAGATCTGAAATTCAGAATTAAAAAGAATAGTTGATATATATATTTTTTTTAAATAAAACTTATTTCAAAACAAACGAAAATGATACAAAACAAAACGATAACCATTGGTAACGAAAATGTCATCTTTTTATGACAAATCTTTTGTAATTCGTAAGAATAAATCATAATTAACGATTATCAACGAAGCGTTTTCTTAATCCTTCGCGGTGTTGATAACGGGCAACATGATAAACAAAAAAATACTTCTCATTTTTTTCGCTATACTTTCGTTAGTTTTGTCCATAATAATGTCAAAAAATGTGTCGACCAGACTGAAGTCTTTTAGTTTGGAAATCATCAAATTAACCATCACCAGACGCAAGACCGTCGTAAATGGCACAAACTACGCGAGGCATATACTCAGCGGTAGTAAAAATCCAGCTGTGGATGATAATGATTTGCTGAAGTCGTTTTTATGACTCTGAAAAAAACACTATTCTGAGTTTTCTTCCTCATAAAAGAGCATATTACAGAAATGCGATTGACTAGATTTGAGCTCTCATATAGGAGTTGAACTGCTCAATTGAACGCGCGGAATGTGATATGAGTCGCACACAGCGTGTTCCTGACCTCGTAAATTAAATGCTAACGTGCCTAGCATGGAACCGCGTACGCTGTCTTCTCCTGTCTTACATTGGAATTGTGTAGGAACGTTCTTGCACAAGATTCTATGAATGAATTGTGGCTAGTGACGTACAGTGCTGGGACAATATAGTAGTAGGGGAAATAATAACAGATGACATATGATAACACAACAGTATACCCGATACATTCATTTGGTTAGTCTGATTTATTGTAGACCAACGCAAAATTTGCGAAATTCCTGGAAACAAACAGGCAGGACGGTTTGTGAATTTTATTATGAATTTGTACGCTGGTATAACGTAATCACAATCAAAAATGTTTGTACTTCCTTAGATCGAAATTCAAGTTTACAAACTAAATAAGTTTTCAAAATGTAAGCTGCAGACAAAGGGTGGGAGTCGTTTACATGCCCCGATCTTTTATAAACTAGGAAGGTAAACTAGGTTTAATCATAATATCCCAACATACTCACATTTAGAAGTGTCGACGTGGACAGTGGTCCCCCCCATTTCCTTCAGACACTTGAGCAGCGCCGGCGACTGGTCACATTCTTCCACCGCCCTTTCGCGTGCTCCACTCTCGATCTTGGAGTGCCCCACTCGCCATAGAACCTTCTGACAGGATTCGTGGCATCTCAAGGACTGGGTTTGAGCTAGAAATAAAATGACAATATTCATAGAGTGCCATTTGTTTTTATTCCTCAATTATTTTAGTTGTTTTTGCGTTGAAAATAACAAATGACAATTTATTACGGTCACGAATAGAATTTCTATAAAATTCTCGCGAACTAGGTATAATAGTTCGCGCCTTTAGACATTTTTGTATTTCGAAACTCTACCAAGGAAAACCTTGCTGAACTCAATTTAATTTGATTTAATTTAATAAGTAGATGAACATTCATACGGATATAATTTTTCCGCTCACGTCGAAAGAGCTATGCTTTCCCTGCCCTCAGTAAGTGAAAGCATAGCTTTCTTTAGATCGAGAAACATGGCTATTAATGCGCTGTTATTTAAAGGTAGAAGGCGTCTTATAAATTACTAAGAAAATCTAACATCGTCTGTTCCAAAAACAAAATCATCACAAAACTTACTGCAACACCACTGCGCATCCTGTTGCTTCTGCACGCAGTTGAAGAAGTCGATCTCGTCACTTCGCCGACAGAAGTCGGTGAGAGCGGTCGCGTTGGTGGAGCCGGCGCAAGCTTGGCGACACGAGGGGGCTTGCGCGAGGGTGCAGCAACCACGGCCCCACCAGCCGGAGTCCGAAACTACCACTTCTATATGGCAGAAGAAAACACTGATGTAAGCAATTTTGTGACAATGACGCATGCCATCATCATCCCACTGCTACAATGTCCTACCACAGGGGACAGAGTTCTTACCTTATTTGTAATAAATATATTTTTAAATATACGATTTTATATCATAAAATCAAACCACATACCATGCTGAACCATGCTGAACATAGGGCTTATAAGGGAGGCCTATGTTCAGCATGGTTCACCACGAATATCACTGACGAATCAAGGTCTAATGGACAATCGCTTTTGAAGATTGCAACCTTACTCGGTAGAAGAGAAACCGGTGAGGGCAGTCGCGTTGGTAGAGCCGCGCAAGCTGTTGACCAGCTGAAGTTAGAGACGATAGTCGAAGGAAACTTGTATGAAGCGCGTACGTAACTAAATAATTAATGTCGTATTTAACATTGGGTCTGAAAATGAGTAGAAACTGAACGGATCGTACCGTTCACTGCCAAGGTTCGATGGTAGGTATTTGTCATTCATTAAACTTACCCACGTATGTACTTACGTCATACATTCTAAGGTATACCTACCAATTCATTATGAATATAAGCGGGTTAACTACGAACCTTGTTTTTGTTGGAAGAATGCAACCGCATCATCCTCTCGCGTCAGCATTTTTCCCTTATTGTCGCATTATCAACGCGCGCGCTCGCATCATGTTAGCCAATCATACCGGTCGCGTGCTATGTCTTATTTATATCAATATCATTAGTGGTAATCTCGTAGTGGTTTGGAAATAAATATATTTATCAATCAACATCTATCATTTTAAATGTGTAAAAGACCTTACATCTTTACACGACAAGGTTCGTAGTTAACCCCATTCATAATGAATTCGTTTAACAACGAAAGTTTCTATAGTAAAATACCTACCAAACTATTCGTCCCAGTCACCAGAAATAAATCGTTCAATTTTTTTGATCATTGGTAGTTTTTATTAATCTACACTTATATTATAAAGAGGAAAGATTTGTATGTCATGTTTGTAAGGAATAAACTCAAAAACTCTGAGTGGACCGGTTTAAAAATTATATTTATTAAAAATAAATGTCCACCCGTGGGAAGCCGGGACGTGGCACTAGTACCTAATAAAAAAGATTGTCAAGTTTCGTTCAATCAAAATCAATTTTTACAAGCCATTTTACAAGTTTAATAAACCTATAAACTCACCTTGAATAGTGTGATTCATGCATATCCAGAACTCCACCTGCAAGAAACACATGATCAATAAATTAAGAGCCTTTATAGAGTTAACTTTATTTCACGTAATTCGATACATGCCATTCAATCGCAGCAGGAAACTCAAATCCATCCCAATTACAATACAATGCGTATAGGCGGTTTATTGACTGAATGAAGATTTATTTCCAAGGAATAAGGCAGGACAAAAGACATTGAATTGCTTTCATATGATATCACCTTACAGCCATGGCGATAATGATGTAACCTGTGACGGAGGGTGGATTTTATGATGAGTCGTGACGAAAATAATAATTTTAAGAAAGATATCCGATTTTGTCCTACATGATGGTAAGCGTTAACTATTAGTTGCATTGTCTTGCAGGTCACGTTTGCCTGGCGAGAAAGTACCTTACGTGGCAACACAAAACACCAGCAGCAACAATGAGATAAAGTCTAAAATGCCTCATATTTTCCAAAATTTTAGTACTTTAATGTCACTGACTCACTGTTCATTGAGGAAAATTATGTTGAAATTTCGACTTACCATTGTAGGTGCGCAAAATTTGTAAATATTCGGTATTTTTTCTTCCATAAACGATTCCGTTGATACAATATCCATTAGCGACATCTGAAAAAAAGAGAGTTATATAGGTTAAAATTTATATTCCTATATATGCACATGTATTTTTTTATCAGTGATCATCCCCGAGGATCATCCCTATCTATTATAATGCTTCATAAATATGTAGGTATTAAAATATAAATTAATGATAAGTAAGAAAGTTTAATTATTAAACCTTCTCGCAGAAAAGCTTTACCTATCATTTGTTTTTGAAGTTCAAATAAGTAGCTACTACCTAATTTTGTAACCCTATCAACTTTACTGATAACCACACCTAATTTTGTACCTTCCACCTAATTTTGTACCTACCACCTAATTTTGTCCTACCACCTAATTTTGTATCGCTTTCAACTTTACTGATACCCTAACCACAATCTAAACGCGTAAACAAACATCTTGCACCCAAAGTTATCTCACGCAGAGTCAAAAGGTTATCGCCTTCATGTCTAAGTGCGATAACCGAGATTTCTCATGCACTATGGACCGTTTTAAGTTTAATATGACACCCATCATCTATTATGAGAGTATTTGATGACATATTTGTTGAAACAGGACATCAAACAAGAAGATAGGGCGGTATTAGCACCTATTAACCTCCTGCCATTGATCACACCTCAGTCGGACGTGTTGGAACAATGTTCATTGTATACAAATCACAGACACCCACTTGCCAATCAAGACTTAATGGACAATCGCTTTTGAAGATCGCAACTTAATATTCAAGGGGTAAATGCGATAAAACCAGAATTACATTCATATTTAATTTTCCTTTGAAAATATTTATAACAGCGACACATTAAAATAGATTGCATAGTAGAATAAACGAATAGGTATATATTTTTTGCACTTTTGTCTTATTTAAATTAGATTTAACTTAAAATTATATGATGATATTACAATATGAAAATTTACTTATTTTAAAGTTATGATGAATGCATTGTTTAATGTGATCTATTTATCGTTATTAACCTTCGTGAATAAAGTGACGGATAGTTCTAGTAATTTATTAAACATCGAATGATAGGGAAACCTAACCTTGTTGTTAATAATAAGTCGTTAATTCAATTATGCAACAAATAACAGACTGTTCCTGGATGAAATTAAGATTTAAAACGGAAAAAGTTAATGAATTGGAACAAAATCCAATATTTCTTGTAATTGGACATCTCCATCCCGTATCTTTATTTAATGTGTGTTCTATCACGACATCACGAGTGAGTCATTCCTCATCTCCTATCGCGATGATTATGAGACTCTTGGCAGCGCTCAGTTCCGTTAATTTACTTCTATTTGATGAGACTTGGATGACAAAATGTTGTGGGTATTAAAATAAATATAGTTTTTTAAATTATTTAGTAGGTTAGTTTACTAGCTGCGCCCCGCGGCTTCGCACGCGTTGTTCCTATGGAAACGTTAAAAGGTGATTTTCATCCCACGGGAACAGATTTATGGGATCAAAAGTAGCCAATGTTTGATTCCAGGATAAGAATGACCTGTATGCAAAGTTTCAGCTAGATCCGTCTAATAGTTTTGGCTTGAAGAAGTAACAAACATCCATCCATCCATCCATACAAACTTTCGCATTTATAATATTAGTGTGATTTCTTTGAGATTTTATGGCTCATCATTACCTATAGGAAGGAACGTAAGAAATGGAAAGCTTGGAGATTCACCAAAAGGATAGGTTCAAAGTGCTCAAACGATAGGCAATAAAATAAATCAGCATTAACCAAGTTTGTAACAGCTCGGTCTAATTTAGGAGCTACCAATTCAACGAATTGCGGTTCCAGACATAATCCAACAAATCCTTCAAAAACATTGAATTCCAAGAAGCGATAACTGAGTAAGCCACAGGCATCGAGTCGGTATACGTAAGTACCTATTTGTATTATTATTCTAGGCTCGATCAATAGCGACAGAACAAAGTGTTATATCATCAGAGAGGTGGTCTGGTGCCATTAGCATGGGACGAAGGGATGTGGTTGGTTGGTTGACATCATCGTGCTTGCAACAACGCCGTGGCACGTCCTGCAGCAAACGTGAATGGCATGGATTAGGTGCGGGTACGTTTCCTGGAGTCACCTCATCGTCAATAAAAACAGGGATATCTTTTAAACTTTCATGATCCAGTTTTAATAAAAATAATAAGAATGTGCTTAACTATGTATAATAATTATTTCAGTAAGTAATAATTTACAAAATCCTCGTCATCGTTCTACACTATGTTTGCAGCCTTTTACATCTAACATGAAAGTAACTTTGTGCTATATCGTGCAAGTGGTGCGGATAATAACAGTAATCAATGTCTTAATTTATACTAACTTTATACAATAAGAATATTCTTGTTTGAAATTTATCGTAATAGAGTTCCTCAAATGTATTAAACAAAAATATGTTAAAAACCATTTTGGTCGGACGGCTGGTTTGAAAAGGTATAAAATAATGTATTTTAAGATAACTGTAACAACAAACTAAAAATAATGTCTATTACTTTGTTAGTTTTAAAATACCAACATAATCAGATAATCTAGAAAGTACTTATAATAATCATAAACATTAAATTTTACTGTGAAATTTAACTTTTATTCTGACGAAATCGGCTGTTATGACTTAATTGAAAATTGGGTGCCTCCACCACAGGGGCGTCAGACACCGGGGGCCTAAGCCACGAACCCATTCTAACGTCAGTTTACTGCGAGGTCTTCACTAACCAAACCAAATAGCGTTGATTTATAGCTATGCACTAAATACAGGGAACAAAACAAATGCGCAATAATACTGACCAACTGAATAGGGTGTGCTGAAACCGCCGGCGCCGCTGCTAAAACGGTATCGTAAAAGTTTATTGTTTTACAACTTGTTCACGTGCACATCACTGAAAAAGCACAGCAAAAAGCAAGGACTCATTGACAAGATACAAACGCAACAAATAATGAGTCTTTAGCTATTGCGAGAAAGTAGTGTCTTGCTTTACACTACATCATCTGCATCGAAATATATGGCAAGAAGAATGACAAAGAATCAATCATTAAATTTAATTACCGGGAGTTGTTATTCTGTTCTTGATTGAAATTCCATCAGGTTAATCTCGTTATTTAGGTACTTACCTACCTATAACAAGTCAAAACGGAGTCCCCATTATCATCAGCAGACTTCAGAACTTCCTCCTTTTTAACCGACTTCAAAAAAGGAGGAGGTTATCAATTCGTCTGTATTTTTTTTATGTTTGTTACGTCAGAACTTTTGACTGGGTGGTCCGATTGTCATGATTCTTTTTTTAAATAAAAGCTGGTGCTTCGCGTGTGGTCCCATTTTAATTTTGTTCATTTCTGACAACGGGATCCATGAAAATTCATGTTATTTCATAAAATTGAAGACGGTTTATAGTTTTTTAAAACAAAATTAATTATTAGTAACATCATCATTTTAGCGAGCACGAGCACCTTTTCATTACAAAACTACTCTATTAAATCTTCTTTATTCGTTTATTCGTAAAATTTGCAACCTTTTGCGCGGTACATCAACCTGTAGTGTGCACGAGAACAATTTTATAGAGCTGTTACGCGGTCGCGAAATGGCTGTGTTTCGAATTCTAATAGATTCATTCTGGATGCCGTTTGTGACAGGTCGAGCACCCCGGTATCAGTCAGTTCTATCGGATCACGCTACCGGACTTGCAAATTGTTGTAAACAGTAAGTTTAGTAGGCATTTAGAATTGCGATTTAAGGAGGTCAATCGTTGTCTTTTGAACGTAATTTATTGAGCTTTTAGTAATACATTACGTCCGAGGTCTGTAGCTGGGATGCGGAACGCGATAATGACGGCCAAAAGCGAAGCTTAACGTAGGCCTAGGTCGGTCACCAATGCAGCCCTTGATGGACAAGCTGAAATGAAGGCCAACAGCGAAGGTCGAGGCCTTTATCGCGGATAGCAAGGGCTGCAATGATGACCAAGCTTGAAGGCCGAGATCTAACTAGAGGCTATCAAAATGTGGCCAGTAGGGCAGTTATTGTGGACCAAGGTTTGTATAGTACTTAACTCAAACAATGCATATAATTTAAAACACATTGAATTGGAGGATACGTCACTTGAAGAGATCATTTATACAATCTATACACGAAAATTAATAAGAAAAATTGCTTGCAAAAAATATTATCGCCTTGCTCTTTTGTCAGTTTCCCGCGTTTTCTTTTTTATCCTAACCAGCCATTAAGGCGCATACCCGAGCTAATCTGACAGCGATACCTATCTTATCATATTTTTACGTTTATCATAGGAATTTTTAAAAATCCTACGTTCAGTTTGTGGTATCTATTATAAGGTATTTTTTAATACCTCTTTCATAATTTTATCTCATATAGTTTAGGAGGATATGCGAAATTAGAGTTTGGTGGCCAAAAAGCGCAACTTCGTATCTCTTCCTAAGCTTTACAAATAGATACCAGAAACAGAACGTAGGATTTTTAAAAATACCTGCGTTTAACGTAATAATAAGATAAAATAGTTGGGGGCGCCACTTTCGCTGCTGTATGGGCCTTAAAGCTTGTAGTGCTTATTATGCATAGAACCTCAAAGCACCTAACTATTTTCTAAATAAAATGTAATTCGAAATACGAAATACATTGCGGGCTGCAAAAACATGATACTTACTAATGAAAGTTTGCCGACCGCTCTCGAGTAGACCGGAAAGGTCGACTTTGCTCGAAAAAGGTTGTCAAAATAATGTGAAGACTACGTATGATGTTTGAGTAAATAACCAACCAACCAGTCTGCGAAAATAGTATAAACAAATTATTAGCTGTATGATATAAATAGAATCATCATCCTGCTGGGATGCAATTGATAATTGGATTTTCGTCTTGACTTGATTTTGCAAGAGCCTAATCTTTAATTCAGGAGCCAGGGACACACCAAATCAAGCTGTAGGTACCTAAGTATTATCTCAGAAGGACTTCTTCATACATTTAGACGGTGGGTATATATTGCCACCAAAAATATATTTTAATTTGTGACTTTTTTATGTACCAATCTTTGTACTTTTGTATTTAAATTAGGTATAATTTTTGTAAGTTCGTCACTTAAAATATGGGTCATTGTGTCTGCAATAACGAGTTATTATTATTATTATTTTATCAAATCATTTTTTCTCAGCATATTCCGGTAATTTTTGAAGCTAAGGCCTAAGCCAAGTGAATATTTAATTATTTTCTTGGAGAGATTTATATCATTTTTTGATACATCTCGTTAAACATTGTTTTTTACTAACGAAAAACAAATATTAAGATACTATTCTACAGTAAAAAAATATATCGAAACGGTGAATCACAAGCCGCGAAGGCTGAGGGTATTTATTATTATTATATATTATTCCTTCTTTCATAGAATTTCCTGAACCTTACACCTCATATCATTTGTAATGTTGCTAACAGATTTCACATCCACTCCTTTTTCTAATCCCTATAGCCAACAATAGTAAATGTAATTTATGAATGAATTAAAGAATTTAATGTGTAATGTGAATTTTTATTATAAAAACTTGTATACGTTAAAAAGGTAATGACATGTAAATTGGCTTTATGAATAAATTGTATTTCTGTAGAGTATCTCAGATTTAATTCGCTATTTGCAGTCGGTAGACCGCACTTGAGCTGCACTTGATGCAATTACATCCAGTATCGTCTTCCTTATTACAGGACTAATAGCTGCCCTCAAATGTGAAGCTACTTTAGAATATTAATGTATTTCTGAACTTATGTTTTTCTTGCTTTTAAGTTTATTTGGTTAACTACTGAATACTCAACCGTAACTCACATCTTCATCTACCTCAACCTTGATAGTCTATATCGGTCCACTGCTGGACGCTGGCCTCCCTCTGATAAGTGCTTTATAGGCTTTTATCTCGATATAATAATCGGGTACTGCCTATTATCCCCATGCTGGGCATGCGGATTGTGTATCGCATTTCGGTGCGCACACGGCACGCAATCTTTATCTAAGCACGTCTCAAATGACCAATTTTTGACAGATTTTCATTGAATACTGACAAGAAATCGCGACTTGGGACGTGCTCAAATGGAAGGTGCGTTTGATTATTCGGGATGAGATAAATAATTACATAATGCAGAGTTATAATCAAAATAAATATAATATTTTAAAGAAAGTGTGTATGTTTGTATTTGGTTAGTTACTAGTTACTAGTTACTACTACACGTTCCAACGGCTGAACGACCAAAAATAACTAAATGTTTTTTACTTATAGGTTAACACTTCACAATCCTTACTTCACTCACTAACATCACCGCGGATAGGCAGATAATCCCACTTATATTATAAACGGGAAAGTTTGTTTGGCTGTATGGATGATTGTAACTCTTTTACGAAAAAATTCTGAACGAAACGGTTTGAAATTATGCCTACAGATAGTTCTAGGCCTGGAATAACACATATATCAGTTACCTCGGGATATAAATAACTACTTTAAAACGTTTCCATAGAAACAACGCGTGCGAAGTCGCGGCAGTAACTAGTCAAAAAATATTTTGAGAAAAGTTAGCTGTCCATGTTGTTTTTGAGTTGTTTTACCATCCTAGTATGCTTGACCTGAGTATACCATATTAGGAAAGAAAAAATGTATCGCCAGCCCGTGACGTAACGTAATTATTTATGTACATACCAATTAAGCTCAGTCATAACATAAATCATAATGAAACCCAGATTAATTATCATAATCCTGCTTGATACATTTGCATAAGCTTAATCAAATTGATCGGATGCCTGGACAAAGCCCATAATACTTTTAAATAAATAAAAAAATAAATAACGGACAAATCACACAGCATTATCTAGCCCCAAGCTAAGCAGAGCTTGTGTTATGGGAACTGGATAACTGATATACATACATAATACAATACACTACATAGTTTTTTTTTGTTATACACGGAAAATATCCAGTACGCCCTGAACAAATATCTGTAGATCGTACAGACATTTGTCCCGAGACGGGAATCGAACCCGCAACCTCCTGCGTCGCAGGCGGACCTTCACCCACCGCGCCACAGAGGTCGTCGAACTTTTGTCTTTTATTGTTTATTTTATGCTTTTACATTTTAAACATGTTTTTTGGAAGTATGTATATCTAAGTACTTCTTCGTAGACAACGTACTTACACTGTTCTCTTGCCTATAATAACGTTAGTGTACCTTTCAGTGTTGATTATAAGGCAGACTACAAAGTCATGCGAACGAGCGTCGACTGTCTTAAGTAGTTTAGTGAGTTCGCCTTTATCATTATTGTCGCGTTGAAAACTTGACGTAGAGGGCTTTGAAAAGTAGTTATCAAGACACAACTACTTTCCAACACACATCAGCAAGTTGCAGTGGTCTAGATTAAATTAGTAAAATGACCAACATATATGTAAGTACATAATTTTTCTTTGGCAATGATGATGCCAGCATCTTATTACTACTAAACAGTTAAGTACAATATACTCATAAAACTAGATACAAAATGAAACTGTCAAACAAAAATTAGGTAGGTATTTGCCTAAAGAAAAATAGCATTACAAATCTTGGCAATAAAGATTCTATCAGGTTTGATGTGCTTGTATATTTGTTTGATGATCTAGGAATAAAAGTAGATAGGTATCAAATTGTATACACAACAGCATTTATGAAACAACAAAAATAAACAGTAGTTACATGTTCGAGGAAAATCAACCGAAGGAATTTACTATTATTCATTTTCACTTTATGGTAAAAGGTACTAAAAGATCTACCTATGCAAGTTATATCATAAGAGTGTTCCAAGAAAGTGAAATTAAATCAAATGAAGCCGAAAGTTTGTAAATAGTATCTTCTGTATCTCACAGAAGACATGACGTTTGTGTCAGATAAATCAAAACAACAAGACAGAAAACAAGACGAGTTTTATGAATCATATTCAAATGTTGTCAATTGTCCAAGGGAATGTTTACTCGTCCTAAAGGGCCTGTACCATCGATCAAAAATTTCGCGGCCTCCCCCGGCGAAATTTTTGATCGATGGCCTGTACTAAAGAAAAAACATTTACTTACCTATCTATGTATAAAATAAAGATCATCGATCGTTAATCACAAGAATGTAGGAGATAATCAAAATATTAAATTTAAAAATTCTTTATAAAAATAATATACAGTAAATGTACACTTACAACACAACGTACAAAGAGGTCAACTTATAAAAATTATACACTGACAAGAAAATAAAGTGATACTTTTGATTTCTGTCGCTTCGGTATGTAGACTAAAGTAAAGAAGCGACGAAGAAACCTCTAGCCTGTTAGTTAGTTAGTTATTTTAGAGTTGGAGCAAAATCCGTCCCAAGCTTTTAGGCTCTAGCTAGATAATCTGACACTTTATAGTAAATCCATCACCGAACGAGGTCCATCCATAGAATCCATAGAAGTAGTCTGGGTTGACTTCGATATTAACCTTCATGATAATAATACGAATTTTGTGCTATAATTGAGACATCTCCATCGCACATGCACCCCTACAATAACTGGCCAAAACAACTACACCAACCGAACCGTAAAGAGCTTATTTTAAAACACGCGACGTTTACGATACTAAAACAAATGTCTTTTTCACTAAACTCTTGTCTGGGAGCAATAAACCCGGCCAAAACGCTGAAGATGTCACTGCTGTGACAGCTTGATTAACGACACTATGTGATGACACCCTTGGAACTATCGCTTAGCGGTATCCTTTTCGGGCTGATAAATTGGAAGGTGGATTCCGTTCAAGTATAAGTTGAACTGTTTGTAATCTTTGTGGCTTTGTTTACTTTTGGTAAAGTTGGGGATTTTAATTATGGTTATTAGCAAACGTTAAGAAAAAATATAGAAAAATGAAGCTAATATTAATTTAAATTATTACTTGCTTATGCGATAGCTATGTTTGTTATGCTGTTTGCTTTTTTTTAGGTATTACTTCCCATAGATATTGTAACATACTTACTGTATGTTTCTTCCTAATTAAATGCCTGCCACTCGTTACTGTTGTATCCGCATAAAATTTAATAACAATTTATGTTTTATAGAGTCAGCTGGAACCTTAACATAAGGAAGGACTGCAGGCAGATGCTGGATGTGGCAAGCCGAAGACAGGGCGCGGGCGCTGCTATGGCGCTTATTAGGGGAGGCCTATGCCCTATCCATTCTAATATTATACATTATAAAGTAACTCTGTCTGTCTGTTACTTTTTCTCGCCTGACGACTGAACGGATCTTAATAAAATCTGGCGGAGGTAAAGGTATCCCGGGGATGGGCATAGACTAGTTGAAATGCGCGTGCAAAACCGCAGGCAGGAACTAGAGGTAGTAAACCATATTCAGTGGTGTACAAAAACAGAAATCACCCCCAACATCTGCATTATCTGCATTCATTACAGGGACTTGCTATGCGCCCGGCATTTACCAGATTGTCCGATGTGACAGCAATGTCGGCATATCGGGAATTCGACGATCGTGATCGGTATGCCGACTATCGGTGCTATTGGCCGAAACTGTATGCGGATCACGTACTTTGGTTACATTTACCTAAGGGCTACGAGCTGTGTGATTGATTTTTGCTTTCCCTCTATGAATCGGAGTTGAGTGCCTAAATGTAAGCCACTAATACCTTAGATACACTAAAATAGATGGCATTTTAGGATCAGAAAAAAATTCAAGAGCGCAGTTTCAGTTTTTGTCTATGGTTTTGGGTTAAACCACACACTTCGATCTCAAAAATCCACCCTTTGTAAGTCCCTAATGTGTAATAAAAATAAAAAGGTAGGTATTAGGATCTTCTACCAACCTGAAATAACCTATAGGTATAAAATCGATACAAAATTCATCGAACACGAAAAAAACAAAAACGAACAAGTTTTCCTAAACCTACTCCTAAACATCATCATCGGATTTCGAAAGACGAATCAAATAGAAGCCAACCAGCTACTTTAACTTTAAATTTCACAACTTTTTTTACTAAAAGCGAGCTGTTTCTGCCTTAACATTTCAGTTTCACAAGTTTACAAACGAATACTAAAACGCGAAGTCAATTAAAAAGTAACTATAAACCGACATTCATTTAGTCCGGTAAAGTCGCAAAAACAAACAATCGCAGCTCAAAGCACTGGAAATAGACACATCTGAAACCCTTTCATGTCGGCAGCCCACGCGACACCCGTCTCCGAAGATCAACATTATAATTAACACGGCAGTTACAAAGAAACCATCGGAAGACTTTAAAGGTAAGAAAGAGAATTGGAAAGTTTACAAATTCACGCAGGTTTTAATACGAGTATCTGTCGCTTCAGTTACAAAAGCGGCATGAGCGTTGCTAGCAGATCAAGTATTTAGTTGACTTTTTAACCGACTTCAAAAAAGGAGGAGTTTCTCAATTGGATTGCTTTTTTTATGTTTGTTACCTCAAAACTTTTGACTGGGTGGTCCGATTTTCATGATTTTTTTTATTGAAAGCTGCGTGTTTCCCGTGTGGTCCCATTTGGGCCCATTTGGGCCCAGATCTGACAATGGGATTCATAAAAATCCATGAAAAAACTATACAAATTTAAGTCAGTTTTTAAAACAAAATTAATTATTGATTGACTAGGCAAATAAAAAACAAAATATATCTAAGCGCTGTTACACACAGACTGCATGTCCCAAATACACGGACAGCAAGTTGCCGACTGCAAGGTTTCGACGGCGTCAACGACTGCCGTTCACAACTGTAGGCGATTGCAGCCGACTGGACGGCAAGGTTCCACTCACAGATATCAGAAACTAATGTTCCACTGTAGCCGACTAGCAGTCGCCTGCAGTCGACGGCAGTTAAAGACTGCCGTCGACAACTGTAGGCGATTGCAGCCGACTGGACGGCATGTTGTTGACTGCAAGGTTCAACTGCAGCCGACTGCCAGTTGGCTGCAGGCGACGGCAGTCGACGACTGCCGTGCCGCGCCGCCGTTGTCCGTGTATAACAGTGAGTCGTGAGGCCGTGATAAAATACCTCGTCTAAAGTAGATACATTTGCTGATACTTATACTGCAAAATGCTGAGCTAGGGTCCCTTTTTAGCCAATGTATTGTTAGATTTAAGTACTTATTCGTTTATACATCCTTTTAATTATTGTACTAATTAATAGGATACTATCCTGCCACTCGCGGCTTCTCATGAGTTCTTTGGAATAACAGTAGGCTATGTATTGTATATATTATGTTAATCCTAGTATCTATCTAATCTATATATCTAGGTATTCAGTACTTTTGCGCTGTCTCCTGTCAAACATCTTCACAAGACAACTTTTACTCTTATAATTTAAGTAAGATAATAAGCACACAGCATCCTAACTACCTACCTACTAAAACTAAATAAGTTTTAAGTATTTCAGATACTTTTTATGGTATGTTATGTACGTCAATATAACCCAGACAAAAATCATAATTATCATAATATTCCAATGGTACGCTATACTTCTCTAATTATTACGCACACTATTTTTAGAACATCAGTCACAGATTAACTAATAATTATTAGTGACTGCGACCGTCATGTTCGGCTAACATCAAAGCCATCTCTATCTTTGATCTAGGCGTAAATTATCAGTATAAAAATATTTGCAGGCTGAAGATTGGTATATAAATCTGATAAAAACTATTAACTTGTTATCTAAAGATCTATATTTATATCCTCATGGAACCACAAACCTAGCAAAGTAGGTTATGTACCTATGTTTTATTTCGTAAAATTTCTATATATACTAAAATGACGCTGAAAAAAACATTTTTAAGCTATTACATAGCTTCTATCGCGGGCCTTGAGCGCGGGGAGCGAATCCAGAAATTCCGTAACGAAAAAACCTCACGCTCCCCACTCCGCCGGGCAAGGAGTGTCGTGCATCGTCTAACGTCGTTTCAGTTCGGCAGTCTTCGACACGGCGTTGTGTGCGTGCGATTAGACGTATTGTACGACTCTACGAAACTCGCACGAATTTTTATTTATTTAATAATAGAAAAATTTGTTTTCTTATCGGTCACCACGCTCAAAAAGTGTAACTTGAATTAATATCAAAGAAAAAGCAATACTGCATGAATAAAATAAATAAATAAAATTATAATTGCATAAGTTGATACAAAATGCTATGTAATAGCTTTACCGCGGCAGTCCCCGAGTGCCACACGTCTTTTTTATTTTTATTTTATTTTGTTTACATTTCAGAAAAAACTCGTTATTAATATATATTTCAAGTTAAATTTGTGGTCAAAATTATGTCCATGATAAAATCCTTTATAATGTATAATATTATAAATGCGAAAGTTTGTATGGATGTATGATGGGTGGATGGATGTTTGTTACCTCTTCAGGCCAAAACTACTGAACGGATCTGACTGAAATTTAGCACGCAGGTAATTCTTATCCCGGAATCAAACATAGGCTACTTTTTATCCCATAAATCAGTTCCCGTGGGATAAAAATCCTTAATCATCTCTCCTTCAAACGTTTCCATAAGAACAACGCGTCCGAAGCCGCGGGGTGCAGCTAGTCCTTCAAACAGGGTACTATTGCCGCTGGTTGGTGTTCTTTTTGATAAATTATGTTTATTATTAATAAATATAAGTATAATTATTAATAAAGGTATATATATTAATATTATAGGTATATTTATTAATAATTTATCAAAAAGGAACACCAACAGCGTCGCGACATTCGTTTAAGTCCTATGGAAAATTCAAAAATCTAATCTAACAGGTAGACAGTCACTATTCCCATACAGCAGTTAACAGAACATTTGCAAGGTATCCTGCCTTGTGGGCAATAAATTCGCATGTTTACATGTCTGCCTGTCTATAAGCATTAACCACGAGCTCTGAGAGCCACTGAGCAATATGTTTTTCACAGCCCATCCACTGTCACATTAAAAACGATAAGCGAATCCAGTACAGCAATGTTTATTATGAATGGCAGAATCTTTGGCAGACTACTATAATTATCGCTTATTAAGAGGTGCCATTTTAAGATAAGATAAAAGATAAAATTTGTTTATTTTACCCAATAGGTACATGACAAAAAGAGTGGTACAATACATAAATTAACAATTTTAGATATAGAGTTTTGAATAAATCACGTTTATTTCTTGAAAAAGTTTAACCAGAAATCAGTAAACACGAAAAAAATCTCCAAGTAAAATTCGACAATTTATCAAAAAGCCTATATGCGACCACCCTTTACCCGATAAAAATAAAATTTTACTTATCAGGTATATGTTGCAATTATTTCCACCACGTTATTGGATAATATAACCTAATTAGAAAGAAGGAATTAGAAAGGATGCAAAGTCCATGTCACTACAAACTGAAGCCCATAACTGCACTGAAGATAGGGTATAATAAAAACAATAAAAATATTTATTTACAGAGATCGGTTTACAAAGATAGTCTTTTCTCATTAGTCTTTTATTTGTGATAATAATTTTATGGTCAAAGATAATGACACGACAATTAGACACGAGGGCTCAACTTTTAACCGACCTCAAAAAAGGAGGAGGTTCTCAATTCGACCGTATTTTTTTATGTTTGTTACCTCTTAACTTTTGACTGGGTAGTCCGATTTTCATGATTCTTTTTTATATGAAAGCTGGTGCTTCCCGTGTGGTCCAATTTGGTCCAGTTCTGACAATGGGCTCCATGAAAAAAACTATACATATAATTGTACAAACATCAGTCAAAAAAATCAATTATGTTGAGCCTGTTTGTTGTTTAACAAATTATCTCTCGTATTCTCAACCAGTAAAACTGAGTAACAGTTCACTTGTGGTTGTATCTGTAGTGTAGTACCAGAGCAGCCCAATCCGTCACTGCCACTCTATAAATTCCTTAGCAACGATCAACACACAACTCAATACGCCAGTTAATCTAATTGCATTACTCAATCTATGTTCTATATCTAGGAATTTTATAATTAACTAAATGTATGTAAATATATCCTAGGTTACTAACAGATTTCTAACCACTTGTTCGTTTGTTTGTGATAATTTGCCAGAGGATTCTAGAGTTGGGTTGTAATTTTGATATATTTTTAACGTGTGTTTAACCGTCTTCAAAAAAGGAAGGTGCATGTTCGTCAATATCTTTATCTATTATAAACCGCGTACTTTCCTCAGCACGGGAAAGTGATCAATGTTTCCCCTGTAGGTGAAGCTAAGGTCTTGTTTACAGAGACGCGAGGCGTGCAGCGGGGCCCGAACTAAATTCAAACATATGGCGTTGGTAGAGTGTGTTTACGGAGATGCATTTTTAGACGCGTTTGATTGATTTAACGCGACGGGATCGCACGCGGCTTGCACCGCCACTCTGCACGCCCCGCCATCCATAAACATCACCGTACATTGCGATATGTTTATGGTTACGGGGCCGCTGCATGCATCGCTGCACGCGGCCCCACGACTTTACGGAAACAAGGCCTTACGCCGGCACTGGAGTCCGTATGAAGTACTAGAGAGTTTCGACTCCTTCGTCACTTGACATCGTGGTCTACATGGTTATCTCATTCCCGTACTGAGAGAAGGACGCGGGTTCAAGTACCGTCTAAGTCGAACATTTTTTTTTAATTTTTTAGAAATATAGACCTATGTATAGTGTAATCTTTAATAACCTTAGAAATTATAGATCGATTTTTAAAATACTTCGCTATTATATCGCATAGACAATAATCCAGAGGTAATAAGATACCATAAAATTGTATTCCCGAGGGATAAGTGTCCTGCCAAACTCAAAAAACGGTAAAAAAATAAACATCAAAAAATATGAAGTCGGTTTTTTTTCAAAACAATTGAATTATTTACTAATACTGAAGAGTATATCTAATCGGTATATATCTAAACCTAAAACCAACAACGTAGCAAAGCGGTGACATAAAAACAAACCAAATTTTTATCATATTGGTTCGCTCCAGGAAAACCCAATGGAAATGTTGGAAAACATGTTATTATGTAAAATTGCCGTCTGCTGTCCGTGAGACAGACATAGCCATTATATCATTACATCGCCCTATCATCTAGCTCCAATCAGGGCTTATTCATCATACATAAAGCCAAATGATCACCAAAAGGCCCAGGTTTTTATTTTAACCCTTAACGCAAAAAGATGGGTGTTATTACTTTAAAATGTCTGCGAGTCTGTGTATGGTCTGCATCGAAGCTCCCAATAGGATGATTGTTTGAAAGTTGGCTTGATTGGCAGTGTTCTTAGATAAGTTTGGTGAAAATTGGTGCAGTCCTTTTAAGGATAAGATGGATCCAATGTAAAAACTAAGGTGTCTCAGATTTTTAACCGATTGCGCGAATTGGCTGCGTGGTGCTGGCTTAGAATTTGCACCACCCCATCTCTTCCCGTGGGTGTCGTAAGAAGCGACTAAGGGATATCAACCGGGGGCGAGCAGCAGCGCCCCCTGCAGAACAATTCTACCACCGAACTGCGATCCCCAACCCGCATGCCCAGCGTGGGGATTATAGGCATTACCCCCCATTAGATAAACGCCAACAAGGCGCTTATCATGGGGAAGCCCGCGTCCAGCAGTGGACCTATGCACTATTTTTGACGTTGATGTTGAGCCGCGAGATGGGATAATTGCTATTAAAAAACGTGAGATATCATGAATCGTTCGCATAGTCATTGCGGCAGTACCTTACCTGCTTATTAATTTCAAGATTATAAACCTTAAACACATGTCGTCTATTTTCAAGATAATTTTGTCTCCCATCATAGACAGGTGATTAAACTTCCTAGAACTAATTGAATCACGTGGCAACCCTAATTCATCCGGTAATTTCGAACGGGGCGACACGAGACGAGCTAAATAAAGTGGCTTGTAAACCCATTATTGGGTGTTTTACCCTACGTTTTATCTTTATAGCCCTTTGAGGGTTAGACAAATGATTAAAGTACACATGTACTTAGTTTAAAATTAATAATTGATGGCAATTATAGGAACGGGTTGAGAATATAGGGGTGAATTTCAATTTTTAATCCTTTGTTCTTCATAGTTAATAATCTAGGGTTAATTACTTTTAGGACTCCCTAGGGGTAAAAATTGTACCCTGTCCGTATGTCTGTCCGTCCGTGCTGCATTTCAAGAACCGTAAAAAGTAGCAAGTTTAAATTTTCGCAGAATGTATATTTTTTATGCCGCTATAACAAGAAATAATAACAACTAAATAAATTTTAAAATGAGGGGGCTCTATTAAAACTTTTTTAGCTTTATGTTTGTCAAGGCTGTATCTCATGAACCGTAAAAGGCGTTGCTACTTTGAGTGTTGCTAACAGGGCGCAAGTTAGGTACCCCCTTTGTTTAGCATGTTCGATTTATTACCAAGCTGACATGTTTTAATTATATTGCAATTATATACAACGAAATTAGATAACTTTGATTGTATAAAATAAATACTGACAGGAACTATGATATTCTTTCAGTGACACAACCGTAGTTTGCACACGTGCGGCGCCTACGGTAATGAAATTCAAACCCGATAATAAATTAGATAATTTCGATTATATAAAATAAAAGCAGCCTCTCGCGGTTTCACCCGCGCAGTTCCCGTTCCCGTGGGATTCCGGGATAAAATGTAGCCTATGTCACTCCCTGAAAAGTAAGCGTTTGAATGCTGTTTTTTTTTTTAAATCGGTCCAGTAGTTTTGGAACCTATTCAATACAAACAATCAAATCTTTTCCCTTTATAATATTATTAGTTTAGAAAAGCTGAACTATGATATTCTTCAGTAACACAACCGTAGTTTGCACACGTGCGGCGCCTACGGTTCACCTACGGTAGCAAACGCGCTCTCATTTGGACGTGTCTCGACTAGAGATTCAGGAAGTTATTATCATCAACATGCTTTCTTAAGTAGAAATAACTAATGCAGAATAGTTTCATTACTTTTCCTGGCTACTTTGATCTGTTTAAGAAAACCACTTTAGTTGACATCTTATTTCAGTATGGGATTTGCTTAGTTGTCCGCGCGATATTGACACTCGCACGGTTGAGTTGAGCGTCAATATCGCGCGGAAGCCTGTATTGGTCCACAGCTGGACGGTCATCCACGTAACACTTTTGTATTTTCTTGTGGATTGGTTTACTCTTTGGATATATAATTCGCCTCACGATTTCTTGCCTTGTTGATTTTTATGTAACTATTAAAACTCTAAAATAAGCCTAAACAGCATCTTCACATTGCATTATCTCAGTTGAAGTACAAGGTGGCCGTATGCATGTAAACTAGTTAGTAAATCCTATATCCTATATATCATAATTTGATTATGTATTTTGAACTGAAAACAGACTTCAAATTCTTTAACATTTACACTATTCTTTTAATTTCCGAGACACATATTTTATACTAAGTAACTCTCGGAAATATTTTTTATGTTATTTAGGGTTAAATCCC
The DNA here is from genome assembly GCA_955876795.1 of Eupithecia tripunctaria. Taxonomy (NCBI): domain Eukaryota; kingdom Metazoa; phylum Arthropoda; class Insecta; order Lepidoptera; family Geometridae; genus Eupithecia; species Eupithecia tripunctaria. Next base: position 10,566,301 of record OY041618.1, read on the forward strand.
AGTAAAACAGCAAAAAATCATTCAATTCGATTCACAATTGACGGAGTTATCAACACACATAGGTACTTAAAAAAATATACCGCCGAATATAGAAGATCCTCCCTTTTTAAAGTCGGTTAAAAAAGAGCCACAAGAATCATTAGAAATTCAAGCTTCAATTAAAACTCCATAAAGAAATTCGTAAGAAATTAAAAGCTTTAGGATAATTCAAAGAAAGCATGTAACTTATTCAATCCGTGTCGCGTAGAGGAAGTGGCCGTCACGTAGCAGACGGAATTAAATATCAATGTATTTGTGTCCCACAACAATCATGGCGGGTAGGATGGACTGTCTCATTTTACATTTAACTCATATTTCAGGTGTTAATTGTAAGTCTTAAGTTTTACAAAGTCTAGCTTTTAAACCGGGGGGAAAGTTAAAAGCGTTATTTTGTAACTTTGTTTGTAATTTCGAACTTTTTCGAAAGGAAAGGTTATATAAACAACTTATTCCTAAGCAGCCGCTTTTAAACCGAGGAAAAAGTTAACGCATTCACTGCCCAGTCGGTGGCAAGTGTCCGATATGCGTCTTGGGTCATAGTCATTAGTAAACGCGATATTCCTGTTTATTTTGAAAACAATACAAATCTGATTCCAAACTTTTAAGAAATCAATCTCAACTCAGCCTGTATCTGTCCTGACCAGTGTTCACTGCTGGACGCAGGCCTCCCCCTGATAAGCGGCTCATTGGCGTTTATATAAGCTTCGGTGGATATCTCTTAGTCGCCTCTTACGACACCCGCGGGAAGAGTTGCAGTGGTACTTATTCTAAGCCAGCTACAGAGATAAAATTAAGAAATCTGTTAGCGTTAAATTTGACAAGGGCCCGAAAACGATTGTTGGCATAAACTATACTTTATATACCTACTTACCTAAAGAGCTCCACCTAAGAACTGCAGAGGCTGGGCAGTGAATACGTTATATACGTGAGGTGGTAGAGTTTCTGATTAGGATGATCGTCACACAACTCTACGCATTATTTAACAATAGAAAGGAATCGATGAATGGTTCCTGTGTAAAGATTTTATTACAGGTGGCATTGTGCATTTTATTATCAGTTGTTTGAAGAATGTTCCTTGAATTGTAATAATAATAAAAATTGTTTCTTTAAGTAGGAAAATATTAGAAACAATTATATGAAAAAATTAAGTGTAAGTGAAAAAGAGAGTTGTAGTAGGTACAGAGAAGTGTTTAATATGTCAGCAAAGTTAGATGTAAAACGTTTGTAATAAGAAAACAACAACGAAACAAACTAAAATTTACACGTTTGGCGTCGACTTTTCCTAACAATTTATAATTCAATTTAAATCAAATTTACTATTCAATTTCACCTATTGAAAAGCTCTCTTATCTTAGTATAAAAACTATCGTAGTTTGACGATTATTACGGCTCTCAATTCATCACGGATCTGGGTGACACTGATGAATTGACTAGTAATGTAAATTGTGCATTAATAGAGACAGTGTGACTCTATTTAAGTTTTGAATAATTATTATTACCGTTTAATAAAAGCCATCACATCAAAAGCGCTGAACCAAGATATCAAAGACATCCAAATCTTTTGTTGTCTTCTATTATGTTGAACAAAATATTGAATGACCTCGCTTAAAATATCTCAGACGAAGAAGTTGTGAGGGGAAGCAATAAATCTAATTAATTAGTCAATTTAGTTTTCTGAAAAGTTTGATTGGAAATTCTTGGCGAAGATTAAGATTCTGTGGAATACAGTCTTGGAAAGTTTGAGATGAAAGCGTAAGAGAAAATATGGAAAAGTACTCGAACTTTGTAGAAGTATCAGTAGCACTTGACTTATTACATCACACTAATATCATAAATGCGAAAGTTTGTATGGATGTATGGATGGATATTTGTTACTTCTTCAAGCCAAAAAAAACCAAGTCATAACTAAAGAAATATTTCAAGGTTCCTTACCAAAGCAAAAACCGAAGAAAAAAAATTGTGCCTGAGTTTAATAGCAAAATGTGGCATCAACACGTCCATTTAAAAAAAAATTAACTATCGAGAAATCTTTTACCAATCGTGTTTTTAACTTAAAAGCACTAGAAATGATGCCGGCCTGTTCATAACGAGCGAAATAAAAAAGATGACACTATTTTTAGAGCGGTCAACTTAGTTTAGTTTAGTTATGGCGACATCTATACTAATATAATAAAGAGGAAATATTTGATTGTTTGTTTGTATGGAATAGGCTTCGAAAGTACTGGGCTATTTTATCCCGGAATTCTCACGGGAACAGAAACTACGCGGGCTAAACCGCGAGGCGCTTCTAGTCTGAAATAATCTGAATCGGCTCTACTATCTATTTATACAGCCTGTGATCACCCACGGCTGGTAGAGACTTGGTCCCTAATTCCTCTAAATTAGTCTTCTCCATAACAATTTCGTCACAAAATGAAACATTTTAGCATTTTACATTTGATGAACGAAACTCAGTACGACATTTATCTGTGAATAAAGTAATGGCACAGTTTAGATTTATAGAATTTAATTCTTGATATTTTTTTTCTTTTTACTTTCATTTTAGGGGACGGCAACATCTTTAACGTGTCAAAAGTCAAGATTAAAACGATTATTTTAATCTCTTCGTGCAAAGCGTACGCACACACTATTTAGAGTTTCTTTCTTTGCCAAAGTGATGTAAATGACTAGTTAGCAAATGTAGTGATTTAAGTCCAACAAACATAAAAAACACAGGAGCAAACAAAACTGAGGTAACCCTACTCGTCGCCACCTATTTTGTCTTATAGAGGTACAAGGGAAAATAGGTGTATGAAGTCGGTTTATAATTTTTTTATACCTACAAAATCAATTATTTAGTAAAATAAACTTCTTACCTTTTCACAAACTTTCAAGCACGTGCCCGTTGCTAGCGCGCAACATGCCGATATATCTGGAACAATATTTAAGATTAAAAAAAACAGAGATAGTCTGTAGGTATATATTTAAACAAAGGCAGAATAACTAGGCTGTTAAGGATAATCCAGCGCTGTAATATTATTATTTAAGTTTTTGGTTATTCTAAATAACATTATGGCCCGAACGATGTAAATTTGTCAAAAAAACTAGGTCTAGATCTCAGTAATCACGGGATCCCCGTGGTAAAAAACAAGAATTACATAAGATTCAATTTTTTTTCTCCGGTTCCTAGGTTCCTAGGTGCACTGTTTTGCCTGTTAAGTGCTACTTTACTTTGGTCTAGTCTAGATCTCAGGAACCCCGCGGTCTATACAAAAGAGTTTTGTTTTGATTCGTAAGTCATTACTAATTCTGTGGTTCCTAGGTTGGGTTTTTTCATAAGTGGTGTATTTTACTTGGAAATATACAAAAACATCATTTTTGCGCCTACGCTCTGTTCCAAAAACGTAGGCTCTGTCCCGCTCCTATGAACGTCAAATCCTGACCATCCTTTTCGCAAAATGTCGCGCAATGCAGGGCGCATTGCGCTTATGGGTAATTTCTAAAAAATCATATAATATGCCAAAAAATTTCGACTTCGACCGGATTCGAATCCGCGTCAATATTGTACGCCAACATACTACGGCAATATTGTATCCGTGGATAACAAATATACAGGTCAGTATAAGCATGGATAAACCATTGTCAATATATCCCGTAAGCCGAGCAGTAATAGAATCTGACTCCGGCACGAAGAATGGAATTACACTAAACAACGCGGTACAAGTTCAGGCTGTGTTCCCTAGATTAGCTGCCTGTTGCCTGTAAATCCTGAACGTAGGGTACAGACCTGTTCATCCATATGTTCAATGATAGTAGATAAAGTTTGCTGGAGAAAGTTAGCGGAGCGGGAAGCGTTTAGAGCGATTGCTTTGGTGGAAGAAAAGTCTGAATGATGAATGATTGATCTTGTTTTGAATGAAGAAGGGGGATTTAGTGAATTGATTGCGTTTAGAGCGATTGCTTTGGTGGAACAAAAGTCTGAATGATGAATGATTGATCTTGTTTTGAATGAAGAAGGGGGATTTAGTGAATTGATTGCGTTTAGAGCGATTGCTTTGGTGGAAGAAAAGTCTGAATGATGAATGATTGATCTTGTTTTGAATGAAGAAGGGGGATTTAGTGAATTGATTGCGTTTAGAGCGATTGCTTTGGTGGAAGAAAAGTCTGAATGATGAATGATTGATCTTGTTTTGAATGAAGAAGGGGGATTTAGTGAATTGATTGCGTTTAGAGCGATTGCTTTGGTGGAAGAAAAGTCTGAATGATGAATGATTGATCTTGTTTTGAATGAAGAAGGGGGATTTAGTGAATTGATTTAATGATTTGTACAAGTAGTTAAATACCAATCTTGGAATTACCAAACCTAATTTTGTTTTTTTTTATTTGTTTTAGTGTGAAATTGATAGGTTTTTCTGGGAATTACAAAAACGAAATTTGGGGATTGTTATTTTTTGATTGTCTGTGACAAATAGTAATTATAAATAATAAAACCGGCATCGTATCTTTATTTTTAATGCGGTACAAGAAAACATAAAAACTCTGCTTAAAAAGGGGCTAGTTGATGAAGTGCGTAATGACCAGCATTTTTTTTGTATTTATAACTTTATTAAAACTTCTAAAAAGCGCTTTACTCTTTCGCTTGTTGTCTACGTCAGAGCACAGCTGGCAACATAATGCTATAATAAAATAGCAGCGACAGTTACAGATGACGGCAACCCTTTGATGTATTCCACAGTCGCCGGGCTAATATCGCGCTTATTGCCTGAGAACGTACTTGGACTGATTTCATTAAATGTTCTTCATCTATGAGAATGAGCCACATCACACGCTTGGAAATAGGCTAGTGTCCCAAAAATTCTAATTTGTCCGTCAGTTACTTTATAAAAAGATATTTGGAGACGTATTTTTCTTTTGTAAATTAAACACAAAATAATGAAGCCAAAGTTCCGCGGGACGTTACACCGTTTTTAGCAAGGTGTGACTTCGCTAGCCCCCATTCCCAAACTTATTTTAACGCGCTTTATTTTTGTGTGTGTGTGTGTATGTGTGTACTGTGTTTGATAACAAAAGAAAAAAATTGTGTCCAATATCTTCTGATAATCAAACTGATGGACTAAACAAATGTGTTTTCTAGTACACTATTAGTTCATAATCTTTATGTAGTCAGCGACAAATTCCGCTGAATAAAGTCAGAGTTTTTAGATTTACAGTCTTTTAATATTTTATAAACATACTAAAAACCGACTTCTTTCCTTACTTTAACACTGTTTTTAAGTTCTGCGGGACTTCGAAACGACCATGTTCTATATGAATATCGACTTTTCAAAATCGGTCCATGATTCTTTTTTCAAAGTTGATTAAAATAAGCTAAGCTTCTACAGCTTTCTTTTTATTTATATATTGTTATATTTAAAAGTTTATCTTATAACCAGTTTATAAAGAAATAAAAATCATTCACGGAATTACAGGAAAGACGAGACCAAGTGTCAGAAAATATAGGATAATACGGCATTACCTATAACATGGCAGCTAGACCTATTTGCATATATTATTGCAGAGCCCTACCGTGCGACCCTTAATGGGCTTAATGGACCCTTATTTATTATTTGGTAAAAAACTCATAAAACAAAATCTAACAAAATGCATGACTCGTGTTTTCAATCACTAGGTTACACGAACTAGAATTCAAGACATGCTCGTAATTGCAATTCTAGTCAATCAACCACACCTTAAAAGGCAATTTCAATACCAAATCATAGGAAGTTAATCACTTTACTTGTAATACAGACCTTTACCCTTAGAACAGCGCAACTACCATAATTATTACCTGTATATAATCGCACCCGGTACAAATCTCTACCACTTTTCAACACGGTAAAGTGGTAATACCTAGTAAATAACTGATAATAAAGCTAAGGTTTATCGAGTGAATTATGCAAAATATGGTTAAACTGTTTATAATAAATGTATCTAGTTAATATAATGCAGGAAGTGCACTCAGTTTCTACTAAACAATTAACTTCGAGGTCGTTCTGGGTACAGAAACACCGGTAACTCAGCTCAAGGCATGAATGTCTTACTCAGAGCAAGAGATTTGCCAGGGGATGGACAAAAGTATCCTCCTGAGTATAACTAATTTCAGTGCGATTACTAATTTGTATTATACCTATACAAATGGACTCAGAAAACATCACACTAATATTATAAATGCGAAAGTATGTTAATTCACTATAATTCACTGCGATGCAGGAGGTTGCGGATTCGATTCCCGCCTCGGGACAAATGTGTGTACGATCTGCAGATATTTGTTCAGGGCGTTCTGGATGTGTTCTATGTATAATAAAAAAATATATATCTGTGTAGTGTATTGTATTATGTATATCAGTTATCTAGTACCCATAACACAAGCTCTGCTTAGCTTGGGGCTAGATAATGCTGTGTGTATTGTCAAACATTATTTATTTATTTATTTATGTATGAATGTATGGATGGATGGATGGATGTTTGTTACTTCTTCACGCCAAAACTACTAGACGGATCTGGCTGAAATTTTGCACACATGTAATTCTAATCCTGGAATAAAACATAGGCTACTTTTTATCCCATAAATCAGTTCCCGTGGGATGAAAATCACCTTTTAAAGTTTCCATAGGAGCAACGCGTGCGAAGCCGCGGGGCGCAGCTAGTATGACATAATATGAAGACAAAGAGAAGATGATAAGCTACCCCAACTCTTCCCCCGGGGTTCGTAAGAGGCGGCTAAGGTATATCCGTTGGGGGCGGGCAACAGCGCCCCCGCAGAACAATTCTGCGAAACCACCGAACTGCGATCCCCAACCCGCATGCCCAGCGTGAGGATTATAGGCAATAACCCCCATGATATAAAATCCAATAAGGCGCTTATCAGGGGGTCTGCGTCCAGCAGTGGATACTCGAAGGCTGTTGAGGTACATAAGATATGAATGTCCCAAATATCTTAAATCGTCTAAATGAGTTTCAGGGAACACATTTTAGATATGAACTCCACGACGACGCCCGCAAACTTCACTTATTATAACTGTTAGTATTATAAAGGATTGCAACATTTTTCCGAATGAAGGTCCATTTTAAATAATGAGTGCATTTTCGTTTAATGGTCATCAGTATTAACATATCTGATGGACGATAACTGCTGGCTATAGGCCTTCCCTAAATATCGCCAGAATTACTGGTCCTGCGCTACCCACACCCAAGGTTTTTCGGAAACTTTCAGTTAAATGGAATCTAAGGCGCTGCGCAAACGAAGACACTTTTTGTTGCCAACACGGCACACCGAACAATTTTTAAATGTGTTAAGTGGGAGTAACTGGACAAAGAGTGCTAACGTATGCGCGGGGATGATTTTATACTGGTTCTATGGAAATCAACTATTCATCGGTAACTTGTATTTGACACAAGACACAAAATTGTCCACGAACTGCCTAATTAGACAAAACGTGGACAAAACCTTCATAATTAAGTTGTAGACACGTCCCGGCGAGTTGGTGCGACACATCAGTGTAAGCTGCCGACTGCCGACAGTGTTTTGTCAAGCTACCGGCGGCGGTCGACGTTGTTGGTTTGATGGATGACTCTTTTTAAACGTACCTTGTGAATTGACATACGCCATGAAGACGGCCGTGAGGAAAAGCTTGGTCTTCAACCAGAGCTCCACCCGGCCGCCGCTCTTTAGGTACTCCAGCGGGCTCATGGCGACACATTTATTATCATATCTGTAAAAACAAAAATATGTCATCAAGGAGTCGGCAAGATAATTTAAAAATAAGGTCCTTAGGTATTCTAACTATGAAGTTAAGATTGTAATCTTTGAAAGGAAATTTCTCAAATGTTCATACACAAGCACTATTTTTACTAGGTAAAAAGGGGAAAAGTAAAGGATTTACAAAATATTCAATCGAATATATTCTCATTAGATGTATAAATGATAAAAAATAACCTATTTTGTGATGAGTTGAAAAGCCAGAGAGTATAGATAATAAAAAAACCTATTTAGATAATAAAATAACCTAATTAGAGAATATCACACTAATCACATCACACAATCACACTTATATTATAAATGCGAAAGTTTGTATGGATGGATGGATATTTATTAGCTCTTCATGCAAAAACTACTGAACGGATCAGGCTGAAATTTAAGTAACCCTAATCCTGGAATCAAACACAAGCTACTTTCCCACGGGATATAAATCACCTTTAATCGTTTCCATAGGATCAACGCGTGCAAAGCCGCGGGGCGCAGCTAATAAAATAACCTAATTTGTGATGATTTGAAAAGCCAGAACACGAAAGTGTGCCGTCAAAAAATATGAGTCGCATTATTACCTTAGACCTAAGCTCTACCTAGTACCTACTAATGAAATAACTGCAGACTTATGCTCAGTCATCTATATCTTAGCTTGATTTTTGCCATAGAAAACCGTCACTCAATCATAGACCGATGATGAGGAAGCTTTATGAAAGCTTCCTCATCATCGGTCTATGATTGAGTGCGGGCCTTAGACTGAGGCCCGTATTATGAAAGCTTCCTCAGTCATCGATATATCCTTGAGCAACGCTTTTCTATAGCATAAACGTCACTCAAGTATAGCTCTATGACTGAGCAAGCTTTCATAATACGGGCCAAGTAAACGTTCCGCGTTTATGATATGAAAAGTTGAAGATCGTTAAATTAAGGAATGAAAATTAAAAAGCATTTCTTCGGCGATGGTGGGGGCTATTAAAAACCTCTCGTTTTACCGATGCGGGCATGTAGAGATATTAATTTTATGGGGGTGATTCATTGTTAGATGTTATAGTGATAGTCTTAGGCCCTTATAAAAGCTTGCTCAGTTATCGATCTATACAGTGAGATACTTTTCTATGGCATAATCGTCTCTCAAGCATATATAATATGATTGAGCGAGCTTTGATAATACTCTTAGCGCGGGTGGTAAAGACTCAAAAAATCTAACCTGCCAAAATTGCGTATACAACAAATTGTTGAAATGATTTTGCCTTTCTCTAAAAGTTTTTGTTTTTTAATGTTTAAGCACCTTTTTATAGTTTTAAGAATACTTTGTTTTTATATGATGGCTAAATAAACTACCTACCTATTTTTATTTCTTATTTGCGAAGTACGTTACCTATTACCATTTATTTACAATAGACTTTCGGAGACTGGACATTCAGGGAATAGACTGAACCGTAATATACTACCCATGGCAGTAGCAAAAGATATAATTATGTCTTATTGTAATAATTATTGGGATGGTCAGTAAATCCCGAATGTAAATTCATATAGGTTAATTTTTTACCCATAAGGAGGTAGAGAAATAATCTTAAATTACCTACTATAAGGATTACATCCGACAGAGAACCCAAGGTATCGACATAGCTGAAAGAATTAACAGGCCCGTGTGCTAATATCCCGTGTGTAATTGCAGTACGACTAAAAGTGTTAGTTCACCATAATTCCACGACTCTTCTCTTTTTGAACAGACTCTACCAAGAACATGCTTGTGAAGGAACCCATACCCAATAACCCTAGAGCTCCCAAAAAGTTAGTGCTACAAGTTGTCCAATTCATTGGCACTTGTACGCGAAACTTTTCGAACAAATCACACGCGAGTTTAACGTTTTATTTCACTCTGCGGAGCCAAGTTTTGAACTTGGAACTGTTGAAGTTTCACTTTGCTTTTACCGAGGAGGTTTTACAACCTTTTACTAAACATTCGAAAATTAAAAGATTAATAAAAACAAAATAAAGTTTTATGCGCGCCGCGCGCAGCTGAGGCGATGTCTGTGGTTTTATAAAGCGGAATCAAAAAACTCATAGAACCATAGAATAACTATAATAGAAAAGACTCTACTTAACTTGTTCTGCCGATATATTGCTAAAAAAAAAATTAAAAACCTCAGCGTGTTTCATAGTTTACAATCGTAGAAAGACGCTGCGTACAAATGGAATTTTCATTAAGAATTTCATTAAGGAGCAGGGATTTTGTTTCAATTTGTTATCTAGTACCCATAACACAAGCTCTGCTTAGGTTGGGGCTTGACAATGCTGTGTGAATTGTCCAACATTATTATTATTATCATATTATTACTATTAAAGGAAAGTTCTAAAAAAGGTGTATTGGAATCTGAATGACTCAAGCTACACCGCATTTATTAAATAGGTACCTACTTATTATTTGCTTCTGCCCGAGTCATCGTCTTCGTTTTTTTTTCGGGATAAAAAGGAGTCTATATCCAGGTATAGTCAGCAAAAATTGCTCCTTACCACCACTAGGGTGATTTTTCTGTGAAGTGAATAGTTGCCAACCCCGGCTTGCTCGATATCTTTTGTTTTTAATGCAAAGCAAAATAGTTTCAAACTGGATAGGCGGCGTTACGTTTGTAAGTAGTGTAAACTAAGTATGCCAAATTTCAGCCAGTCCTTTCATTATGTATAGTTTGGACGTGAAGAAGTAAATAATTATCCAAAGTTTTTCATTTATAATATTCCTCAACCTCAACCTCAACAGCCTGTATTAGTCCACTGTTGGACGCAGGCAGACCTCCCCCTGAAGCGCGCCTTATTGGCGTTTCACATAGGATAGGGGGCTAATGCCCATAATCCCAAAGCTGGGCATGCGGGTTGGTTGGGGATCGCAGTTCGGTGGTAGAACTGTTCTACAGGGGGCGCTGCTGCCCGCCCCCCGGTGAATATCCCTCAGTCGCCTCTTACAACACCCACGGGAAGAGTTAGGGTGGTGCAAATTCTAAGCACCACACACACTGCTATAATGTTCTGGATTCTATGAAATAAAATGTAACTATGTAGTCTCCTAGAGAAGACAAATTACCTTCTATTAAGTACCCGCTCGTAGCTTCGTAGCACCTGGGGTTACTATACTAATGAAAAATCGCTACGCGCGTAGCGACGCGACTCTGCGGATTTTTATTCACGACAATAAATATTTCAAACCATATTTTTAACCAACTTCAAAAAAGGAGGAGGAGGTTCTCGATTCGACTGTTTTTTATGTTTGTTACTTCAGGATGGTCCGATTTTTATGATTCATTTTTTTATATGAAAGCTGGTGCTTCCCGTATGGTCCCATTTTAATTTTGTTCACTTCTGACAATGGGATCCATGAAAATTCATAAATAAACTATAAAAAAATAAGTCGGTTTATAGTTTTTTAAAACAAAATTATTTTTTGTTAGAAACTTCCGGCGTGCGGCAATGTGGCTTTAGGGGTGGCTTTTGTCCGGCTTCAACAAGCTGAACAATAAGCTCACGGTCACAGATTCAGATTCAGATTTAGATTTATTTATTGATATAAGATATACATGTCAAAATGGTATAGTATATACATAATTGGGTACACAACAGATTAAATTAAATAACCTACACAATTAAAGTAAACACTACAGTCAAATAACAAATTAATAATATAAAAATACATACATTCACTCAGTTGTTTGGCTGAGATGATAATGATGAGGAAATTTTTGTTTGTTAAGTTAAATTGAAATCGTATAGGTAGGTACGAGTACCTACTTACTTAGTTTCCGTGATGGTAGTTTAAACATAATGGAATTCACTTTCGTTGTTATGCCTAAGAAACCGACCGTAAATCACAATAATAATATTAATGCGAAAGTTTGGATGGATGGATGTTTGTTAGGTACATCTTCACGCCAGAACTACTGAACGGATCAGCCTGAAGTTTGCATACAGTTAGTAGATAAAACTAAAATAAAATACTTATACATGGGCTGCTATTTATCCCACAAATGAGTACCCATGGGATAGAATTATGGAAATGTTTAATGGTAAGTAGGTTGTTTAAATTTCCCATGGAAATGTTTAATGTTTAGTGTACGAGTATAAAGGTAAGGTTTTCATAGAAAAGTACAGTGGCGTTCGTTGTTAGTTGAGCTGGTACGTTTGAAATCTAATGAATACAGAATTATTTTCAAACTACAATTTTTCTTTATGTACGAATGTTTTGTATGTACAACATGACATGTCGTCATAGTGATGTATTATCTTTTGATACTAATAAGTTTCTTAGTAATACTTTTTTGACTAAGGATACAATGTACCTAAGCAAAAAAAACAAACGGAATATTGCGAATTTGTTAGCATATAATACCTAATGTAACCATTATAATATAGTTACCTGATGAGCCTGTCTATGTAGTTAGTAGCAGTACTAATTTAAACTGACTTTAAACTGACCATATCGACAACGGGAAAGCAAAATTCATTTCATATAGTTCATCAGAATATACAAAGCTTACCCAGCAAAATCCTAGAATTAGAATTATTTTTGAATTATTTAAACCGACAGTGAATATCTTGCTATCCGTTTTATAATGACAAAAAAATTTATCAAAAAAAAAAAGACGTGTGGCACTCGGGGACTGCCGCGGTAAAGCTATTGCAATGCCATCTAGAGGCGAGTTGCTGAACTAAAGAGACAAACGTCAAGGTTTTTTCGTTACGGAATTTCTGGATTCGGTCCCCGCGCTCAAGGCCCGCGATAGAAGCTATGCAATAGCTTAAAAAACTGATTTTGTAAGGTTTGAAACTGGGTGGTCAGTTCAAGATCTTTCGATTTACAAATTAAAACAATAATTTAAATCTACTTATGGGTACTTACTTATTGTTCATTAAGTAGATTTAACTTAAACTTGTACCTACATAAATTTTCCTACATCTCTAAGTTATTTCAGTCTATTCATCTCACACACTTCAAAGTGAACTCCGGACATAATTATCTTATCGTTATAGTGTGTGTTTAACCTAATATTTCCTCTTCATTTGACGAAACGACATCTTAAACGAATCGTGTAAGAATAATGAAACAAAAAGTAAGATAGTTCTGAAAAAACTAAAAACCTACTACTCTGAATTAATTACTACATATTTTATAATCACACATGCATGTCTTTAGTCTTTTGAAACAAAAAGTAAGATAGTTCTGAAAAAACTAAAAACCTACTACTCTGAATTACTACATATTTTATAATCATTAATCACACATGCATGTTTTGGGGGACAAATATTAATTTCTCGGGTTTTTTGTAATGGACGCACTAAAGTTTTATTCTCTTTACAAAATCAAAACATTATTTTTCTAATCAGTTTCAATAGCCGAAGAAACCGGTGAAAACATACATTAGAAAAACATATATACCTACAGCAGAATATAGAACGTCCTCCTTTTTCGAAGTCGGTAAAAAAATTGCAAACACCTAAATCTATAAGAACAATTTTTTGTGTACTTACCCCTATTAAAATGTCATCCTGAAGCACATTTTTTCCCAGCACTAAATTTTCGCACGACACAAACTCACTTCGTTTCGCGCGCTTTTTCAGGGAACAGTCGCGCACAACCTTGCTCGCGCCAAATTCACGCGTTACTAAATAGACCGGCATAAATTCATTCAACTCCAGCCGTTGCGTCTACCATCCTTTTCACTCATACCGCTGAATGTGTGCACCCGTCTCTCTCGCACGCATCCGCCTGATGTACCCTATTGAGCTCGTTAGTCATTAATTAATTCTGCATAAGAAAATTAGTTTTAATTTAAACGGTGCACAGATGGACCCAGCTACTGGAATTCTGATAAGTTTTGTGACAAAAAGATAAATGAAATGTTTTTGTTATAATTTTAAAGTTTTTGACGCACACAATCTGGTTTGTAGTCGTTAATTAGATAGGATAATCTGGTTTGTATTCGTTAATTAGATGGGTCAATCAATCAATTAGGAGCTAACTTCAGTTTCAGTTAAGTTTTTAAACTTAGCGACTCCTGTGTATACCTACTTATGTGCCTTGCACCCACACTTGCACCATATATTTAGTAGAGTACCCCTGTGTATACCTACATAAGTGATTTGCGTCGTATATTTAGTAGGCCCTATCCTATAATACCCTCTTCCATTTTAAGAGCATCAAATTTAGTGCACCTATTTTATTTCCAGTTAGAGCAGCCACAAAAAGTGTCTGGTCTTATAGAGGTAAACCAGGATGGTCAATGAAATTTGGAAAGCATTAGCATTTAAGTTTATATGAGACTAGTTTCTCCCGCTGCTTCGCACACGTTGTTTCTCTGGAAACGTGGAAAGGTTATTTCTACCCCATGGGAACAGCTTTATGGGATAAAACGTAGCCTATGTTTTATCCTAGACCTAAAAATATTTAGGTACCTTTTTATTTATTTATTTTCAGCCTGTATTATATCACTCCAGGGCAATGGTCTAGAAATACATCTATGAAAAAAATGAAGTAAATTTTAGCCCGATCCGTTCTGTAGTTTTGGCGTAGATAAAGAGGTAACCAACATCCATCCATCCATTTAAACATTCAAACTTTCGCATCACATCATACTAAAACCTATTATAAATGAGAAAGTTTGTATGGATGGATGGTTGTTACCTCTTCACGCCGCCGCATACAGGTAATTCTAATCCTTGAATCAAACATAGGCTACTCTTTACCCCATAAATCAGTTCCCGTGGGATAAACTATGAACAATGCGTGCGAAGCCGCGGGCGCAGCTAGTTTATAATAATAGTGTGAAATGATTACTTACCTACTTATGGATACCTACTTACTTATTATTGTTCATTAAATAGATTTTCACTTAATTGATTTAGTGATACCATATTTCATCATGGATCATCTGAAAAAGGCCATCTTCCAACACTCTGTAGCCAACTGTACCTACTTACTCCGAGCACATCTGTCTTGCCCTGAGACCACCTGAAGGTACCTTAGTCAAGTAAGTCTGTGTATTTTTCTTCGTAAGTGTCCCAAAGTAAAACTCCATTTAGCCGGTAGTGTAGCGAAGGAGAATTTATTGTTTTTACAATGTAATGTAGGTACAGTCAACTTTCTACAAGGCGCTTTAGTAGAATAACCGGCCAAGTGCGAGTCGGACTTGCGCACGAACCATCATGTCGCTGTATGGGAGCCCCCCTTATTTTTTTTTATTCTGTTTTTAGAAGGTATTTGTTGTTATAGCGGCAATGTGAAAAATCTCTACAATACTCAAAAAAACTAAAGTGGCGCTGGGCAGGGCACATCGCTTGAATGGCAGACAATCGATGGACTCACCGTCTAACAACCTGGCCAGGACAAACAGGCATCAGAAACAGAGACAGACCAACTGTTCGGTGGTGGCTGGCAAACACTGGATGAACACAGCCAAAGAAAGAGATGCCTGGAAATCTCTGGAGGCCTTAACCTTCGACCAGGGGGGTTCTTAAAAAAAGGACTTTTTTATACCTTAGGTAAAAATAGTCCTTTTTTATGTATACCTAAGGTGTAAAAAGTGCAAAAACTTAAAGAAAAATCTTTTTAAGATAAATTTAATTTAGTACGTAGTGATTTTTATTTTTATTTCTTTAAACCTAATACAAAAATATTTGAAGTATTTTTGTATTAGGTTTAAAGAAATAAAAGCTTTTTATTATTTTATTTATTAACTATCACGGTTCATGACAGAGGACAGACGGACGGACGGACAGCAAAGTCTTAGTAATAGAGTCCCGTTTTACCCTTTCGGTAGAATTTGGAATTGCTCATTTTGACGGTTTTTGCAGAAACACTTTAACAAAATATGTGAATATGTGTTAAAAACAGTGTAGGAAACAAACACGTTTTTTTCCATTCACTGATTAAAAAGGAATAAATAGATAGTTACTCTATGCTTCATTTTGAATTTACGAACGTTCGTACCTACTTATAGATACGGGTACCTTCGATAAAAAAAATAGCAGAGCAGAGTTGTTATTTTATAAACGTAGACGTAACATAACACCTCTGCTCTGCTGTTGAACAAAAACTAAAACTATTGTCTGCGATTGTACCTATAGGAAGTAGCATTAAAATTTTGTTAAGTCAACATTAGCAATGCAAACTTTTACTTACAGTGTATTCTAGTCCTAAGAATAAAGATACGAGTACATCCGTGTAACGACGCGACGCGACGCCCAACGAACTTAAATCCTCTACGTATTTCTTCATTAGGTTCCTGCAATTGAAAGCGGGAATCGGAATGGAAGATAAAAGTATTGGGAGGTTTGGATTCAATTTCTTGGAACGACTTTATCTTGGTGGCGTTAACTGGATACAAGTTTTCCTTGTTTTTGTAAATTAAATTCGATAGTAGACTTGGTTACTTACATTTTGTGCTACTTCATTATTATATTACACACCTATATTTTCAGATAAGGTTAAATTTTAAAACTCATACATAGAAACCATAGCCAAATCATACTTGGGTACATAACAGGTTATGAAAAATGGAACAGGCCCAGCCAATATGTATAACTTAAACATATTGGCTGGGCCTAATCCATTTTGGGCCAAAATTCAGGAACTTTGGCCCTAAATGGAATAGGCCCAGCAACAGCCTTCAGGACCCAGACGGACATGTGCATCATGGGCCATGAAAGTGTTAAAGAAACTATGGTTTTAATAGAACCTATTATATTAATTTAATATTTTTTTGTGTTATTTCCCATAACGCTTTTAAGACCTACTCCTAAGAGTACAGGAAAAACATATACTATGCTACGTAAGTTAGGTAGGTACCAATAAGCCAAAGAAAACATTCTTGAAGGCAATTGAAGGCATTTTCAGTCAACAGCAAACTCAGATAAAAAAAAATAACACTTGTCATCAAATTCAAGAGAAAACGCTAGCTTTCACGATTCGTCAACTCACACCAGTTGGGACAAGATTCATGATGTGCGTTGACGAACGACTCCCACTGAACGCAATAAAGCGCACAAAGACAACACATTACCACCGTATTACCCCGTGCATTACCACCCAGCCGTGCAAGCATGATAATAATGACGTCACCATGAATATGCATGCACTGATTATGAAATGAGGAGGATCTCGTTAACGCTACCTGGAGCCAGCCACTTGAGTCGAGTGGTCGAGTGGCGCCAGGCGAGTGTTGGCGGCAGTCCCGGAGACTCCACGGGAACGGACGGTTTTTATTTAACCACTTGTCTAGGAATTGTTTTTACTGCCAAAAATGTCTAATATAATAATCTAATATATAGGTAAGAAATTGTAACGATTTGCTGGCATTGCATGCCAGCAAATCGTTAAAGAGAAAAGAGTGAATAATAATTAACATAAAAAGTGAATAATCGATCTTTTTTTATGGCAAGCTACTAACAAATAATGGATACAAGTTATCTAATATAAAATTATTTTATTTTATTTATTTATGAGGGATGCCTGGTTCACCCACCAAAGTGATCGACATAATCGTAGCTAAAAGAATTAGCAGGCTGAATTGGCAGTGGGCCGGTCATATCTCGCAAAGAACCGAAAACCGCTGGGGTAAACGATTTCTGGAGCGGCAAATGTAGTGTAGGACGCCTTCCGGCCAGGTGGGATGACGATCTGCGAATACTGCAGGCAGATGCTGGAGGCGTAAAGCTGAAGACTCTCGTTAGGGTCTTTAGGGAGGCCTAAGTCCAGCCGCGGAGTAATATACGCTGATGATTTGTTGAAATACTGAATATCGAAAACCCCGACGGCAATTTGACTTTGAACTGGGTTGATAGCTATCCATTAATCCACTACCGGTCGAAAGATCATAATTGGACAATCAGCAGCTTCTGTGAAAAAAATGCAATTAAAATGTTTCTACCTTTTCTTTCGAAGAACTTGATTAGCGATCGCCTTAGAAGTTAAGCTCGGCCTTATTCATCCATAAAATTTACGTACTGTATACCTATACAGTACGTAAATTTTACCTATATATTCTACATATACTTAAGCTCCATATATTTTTATGGTAAACTACACCCGCGCGGGAATCAAAATAAGATACGAGCACCCGAAGCACCCATGTACGGGTTGAGTACTAATGCATAGGAATTCATTTCATGAATAAATTTCAACCCTCTCTCGCAGATAGCTCGTTCGTCTTCCATAGACCTGATGGAGCCTCAATCTGTGGATGACTTTGACAGGCTTCAAAGAGGTGGAAATAAGTATGTATCGATTTATTTTGCGTCTTCGGGTATTTGTTTTCAATTCATCTTGGTATGTACTTACATAAGTTCGAAATGTGTTATTTTTTTTAATTTGCTCAATGTGGCTGTCTTAAGACTGCGGCCATCAGCGATCTTTTGTGATCGTCACATATTTTCTCAAGAAACTAACGAGTAGGCGTAACGAACACGCAAAAAATCTGACTATAAGAGAAAATAAAGTCTCTTATTGATTAGATTACTATATAGTGTCTGCCCGCAGCTTCGCATGCCTTTTCCCGAGAATCTCCTTGGCAGACACACACCTATTATATTATATTAAAATAATATGGGTTTTATAGGTCTAAGAAATAGGAAAAATGCTACTCCGACCAGCGAGTTTAAAACTGTAAGCGACACATGTGTTGGACGTTATGTTTGATGTGTGCATTTTGTCCACTGCCCGGTGAAACCAATTTAAGAACTCTCTTTGGGCTGTTTTCAAACAAACGAAGTCTTTTGTTTTAATGTATTTTATTACAGATTAATAGAATAATAGGGGCATTATTGAAATACTAACACTCGGCGCTAAGCTACACTCGTTCAGAATCAAAATCAGAAATGTATTTATTTCTGTTGTAGGTACTAAAATCTTATAAAATAGTGTAGGTACAGTTTCAACAGCATATCTATAACAGACATGCAATAAAAAGTTTAAATATAAACCCAGGTATACAATTACAGGTATAGGTATATAGGGCCCTATTTATTTACACATATAAAAGAACTTAAAAATAGGACACACATGTGTACAATGGAGTTTTAAACTGTCCATAGAAACTTAGTGACGGTTACATAATATATACATATGTTAATCACTAAGTTTCTATGGATAGTTGACTCGTCTTGATTGACCTTCTTCTGTGGCGTAGGGACGAAAACAGAAAAAAAGGTCCGTACAGAAAAATGCTTAGCTATTGTCTTCACTCTAATCAATTGGGTAACATTCTCTTTAATTCTCCAAAATTATCTAAAAATATAATTTCACTTTAATAATAACCCTGAGGTAAATATTGATGAGGAATCGTTATCGCACTACTAATATTATAAATGCATAAGTTTGGATGGATGTTTGTTACCCTTCAAATCATAACTACTGAAAGGTTGGGGCTGAAATTTTGTATATACGTAGTTCTAGGCCTGGAATAAAACGAATGGTTCTTTTTTCCCATAAACAATTCCCATGGGATAAAAATAACCTTGAAACGTTTGCGGACCGATTCATAATTTCAACAACGAGACGTCCACCGTTGGCTAGACATACGCGACCCCAAAGATTTCCACAATCGCTAGTCCAAACTACGTTTGTATGGACTCTATGAGTAGGGTGCTGACGTATTCCCTTAATGGTAATCCAGGGTACAGTAGCTTTATACAAAATGGTCAGGACAGATTTGTAACGTAACCTTTTAAAACTGTGCGATAAGCGCCACATCTGTTGTGTAAGTGATGTTGAGTCGAGAGTTTTTGTTTTGTTTTCATCAACGACATGGGATAGTTGGTAAGTTAAAACCACGTTTCAATAAGGAAAGTGTAGCAGTTATTTATAGCATTTGCAAGAATTGCACTAAGATAGTTTTTAAATTGCCCAAAAAAATGAAGGACTAGGTTCGTAATACGTACTTCTAACTATTTAATTAACAAATAGGGTAGATGCATGGATTTTTTTTATATTTTTTTATTATTTAGGTTAATACATAAAAAAAAATATAACAGCCAAAATAAAAAAAAATATTGAGGTAAAAAACAAAAAGTAAAACTACACTCAGTTTCAGGTGATAAAAACGCTACCATGGTAGCCCTTGCATTTTGTGACGTCACAGTTCAACGGATCCCCTATGTCAACTCAAAGTCAAAACTTCATGCCCATACAAAAATGTTCAAGTATGTCGTCACGCTTCAGGTGCCAATAGCGTTGCGTTTAGACATTTTGCTGTTGAGACTTAAAATATCTACTTTTAAATTTAACAATAAAAACACCTTAAAAAACAAAAATAAATATACAGATATATATTTTCTGTATCAATAGAGAATACGTTTTTGAAGTCACATGCATATACCCTATTAAGGCGATGTGGTCGCTCTGCGACAAAGCCTTTTGTTGTGTTGTGTAAAATAAAAAAAAAACTATTTAATTAGAAAACTTAAATGAGATTAATACCTATTCCATTTTATAAATGGAATAGGTATTAATCTCAAATGTTTTTATTGGTTCTTGAGATTACGAAGAAATATCATATTGTTTTTTTTCGATCACTAATGGAGGATGGATGTTTGTTATGGTACGTTTACACGCTTGCCAAGCCTTGGCAAGGATCGACAATCGCAAGCATGTAAAAAGGGCGTTTGGCTTAGCTTGCGTGGGCTTGTGCCTGCCTACTTGCTTCCGATCCAGTCGAGTGTCGGTTATTTTACGCAGATCAAAGGGCGTTTGCGACAAGCGCTTGCGATGCATTTACATGTTGGTCCGCGTTTAGTAGCCATTGTGATCTCGCGGCGAGTACACGCTTGCTTGATTTTACAAAAAATAAATAAAAAATGAGTTGCTGGTCGAATGAGGAGTCTTTCGTTTCTGGAACATTACCAAATGGAACCAAGCATCTGGAATCCGAAAGATGCAAATCTTAAAGATAAGAAGAAACAAGCAATGCAATAGCCGTCACAAGTTCGGTGTCCGCCATGCTTGGATGTATATTGCAGACTGACGCATTCACAAGCGTATAAACGCCTTTCAAACGCCAAACGAGATTTGTGGAGGCTTGGGACTGTTTGCAGTTTGCCAAGGCTTGGCAAGCGTGTAAACGTACCATTACCTCTTCACGGCACGCCGCCATCGACGTTGTAGTTTAATTTAAAAGTGAAATTTACATGCTGAAACTTAACGTAAGACTATCTAAATGGCACTAGAGTAAAAAAAATATGACTAGAATAGTTTATAACTTTTTTATGGTTGTAAGTTTAGAACATATACCTACCATATCATAACAGATATTTCACTGAAACAAGCCAGAATCTGATTATTTCTCATGAAAATAAATATCATTCCAATAAAAAAAATGATATTTTATTTAATAATTGTACATCTATCTAAAATAGTTTTACAAATAGACATTTTCAGATTTTTTTCAGAAAAATAGATATACTAAATATACAATTTTATAGTGTTTATTTTGAGCTTTCCAAATATAGTATAGTTTGTTACATCATTTAAATAAAACTATGTACATAGTTATGGACTGTTTATCTAATCTGTCAGTTTGTTTTCGCTCACCAGTTGTAACATTAATTGTGCGCCGGTAGAACAATACAGTGCACCGATTCACAACACAACCAACAACAAATTTAAATAAGTCTCCCTACCCTCCATTATGGTTTGAAATTTATTTAGAGTACTTATGTTGCTCTGTGTATTTTACGATCTCGTATTGTATTTTAAAAACGTTTTTATTTGCATGTCTTCTTAGTTAGTAAATATTATTTTTATAAATATCGTATAATGATAAAACTTAGGGCGCTAGCCAGAAAGAAATTAGAAATAAGTTAATATAAATCTCATTATAAGTGAACTAAATGTAAGTTTTTTTATGAGAATAAATTCTTTAAACCGAATTGAGCGAAGGTGCGAATGACGTTAATAGTTTTCGGGATGAAATGAAATGAATTAATATATTTTGATTGCACTGACATACGACAAGTTAATTTATTTTTCAGCATCTAGGGGTTACATACAGAATTGAGTATTTGATGTTAAAATCTGTCTATTCTATGGTGTTTTACTCTAAAGTAATAGGATTTAAGAAGATTTTTTATCTATCTTTGTCCTATGTGGATTCAGAAATTATTTCCAAAAGAAAGAAAAATCCAAAAACTCACCCTCGTCGCACACAGCATTCCCGACGCCTCTGGCCCAATTTATCAAATTACCACAAAGTTCCTTGTTGTTTTTATGCAAAAATATACAGCAAACAAAGCCGGTGCGCGACATTGACGGATGGCGCGGCTAAATGGCGCGGGTAAAGTCGCGGTCAATTTCCTATCACACAGGCAGATGTATAAATGACTAGCTGCGACCCACGGCTTTACACGCCTTTCCCACGGGAACTGATTTATGGGATAAAATAGATAGCCTATGTGTTATTCCAGACCTAGAACTACCTGTATGCAAAAATTCAGTCCGGTCCATTCAGCAGTTTTGGCGTGAAAGAGCAATAAACTTATATACGGACATGTTTACAAACTTTCGCGTTTATATTATTAGTAGGATGTAATTGGTCACAGAAATAGAAATCCAGATCTCACGTGACCACATGAAGGAGTTCAACTTTGATTTGAGGTGGCGTCGTGGCTTATCGATTGCCTAATTTTATGGACTAGTTTAATTTCTGGTTTGTTTGAAATGCGTGGGTAATAGAAGCCTAGAGCAGAGTTCTGAAAACCAACTTAAGTACCTCTATAACTGATTGGATAATCTTATGTCTAATATCTATACTAATATTATTAAAAGGAACGATGTGATTGTTTGTTTGTTTGTATTGAATAGGCTCCGAAACTACAGGACCGATTAAATAATTCTTTCATCAATAAAAAGCTTACTTTTCAGGGAGTGAAATAAGCTATATTCCCACGGGAACGGGAACTGCGCGGGTGAAACCGCGAGGCGCTGCTAGTGTAGTATAAATGTAATCCTTTGTTCTACCTTCTACCACGCCAGGAAATCGCCAACCTCGGCTTGTAGCAGCCTATAATGCTGAATCTTTTTGGCCCCTTATGAAACACGTTGTATAATTGTATGTTTTTACTGTAATGTATCGTGTTATGTATTGTGGGTTCAAATAAATGTACTTTCCTTTCTTTCAAATTACAAAGCACCCATCAAAATGTCGAAATATGCATGACCAACTAGTTCTGTTCAGTACAATAAAAAAATTCAATCATGTCACAACATTCAAATAAGGCGGACGACCGTTGCTACGCGATACTTGTGCACCAGAGCGAATGGGACCGCCTGAAGAGGCAGCGAGGTCCGCTGCAGTCGGAAGAAGATAAAGATAACAGCAGGAAGGAATACTTCGAAGCACTGAACCAACGGTCGCGGAAGTGGATCAAGCATTGGCCTGACTCTACTGATGTATGTTTTCGATGAATATCCACACATCTCATCAGTCATCAATCACACACGGCTGATAATGCCTCCTCCAAATGAGGGGGTTGCATAAGGGATTATTACGAAACTTTGAATTTATGAAGTGCCTTTTACAATACATGCATAGTTTTATTTTTATTTTTTTTAACGATCATTTAGGTCAATGTTATTCTGTTACCACGGTTATAATTAGTTAAACTCTTCAATAGTAATTTTTATGATTTGGAAATATTTAGGGAATCAAAGCAAAGCTTGAAGAGGAAAGGAAAAATAGGCGCAAGGATAACAAAGCATTTATAGAGGCTTATAAGAAAAAAAATATGCAGAAAACCGATAAAAACCGAGAACTTTTGAAGAAAGGCAAGCAAGTAATATTCGACCGAAGCTGTTACGGCAGACAACTTATAAGGTAAGTACCTACCTTACCTTACTGCCGTACATATCTCAAAAACACTAGCTTCACACTAATATTACAAATGCGAAAGATGGATGGATAGATGCTTGTTACTTCTTCACGCGAGACTTTTCTGCGAGTAATGTTCAATGCTCAAGATAGGTTAGTAATATATATGTAAATAAGTAAGTAAAACGCTGATCTTTGATGTTGCAGTGCCATCATTGAATCAAGGACTATAGATACCAGAGAAATGCAAATCAGGGTCAAGAAAGAGATAGAGGAGAAAGAAGCTGAGTGTGAAAGAAACAAGAAACATGTCGTTAACCCTTTGGATTTTGATGAAATGGCAGCGATTGTTGGCAGAAAACAAGCTACCATAGACTGTGCTAAATTTAACAAAGAAATGTAAGTTGTTGAGTGTTGTTCCTTGCCTTGCTTACCTGCAGTAGGCCAAAATTGGGAATAAATTTCAACTGTTGATTTTCTAGTGAAAAGAAGAAAAAAGAGGAAGAAGCGAAATTGAAAGCGATGGAAGACCAATGTAATATTATAGACGCAGAGATGATCAAACAATTTAAGGAAGCTGAAGCAAAGATCAAGGTAGAAAACGTATAGACATTCAACGAAAAATACTATGCCCAGACAGAAACCAAACGTAAAGAAAAACAAGGAATTGAAGAGTATGAAGCATTTAACAAGGAAATTAAGAAACATCGTAAAATCATTCAGGCATACGAAGACGTTTTGATAAAAGCTCACAAAAAAGGCCAAGAAACGATGAGATGCAAAATAGACGCAGTCATCAAACAGGTTTGTACAAATCTTTGGGGTCAAGCCGTAGAAGGTACATTTTCGCTTAATTTTGAAATATATTAAAATTAAGTAACGGAATCCTTCAAGTGCAAAATTGATCATTACATTACCTCTATAGGCAGGAACAGAACGAAGGCAGCGGTAACCTAAATAATAATAAATGGAAATATATATACCAACTTGACTGTCGGCGACCGATATACTTAAATGTATTTTAATTCGGTTGAGCTAGTACAGAGTAACATTGACAAAGAATAGCATACATATTAGATTGTTTTCAGAGTATTGAGGAATCTCGAAGCGGCAAACGCGCTGTAAATATTTCCAAGTTGATCGAAGAAACCCAGAACGCCCAGCAAAAGATATACGACGAATTTATTGAGAAATCAGTTAAAGAATATGATGAAAGGTCTGTTAAAAGTACAAGACTTAGTAAATAATAGAATTTTGAGGATTATGGTTGGTGGAAGACATTTTAAGGAATGTAGAGCACTGGAGTAAGTCAGTGTCTTATTGTTTCGTCACTTACCATTAGGGGAGATTGTGATCAAACGAAGGTCTATTCACAATAGGTAAATAAAATGTAATCTAGATTGCTATTCGAGACTTTGTCCTGATAATTACACATTTTGGAGTGCAGATAAATTTCTTTTACGGTTTCACACAGCTGTCTGCTATATCATCCATCTTGTATTTTAGTCTTTATATTTTTTTAGAAACTCAATGCAAGACACAAAGAACAAAGAGAAAGAAGAAAATAAACGTGCCGAACAACTCAGAATAGTGGAAGAAAACAAAATCGCAGCAAAGAATTACCAACTACAGTTACGAGTCTCGGCGCCCGTCAACAAATGTGTATGCGACGTGCAAACGTTGCTCGTCAAGCCTGAAGCCGAAAAGCGGCGTCATAGGGCTTTGAAGAACTTAGACCAAAGTATTATGACTGAAGAGGGACCTTCAGGCAAAGGTGGACCAACAGCAAAATGTGTTTGTTTCAAGAAGACTAAGGAAACAGAGTGTAAAAAAGGTTGGTTTAGAATCGATGTTAGTGACCACTAGACCGTTTGTTTTAAGTTTGGGATAGAAACTCATAATCAAATAAAAAACTAATCAACACATTTATATAATAAAAATAGATGGAATTTCGTGTGTTAGAATTTTAAGGCGAAAGTTTGTGTGGATGTATGGATAATAAGATAAGATAAGAAAGTAAGGTATAGGCAAGGTAAAGAAAATAAAGGCGAAAGTTTGTATGGATGTATGGATGGATGTTTGTTACTTCTTCACGCCAAAACTACTGGATTGATCTGGCTGAATTTTTGGATACAGGTAATTCTAATCCTGGAATAAAACATAGGCTACTTTTTATCCCATAAATCTGTTCCCGTGGGATAAAAAAAAACCTTTTAATGTTTCCATTGGAACAACGCGTGCGAAGCCGCGGGGCGCAGCTAATTTTTAATAAAGTACCTTTAGATGCCTATTTTAATTCTCCAACACACAATTGCATGCTTCCATTCTGCCAATGTTTGTACTTGGTAGTCTAATAAATATCCCAACAAACATTTCATAAGTCGCCAAAACGTGCCAGTTCTAACTTTTAGTCCCATACTCTGGTCGTAAATACGTCGCTATCACGTTATTAGGACCCAGAAAGGGCCCATCTTATACGAATCAGTGCCGTAATAGTATCGTGTAGCAGTCGTATTAATCACTCATATGGTCGTGTAGAGGTCGTATAGATGTCGAGTAATTCCCTTTTAATCGGGTAATGATGTTTATTGCCGCTGTTTTAGGACATTTTATCGAATATGTGGTGACGACGACGACTTTTTTAAGTGATTTTATTGTGAAGTGACAAGAAAGTAGAACACGTGATTGAATTTTTATCTTGTAAGGTACAGCCATTTTATTTTTTATTTACCTATTACGTACATCATCGAAATTCATGTTCAAATAAATAATTTGATTGGGAAATTAATGTTATCGGGTAATATACGCTAGTAATCTCAATATAATGCACGCGCCTTAGAAATTATTTAAATTAAAGCATTAATTCTACAGTAATTTGACGAACGTGATAAAAGCTACCTTTATACGACTAAGAGTTGTCGACACGAATATAATACAATCTCTTAACGACTTATCAATATGTGCGCTTGTTTTGTTATCAGCCATATTAACCAAATTAGGGTTCAGTTGAAAATTGAAATTTTAGTGTTTATGAAACTATTATATTTATTATAGATGATGGATGAATAATTAATTATGGCAGGAAATAGATTTCGTCTTACTAATTTATTTTTTCTTTTACTTTATATTGAAAGTTGATGATTGTTATACTTAATTTAGTTTAATCCATGTTACCGAGATAATCTATTTAATTAGGAAATAAGTACCTACAGTTCATGATTATGATTGATGATTACTTGTGATTAAAATTTGATTAATCAATAATAAATAAAACCAACCATAGTGATTTATCTTTTATTTTAGAGTATGAATTAGCGGTACAAAATAAATATTTGAACCATATTCTGTAGTTACTAACTTACATTTTATGTCACTTATATTAATTGCCGTTTCCAATCTTCTAATATGGTTATAATTTATCATAAAAAAATTTAAAAATGACGATCTTATCGGCGTATCAAAAACATCCTTGACATTTTGAATAATATTTCCAGTTAAACTTATACACGTCTCGTTATCTTCAATTGATATTAGTTCGAAAATATCACAATCGTTAGTCAAAACCCACTTATTTTGGTTAGCTGTGGAGAGAATAAATGATTCCAGACGAATCACTTTTATAGCAGCTTTTTTATTGAAATGAATTGCCCATTTATTTAAATTATCACGAAGTATATCATTTTTACTGGCTTCGCTTGTACTTTCATAATCGGAACTATCACCAAGGCTTAATTTATCAAATATTTCATCTACTTCTTCTTTTTCAGACTCTACTGTTATAGAACCACTGGATCTCATTTCTGTGCTTTGAGCAACATCATAACTTTTAGACCCACTTTGTACCGAACTAAAATCTCCTGAGTTCAAAATTGGATTTTGTACGGAACCAACTCCATTTTTTATATAGTTCACTTGTCGGGCATCGTGTATATTTCATGTAATTAAATTGGGACTAAGAAGCTTAATATAGTTTTTTTTTACTTTTCTTTTAAAATCACCACTTTTTTTACATTTGACCAGCTTATTTTGTTCATTTTAATAACATAAATACAATTGTTTTTCGAATGACAAACATATGTTAGTATATATCTAGTCGTCAAATAGTAGGATAAAAGTGTTCAAATTTACTTAAAATTGTATAAAGGTGCCAATTACCACTCTTATACTACAATCGTCACGTAAAAGTAGTTCTTGTGACTCTAACACGATTAATACGGGTGTAAAAGTCGTATAAACGTTGCTAAGATTACAGCAGTGGTTATACTACTGAAAGTTGTCTGGTGGTCGTATAAAACAGTCGTATAGAAGTGATTTTATACGACTACAAGTCGTATAAAGTTAAGTGGCACTAAGTCGTATTAAACGCAAAAATTACTTCAATGCGACGTTTATAGCGCTTTGAGTCGCGTAACTTGTACTTATACGACTGAAATGTTTGTTGGGTACCTACACCAAATTAGAGTACTAATTTGCACAACAAAAAGGAAAACACGTTAAAAAGGAAACAATTGCGTGTATTTTGGAGAATTAAAAAAGGCTCCCGTTAAGTTAATTGTTAAAACTAAGTTGCGTCATCTGAGTATCTGAGATCGGTAAAAAGTAAAATAAAATATACATAAAAAATACAAACAGTACTCTAAATCAGCTTACCTTTTTAACAAATCCATACCGGCACCGACGACCTTCCAGACCTCTTTTTTCTCTTTTTTATAATTTTAGGCTTTGTTAATTTTTAACCGACTTCAAAAAAAGGAGGATGTTCTCAATTCGACTGTATTTTTTTCCCTCAGAACTTTTGACTGGGTGGTCCGATCTTCATGATTCTTTTTTTATATGAAAGCTGGTCCTTACCGTGTGGTAAAATTTTAATTTTGTTTAGTTCTGACAATGGGATCCATGAAAATCCATGAAAAATCTATAAAAATGTAAGTCGGTTGATAGTTTTTTAAAACAAAATTAATTATTCAATTCTGATTTTTTTGCTACGAGTATTTCTCGCTCAGCGAGCTATGGAAAGAGCGATGCTCGGAGTCTCTCTGAAAGATAGTATCCGTAACGAATACATCCGACAGAGATCCAAAGTTATCGACATAGCTCAAAGAATTAGCAAGCTGAAGTGGCAGTGGACCGGCCATATCTCGCGAAGAACCGACAACCGATGGGGTAAACGAATTCTTGAGTGGAGACCGCGACTCGGCAAACGTAGTGTAGGGCGCCCTCCGGCCAGGTGGGATGACGATCTGCGAAAGACTTTAGGCAGATGCTGGATGCGTCAAGCTGAAGACAGGGCGCTATGGCGCTCATTAGGGGAGGCCTATGTCCAGCAGTGGACTAATATAGGCTGATGATGATGATTTGCCGCAGTGCGTTGTATTCAATTACCGTGCGTAGATGACACCTTGTATTGTTCTAAGAATTTGCGATACAAAATAAGTGCGTCCAAAAAGAGGTAAAACGTATCATTTTAATAATGATTAAAGAGAATATTTCTGTTTTTCTATGGCAAAAAATAAATGTGTCGTCGAAACTGTCGAATTTTAGTGGTATTGCATAACTTGAAACAAATCTTTGCATAAAAACTATGAAATTGATGTCCTAGTTTTTCTCTAAAAAAATATTACGTAACTACATAGTAGTTTAGGCGATCCTTTGCTTTCACCATAAGTTTGAGCACCCCTTATTTAAACTATATTTTATTAACCTCGAGACAAATGTGTGTACGATCTGCAGACATTTGTTCACGGCATTCTGAATGTTTTTCTATGCATAATAAAAAATATCGATCTATGTAGTGTATTGTAATAGGTATATCCACAGAGATATAGAGAGATGGCAATCCTATGCGTTGCGTACAAAACCTACTGTCGCAAGTCACGCCCACTCAAGCTCTCGCACACACGGTTAACGAAATAAAAAAAATACTTCGCGTTGTGTGCTTGTCATGCACACAACCGCGCAGAGCCAACCAGAGTGCAACTATTCGTTCGCACACTAGGTTGCAAGTGACGTTCGTACAGCACCACTATAGACACAAAATATGCGTTTACGATAGGGATTGCTTGTCGATAAAACGTGAAACGACTTGGTCATCGTTTTTACGCTATGATTAGTATATGAATCTCAACCTCAACCTCAACAGCCTATATTGGTCCACTGCTGGACGCAGGCCTCCCCCTGATAAGAACCTTTATTAGCTGTTATCTTATGAGGGATTACCCCCATGAGATAACAGCTAAAAAGGTTCTTATCAGGGGGAGGCCTAAGGGATATCTACCGGGGGCGGGCAGCAGCGCCTCCT
This sequence comes from Eupithecia tripunctaria, assembly GCA_955876795.1. Classification (NCBI taxonomy): domain Eukaryota; kingdom Metazoa; phylum Arthropoda; class Insecta; order Lepidoptera; family Geometridae; genus Eupithecia; species Eupithecia tripunctaria. The sequence goes on from OY041618.1 coordinate 10,596,251, forward strand.
GCAGTACAATTCTACCACCAATCGGCGATCCTCAACCCGCATGACCAGCGTGGGGATTATAGTATATCCCCCATATCTCATGGGGGATCCCCCGTGAGATAACAGCTAAAAAGGTTCTTATCAGGGGGAGGCCTGCGTCCAGCAGTGGACCAATATATGTCTATAATCCCCACGCTGGGCATGCGGGTTGGGGATCGCAGTTTGGTGGTAGAAATGTTCTGCAGGAGGCGCTGCTGCGTGCCCCCGGTAGATATCTCTTAGTCGCTTCTTACGACACCCGTGGGAAGAGTTGGATATAGATCTGATTTGGAATAATAGTACTTATATTATACACATATTAGACCTACCTTTGTACAAAGGTCATATCCAAATGAGTAAGGATAAACCGTCAATATAATAAATAATAGGTATCAAAATTGACAATCTTTATCGACAAAGAACCCACTCGAGGCACAGCACTAACTCACTACTACGAGCAGTGGTCTTACCACGCGGTTGAACGTATTCTGTGAGCTTCAATATATTAATTATGCATTGCGGCATTGGAACTCAACGTTCGAATAGTCATTAGTACAGAGCAAGCATTGTTAACAGTTTACAACAATATCGCAACTGGCTATCAGTCATCATAATAAAGACGTTGAAAAATCAAGACATCAATCAACTTATAATTATTTTTAAAGTTTTAGTATGAAAAACATATTATTTTCAGTACTTACCGATGGTATGTGATTTACTTACCGATGAATATCCGTCGTGGCCAACGTTCAAACTTCAAGTTTGAACGTTGGCCACGACGGATATTCAAGTTAGAGGGAAATGCCGTATTGTACAATAGTTATTTGCAAAAATAGAAGTGATATTATGAACTTTAATTCAAATGGAATCACATACCATCGGTAAGTACTGAAAATAATATGTTTTTCATACTAAAACTTTAAAAATAATTATAAGTTGATTGATGTCTTGATTTTTCAACGTCTTTATTATGATGACTGATAGCCAGTTGCGATATTGTTGTAAACCTCAATACCAAAACCGCTAATAATGGCGTCGAAATATGCGAGCTTTTTGCTGAAAACTTTGCATCAGTTTACTCTGTCTCTGCTATGCCAGCCAGCACCTCAAACTTGGCCAATATTCCTGCAGATTATTCAACCACGGAGATCTCTTCAACTCTTTGCTCATTTCATCTAAGCATTGATGACATCGACAAAGAACTTAAACATCTTGACGATAAGAAGGGAGCTGGATGTGACGAACTACCACCTATCTTCATCAAAAACTGCGCATCTTCTCTCTCTACACCACTGTACACTATCTTTAACTCATCCCTACAAAATGGTTGTTTCCCAGATCTATGGAAGGAGGCCAAAATAGTGCCAATTTTTAAATCTGGTGATAAGAACAATGTGGCCAACTACAGGCCCATTTCTATATTATCAGTCTTTGGAAAGGTTTTCGAGAAACTCGTCACTCATCATTTATATTGGCATTTCAAACAAATAATTACTGAATCTCAACATGGTTTTATGAAGTCACGCTCCACAGCTACCAATTTACTCTGCTACGCCTCAGAACTTACCAACTCAGTAGATAGTAGAACTCCTGTAGATGCAATTTATACCGATTTCAGTAAGGCGTTCGACAAAATCGATCACCTAATTCTTCTGCAGAAACTGTCTAGACTAGGCGTTTCTGGTAGTTTCCACAAATGGATCTCGTCATACCTCCACAACAGGCAACTCAAGGTAAAGATCATGGGCTATCAGTCCCAACCATTTTGCGCTAGCTCAGGGGTCCCACAAGGTTCTCACTTGGGACCAATCTTATTTAATGCCTTTATTAACGACATCACCACATGCTTCCTTAACTCTAAAATATATTTATACGCAGATGACATGAAAATAATTAAACCAATTCATACAAATAACGATACCCTGGCACTTCAAGACGATTTAAATAGGCTTTCCTCCTGGTCGAGGAATAATAGTTTGCCACTAAATGTCAATAAATGCTTCCACATCCACTTCAGTCGCAACAAAACTCCCAATAGCACCATATACTCGCTTAACGATTCTGAATTAATAACATTAAACGAAATTCGTGACCTAGGTATAATTTTTGACTCTTCTCTAAAATTTGACAGTCACATTTTAAAAACGACTACTAAATGCTTTAAGACTTTGGGTTTCGTAATAAGAAACAGCAAAGAATTTAAAAACGCATCTACTAAAATAAAACTTTTTAACACATTGGTCAGACCCATTCTAGAATACTGTTGTCTCATCTGGAACCCCAATTATGAAATATATTCCAAAAGAATTGAAAGCGTTCAGATGCGTTTTTTGTACCACGTCTCATATGGTGGTAATCAAGCAAAAAAAAACAATAGCTACAGAAAAAGGTTAAAACTCTATGGAATCAATTTGCTTTCGACTAGGAGAACAATGTTAGATTTAATATTGTTACACAAGCTCATTAACGGTCATATAGACTGCTCCGAACTAGTTGGTAAGCTAAGTATAAACTCCCCATCTCGTTTGCCCAGAAAAAACGCCTATAACCTATTTACCACCTCTTTCTCAAACACAAACTTAGGAAAGTATTCTTCCCTGTCACGACTCTGTAGGCATTATAACACAATTTCTAAAAGGGATGACATAGACATAGACATCGCGGAACCTCTACCTAAGTACAAAAAGAAGCTTCGTGAAATTCTTTTCCAAATTCAAACTCATAGTACCTACAAATAGTTCACTTATATAAAGAACTCCTTTTTAATTTTTATACCATTATGTACCTACTTATATTACTTATATGATACACACACACACTAACTCACCCTGGTAGCCCCTGTTGCCCGGACTCCTATGAGACCGGTATTCTCAGGAGCGCCGAACACGTTATCAAAACTTTACTTTTTATGGTGCCTACTTAGCTGCACAACACTATAGTACCAACATCCGTAAGCATTATTCGCTGTAGATTTATTCTCAGGCCACTGTAAGCACTATATCGCTCTAGAATCGCTCTAGAAACGCTCAAGAAATTAATTTAAATCTCCACATTACTGTTTGATACATAATACCTACCCAATATCAAGAAAAGTTAATTTGATCATTTATATTTAGCTTCCAGTACCTACATACTATATTTATGTTAATTAATTTAAGTTTATTTTATCTAGCTGATAAGTTTTCCTTAGCTTTTATTCATATTTTTATTACTTCTAATTCTACTACCTACCCTATTTCTGTTATGTTCATGTTTGTCTTTGCATTGTTAGTTTAGTCGACCCATAATTTTGCCCATGCTGTGGCACTCTGTATTTAGAAAAACACTAGACTTAAGACAACTTTATATTTTTTTTTTTTAACTCTGTATGCGATGTGTTTTTTCTGTTGGGTGTCCATAAATAAATAAATAAATAAATAAATAAACTGTTTACAATGCTTGCTCTGTACTAATGACTATTCGAACGTTGAGTTCCAATGCCGCAATGGATAATTAACATATTGAAGCTCACAGAATAAGTTCAACCGCGTGGTACGACCACTGCTCGTAGTAGTGAGTTAGTGCTGTGACTCGAGTGTGTTCTTTGTCGATAATGATTGTCATCTAAATGACAATATTACTGCCGTGAGCGATGTGTTCTCGTTTTGAGCATATTACTGCGTCACCGGCCCCGCCCCCTTTTCATATCTTCTTAGTTTCTGTGATCTGTGATTACGGCCGTGAGCGATGTGTTCTCGTTTTGAGCATATTACTGCGACACCGGCCCCGCCCCCTTTTCATATCTTCTAAGTTTCTGTGATCTGTGGGTATATCAGTTATCTAGTACACATAACACAAGCTCTGCTTAGCTTGGGACTAGATAATGCTGTGTGAATTATCCAGCATTATTATTAAGCTATTGCATAACTTCTATCGCGGGCCTTGAGCGTGGAGACCGAATCCAGAAATTCCGTAACGAAAATAACCTAACACCGACTGGCACATAAGTTGATAAAAAATGCTATGCAATAGTTTTACCGCGGCTGTCCCCGAGTGCCACACGTCTTTTATTTATTTACTTTACATGTTGCCAGACTCCCTCTGTTTCCTGCACCCGCGGCGGACCTTCTTGGAAGCCCTACAGGCCCGTGCGAGGGTACCCTCTGGTTACAACGGGTCGAAGGGGGCGGACCAATACTTCGCTCAGCAAGCCACCGAGGCGATTGGCATGTGCACTCACAAGTATTTCGCGAAGAAAGTTGTTGATGTGAGTATTTTTATTTACACTAAATATATAAAGGTACATATTTATGGCTTATGCGATCTGAATAGCTAAATAAATGCCTCAAACCTCAACCTCAACAGCCTATATTGGTCCACTGGTGGACGCATGCCTCCCCCTAATGCGCTCTTTATTTTAGCGTTTATCTCATAGAGGCCCATAATCCCCACGCTGCGCATGCGGATTGGGCTGTTCGGTGGTAGAATCGTTCTGCAGGGGGCGCTGCTGCCGCCCCATGGTGGATATCCTTTAGTCGCCTCTTACGACACCCACGGGAAGATTTGGGGTGGTGCAAATTATAAGCCAGCACCACACGGCTAGTGCTAGATAAATATAAGTTTACTAATAATTATAATGTATGTACTTTTAATAATTTATTATATCAACGACACTTTTATTATATCACTTACCTATCTGAATCCTGAGTGAGTTTGGTTACTCGATACTATCGAGTTATCGTCGATATGTTTCGGTTTTTTATAGGATTTACGTAGTTTCCGTCTGCTCGGTAGAGGCGCTGTTCCAAATCCTATACAAATGGAATGTCTAGACTAGACGATGATTCGATGTCGAGTCACCGTCGAGACGTTCCATTTGTAACCGAACTCGGGGTTCTGGTACCTTTATTACAAGACCCGCTCGGGTCTAGATGATGCTGTAGGTTACATATGATTATCAAAAGAAAGCCCCCAATATCGGGCTATATTACTGTACTATAACTATAATTTATCTATGGCTGTACTAAAATTTTGAAGGGTCGAAGCGGAATTGGTCCTTGGTACTTTTTTTTTTCGCCATCATTTGATCAAAAACTATGGCCCCTTGGTTCCTTCATACTAAAGCTATCCAATTTCATTTGTCATGGATATGTTTTTAACACTTGTGTATTAATTCTGGGTTTTATTTCAGGATTATCTCAAGACCAACTGCCTGACCATTTCTGACTTATCTATTCCAAATTATTAGTTTTGGTGGTTGAATAAAAAAACCATTTCGACAATCATTATACTACATTTATTTACTACAATTACTATATACAAAACCTGTCCTCCTTTCTTTGCAACCCGTGGCCATCCAACTATTTATAAAATTGTGAGTATAATATTTTGATAACTTGATTATATTTTTAACTTTGACAGAAAAACGTTATTCTTATCTATTAAATAACAAAATAAATAGCTTTAAATCACAATGTACATGCGCAGTCGAATGGGAAAAGATGAGAATTTACATTTATTTAAGTATTTTTTTTAAGTTGGTAACATTATTCGACTGCACGGGTGCTTTCTGTAGTATTTTTACGTAAAAATGATTGCAGAAAGGCATTAAATTATAATAATTACCCTAAAAAACTTTGTTTTTCGCTTGAGTACCACAACTTTAGCGATATCTATTTAATTTATATTTTTGTTTTTTTTTTGCTGTGGTACTCAAGCGAAAAAAAGTCAGGAATATAATTAGATGATTCTAAAGATAACCACCACATGAACTCTCAATGTCTACAATAAACTTTAATTACGTGTATTTAAAATGGCAACTTTATAAGAATCTATCAAATAAGTGTTCGAGGTGCATTATTTTAATAGATGTTAGTCTCAAAGATGTTTTGCCTTATAAACCCAACTCTACCCTCGCAGAAAATTTTCTATAAGATTATATTGTGTGAAATTATCTCGCTTCATTGTTTTTTAAGGTAGGAATCATATAGAGAGGACTTGATGAATGATCAAGTGATTGATTATATTGATTTATTATCTTATATTGATCGGTTTGGAATTTCACCAGGTAGGGGGCAGAGGCATCTTTGTGTGATTTTTAATGAATCCATAAAATGTATTGGATCAACTTCATAGATATTTTATCTGATGGCCTTTAGTAAGTACTGACACCATATCTACACTAGTTAAGGGGTTGCCCTCTATTAAAATAAAGGTAAGATGATGAGAAATTCACGAGACAATTCAAGTAATCGAAATTCAAAGAGTAATTCAAGTAATCGGAATTCAAAGAGTAATTCAAGTGCGGTATACCTTGTCCCTAATACGGCGATGTCTTCTGCTTGAGAACGGCTTGCACGCACTTGGCCATGGTGGGCGAGGCGCGGCTGATTGCGTCCGTCATAAAATAGTCTTCCAGGGTCTTTAGCTGCACGTCTAGTTTACCCGATACTGGCTTTTGGACGCTCTGTGGAATAAAAAAAGTAGTTTTGGTAATTAAAGCATGGGGTCTTATTCCATAGAGTGTTTTCTGCAGCTAACTTAGTCATCGAGGTTGTGTAAGTTAACATAATAAGATAATGGTGTCGATTCTGTTGTTTTAGAACTAGTTAAAATTAGCTAAAATTAGGATTTAGGAATGTCAAATAAACGAAAGTTATTCTATGTTTGAAAAATTAGACTGACAGATTTAAAATTAGGATGACAGATCTAAAACAACTCAACTTAGTTAAAATAGATAAAACCCTATTCTTTGCACCACATTTTTACACATTTTTAGCTATAATTAGAAACGTCTACCTAATTTTAGAAGGCATCTAATTTGGTCATGATTAAAATATTTGCTGCGAATGTACCTACAAGGTGAAGGACTGTTTGACCCATTGAAAGAAGTTTTGTTTTGGCACAGATCTGATGAAAAACTGGCAGATCATTTTGTAAAGTGTAGATCTGTGTAGATAAGTGAAAAGAAAAAGTGTAACATGGATTTTGTGGTAGCTGCAGTGGTGGATTTGAGGGAAAGGTGTGTACTTGGCACTTGAACTTTTGGTACCTAGCCATCTTCACGGGTTTTATCATTTCCCGTAATACAAAATAAGTACCTACCTACTTTGTGGGTTTCATCTAGCATGCATATAGTTTTATAACTGTTTACCATCTACCTACCTAATTAAATTATTCAATCTACCATAACCTCGCACACACTGGTGTTTGGATTTTTAGAGAAGGCAGGCAGAAACCGACATCTCAGTTTAAATCTTACGTGTTTGCAGGCACCATCGCGAAAGGATAAGACTTCAGAATTTGAGAGATTGTTCCAACCCTTTTGAATTGCCTGAAGTCAAATTCAAAAAGATGTTTCGGGTGCCACGGTCTGGTGCCCGTTTTATTATAGACACACTGGATGATCCTCGTCTCGAGGAAGGATATATCCCAAAAGCAATAAAGGTAGTGTACTTATATACAAACTAGCCTACCTATTACCTACCAACCTTAGCATTTTGCTTTACCTCACTTTTTCACTTTACCTACCTACCTACCTGTCTTGTATAATCTTACTGGATTTTTTGTCAATTAGGTTTTAGCAGCTCTGAAATTTTTTGCCCAAGGAAGTTACCAAACTTCTATCGGGCAGGATAATTTATTGAGCCAAAGTCAACCAACCATGAGCAGGTGCTTAGCGGTGGTGGTAGATGCAATCAACTACAAATTAGCCCCTCTCTACATCAAGTTTCCCAATACAGAAACAGAAAAAGATTTGGCAAAGGCAGAGTAAGTACCTTGGAATGTTTTTTCTTGCAAAACTTATCTACAATATTTACCATAGGCATTTTGCATCAAATAAATTATTACTATTATTGCTTTATTTCAGATTTCAAGAACTTTACAATATGCCTAACACTTTAGGAGCTGTAGATGGAACACATGTTGCCATAGCTAAACCGCCAATAAATCACCCAACAGCTCCGGGCAATCTGTTTTACAATAGGAAAGGGTTTTACAGTATCAACTGTCAAATTGTAAGTACCTAGGTTCTGTAAGATGTTGTATGTGCCACAATGTAATTGCAGATGTTATATCATCAATCATTTCTAGTTTTTATTTATTTTTGCCCGAAAATTTCATTTCTGCCAATAACATGACACATTAAAATTTTAGGTGTGCAGTGCGAGTGGAAAAATTATTGGGATAAATCCCAATTTTCCAGGTTCCACACATGATGCTGCTATATGGGGAGCATCAATGGTTTATTGCCATCTAAGAGACCAGTATGTGCAAGGGGAGAGGGAGCAATGGCTTCTAGGTACTATGCCTACAAGATAACTATCTATTATTATTATTTAATATAAAAATTAAAAACTTGATCATAGGCACTTACTAATATTTAATTCACTCTACCATCATGATTTTATACATTTCTGTTTCTTTTAGGTGACAAAGGCTACCCTCTGCAACCATGGCTGATGATACCGGTGTCGAACCCCACAGGGCTTGCAGAGGAAGCATACAATGCTGCCCATATAAGGGCAAGAAACATTGTGGAAATGACCATTGGGAGACTTAAAAATAAATTTCGGTGCTTACACCGCCACAGGTGCCTCCACTATAAGCCTGACAAATCTGCGAAGATAATAATAGCTTGCTGTACCTTGTACAATATGTATAAAGATCAGTTTTCTGGTAATTATTACAGTCTAAAAGTACAATAAGTACAACTTATTACAATATATTTATCATGATCACCTATTGCAGATGTGGATGATGTGGACTCACAAGAAAATGAAGATGGGGAAGATATAGAACCAGCTGAGGATGAAAACAGGCTAGATGTTCTTACAGAAGCAAGGGCACTCCGCCAAATAATCATTAGAAATCACTTTACTTGATAAAATTAAACTAGAATTTGGATTTAAAAAGTTGTATTTTTATTAAAGTATGTGTATATTAAAACTATCAGTCTAATTTTTTCTTTTCTCATCAACTTATAAAATAATCAAACTTACATGGTAGAAATAAAATAAAGATTCACAAAACAATCAGACTTACATGCTAGATATAAAATACAAATTAAATCGAGGATAACAAGGAATTCACAAAACAATTAACAATAGGACCTATGGTGGCAGGCGGATTGGGGGACATTGGTGGATGGAGCGTAGCTGGTTTGATAAGCCTGATCGTAACTTTAGGCGAGAAAATAGCTTTATTCGTCTGTGGGCTCAATTACTACTGGCAGAACAGCAGTAGTAATTGCTGCTGCTATAATTTCAGCAGCCCTTACTATGCTGTCTGCCATTAGCCTGCCATTCTCGCTTAAAGTTTCAATCAGGCTTTCATTAAATGGGGTCCGAGAAGGCCTGTTCCTGCGTCTGGGATGTGGTGGGTTTGTTGTGACTCTCCGGCTAGGTGGTCTTGTTGGAGAGACACTATGGCTCCTTGGCTCATTTGGCAGCAAATATGGTGGAGATGGAGGCACCGGTGGTGCTGAAGGCACCGGTGGTGCTAAAGGCACCGGTGGTGGCAAAGGGACCAGACCCTGTAAAAGACAGGAGTGTTAGACCAAGAACAAGGCGATATCATAAGATCAAATTCACAATTCTTGAGTTTTTTTATACTCTATTTTGATAAATTTAGGGTAAGTAGTCTATAATCCTCCTAGTGTCCTTGTGTTGTAATTATCATGGTAGTAGGTATACAAAAGTATGTCAAATAATTTCAAAATTTGCTTAAATTTACAAGTAATCATCTTTCTATGTATGTAAGTAAATAATAAACAAAACAACTTACCACCTCAAGGTTGCTAAAACCATCTACTGAGGCAGACCCAATGATTTCGAGGACTTTGTTGTCCTCATGACTGAGTTCTGGCCCAGCAGGTCCACCTCCCGTGCCATTGATTGTGGATCTGGCCCTCCTTGCCCTTGCCCTTGTTTTTATCACCCAGTTGTTCCATATCTATGAAGTAAAATAGGTAGACCGTTTAAAATACAATAATGCTGTGTGCAGCTGAACTGTGCATCTACAAAGACAATGACTGAAGGCAAGTAAACAACATTAGTTTTTACATTACACCAAGAGTTACTTACATGCTGCCATTGCTGAGCAGTTCTTTCGCACCCCAAACTATTCAGCTCCTCCGCCAACTTCGCCTAAAATTCTACCACCGCAGGGTCCGCTTGATTTTCTGAAAAAATATTTTGAAATTGAATCTGTGTCCTATGTTCCACAGAATAATCGCTTGGTTTCATACAACAAACTGGATTTTACTTACCTCGCGCCATTTCCTTGTTAGCATGTAATCTCGCCAAAAGGCGGTCCTTTTGGCGAAGATTACTACGCTTTCGTGCGGGGGGCCGCTGCATGATGGCACACAAACACTTTTTAAATGATTCGAAAATAAAATAAGTAATTTTTCAAAGAAAAAGAAAATCAAAACAAACGTACTATTTTGATTGAAGTGTAATAGTTTTTTTTAGTTGGATTTCGTGTCGTGATAGATCTATTGTTTAGATAAGTCAATGTCAAATCGTCAAATCATTCGTTCATTTCATAAATATTGTGAATACTAGAAACATTATAGAAAACATATTTATTTTTCCTTACAGCAACACCAACTACTCAACTTAGAGAGGTTTTGCGATTTTCAAACACGTTCTAATTTAGGTATTTTTAGGATCTGTAATAGAATACCATAATTTTTATGTCTACCTAACTTGGGAAATTTAGAAATCGTAAAATTTTAATTAGGAATCCTAAAACAACAGAATCGACACCAATATAGAATTCTATTCGATCTCCACGCTTGGACATGCAGGGACCATAGTTTGGTGGTAGAATTGTTCTGCAGGAGGCGCTGCTGCCCCCGGTAGATATCCCTTAATCGCCTCTTACAACACTCGCGGAAAGTTGAGGTCGTGCACATTCTAATCGACACGGCAAAATACAATAGAATAACAACTTTCATTCACACATAAACAGACATTATCTATAATATAAAAATAAGTCGGGTTTTCCTTCCTGACGCTATAACTACAGAACGCACGAACCGATTTTTACGGTTTTGCATTCGTTGGAAAGGTCTCGGGCTCCGTGAGGTTTATAGCAAAGAAAATAGGAACACGCGGAGCGCAGCTAGTTTCTACATATATTACCTGAGCCAGCGCCCTTGCCTGCGCGAAGTAGTTATTGTCCTGCACGTCTCCGTAGGCCACCAACGCCGGGCTGATGTCCGCCAGACGGTCGCGGACCTCCTCTAACTTGTCGTAAGGTAGTCGAGCGCCCACGACTTCTGATAGAGCTCTGAAAAAATAATATGTTTAAAATGTTTTTATTTATGTTTGTTACCTCAGAACTTTTGACTGGATGGTTCGATTTTCCCGATTCTTTTAATATCAAAGCTGGTGCTTGCCATGTGGTGCCATTTTTTTTTTCAGTTCTCACAATGGGATCCATGAAAATTCATGGAAAACTATAAAAATTGAAGTCGGTTTAGTTTTTTAAAACAAAATTAATTATGTATAATTAAGTTTCAGTATAGAGCCTGCTGGACACACAATATGTATGGAGAGAGTAATAACTACTGAACGCACTGAACGGCTGAAATTTTGCATTCAGGTAAATCTAATCCTGGAACCGTCTCCTCGCCCCTCCGCGTTCACGCAGGTCGCTCCTTCCTCTGTGTATGTACCATCGCCAAACGTAACGCCTATCCAGTTTGAAACTATTTTGCTTTGCGTTAAAAACAAAAGACATCGAGCAAGCCGGGGTTGGCAACTATTCACTTCACAGAAAAATGAGCCTAGTGGTGGTAAGGCGCAATGTTTGCTGACTATACTATTGTTGGACATACCGTATGATCTTCCAGTCCTCTCTGGCCTGTCCGGGCGGGGTGACAGCGACCAGCGTCTGCTGCGCGCGCCCCTCTGCGTTCACGTAGGTCGCTCCTTTCTCTGTGTAGGCCGCTCCAGGGAAGACAACGTCGGCGATTGAGGCACCTAGGTCTCCGTGATGACCTAAAGTTCAACGTTTTTAGCATTATAATAATAATAAAGTAATAAAGTTTATTTGAAACTAATAAATAATTTTCAAACTTATAAATAATTGCATGCTTACTTATAACTACAATTTTGACAATGGAATTGAAAGTATACAAAAAGAAAATGAAACAATTATTAGTCAATAGTTGCTCCCCGCGGCTACGCACGAGTTATTCCTATGGAAATGTTAAAAGGTGATTTATTTCTCACGGGAACTGATTTATGGGATAAAAAGTAGCTATGTTTGATTCCAGGATTAGGATTACCTGTATACAAAATATCAGCCCGATCCGTTTAGTCGTTTTGCCGTGAAGAGATAAAAAACATCCATCCATCCATGCATCCATTCATCCATACGAGTGCATAGTAATAGTTGCTCCCCGCGGCTTCGCACGCGTTTTTTTTATGGAAACGTTTAAAGGTTCTTTCCCACGGGAACTGATTTATGGGATAAAACGTATGTTTGATTCCAGGATTAGAATTACCTGTATGCAAAATTTCCGACCGATCCGTTAAGTAGTTTTGGCGTGGAGAGGTAACAAAAATCCAACCATCCTTATATCTAAACATCCGGTCTATCGCATTTTTAATATTAGTGCGATTACTACTACTACTAGAGGGATAATGTCGACTACGGTCCATGTGGTATTTGCCTTACAATCCCCACCCTCCCCTTCAAATGCCTATATAAGTCCAAGTTTTTGGACTTATATAGGCTTTTAGAAAAAGCAATAGAGCCTTCTTATTTATTTTCTTGATATACAACTCCCGATTCCAATGATGTAAGCCCTGACCTTGGTAGATGACCACAGCATCAGCGGGCAGAGATTCTCTGGTGACCACTCCACTGTCGGCTCCCAGTAGGTATACCACTTTAGGCCCTGACTCCAGAACCTTGCCGACACCAGGTTGGTAGCCGATGTCCAAGGCTGCTACTTGAGATGCGGTCCGCTGGAGAACGTTTAACACCTGGAAAACGTTATTATTATAATGTAGAATGTTCGACATCCTTTTAGAAGACAGGCAGTATTTGTTTGTGCAACAAGGAAAAGGAATAAAGAGGCCTTATTACGGATGTAGGTGGGTTAACTACGAACCTTATTTCTGGCTTAGCAACAATGCTCTTGTGAAAAAGCAATGGAGCATTCTTATTTTATTTAAGACATTCCACTTCCGATTAAAATAATGTGAGCCGCTTACCTTGGTAGCTTGTTATGGTAATGAACTCGTCAAAATACGATAATTTTATAGTAGAGGCCTCTTTAACTTTTTTTTACCTCAGAACTTTTTACTGGTGGTTTGATTTCTATGATTCTTTTTTTATTTGAAAGCTGGTGCTTCCCGTGTGGTCCCATTTTAATTTGGTCCAGCTCTGACAATAGGATCCATGAAAAAGCTTCATAATTGAAGTCGGTATATAATTTTTATGACACTTTGCCAAATTAAGTTCTAAGAAAGTTTTATCCAGAAATCTAGCTCGAGACAGACTTAACAGGGTTCACGGAATGGGGGCAGAAGGTTTAAGAACCTACCCTCCAGCTCTTGTCTGCCAAGTTGTCCTGCAACTTCAAGGCCAGTTCTTGCGTGTAAGCGAGGATGGCGGCCCCCTCGGTTGTCTTCAGCTGGTCTGCTCCGAGGATGACCACGGGCCTCTTGGCCGATTGCAGACGTTTCAGGACCTCGTGGGAAGACGAGCCGGTGGCTAGGTCTTTGACGATGGAGGCTGAGTCGCCGACGTGCTGGAAAAAATTAATCTATTAATTTTTTTAAAATTTTCCAGAGGTCGCGGATACGGTCATAGGTTTTTTTTTCACGGTAAAACGTGTGCGAAGGCCCCGTAGAAACAAGTGAAATAAGGGAAATAAAAGGTCAGTATAGTACCTACTTTGAAAAATGAACTCTAACGACTTCTCCATTCAAGAAAGTCAGTATAATGTAGCCGAAATTCGACTAAGTTCGACTAAGCATTGGTGTGTGGTTATCCGATAAAACGCGCGGAACTATTCGGCAATCTGAGTAATTAGAAAAATATTATTCAATCCATATTCACGAATAATTTAAGTCGATTTAAATCATTGTTTCTCTCACAGAGGTGTTTTAATCTGTGTTGATTTGATCACCTTTAATACTTCGTAACGATTTTATCATCGCCCACGCACGTCCCCCATACGACGCCACAAATAACTGAGTCTATTTGAAGTTAGTAACGAGTCGTGATCGTGACATCTCCTTTTTCCAATAATTTCCACAATAGGGTACACAATATGCATAGAATGTTTTTATTTTTTTATCGATTTGTACACAATTTGGTACAGCAGCGCCTCAATCGTGCGGTACGTTACTATAAAATGTGCGTTACTTTATTGTCTATGGAAATGTGAAAGCGCTCCAAGCGGCAAGTTTACACAACTTTCACATTATCATAGAAAATAAAGTTAACGCAAACTTTGTAGTAAAATGTATGGAAGTACTTACTTCAGCATACAGCGGTCTCTATAATGTCATCAGTCCATCGAGTGAACAATCTTTAACACGGATTGATTCACTTATTGAATTTTCGTATTGATTTTTCTTACCATATAATCGTATGTAAGATCCACATTAGGTCCAATGAGCGCGACGTCGGTCTCCTTGTGTACGAACGCCTTGCGAATACGTGCGTTCAGGAGAGGTGCCTCGAAACGTGTGTTGGTTCCGATAAGAAGGATGAAATCGGCGTCTTCTACGTCTGTAGGGAAAAGAAGATTATTAATAAATGCCGGCTTTACTTGTAAAAGAACCCGCCTGTAGCACCTCACGGGTACAGACAGAACTATCGTCATCATCATCATCAGCCTATATTAGTCCACACCTGGACATAGGTCTCCCCTAATGAGCGCCATAGCGCCTTGTCTTCAGTTTGACGCATCCAGCATCTGCCTGCAGTCCTTCGCAGATCGTCATCCCACCTGGCCGGAGGGCGTCCCACACTACGTTTGAAGAGTTGCGGTCTCCACTCAAGAACACATTTACCCCAGCTGTTATCGGTTCTTCGCGAGATAAAGCCAGCCCACTGCCACTTCAGTTTGCTAATTTGTTCCTATGGAAATGTTTAAAAGTGATTTTTTACCACGGGAACGGATTTATGGGATAAAAAGTAGCCTATGTTTCATTCAAATTAGAATTAGTTACCTATATGCATAATTTCAGCACAATCCGTTCAGTAGTTTTGGCGTGAAGAGGTAACAAACATCCACCCATCCATACATCCATACAAGCTTTCGCATTTATAAAATAGTAGTGTGATGCCGGCTTTACTTGTAAAGAACCCGCCTGTAGCACCTCACCCCGGTACAGACAGAACTATGTAGGAAAAAAACTAGAACTACATATATATATGACGACCTCTGAGGCGCGGTGCGCGAAGGTCCGCCTGTGACGCAGGAGGTTGCGGGTTCGATTCCCGCCTCAGGACAAATGTGTGTACTTTTGTCCTGAGGCGGGATCTGCAAATATTTGTTCAGGGTGTTCTGGATGTTTTCTATGTATAAAAAAAATATCTTTTTATGAATTGTATTGTATTATGTATATCAGTTATCTTGTAACAACACAAGCTCTGTTTGGGGTTGGACTATGGTGTCACCATTACTAATCATGAAACTCTACTTACTGGCGATTTTAGTGTTGAGTAGATAAGAAGACCTGAGATCTGTGCCGCTGCCCTGCGTCGGGAAGTAATGTTCTGTGCAGACGTGCTCAGAGCCCAGCTTGTTGGCCAGGTCTTTGAGAGCCACTAGAGATTCCGCGTCGGCCAAGTCACCAGCTACTACTAAGAGCTGTGAAAAGAGAGGAGATGTTAAGAAAGAACTCTTGGTAGTAACTTATCTCACTTCAATAGGCTTTTGAGGTGGGAGGGGTTGTTGAGGATGGTATTAGTGAATATCTCTGAGTCCCCTCTTATGAAACCCGCAAGAAGATTTGGGGTGTATGAGGCGTACTGATTTAATAGAATGCTAAGATGACAAAATAGAATGCAATGATGTACAGTCAACGACAAAAGCCAAGTTATACAAGGACAAAAATGCGCCACGATTCAGCGGGCTTACACGTTACAGATACCAATAAATGAAATAAATACCAATATGTTCATAATGAAGTATTGTATAGAGCTTCGAACGCGTAAGTTTATTAAATTAAGAGTGTGCAATAACGCCGCTACGAGATGGATTTCGAGCTGACTACAAGATATGGTTTTCTCGTGAGTGAGAAGTACAGAGAAGAGACGTGCACCGATGTTGTCTATGCGCCAAAACTGTTTTCACCTAATTACAAGTTAATGAAATAACCAATCGAAAAATTAAAAGACATATTTAAAGAAATACTTTTAGGTTTCTTAGCAAAACAGAAACCGAAGAAAAAAAGTGTGCTGTTCCCGAGATAAATAGCAAAATGTATGCTAAAACATCTATTTAAAAAAAAAAATTACTGAATCTTGACCAATCTTGTTTTTAAAACACGTAATTCCAGATAAAAGATCGAAGTAACATTTTCTTAAATATGAAGGTAGCTTTCACAGATTCTGGGATAAATAACGATTTTGAAGTACAATTTTGAAGTATATATTACCCTTAATCTTTTTACTTTATACGAGTAAAACATGGCTGTCATAGCTATTTGGGTATGTATGAACATTCCGAAATGATATAGTCTCTTGCCATTTGACTCTGAAACTCTAAAAAGAAGGGAAGAAATCCCTATGTATTGTATAGTAGATTACCTTCTCCGGTGGACAGTTCTTGATAGCCTTCGCAGCGGCCACCATGGCGTCCTCCCAGTCGCAAGGCGCGAGGCTGCCCCCGCAGTTCTTGACCATGGGCGACACGAGACGCTGGCGCTTCAGCCCGTCGCATGCGAAGCGGGACTTGTCTGATAGCCACTCTTCGTTGATTTCCTAATAATAATGAATAGTATTAATAATAGCAGAATGCTGTCATTTTAAACACATCGTCAGGAAATTCCTGCAAAATGAGCTTCCAAGTGAAGTCTCCCCCTCTGAAGTGCAGTTGGCTTAGGCCCGCGTGCGCTTTGGATTTTACCGGTTTTACACCGAGAAGATTAGATCTTAAACCAATAATAATAATAATGATTCATTTATTTCAGATTATAGAAAAGTTACAGATCTTACAGATCTTAATTTAATTTAATATTCCACTCGCCGTGTGGTGCCGGCGGCATAGAATTTGCACCACCCCAACTCTTCCCGCGGGTGTCGTAAGAGGCGACTAAGGGATATTTTCCGGAGACGGGCAGCAGCGCCTTCTGCCGAAAAATTCTGTCACCAAACTGCGATCCCCAATCCGCATGCTCAGCGTGGGGATTATGGGCATTACCCTCCATGAGATAACAGATACAAGTACATGGCGCTTTAACGTAAACAGAAGACGTGTGGCTGTCAAGATTAGTTTTTGCTGTTTGATGATTTACCTCATTAGTCCTGGGTAGAATGCGCAAAACTTCGTTGGTCCTTGTAGCGACGACGATGTTGCTGCCTAATGGGTCCAGAACATCCACAGAGTCAATCTGAAACACAAGTTTCAAATTGATATTCAAGTTTCATTTAATTTTAATGGTTTTAATGTTCATTATTTCTTCATCAGCCAGGGCGCTATGGCGCTCATTGGGGAAGGCTTATGTCCAGCAGTGGACTAATATAAGCTGACGATGATGATAACTTGTTAAGTAGTATCAGTTCTATACCTTATCCATCGAACATGTAGCATGTTTGTAAACAAACTGCCCTTACTTAACCTAAAATTCACTTTGTTGGCGCGTCCTTTTATACGTAATTTGCATTACTTGTCGATTTGGGTTCCTTCCTTCAATAAATATTGCTTACAATTACATCTGAAACTCGACGCCAACCAAGTGAGTTTTTATTATTTGTGTCGTGGTTTGTTTACTAACATTTTACATGCTCGACGGATACGGTATAAATATTCACGTGCCTGTACTCGGGCGAGACATGCAGCCCTACTGTTTTATTCCACCAATGTATCAGGTACCATGTCTTGTGTGAGAAAATATTACTTACAGCTACTCGTTTGATATCGATGATTAGAGGTTGATAATGCTACCTCCTAGAAGGTTGTTGTTGAATGTTCAGCCACGGCGGCCAGTCTGGCTTTATAGGACATGTTATTGTGCCCAAATGTTTGCGAAAACATAAGTGGCCTCTATTCCCTCACACTTCTTATTTGATAGTAATTATTATTTATCAAGCTGTTTATATAGTAAAAATTTGACTTGTCTAAGTGTTTATTTTGTAAGTCTAAAAGAAATAAACGATTTGACTCTGACTCTCATAATCCGATGGGACCACGGAACAGAGAAGTATAGTAGTAGTAGGTAGTACTTCTGTGTTCTGTGAATTCCCATTCACGGTAGACAGACACGATCGGACCAAGAGCCTAACATGCTTTTTATTTATTTATTTATACAGTTAGGTTTGCCTATGGCGAGTACCCTAAAACTTACAGGGTACCTAAATAAATAACAAAGATAAATGCTAATTGCACCAAATTATTACAGGCCAGGGCAAGCAAGGGGGTATAAAACCGCTGACTTCCTGACTCTGGGCTGATAGTGGTGTCGATTCTGTTGTTTTAGGATTAGCTAAAATTAGGATTTCGGAATTTCAAATAGATAAAAACGATTCTATGGTTGAAAAATTTGATTGACACGTTTGAAATTAGGATGACAGCTCTAAAATGAAGCTGACGGACCTAAAACAACTCAATTTAGTTAAAATGGCTATAACCATATTCCTTGAAAAATTAAACTAACGGGTTTTAAATTAGGATGGCAGCTCTAAGATTAGATTGATAGATCTAAAACAACTTAACTTAGTTAAAAGTAGCTTGAACCCTATTTATTGCATTACATTTTAGCTATGGTTAGAAACGTCTACCTAATTTTAGCAGGCATCTAATTAGGTCATGATTAAAATTTACCGATTTTAAACTAGTATCGATTTGAATTTCTAAACGATTTCTCAAATAATAGATGAACTGATTGACCCATGTAAAGAAGTATTTTAAAATAACATTTTAGAAAAAAACATATTTTGCTCGCAGCAAAATCCCAACCACTCAACTCAGAGAGGTTTTGCGATTTTGAAAAACGTTCTAATATAGGTATTTTTAGGACCTTTATAGAGAATACAATAATTTTTAGGTCTACCTAGCAAAGAAAATTTAGAAATCTTAAAATTTAGGTTAGGAATCCTAAAACAACAGAATCGACACCAATGGAATATTATACCTACCCTTCTGGTTTCCCAAGGACGCGCAGCAAAGCTATAAGGCTTGGATGTGAGAGCTCCGACCGGGCATAAGTCGATGATGTTGCCAGAAAGCTCGGAGAGGAACATCTTCTCTACGTAAGTTCCGACCTGGGAAATAATATCAAGTCAAATTAACAGTTTAATTTTTTAGTTATTCTGAATTCACTTTTTTTTTAAAAACACTCAGCTCTCAGTTCTACTAAGTTTAAAAACCAACTGTGGTAACTATTTATAGTCAATTGACCCGAGCAAAAGAAATAGCGTATTCCACAGATAATATACTCAAGAATCAATGGTTCTAAAACTTCTTTTTAAAATCTGCATTTTTGGTTTTGCCTCTTATCTATTCATTAGCAAATATGCATTTTTATTTTTATCTCTTTAAAAATATTAGTGTCGAAGTATAGGTAGTAAGAATATTTTAGATAATGTACTTAGTAAACATAGCAATGATCTAAATAACATTTACCTACATTATGGCCCAAATTAAAACTACCATGTAAATTGGGTACTTTACTATTCACTTATTTTATTAGGATAATTGCAACGAAAGTTTGATTATTATCTCTGCATTTTTAGTGTCATCATCATGCTGTCACCAATTTTGAGCCAGCAGCACCCCCTAGAGAAAAATTCTACCACCAAACTGCGATCCCCAACCCGCATGCCCAGCGTGGGGATTATGGGGATTACCCCCCACTAGATAAACGCTAGTAAGGCGTTTATCAGGGGGAGGCCTGCATCCAGCAGTGGACCAATACAGGCTGTTGATGTTCAGGTTGAGGTTGAGAACAAAAGTAGTAAAAATATAATGAAGAATTTATCTATGCTAATTATTAAAAAGAGGAAAGATGTGATTGTTATTTTGTTTTTATTAAAAAGGGTCCGAAACTACTAGACTTTTTAAAAATTGTTTCATCATTAAAAAGCTAGATTTTCAGGGAGTGACATAGGCTATATTTTATCCTGGAATTACCAGGCGAACGGAAACTATGCGGGTGAAACCGCGACGTGCGCTGCTAGTTATTATATAAAACGATTAAATAATTAATCATAGTTCATGACTTCAAAGTTTGTTCTAGAAACAACTTTGTTTATGATTTGTTATTGTTATTTCTTTTGTTTGCTCAGGGTATAGTAGAGAACAACAGACTTTAAATCCCATAACTTTACACTGTTTTTTAAGTTTTTCCCAATAAATATAATTTGTATGGATGTGCAACTTGGGGATTATAATCAATAATTTTTTTTTTTTAATCAGATTATAATAAACAGAGGAATCAAGTATAATGACTCTTTAATTGCATACAACAGCGATCCCGCGCTGTCAAGATGATATTAAAACATGCATACCACATACCTGCATTTCAGTACCCCTTCCGGTTGTACCAAAATCATCAATACCAGCTATCTCTGATGCGAAGCGGATGCATCTTGTGCAGTGGATACAACGGGTCATTGTGGTCTTGATCAGTGGGCCCACGTCTTTGTCTTCTACAGCCCTGGTAGAAGGATATTATATAGATGAATATTTAAATTAAATAACACAAGGCAATGTGACCATAAATAACCTAATAATATGGGTTTGATTCCTGCCTCGGGACAAATGTTTGTACAATCTGCAGATATTTGTTCAGATTGTTCTAGATGTTTTCAATATATGATAAAAAAAAAACTATCTATCTATATCGTATCCATTTTGAATGGAGTATAAACATAAACAAACCGCCCATACTTAACCTAAGATTCACTTTGTTGGCGCCTCCTCTTATTAATTACCTAATTTACATTACTTGTCGATTTTAGATCCCCCCTTCAATAAAAATTGCTTACAATTATATTTGAAACTCGACGCCAAGCAAGCGAGATTTTGTTATTTGTGTCGTACTTTGTTTACTAACATGCTTCATTCAAAATGGATAAACATTAGTGTATTATGTATATTAGTTATCTAGTACCCATAACACAAGCTCTGCTTAGCTTGGGGCTAGGTAATGCTGTGTGACTTGTCCCACATTATTTATTGTTTAATATGCAGGTATTTTTATAAAGCTGTAGCTGCTGCCCACAGCATTGCATCCATTTTTTAAGTAGCCTATGTTCATCCTCCGGATACCCTTTACCTCTCTGGCCAATTAGATTGAGAAGCATTCAGCCATTTACACTTGAAAAGTTCACTGTCTGACAGATAGAAAGACAGTAATACTTCGAATTTGTAACAATTGTATGGATTGGCTATGTTGATGTTTTATTCATCTAAATTATTATAGGTACATTCAAAAACAATATCCACTATTCACTATAAAATTTAATGATATTGTTTTGAAATTCAACCAAATATGGGGGGCACCTTTATTCAGAAGTTAGAAACCAACTTTTGAATCAATCAGAAAACAGGCTCAACTGCAATTAAATTCAATAAAACTCACCTCTTTCCAGAAAAGTGGATATCAGTGAAACGGCTCTTGTCTGAGCCAAAGGCCATTGATTGATCCTGAAGATCACATTCACCTCCTTGGTCACAAATGGGACAGTCCAGTGGATGGTTTACTAACAGGAACTCCATGACACCTTCACGGGCCTTTCTCGTCAGGTCAGAGTCTGTTTTAATCCTCATGCCTTTCATGACAGGCATGGCACAGGCTGCAGCTGGTTTGGGAGACCTCTCCACTTCAACCAGGCACATTCTGCAGTTACCGGCGACGGCGAGACGCTCGTGGTAGCAGAAACGAGGGATTTCCACTCCAGCTATGGCAGCTGCCTGTTTGTGATATTTGTTATATGAGTAAAGAAGTATTACTATGTGCAACTGTGCATCTATTGAATAATGATATTTATGGAGATAACTATTACCTGGAGGATTGTAGTTCCTGGTAGAACATGAACAGGTTTGTCGTCAATGAACACCTCGAGTTTCTCAGGCTGTGCAGCGACTGCGTCGGCGAAGCGGCGCGTCGCTAGGGGTGCCGCACGCGACGGAGAGCCCAGCGCAAGCGCCCGGGTCAGAGGCTGGCGCAGCATTCTGCGGCAAACACGAATCACCAATGCACTTTACACCGCAACCAAAAACACTTGTTTACGCTGTCAAACGGCAACTTTTGCTGATGCAACCCGAAAGATATGAGCTTAATAAATAAATGTATTGCGTCAAAGCTAATTCAGACAAAAGAACGCAGTAAATACGAGCAATCCCTGTGTTATTGTTACATAAGTTTCAACCCTAACCTAAATACTATAAGTGATCAGTATTTGATAGATCGATGTAGGATCACTAGAAAACTTTACAAGGCTACAGTAAAATAGCTAATACACTGAAATTACGTCTTGTTTTCGTAAAAATAGTACCTAAATTTATTTTCGAAACAGTTGTAAGATCTACGAACGAACTGTCGGAACTGTCAAGTGTCACATTGAAATTGACACTGTTTGGAAGAAAATCTGACATTACGTTCACAATCTTTTTGTCTATGTCACCCTGAATCAGAACATGATTCGGAAATTTCCGGTTTGTTCAATGGTTACCAGAAAGTTTGTTCAATCACTACCATCTGTTCATTCGTTCTTGTTCATTTTCCTTCTTTCTCACTCACTCACGTTCTCTCTTTCTTTTCGTTCATTCATTTGCAGCCGGCCGTGTGGTCTTGAGCTTTAGATCAAAAAAATAACGTAAAATGGCTATTGGAAACGTTAAAACCGCACAGGGTCTCAATGACCTGAACCAATACTTGGCTGAGAAAAGCTACGTCTCTGGGTAAGGCATTTTCCGTTGACTTATAGGTTGGGAATAGTCACCACGTCAAACCTCTTCTGGGATTCATCTGTGATATTCATAGCTCAAGAATCTGATACGGGTACATCTGATTCTTGACTATGAATATCTCTTAAACATACTCATGCAAGTTAGCCACTATAATGTTAATATGTGTTAAAGATGTCCTTATCGGTTCGGTGACCTTGCTACATGCCACTCAGCTGTTCCATTCCAATATGGTTCACAACACAAACTATGATACTAAAATATTTCAATAATTTCAGCTACGTGCCATCTCAAGCCGATGTTCAGGTGTGGGAGCAAGTTGGCAAGGCCCCGGCCGCCAACCTAGCGCACGCCCTGCGCTGGTTCAACCAGATCGCCTCATACACCCCGGCCGAGCGCAAATCTTGGGCAGCTGGAGTAAGCCCCCTGACGGCGGGAGGCAAACCAACCACAGCACCCGCCGCCGCCGATGATGATGATGACGACGTCGACTTATTTGGATCTGGCGATGAGGAAGAGGTATGATCCTTTACTGACGATGTTGTGTATAAATTTTTCCTATCAGCCCATTTATTTATTCTGTTTACTTATAGGACAAAGAAGCAGCCAAAATTCGTGAAGAGCGTCTGAAGGCATACTCTGAGAAGAAATCCAAGAAACCAGCCCTCATTGCCAAGTCCTCAGTCATCCTTGATGTCAAACCTTGGGATGATGAAACAGACATGGGTGAAATGGAACAGAAAGTACGCTCCATTGTGATGGATGGCCTCCTGTGGGGTGCTTCCAAACTTGTACCTGTCGGCTATGGCATCAAAAAATTGCAGATCATGAGCGTTATTGAAGATGACAAAGTATCAGTCGACCTTCTGACTGAACAAATCCAGGACTTCGAAGACTTTGTCCAATCAGTTGACATTGCTGCTTTCAACAAAATCTAAATGCACCCAGTCTATTCATTAAGCTTTAATAAAACGCATTTCTCATATCAAATTACTTTTAATCAGAGTCCTTAGTTTACAATTAAGTTCAATAAATAACACCATTGGTGGTTTAATATGTAGGATAGGCCATTTGAAAATTCCACAGCATTTGAGAATAAATGTTGGTAGGCAATTTTCAAATGTTTCTTAATCTTCTGCCTTCTGCAATCTTGAGTTTCTAAATCTATCACATTGAGTATAATAAGATTATTATGCAAAGTTCAACACACAATACAGAAACAAGATCCAAAATGGATCAGTGACTAGTAAAACCCTTAATATCAAACATGACAACTTTTATTGCACTCAATCACCGGAACCACCAGTTGGGGCAGCAGCCCCAACTCCTGCCTGCAGGAACATGTTAGGAATATCACTTCCAAAGTAAACCTTATTATTATTAGAGAGAGCTTCATACTTTTTAAGTTCTAAATATTCTTTAGTAAGCAAAGCTTTGTTAGCTTCGGCCTGTTTCTTGAGATGATAGAAGTCGGCTTCTGCTTTAGTGATATGTTTGGCTTTGTGGATACTGTCCTCAATGAGTTCCATCTTCTGCAGTGACTCTTTTTCCATAATCTTCTGTTCATACTGAATTTTTGCAACTTGAGATTCTTTTTCTGCTTCAATGATAGCTTTTCTTCTTGCAGTTTCTGCCTCTTTTTCCACAACCTGTAAATGGTTATTAAGTTAAGTTTTTTCTAAATCACAAGTATAAAATTGCATCAACATTTTATTGTTTTTGTACAAGAAATAACCTTTTGATGCTGTGCTGCAATTAGAAGTTTTGACTTTTCAGCCTCCATAAGTTCATAGTTCTTGCGTATGGTTTCTGGTATCTTGGGCTTGGTGACTCTTACAGCTTGCACTTGCAAGCCTGGTGCCATTTCATTTAGATCTTTTTGGAGAGCCTGAGAAGAAATTATATATTTTTTTATGTGGTCATAAATAGTGGATTGTTCCAAGACATAATATTTGATACTTACAGTTCGTAAGTTCTCATCGATCTGATCAAACAAATCAATGTACACTTCATGCAAAGTATGGGCACTGCAGAACTGATTCAACTCATGGTGAACCTTGTTGAATATCAGAGTTTTATCATACTCTGCTGTGAAGTTACGAACCATATCAAGCACTGGAAAGAAACAACATTTTTAATAAATTTAAAAAACAAACTCAAAAAACAAACTCAGACACAATGAGTCAATGTTTAGACACCACCAGTGCCAGGTGTGCAGGTGGGGGTCAATAATGTCAGTTGCAAAAAAATTAGTTACATTAATGGCATGTGACCTGTGCGGGACAGGTACATAAGTCAAAAAGTTTAAATTTTATATGTTAGTTTTGGACTTACCACTGGGAGGTTCTAGTTTATTCACAACTTCAATTCTTTCAAAGTAAATCATAACACCACCACTGGTACCACATGGAACATTCTTTACTTCATCAGTTTGTAGAGTAGTCTGCAAGAATTGAGGACATTTTCATATCGGATAATAGACCCTGTTTACAATAGGTTATGTTGTAAATAAATCAAAAATTACCTGAATAGATTTATAAGAAGTTAACAGTGGTATCATCATGTGAAATCCTGGTTGACTCGTAACAGGAAGCAATGCACCACCCTAGAACAATACATTAATTTTGATATTAAGAATAGAACATTTTTTTTTTCATGTAAAACATGTCATTTTAATCTCCCTATTTTGTAGAAAATAAAATTTAGTCCACAACAACACCTACCTACTTCTAGCAGGACAGGGATTATCACTAAGCTCTGTAGGGATCACAATAGAAACAACTTACCCGGTAGTAAACGCCGACATGTCCTTCGTCCACTTTGTGCAGAGAAAAGTGAACCGTGACTCCGAAAGCGAGTATAACAAGCGCGAGGATCGAAGACTGGTCCGCCATCGGTGGACCTTGGCTGTGGGGCATTTTTATTTTACTGCGTGTAGTAATTATTTTAAGGTGACAATGTCGTTGGGGGAATGTACACTTACGCCCGAGAATAGAAACGAACTGTGAATTCGGTGAATATTGCCGCTATGATGGCGAACTTTAATCGTGCCGCAGATTTGGCTTTGGAATTCCGAAAGCACAAAAGTTACATGCACAACAAAACGAACATTATCGAGAGAAAATTTCTAAAATTCCAAGAATGTTTTCGTACAATATAATCTGCAAACAAAGATGAGAGATCAGGGTTGCCAAAGCTAATTCATCCAAATCCCCAAAAATCCTGATCGAATTCCCCAAATTTGGGGATAATAATCTCCTGATTCCCCCTTAAAAGTTTTTTTTATAAAATGAAACTATAATCAATTATTTAATTAATATTTATTGTTTATCTTTTATGTTTCCATATATTAGACGAAAGCATTTTGTTGGAAGGGTTAAACTTAACACTGCCGCCCAGTTTTTTAATCCCTTCCCTTGTAGCCATTAATGATACTACAGTTTCTGTATTCAATCTATTGCAGTTTTCAGTTTTTAAATTTTTACGGACACTAAATTTGCGCTCGACTTATGCATTTGAAAAAGGCAATATCAGCAATAATGAAATAACAATTTTCATGTTTGAGAACAGGTATTCTCCCGCAGCGTTTTTCATGCGAAACAGTAACATTCAGCATGAAAGTTATCTCCATGAACTTCAAGCCCATGTTGATGAAAATCCAGCATAGCGTGAGCTCGCCACTCATCGTCCAATTTTTGTGCTGTCACAAATTTAAAAAGCACTGGAAATCGCTTCAGTACAGGCACCAGTGTTTTAATTTTAAACTGTTGAGCTTCTATTGTATATATTTATTTGAGCCATACTTAATGATTAAAAACATGTTGTTATCGATAATAAACGAAATATTTTCCGATGAGAATATGATATCAAAATCCCCGCATTTTCCCCACATAATTTCAATCCCCAATAATTCCCCAACCAACTTGAGATTCCCCGCAGTTTGGGGAATTCTCTACAGATTGGCAACCCTGTGAGAGATTCGTTTAATCTTATCAGATCAGTGCTGTCAACAAAAATTAATCTATTTCCCACGTTATTGTTGCCGATTCACTAAAATTCCCCGTTTCTTTTTGATTAAAATTCTCCAAAAGAAAAATTTTTGGAATAGTATGTACTGTTAACAAATTGTTTTAATCTAAATTTTTCTATTTACTATTAAATCGACCACGTAAAATCTAGTTGTTTAATACGTATTTTGAGGGATATATATTCTATACCATCGCTTATTTGTGTATTTATTTTACAAAATTTTAGGTCAAGCTAAAATTATGAACGTGAACGTGTTTACAGAAAAAGGTGCTAGAGCGTATCTTTTAGACCAGTGATCCAAAAAGTGTGTGCCGCGGCACACTGGTGTACCGTGGTCATTAGTTGGTGTGCCTCGGAAAAATAAGGTTATCTCGTAAAGCTAAATAGACGGACGGAAGAAAAATACTTACACAGCATTAAATACCTTTTCTGCAATTTAAAATTTAGGTTTGTTGATTAATAATAATAAAATTTAGTTTTGTTGTATTACTTAAAAACTGATTTTTCATTTATGGTGTACCTTCAAAAATTTCCGTTTTCCTAGATGTACCTTGTACACAAAAAGTTTGCGGAACACTGCTTTAGACCATGTATCTTCAACCTTTTTTTGTGCAAGGGCCAATAATCCATTTTTCATCGCCCGAAGAGCCGCAACTTGCAATACTGTATTTAATTTTACTATCTACCCTAAAAAGGAATATACAACAAGCAAGTTTTAAATTTTCAATAGTCTTTATGGGTTTATTTTATTAAAATTATTTATTACAAGACCTTACAAAATAAGTACAGAAACTTGAATCAATGCGATATTTGACACTGTCTATTTTTGACGAGTGTATCGATGTCAGGCTTTATTTTTGAAGTTGCAATCCATAGACTCCCTTCCAGATGTGCATCTGTAATTGTTGTCCTTGTTTTAGACTTGACATTTTTCATGCGAGAAAACAGTTGCTCGCACACATAGGTGCTCCCAAACAAACAATTATATAAATTTTCGGCATATTTGCGTATCTCTGAAAATGAATTTTTATCAACATATTTTGCCGCATTTGACAACGCACTTCAAGCATAGTGGCATAAGACTTATTTTTCTTTTTATATTTGATATTTCGGTGCAACCGCAGAAGTACTTAAAGTATGCCGAATTGCCGACGCGTTAATAAAGGACGCCGATTTCAATTAAACGTACCGACTTCATCCGCGAATTGAGAAATAGTACCTGATGTTATTTTTTGGTAAATTGTGCTCATTAGAAATCATAGTAGTACTATTCCCCAATAGGTGGCAGCAAGAGTCATATTTTTCAGTTTAAATCTTAAGATGATTAGGATAAAGTTGATAATTGAAAACACGAATAAAATAGTATTACTATTCGCCAATAGACGTCAGGAAGAGTCAATTGATTGCGATAAAGTTAATTATTGAAAACATAATTAAACTAATAAAACGACATTTTCAGAAAATGAATCCTAGCTAGATCGATTTATCGCCCCCGAAACCCCCTGTATACAAAATTTTATGAAAATCGTTGGAGCCGTTTCGGAGATTATACAGGATGATACTATATATATATATATATATATATATATATATATTATACAAGATTTGCTCGTTTAAAATTTAGGATTTAGCCGCGAATACAGGAAACGAGTCACAATTTTTTTACTCGCTAATAGATAAAACGCGAAAACCGGGAACCGTGAATAAGAAGTTATTACTGTGAATAAAATATTATAATTTGCTATGGCCTCCGAGCCGCAAGAAAAAACCTGGCGGCGGCGGGCCGCGAGTTGAAGACATTTGCTTTAGACTCCCTGATCGAAGATCGGACATTTGTACAACCGTAAATAATTAATTAATGATGTGGAGTTTGTTGTGTTCAAAAATGTGTAATACAAATCGTGTTACAGTAGGTAAAGCAGCACACCGTAATAATGTGATTCCCAGAAATTCCCTGATTTTGTCATTCCCCGCGCTCTACCCACGGCAACCCTCAATTCCCCGCAAATCGAGATTTTCCCTGACAGCAATGGGTTCTGCCTACTGACAGTGACATAACACGACAACAAACAACAACTTCTTTCCGGCCCTTGTGGGGGCACGGAGGGGGGCCTCGAGGCGTGGCCTCTTTACCCCGGCTTCAACTCGAGAGGTGACCCCTCGGTCCAAAAACAAACAGGTGGGATAAGTAAAGATTAAAGTCAGATGTAAAGCATAGTTTTTTAAGTCACAGAACTAATGGGGGTAAAAAATCCTAGTAGTTCTGTCATCAGAACTACTCAACAGAACAGGGAGTAACCTTTCCTATAGAGCGAGTGGCCTTACATCCCCTATTTGGATTTTGTTGCCCCCCTTAATTATTAAAATTATTTAACTTTATTATTTGTTGTTATAGCGGCAACAGAAATACATCATCTGTGAAAATGAATATCAATATCAACTTTCTAGCTAACACGGTTCATAAGCTACAGCCTGGTGACAGACGGACAGCGGAGGCTTAGTAATAGGGTCCCGTTTTACGCTTTGGGCACGGAGCCCTAAAAAACACATACGCCACGAATTGAGAACCTCCTTTTTTGTAGTATGTTAAAAAAAATGTTTTGCCTATCCAAGTGCGTGTCGATACTCAGATTCTAGTTCGGCATGCACACTGACAGGCTGGGCAGTAAACATACATAGCAGTCTTGTGTTTTGAGTACAAAAAAATACAATATTTGAATGTAGAGATTGCATTTATTGTCATTATTTACAATACTTTTTTACCTTACGCATAAGGTAGGCTTATGACTAGTAAAATATTATTTACACACTACAACAACACTAGAATATGTACAGGTATATCATAAAAACAAACTATAAAAATGGCTTACTTTTAAATATTCGGCACAGCAGCCGGCCTAGCACAGGGATTGCTGTCTAGGGTAGAATAGAGAAAAATGATATCGCATCGTCATACATTACGTAAATTATCAAAGTTGAAGGAATGAATTTCAAACAATTTACGCATTCGATGACAGTGACGTAATTTTTTCCTATCTACCCTAGACAACAATCCCCGTGCTAGGCCTACAGAACTATGAAATTTGTTAATTAATCTTAGACCTTGACTGCACCGTCCTACAACGAATTCATTTTAGGTGATTATCATAAAAACAAAGACCTTAAACTTCGCCCACACCTGCGCGACCAAAGCGACTGCGATGCGAGAGCGTCTGCAGCACAGCGGACGCCACCCATACTTTCCTTTTTTTTAACAAACGTCTACCCACAACGTTTTTGTTTTATAATTTCGTCAGTCATTTAGTTACATACTCCTTTAGAACATATTCTAGAAAACAACTTTGGTTCTCATGTAAGTAAATGTAAATATTCTTTATCCTAGTAATATTATAAATGCGAAAGTTCGTAAACATGTATGTATGTTTGTTGCTCTTTCATGCAAAAACTACTGAACGGATCGAACTGAAATGTTGCATACAGATTGATCTGGGCCTGGAATAACACAGACTTATTATCTCATAAATCAGTTCTCGTGGGATATGCGTGCGAAGCCGCGGGGCGCAGCTAGTAAGAAATAAATGTCTTTAACCGGAAGTTAAAAAGTTCCCGCGTTGTGGTCGTGTAGGTGTTGCAGTATGGGTAGCGTCCACCGCACGACAGGTGCTTCCGTTTCTCAGTCGCTTTGGTCGTGCAGGTGTGGGCGAAGCTTTATAAAGTACCTAGGTAGGTACCTCATAAGTCATTATGTGAGGCAGTGATGACGTCCTGCAGACAGCGCGCGAACTCCTCGATGACGTCCTGCACGGGGTCAGCGCGTGCCTCGTCGCCGTCCGCCGCGGCCGCCAGCAAACATTGACAGACCGCTTCTATCACTTCGTATGTGATGAAACTGCAGGCTTGTCTGGAAATTTGTGATAAATTTTTAAACCGGTTTATTGTTTTAATATACTAATCATCCAAATCGGCTAATATTATTATTGTCTCTTTGATGAAGCTGGATCTGTGCGTAGGTAATGCACATAAAACAGATCCAGCTATTTCAGCTTCATCAAAGAGACAAGAGAGAAACAAGTTGTCCCTATTAGAAGGAAAGCAATAAAAATATACAACTTATGCGCGGAGGCAGTGTGGTTGCGGAAAATGTTGTAGTTAATCAACTTCGAAAAAAGAGGAAGTTCTATGTTTAGCTGTATGTAAATAATGTCCGTCGATTTTTCCGTCATTTATTTATGTATCTATACAAAGTAGATACTTACACTAATATTGGCCGATTTGGATGATTAGTATAATAACACAAAAAAGTCTTACGTCACAATATTAATCGATTATTGCTCGCAAAAGTCAACTCCAATCGAGACTTTGAGTCGCAACTTGCCGTCCATGTATTTGAGACGCAGTGTATATGGTGCTTACTTGACAGGTTGTTGCTGTGGCGCGGGCTTGAAGGTGGTCTCGCTCAGTTTCTCCCGCATGCGCACCATGTCGTCGCGGCGCCGCATCAGCGTCTCTTCAACGTTGCGGCAGCCCACGCACTTGCACATCGCCGTGCATGCAATTTTAGCCTGTAAGATTATAGAAGTAGAGGTCAAATTTATGTTTATACTAGCTGCCTAAAATTACATCGTTAGATCATAGTTAGAATTCATAATAACATTTTAACTTATCTACTGTAACATTTAAGAACATAATTGAAACTAAAATACTATAACATCTGTGTAACCTACATTGTGTTCAAGCAAATAAACTATCTTTATCTTTATCTGCGCCCCGCGGCTTCGCACGCGCTATTCCATGGGAATTTTTAATTAAAGGTTATTTATATCCCACGGGAACTGATTTATGGAATAAAATTATAAACACCTGTATGCAAAACTTCAGCCCGATCCGTTAGTAGTTTTAACGTAAATAGGTAACAAACATCCATCCATCCATACAAACGTTCGCATTTATAATATTAGTGTGATGAATCTGCCACATTCCGTGTCAAAGACTCTGTTGGGGGGTCTAAATAGCCCTGCCGATTATTTTACTTGACAGATGACATTTTACATAATGTCCAAAAATATGTATCCAGGGATTAATGTATGAAAAGCTGAACACTTGATTTCTAATCTAATAAATCGTGAAATAAATCCTACCTCATAGCATTCACAGTAGTTTTTAAGACAGCCGCTTCTCTTGCAGTTGCAGCCTTTCGTATGCCGTCGAATTATCTCCGGACCGCCTGCTTTTGCTTTACCTATTTTTGGCCTGAAATCAAAATAATTATCATAATTAGGATAATACATCAAGAGCTTCTCGTCGTATTAGAGAATTGAAAGAAAAAATAAACGCAATAAGAGGCAGTTGATTGAATAGGCAGTTACTGATAACCACAAAATTAAGAGTCATAATTTAAAAAAAAATATCTATCTATATAGTGTATTGTATTAAGTATATCAGTTATCTAGTACCCATAACATAACCTCTGCTTAGCTTGGGGCTATATAATATTGTGCAAATTGTCCAGCATTATTTATTTATTTTGACATAGGGGATCCGATGAACCGTGACGTCACCAAATGCAGGGGTTAACTTGGCAGCGTTTTTATCACCCGATACTAAGTGTAGTTTTACTTTTTGTCTTTTACCTACCTGATATTTTTTTTGTTTACCTTTATGTATTAACCTAATTAACCGTTTAAAAGAATAAATAAAATCGATTCATATACCCTATTTTTAAAATACCTGAATGCGTTAGGGTTCCTCTCCAAACACGAGCGAATAGCCTTCTGCCGCGTCTCCTCATTCTCCAAGTTATTGTGGCAGTTGTTACAGTTACAATTGTTGCAGAACTCGCCGTTCGCGAAGCAGTCGCAGTAGAGCTTGAGGCACTGCGACTTTGTGCAGTTGCACGCTTTCCGTGGACGCATGTCTAGGGTCGCTGCGGCTTCTGAAACGTGGTGAATAGACTTATAACTAGTGTAATAAACCGGCTTAGTGAGAGTCCGACTCGCGCATCAAGGGTTCCGTACCATTAGGTATCTATAATAACGGCAAAAATATCATGTCTGTTGTATGGGAGCCCCCTTAAACATTTACTTTATTACTGTAATATAACTGTCTAATTATCTTAGTTTATGAGATACAGCCTGGTGACAGACGGACAGAAGAGTTTTAGTAATAAGTTCCCGTTTTACCCCCTTGTGTACGGAACCCTCATAAAAATGGTCAAAATACTGGAGCAAGACAATGCCTGGCTGGTAGCAGAGGAAGTATCCTTAGGCCCGTATTATGAAAGCTTACTCAGTCATAGAGCTATGCTTGAGTGACGTTTATGCCATAGAAAAGCGTTGCTCAAGGATAGATCGATGACTGATAAAGCTTTCATGATACGGGCCTTAGTCCGTGACCTTCTGTGTCAGTCGATCTGAGAGGATGTTTTGCTCCAGTAATGCATCCATTTCTATTCACTCATAAGTCTTTATTCACCCCGTTTTACCAGCAGTGGTATTTTAATTCGTGGGAAAGGCTGTCGGATTCGGTGGATTCGGTAACGGAATCTTTTGAAATCAAAAAAGCGTTCTAAAGTTCCATCGGAATAGAATTCAAATTCTAATCGAAGTTTTCGATGAAACGAATCGAATTAATTAAAATACCCCTGCACCAGGGGTGTTACCAGTGTAACAGATTTATTTAGAAAACAGTGTATTCATTAGTTAACAATTTCACTCACTGCAGGGTTTAAGCTTCCCAAAATTAGTCCACCACAAAATAAAAACTCTATTATATTACTGTAATGTAATATTGTTTAGTGAAGTGTTGAAAAATTATATTCGAGCGACAGGAAACATCCCTTTAGTACTTAAGATTCTGTATATGGTGTCTCGGGCATATCTATTAGTCTACTAGAAATCAATTTACTATGCCATCTCTGGCCATTTTGAAACCCACCAACTAGTGCTAAATATTACTATACCGTGTCCATTTTGAATGAAGCATACACGTAAACAAACCGCCCATACATAACCTAAAATTCACTTTGTTGGCGCGTCCTTTTATACGTTATTTACATTACTTGTCGATTTTAGATCCTCCCTTCAATAAAAATTGCTTATAATTATATCTGAAACTCGACGCCAAGCAAGTGAGATTTTGTTATTTGTGGCGTATTTTGTTGACAAACATGCTTCATTCAAAATGGATAAACCATAGTTATCCATGGTCCCGGTGGGTCGACCCACTAAAGATTGATTGAAGTACCTTGGTCCGACATATGCGGTGAGGATGGCGGTTGTGTCATGTCCTGGTAAGGCATGCTTTCCGCTTCTACGGACACAGTTAGGAGCGGAATGTTACTCTTGCTGTCCTGAGAACAAAGGTGATTCCATGTTTGTTTAACAAAACCTAAGCACTTTTTATTTTATTGAAAAATCAACAGCTTAAACTAACTTAATCAAATAAAATATAGCCAATTAAAGATAGCAACAATTTAACAAGTCTTCTTTTTCTTTTACAAAAATATCAACTGCCTCTCATAAGCGGTGAGGTCATTTAATTACTTTTTTAAGGTCAGCGTCGAGAAAACTCGGACGTCTACCAAAATGATGCGTTCCGTTCGTGCGCCGTAGGAACATAACTAGCATATGGCCATCAAATTGCGAGCAACAATTCTGAACCAATGGCCTGCCGACCACTAGTGACCATCTAGAAACACCCAAATTGGTCTTCCTCCGAACAAAACACACGTTCTTGCGGTTCGCTCCGCTCGCCGATAAAGTTTGGAGTTTCAGGACTTGATGGCAACCGTCAAGTCATGCCGCAATACGTCAGTAGCGAGTATGTACTTACTTCTGAGTACCGCTGATAGGACTGCGAGTCGTCGGAGTAGAGCGAGTCATTCTGCTTGTCCGCATATTTTCCCGGCACTATGATGATGGACTCCTCGTTCGCTGCACTGGCGTTGCTCGTGTCATGTGATTGGTGACTTTCGTCGCGAATCATGTATGATGCGTTCTGAAATGTTTGATTTATTTTATTTTTATTTTGTAACGTAATGTATATCAGTGTACTTCCGCAGAACAATGGACTGTCGTCGTTCGTTAAGAGATATGCAGGCAGAGCAACTAATGCGGCAACAGATAACTCGTTACTATTGCGCCTTTAAAGATGTCTACACACCAAAGCCGATGGGCAAGGCCGGCGGCCGGGCCCAAGCCGCGTGTAAGATCGTCTCAAAATATGGCCGTCTTGCCCTGTGGATTGTGCCACCGGGGCACAGTTTAAGAAGTTTAAACTAAAAACATCTGGCTGCGTAGCGCCTAACGTGTTACCTTTGTCCCATGCATAAGTTTTTGGGAAATAAATACGAAAATGTATCTAATATGGCAGATTGCGCCCTACTAGAAACTGGTCCAAAGTGTCCTATAAAACAATACTAAAAATGCAAATAAAAAGGTAAATCAATTAGTTTATAGTTTCAAAGATTACTTACACTTAAAGTGTCACGTTTCGGCTCGAATTCTATTTCTAGTTCTTGCATACTCGCCATATCTTCCCCTCCTGTGTCGTCCCCAACTGCCTCCGAAATAAGAGACTGCAGAGTCGGCTGAAAACAAATTCTATAGTTAAAAAAAATTAAAACCAACTTGAAAGATTTATTACATTGTTTTTTTAGGATTTCGTACACAAAGGGTAAAACGAGACGCTATTACTAAGACTCCGCTGTCCATCTATTCATCTTACACCAGGCTTCACATGAACCATTATGGTTAGACAGTTGACATTTTCACAGATGATGTATTTATGTTGCTATAACAATAAATACTAAAAAACTATAATAATAAATATCTGAGGGGGCTCCCATACAACAGACACGATTTTTTTGCCGTTTTTATAGATAATGGTACAGAACCCTTCGTGCTCGAGTCCAACTCACACTTGGCCCGTTTTTTTTTAATTTTTAAAAAACAAAAAATATTTTGTCTTATGTGTTTTTATCAATAAATGAGTGTATGCTAATGGACAATTCACACATAATGGATCACTACAGTCTGCTGTTAGTTCAAACTGTTTCAAATTGTAATAATAGTTATAGTTTACTTAGTCAATAAAGAGATTATCTTTAATTAACGAAAAGACATCATTCGGTGACCATACCTTCACATCAATAGTTTCCACAGGAACTTGCACCGGAACTGTCTCTTCATGCAGATTCGCATCATCAAACTCGTTCGCCGTCGAAAACTCCTCGACGGAATAATCATTGTCATTCGCTATCGAGAAATCATTCGAGTCGTAGCTACTCTTGATGTAGTTGCTGATCTTATCGTCTCCAATCTCGTTGAAGTCGAGAGAGATGGATTCGGAAGGGGTTTCGATGGTTGGTAGTGACATGGTTGCGGTGGTGATCGGAGCGAGCAGGCTTTGCGATGAACGGGCTGGTTGCTGGAATTATTTATTTATTTATTTCGGACTTCATCAGCTTGGAACAATGTCAGAGAGAAAGAGAGATCCTCTAAACACCGCTACACGGGGCGGCAACTAGGATTTGCCTATTGGCCATGTGTTAGTATAATATAACAACAGAGAACTAATAATAAGAATTTTGATAGAAACCAAATAAGCTATATAGATAAACACTTGCCATGTTTCACTTTGGTAGAGAATTCGTGAAAAATTTTCACAATTTTGCAACTTGTGAATTCTCAACTGAATAAGAGACCCCCCTATGGTCCTATGGTCTGTACTTTGTGCTGTATAATAGGTAACACACACTCTGATAATCAGTCAATGTTCAGCTCTTGGGGTGACTGCTAAATTTAATAATGCTCACATAATGCAGATATAATGCACTCAGTTAGTCAGCTAATAGCCTCTGCCACGCGGGGGTTGCGGGTTCTATTCCCGACTAAGGACAATGTTTGTACGTTCTGCAGATATTTGACCGGTGTGTTCTGAATGTTTTCTATGTAAAATAAAAATATCCAAGTAGAGTATATTGTAAAAAGTAATTCAGTTATTGAATGCCCGTATCACTAGGCTCTGTGAATCGTCCAGCATTATTTATTAATTTTATCTAGCTAGTCCCAAGCCGAGTAGAGCTTGTGATATGGGTACGAATATTATACTTAATTCAATAAATTACATATATATTTTTTATTATTCATGAAAACACCCGAATTATGAGTTTGTGTTTTGATCGCGAAAGTTTAAAAACTTTATAGTTTAATCTCTCTACAAAATCACTGGTAACGGGATATTTTCTATTATTTGTCGTGTTTTGATTTTCCCTATATATGGGGAAAATTGCATGAAAAATGATAATCATGGAAAGATTACAACAAATAGGTACTTAAATGTTACAACAATGTGAACTGCTTTGGAAAAACAATAGGTGCTATTCTAAAATAGACATTCATCAAAGATACGGGAGTTTGAATCGTATTATTTAGGCCCAAAACGTAAAATTTGTTAGACAGAAAATGACGTAGGTACTTCGAAAACTAGAAAAAAAAATGGGTTTGAGAGAGAGGTAGTGAAACAGTTTCAAGCTTGCTACCAAACAAATTATATGAACTTTTTACACAATCTTTCCGGAGGAAGTTCATGTTACTACGTCATCACTTCAAATGATGCTAATTCGAGCTAAAAATAAAACAAAAACTTACCGAAGTCGACTGCGTATAAGTCTTCGATACTGGCGTTATCCTCAGTACTTTCTTCTTACATTTTATCGTCTTCATATGACCTGCAAAAATTATATTATTTTCACGACACCGAAATTATTTCAATTATGACAACTGACCGAAATGGAACTCCCATTTTTAAAATTGAAGGATTTTTAAATTAGCGTGTTCTATTCCATATTCGTTTAATTTCAAATTATAATTTTCTTGTGAAGCTTTGAAAGTCGCTATATCACAAAAAGGTAGGTATGCTGAGTTTTGTAATATTTTTACGAAATTAATGTTCTACAGATATTTTTACATTAGGTTTTCGCACCGGAAGTAGTCCTTACCTATGGCCTTTTAAAATGATCATTTTCATAATTGGGACGTTCATTGATTGAAAATCCGCTAAAGCGATAAGATAACAAGAGAATAAGAATTTTATCAAATAACATTTAGCCAGAATGCAGAAACGCTACCTACCTTTACTCGGTCCCGGCATAAGAACCGATGATGGTTGGTTGACTTTTTCTGCCGTCATTTGTATCACTTTACCTGAAAGGTATATTTCTTAAGAAATCAATATTGAAATAATAAAAATAAATAAATATAGCCCCAAAGCAAAGCTTGGATAACTGATATTTATTTATTTATTTGAACCACCTAAAGATATAATAAACACATCATCATCATCAGCCTAAATAAGTCCACAACTGGACATAGGCATTAATAAACACATAGCTTGATTTTATACTCCAAAATGTACACTTCAGTCTTGTAAAATAAGTTGTTATTATTGTAAAGGGAAGCACTTGCTACCAAACCACATAATATTTGCGGAATAGCAAATTGGTAACGAGAGCCCTAAATAAGTGTCGTGTACTTTTTATACCATAAACATTTTATCACTATACATAGCATAAAACAAAGTAGCTTCCCGCTGTCTGTCTGTTCCTTGTATGCTAGTTCTTTAAAACTACGCAACGGATTTTGATGCGGTTTTTTTATAGATTGAGTGATTCAAGAGGAAGGTTTATATGTATAATAAATCAGCATTGCATCCGTGAGAAGCTGGGGCAGGTCGCTAGTAGATACTAAGATAACTTTTTGTCCCCGTTTTTAAATTATTGATGATAGTGATGATAAATCAATGAAAACCAAGACTAACTTATAATATAATAAATACTAATAATATTAATTGTAATTTAG
This sequence comes from Eupithecia tripunctaria, assembly GCA_955876795.1. Taxonomy (NCBI): domain Eukaryota; kingdom Metazoa; phylum Arthropoda; class Insecta; order Lepidoptera; family Geometridae; genus Eupithecia; species Eupithecia tripunctaria. Next base: position 10,635,248 of record OY041618.1, read on the forward strand.
CGCTTACCTTGGCTGTCAGTAAATACAAAGTTCTTTGAAGGCGTAACTTTTGGAACCACCTTCTGCGCTGACGGATTCGTAACCAACTTGATGTATTGTATCTACAGAATTAAAAAAATATATATTATTATTTATTTTAAGGAAAACCAGCAGCACATACATAAAATAAAATAAAATAAATTGATTTCTCTATTCTACATATTATACTATTATAAAGAGGAAAGATTTGTATGTTTGTAACAAATAAACTAACAAACTACCTACTTGACCGATTTCAAAAATTCTTTCACGATTTGAATGCTACATTATCCCTGAGTTAGGTTATATTTATTATTTAAAAAAAATTATGTATACCCGTGCGAAGCCAAGACGGGCCTGCTAGTTAATATTATAGCTGTATTACTGCACAGCTGTTTTTACAGAATTTTACGACATACTTACGCCTTTGCCAGGGACATTGATCGGATGTAATTGAGTGCGTTGCCCCTGATCTTTAACTGTCTGCAAAAAATGATAATTAATAAGTACTTAAGAATAAGTAACATTATGAATGTAAGCGGGTTAACTACAAACCAATAATTGTCCCTCGTCAAGGGATGAAAGCTGTGTGGTGCTGGTTTAGAATTTGCGTCACCCCAACTCTTCCCGTGGGTAAGAGGCGACTATGGGATATCCACAGGGGGCGGACAGGGCTCCCTGCAGAAAAATTCTACCACCTAACTGCGATCTCCAACCCGCATGCCTAGCGTGGGGATTAATCCACGACACAAATATCTAAGTCTCTGGTTGGCCTCGAGCTTCAGATTTAATTGTAAACAATATTTATTGAAGGAAGGATCTCAAATCGACAATTAATGTAAATTATTTATAAAAATACGCGCCAACAAAGTAAATTTTAGGTTGAGTACGGCGGCTTACGGCACTTTGTTTACTAACATTCAACTTGCGATGGATAAGGCATAGATGATGGTGTGTGATTTGTCCAGTATTATTTATATTATATTTATAATATTCAAAAATCTTACCTGAGTTGTGGAAGAAGGCGCAGCTGATCTGATCATAAGTTTCTGGCCCGTTTTTGACGATATAACCACTTTCTTCGTAGTAACATTGGCTGAAATTTAATTAATAGGTAAAAAAGTGACTCTGTTGGCACTAAAAGCTAGACTTTACCAGCCAAAAAATATTGGAGCAAAAAAAGGGAAGGCACCTTTTTTACGCTAGTTTAGTTTAGCTAAGCTTAATTGCTCTAAACCTTGACTGTAAAAGTATACAACAAAATTCCTAGAGACATGAGAACTGCTCACTAGTACATTAAACAAATCAACTCCGTAGTTAGGCGACTCTTAGAAAAATATTTGACATTATAGAATTTTAAAATCAATAAATTAACTAGATGCCTGGAAGACATCGCTTCTAAGCGATAAGGCCGCCCATTGTACAAGTTTTATGTTTTGTATCCTTTTACCTCGTGTTATTTTTATGATGTACAATAAAGAATTTTTGTATTGTAATTGTAATACCTTGTGATTGTGACGCAGATACCACTTGGGAGCTTTGGGACGGTTTGATCGCAATAATTTGTTTTTTGCCAGCAATCTTGATATTTTGTACCACCTGAAAACAAAAAATATCACTTTACACACACTTTACACACACTTATAGGAAATCTGAATCCTAAAAGGTAAAGTTTGGCATTTCACTTATTTTTACAACTTTACGGATGCATCTTGGCATAACTGAAAAGAACTGGCATTTCTTTTCAATGCATTCACTGTCGTAGGGATGCTTCCAGCTGCTGGTATTAATATGGATCAGCTGAAAATGTTGTTTGCAAAAGTCTGCAATGAGTTTGTGGCGTACCTACACGCCACTCGACACCGATCCGAAATGTACGTTCCAAATTGTTTACAAAATTTTAACTTCGTATGTTTAAAATACAATTTGGCATTTCGCATAATTCTTTCAACTTGGGCCATACCCCAAACGAACGGAACATACACTTCGGACCGGTCTCTCGGTCACGCACGCGCCAGCCGCTCACGCACTCACTACTTATGCAAGAGGGTTTGAGGGAAGTGCGCTCTGAGATAGCCGACTTCAAAAGCGCACTATCGTCATGTACTGACCGACTGGATGCCATGGAGCTTCGATTAACTTGTCTAGAAACAAAATATGAAGAAAAAGTGTCGGAGATAAGCACTGATGCTGTACAAGACACGATTTTTGAGCTCAAAACACAGCTGAATGAGCGAGACCAGGAAATTCTATTGAATGATGTGGAGATCAGCGGCATTCCCGAGGGCAAAGAAGAGACACCGCTGCACCTGGTCAAGGTACTTTCGGCCAAGCTGGGAGTGAGTATTGGCGAGCAGGACATAGTTCATGTCGAGCGGTCCGGACCAATACGACAGAACCGGCTTGGGGACGGGGGCACTGGGGCACCACGCCCTCGCCCTATCACCGTGCGTCTGACGCGCCTGTACGCGTGACCAGCTGATACGGGCTGCCAGGGTCCGCCGCTCCATCACCACATCTGAACTAGACCTAGCCGGTGCGCCGCGCCGGGTGTACGTGAATGAGAGGCTGACCCGTCAAAACCGCCAACTTTTCTACAGAGCACGAGAGGAGGCCCGCCGCCAGGGTTACAAGTATGTCTGGACCAGGGAAGGGAAAATATTCGCGCGCAAGGAAGACGGCAAGCCTGCTGAGCGTATTCGCTCAGAAAAGGACATAAGTAGGATTTTTGGTTAGTTTTTAGTTTGCACTTAAATCAGCAAAATAACTGTCTAGTAGTCAAAGTCAAGCTTTTATTATTATTTCCTATCGTTTTATATATTCGTTTGCAATTTAAATTCGAGCACTGTTACTGTTTTTTAAGCCATGTCTAGCTTTATTCATAAACTTAGCACTAACTTTATTATACCTAGTTTTCACTTCAAAAAATTACCCGCTATGTTATATTGTTATTGTATATTATTACTGTTACTATTTTTGTACTTCATATTATGTAGGCCTCTGTGACATCTGCGCCGTAAATAGGATATCTTTCAGCCCTATATACAAGCAAGCAAGTTTTAAAAACAAATTAACCTCTCTAATTTATATAAGTATGTTTGTACGTATTTTTATAACTTATTATACTTATTTGGTATTGTTATTTGATTTTTTAATATCAGCTGTATTTATTTATGTTGAACGCATCCTAGAAGTATTTACTTACCTGACTTATAAACACGTAGCAAACTACTATGCTGTACAATGTCCCGATCAAGTGATTATTTTTTACTTTACATAATGGTCTCAAATGGTCATTTTAAAGTTGGATTGTATAACCCGGGATCTTTGAATACGAAACAAGACGAGTTTATAGCGGCAATGAATGGTACCAGTGTCGATATTATGGCTATAAATGAAACGTGGATAAAGCAGGGTCAAGATGGTCTGGTGCCTAAAGTTCCTAACTACAGGTTTAGGCATTTAGCTCGTCCCGCGGGGGTGAAGTCAGGTAGGGGGGGAGGAGTAGGTTTCTTTATCGCGCAAGGAATATCAGCGCGGACCTATAAACACCCGGTTGATCCTAAACATAGCTCGGTGGAACAAATGTGGATTACACTTACCATCAGGGGAAAAAAACTGGCTATAGGAACAGCCTACACCCGGTTGATCCTAAACATAGCTCGGTGGAACAAATGTGGATTACACTTACCATCAGGGGAAAAAAACTGGCTATAGGAACAGCCTACAGGCCGCAGTGGCTCGATGTTGATTTATTTTTAGACGCACTATCGGACACTGTCAACTGCTTATCAACTTGTGATCACTTGATTCTTCTAGGAGATTTTAATATCAATTTATTGCATCCCGATGACAGTAAAACTAAAAAACTACTAACATTTCTTGCTTGCCTTAATCTGACTCAACTTGTATCTGTACCAACTCACTTCACCGAAACAAGTTCATCACTAATTGATATTATCTGTTCCGATCTGCGCGCGCGACATGTCAGGGCCGAGGCCGTAGGGCCACTACTAGGTCATGCTATGGTGTTGTGCGAAATCCAAATAAAGCGAGATAAGCCCTCAGTGCGGAGTATTAGTTACCGGCCCATAAAAAATATCTGTTTGGACAAATTTGATGCTGATTTACGCTCCATTCGCTGGGACCTAATCTCACAAACACAAGATGTAAATGAAATGCTGTACTCCTTTAATAATTGTATTTTAGGTTTATTTGATTGTCATGCCCCCCTGAAATCATGCAAAGTAAGTGATAGACCGTGCCCGTGGATGACAAATAATTTAAAATTAATGATTTCGCTTAAAAATAAAGCACTAAGTGCTTATAGAAAATCAAAGCTACCGGGAAAAAAAGATTATTATAAAAGTTTAAATTCTTTAGTTAGTAAAACGTTATTTTTGGAAAAAGCAGCTTATTTTAAGGAGAATATTAATAGTCAGGTTTGCGATCCAAAAAAGTTGTGGCAAAATCTTAAATCTACGATTTTACCTAACAATAGAAACGAATTGCCTCCTCACTTTACAGACCCGGAGAAAATAAATTGTCATTTTCTCAATGTACCTGGTAGTTCACAGGTGAGTATTTCTCTACTTACTTATTTTGAATTTAATAGGTACTCCGAGAATTACAGATTTTGCTTAGAACCGGTAGGAATTGAATGTGTTGCAAAAGTAGTGCGCGGTTTAAAATCGAACGCATTAGGGTATGATGGCATAAGTCTCAATATGCTAACATTGACCTGCCCGGAAACGCTAAGTGTAATAACTTCACTAGTGAACCGCTCCTTAACTACCTCTCAATTCCCAGACTTATGGAAAGTAGCTATCGTCAGGCCATTACCTAAAATAAATAATCCAGCAGAGGTAAAAGACCTGAGGCCTATAAGTATTTTACCTTGCCTTTCCAAAGTAACTGAAAAAGTAGTTTGCCAACAATTGACTAGTTACTACCAACAATATCCTTCCTGAGGTACAGTCTGGATTCCGGAAAAACCGTAGCACAGCGACCGCGTTATTAGATGTAACTGATAATATCTTGAAAGCACAAGATGAAGGCATGTGTACTCTATTAGTTCTTTTAGATTTTTCACGGGCCTTTGATGCAATTAATATAACACTGCTTTTGGCAAAGCTAAATTACTACGGTTTTAACGAGAAAACAGTAAAATGGTTTCATAGTTACTTGGAAAATCGTTCTCAGTCTGTTGAGTTGAAAATGGTGGATGGAAACGTCGTCCAATCAAGGGCTACTCCGGTTTCTAGAGGAGTTCCTCAAGGATCCATTTTAGGTCCTCTGTTATTTATTTTATATACAGCAGACATATCAAATTGTATTTTAAATTGTAAATACATATCACATTTATGCGGATGATGTACAAGTATATATTTCGTTCAGGGAAGAAAACACAAATTCTGCCGTGATAGACTTGAACGAAGAACTTCGACGAATAGCAGAGTGGGCTGAAAAAAATAATTTAGTCCTTAACCCGCTGAAAACAAAATACATGCTTTTCGGTAGTAGACATAAGATGAACAACATGGCTGGTAAATTTGTCCTTGACGTCAAGCTGTTGAACGAACCCATTGAGCGCGTAGATGAAACGCGTAATCTGGGTTTGTGTATAGACTCAAGACTACACTTTGAGAAGCATGTGGCTGACTGTGCGCAGAATTGTTTTTATAGATTAAAAATACTTTATAAAATTCGTCCCTACCTCAGTGAAGACCTACGAATACAGCTAGTTGAATCACTTGTGCTGTCAAAACTAAATCACGCTGATACAGTATGTATTTTTTGTATTTGTTTATTTATAAAAAACTTAATCTAATCTTAAATTTTAACATTCTTTAAACCCGTCAGGATTTGTGCAGAATGTTACATTCCTCGGGTTAAATACAATTAGTGGTAAGAAGTGTACGAACATAATAGGCACCTACGTGCGGGCCATCTTCATAACCATTAGATAGGTACACTTATTTTATAAAACTAGAAACAGGCATGTAATTATACATTAAACAATTTATTTAAGGTAAGTAGATATTACCTACTTTAGATTAGACTTACATACACTATCATTAAACCAGAGTGGCTAAAAAAACAGGTGACATAAGTAGGTAGTTTGTAGTCAACCAAAGTGTGCAGATTATCAACGCATTGTTCGATGTTCGGGTGGCCGAGCCTCCCGAAGTTCCCCGAACACTGCGGAATGCATCGACTTCGCTCCAGTACAGGGTGCACAAAGACTAATTCCAATAAAAGTAATTTTTAGTTTATTAATAAAAAGTAATTTAGTCGTTACGTTTGCTTTTAATATGTAATTAATTAATAATAAGAACTAGTAATTCATAATTTGGGATTTTAAATGATTTCTTAATTTTTACTATTAATTGATTTAGGTATTATTGTTCTTTACGTTTTTGTATATAATAGTTTTTTAGTTGGTATCTGATGTTTGTTATAGTTAATTTATTTTTAGTAGCTAAGGGGATGTTGTTTATCAACCTGGGAACTATGTAGTCCACTTTTCTTGTTCCATAGAAATTTTTGGCATCTGTAATTTTAAGTTTTTTCTGGACAACTTGTCTTGTAGTAATGTTATGGTTTTTGTAGTTTTTACAATTGAAGTAGTTTTCGACCAATAGCGCTAGTTCAACTCTCTCGTAGATGGATAGTATGTTGCATTCCTTCAAAAGATTTTCGTAGTTTTTACTGTGTTTTTCTTTTAAGTTTTTCGGTACTATGGTTTTTAAAAGTCTTATTTGTAGATAATAGATTTTATCAAGATATGTTTTATATGTGCGACCGTAGCTGCTAATAGCGTATAGCATGATACTCTCTGCAAGTGTTTTGTATAAGGTTAGTAAAATTTGATATGGTATTTTATATTTGAGTATGAAAAATTTTGCTAAAATTGCCCTTAATTTATTACAAACATTATCTACATGCTTACCCCAATTGAACCGGTTATCTATTGTTACACCTAGGTACGTTACTTCTTTGACTAGCTCTATAGGTTCACATTTACAGGTGGTTGAACTCTTTTTGTGCAGGCAGCTATGGTTATGAGCCATTAGTCTTATGTTTTTGTTTTGGTGACTTTTATTTTGGTGCGAACATACATGCAGTAGTTTAGTTTTTTGTGGGTTGATAATAAGCCCAACATCGTGCGACCATTTATTTAGATTAGTAAGATCTTGTTGTAATTGTTTCATGGCCACATCTATGTCGATGTTTTCTGCAATCAGACATGTATCGTCTGCGTACTGGAATACCTTGCAGTGTTTGATCACCTTTTCAAGATCATTGACGTACGTCAAGTAATGCAGTGGACCAAGAACGGATCCCTGTGCAGTCCCCTGCGTTATCAGCACGTTGTCACTTACACTTGAGCCTACTTTTACACAGTAGGACCTATTTGCAAGGTATTCCTCACACCACGAAAGTAGTGGTCCTCTGATACCACTGCATTCCAGCTTATTTTTGAGTACATCATGCTTGAGGGTATCGAAGGCCTTTGTATAGTCGACGAATACCATCACAACTTGTTTTTTGCTATTCAGACAGTCATTGACGTAGTCAGTGAAATGTGAGAGTAGTTCTGTTGTGCTTTTCTTGGCTTGAAACCCGTATTGTTGATTAGAGAGTATATTGTTATCGCTATAAAAGCTGTGTATTTCATTGCAAATGTATTTCTCCATGACCTTGTCTAAGATAGGTAAGATCGTTATTGGTCTGTAGTTGTTATAGTCATCTTTAGTTCCTTTTTTATGTATTGGCCTTACAATGCCAGTCTTCAGTTCATCCGGATATATTCCTGTCGCGATGCTTGTATTAATCAGCTTAGCTATAGTGGAAGAAATTTTCTCCGATAGGCTTTTTATATCTATGGGACGTAATTGGTCTACCCCAGGAGATTTGTTATGATTAAATTTATTGATTATTTTGTAAATATCTTTAGGTTCAGCTTTTTTTAAACGCATAGACATATTTGTATATTTAGTGTAATTTTCTGATTTGAGTAGCTGATAGGGACATGCGGGAATAATTGATTTAACTGCTTCATCAAATCCTGACGCAAAATTGTTCGCTATTTCCTTTTCTGTTAGGCAGCTTTTCTTGAATGCTTTGAGTATAATTTCGTCCAGTGAGTACTGTGTTCGCCCTGTCATATTGTTTAAAATAGTCCAGAGTTTTTTCATGTTTCCTTTATTATTATTTATTTCATTTTTATGGTACAATATTTTATTCCTTTCTATAAGTTTATTAGTTTGATTCCTTAATTTATTGTATTCTAGTTTAAGTATTTTATCTGAAGGATCTTTCTTTAACTCAATGAATAGCGCATCACGTATGTTGCTTTTATTTATTATCTCTTTATTTATCCAAGCCTTATAATTTCTGAAAGAATTGTTAATTTTAGTTGTATATTTAGATTTGTTATAACAGTTAAGTATACTAGATTTTATGTAGTTGTAAATATCGCAAGGATTTGACATACGCTCGGCCTCATCCCATTTAATATCATTTAATTCTTTATTTAATATTTTTGCATTATAACGTGTAATCAGTTTCGGCACACCCTGTACTCGACTCCCTATTCTCGCCGAAGCAAGTATGACGCGGTGGTCAGCCAGTACAGTGCCGATCGCTGCGCAGTAGACATCTTGTGAACGGGATCTTATAAATATGTGGTTAATACAAGTTTTAGACATTTCATCATTTCGTGACTCAATTCTAGTATAATCGTTGATCCCGCACACAAGACCATACTCGTACATCAGGTTTAAATACTGCTCTTGGATGTTATTACATGTTTTCAGGTCAATATTTATATCTCCCAGTAACCACAGATCGTTCCTAGGGTAACAACTTAGTGTACTTCGTAGCTCTTTTAAAAATAGTGATTTACTTGACGAGGGCGGCCTGTAGATTGCACACAAGTCTAGCTCGTCGTTACCGTGAAGGCTCAGTTTTCCTATTATCGATTCAAAAGTGATCGTTGAGGTTTTGTATTCATTAAATTGATACTTAGACAAAATGTAAATAATAATTCCTCCTCCCTTACGGCCACGACGTAGTTTTGTATGCATATTATAGCCCGGTAAGTGAAACAGCGAGCTCACACAGTCAGATATGCCTACCTCCGTTAATATAATGACATCTATTATTTCGGTACTGGTACATAAAAGGAGTTCTAGTTTACTAAAATTTTTAACAATCGATCTTATATTGACGTGCAATACTGTTGCGTTATTATTGTGCAAGGGTAACTGCCGCGTATATTCAGATATATTATTACAATTTAGTATTTCACATACGTTACTTGGCAGATCATCCATGATTTAGATAAAATAAATATATAACTAGTTAGGTAGTGTTTAGGGAACTATTATATAAGATGTTTGATGTCCGACTCACAACGAATTATGGTGATTTTTTCGTTATCGCTTTTTCGAGCCATCACTTTTGCGTCTTTACACCAGATATACTTGTAGCTGTCCCCAAGTTTCTGCTTGGCAGCCCAAAGCAAGCCTTTAAAGTGAGGAGTTAGGGCTTTAAATACGAGAATCTTCGTACTTTTCTCCTTTTCGGGCAAATTAGTGACAACATCGACGGCTGTAGGTTTTACGTTGCGTGCTGCTGATACCCACTCAGTCGTCCTTTCTTCTTCGTGCAGCTTAACTAGGAGGGCTCCCGGTCTTCCATATTTCATTGGCAGGCGCTTGACTGTCTTGATATCCTCAGCATTAACCTTCAGTTTGTGGGCCAGTTTCTTGGCAATTTCTTCTAAGCATTCGCCCTCAGTTGAGGGTAGGCCTTGTATCTCTACCACTTTGCTCAACTTCTTCTGTTCTTCCTCGTTTACGCGCTGCTCAAGAGCTTGCATCCTTAATTCAAGGTGTCTATTCTGATTAAGGAGATCGGTATTTTTCTTCTCTAAGTCCTTAATTTTACCCTTAAAGGTCTCCATAAATTCAAGGCAGTCATCTACCTTCCCACAGCAAAACTGAATTGCCTTATTAGTCTCTTTGATCTCTCTTTTCAGTAGTTTATCCATTTCCATCGTGATCTCTGCCAGAAACTTCTTTTGATCAAATGGGTAGTTACTGAAGGGAGTCCCAAAATTCTCCTCTTCGTCTTCAGCATCCTCATCAGGTATAATGAGCGAAGAGCCTCTTCTCATTGATTTTTGGGAGCAATTATTGCAGGTCCACTCTAGATTTTCGGCTGATCGAACTACATTCAGCTGCTTGTTGGACAGGTCCGTGCACGAAGTAGTTGCATGCACTAAGCACGCACATTTGTTACATTCGAGCCCGGGATTCTTTTTGGTTACGGTTTTGTTACAATGGGTACACTTCGACATCGTGATCGCGAGAATACGACAACACACCCGCGACGCGCGTGCACTGTTCCGCGGTCGGAAGAGGAATGAAGTATATGGCCCAATGCTGCTGGCACGCACACAGTGTTTGATTCAACGGGTACAAAACGCTTGTGCTAGGTTTTGTTTCAGTGTCCCTCCGCGAAGCCATTTGACGCCTTATCTCAATGAACATCTTATTCTTAAAATGAAGTCGAGACGAAAACTTCATCTGGCATGTCTTCTTTTTGACGTCGTTAACCACCACAAGCCTAAGTACCTATACGAAAAGTTGACCTGGTTCGCGTGTCAGCGCTATGAGAGAAGGCAATGTTCAAAGCAGCTTGCAACTCCGCAACATAGATCCGCAGCTTTTCGTGGTAGCTTCAGATACGCAGCCTCCAAGTGTTGGAACAATATACCGCCATAAGGAACCTTGGTAATAAAATAAATTTTAGAAAGAAACTCAAAGCATTTCTTGTTGAAGAACAGAGAAAACTTGGCAACGTAAACATAAATACCTCGATTATCTAGGAAACTTAAACCTTCTCTGGGCTTCAAAATGCTTGTAAGTATTTATATATTTAATACCTACCTATCTTTATTATTATTTTATTAACCAACTTCATTATCAAGTATTTAATGCTAACTGCGTAACCAAGTACTAAATACCTATATAATTATTTTGTTCTTTCCATTATTATTTACTAATCAAAATCTATCTTGCTATTTACCCATGTTTATTTATTATTATTATTTTTGTTTTAAAAGCTTGCCACCGACTAGACGTCCGTAACGAAATATCAAAGGTTTTGGCTGAAAAACAGCGCTGAGCGGCAATCGTTCAGCACATGCTGAGCCAACACCTATTTCGGCACAGGGTCATGGGGGCAAATCGATCTGACGCCCAGCATACTATGTTAAATTTAGTACCGACCTCCTTGTTCTTTGTTTTAGTTTTTGTATGTTTTTATCTGTATGTTTTCATTTTTCTTTGTACCTGTGTGTGTGTGTCGAAATAAAAGAAATTCTATTCTATTCTTCTACTACATTCCGCGACTGACCAGCTTGCTAACTTCACGCGCTCACTTGACTTTGCTTTGTATTTTCTTCCGTAATTATTAGTTATCTTTCTGCTATGTACATCTGTTTCATCTATCATTAAATACAATCATTCTATCGTAAATAAAATTCTTCATTTCTGCTTCTCCACTATCTTTCTACCACAACCAACCTCCGGAATACCAAGGATATCTACAAATAGGTACGTACGGGTGTAGGAACACCTAGGCTGAACCACTCGTACCCTATAAGTTTAATTGTAAATACTTATTTCTCATTTGTTTCTATTATCTGATTGTAATTTTCTTTATAAAAACAGTTTCTCGTTTACGACCTTCGGTCTTCTAGCATTATTTGATCATAGGTGATTTCCTCAACCTCAACGGCCTGTATTGGTCCGTCCACTGCTGCGCAGGTTTCCCACTAATGGGGGGGGGGGGAGGTAGAATTGTTCTGCAGGGGGCGCTGCTGCCTGCCCCCGATGGATATCCCTTAGTCGCCTTGTACGACACCCACGGGAAGAGACCAGGAGGTGCATTAGGTGATTTAACGATTGAATATTTACCTTACTGGATCCAAGAGAAGAAATGGGCACTGTCTTTTGTTGCATCACATACCGCGCGTTTGCGGGTAACAGCTTAGTGAGTGTAGCTGAGTTAGATGAATCTCCACCTGACTGGCCTGTATAACATACATACATATTTGTGTCGCATTATTATAGCATTATTATAATTATTAGGTATCTATCCATGCTTGGCCTACTGAACATTATATGCGATCAGTGTGATATAGTAATGAAATAAAATAACTTAACCATATACCTGCCGGCAACTGTATAAACTTCAACATCTGCTTCCCCTTAGTGTTGTTCATCATCTGCATCTGATCTGGAGTCATCGTCATTTGGTACTGCAGGCCGGATGTCGTGGAGGTGTTGAGCAGGCCCTCTGCTGATGACGATGACGATGTTGAAGACATCAGCTTTATCTTCTTTGGAACCATGACCAGTTGCCTTCCGATTTGAGCTGGAATTATAAACATGACACATTATTTATAACGAACTAGCTGCGCCCCGTGGCATCGCCCGCGTGGGAAATAACGTTCTAAAACTTTATTTTTTTGTGTCAGAACTAAATCAAATTAAAATGGGACCATGATTCTTTTTTATTTGAAAGCACCAGCCTTCAAATAAAAAAAGAATCATGAAAATCGGACCACCAAGTCAAACGTTCTGAGGTAACAAAAAAATACACAATCGAGTTGAGAACTTCCTCCTTATTTGAAGTCGGTTAAAAAGGGTGTCAACCTCATAAGTAACCCTCCCCCGCTGGTAGTCGTGCGTGTCGTGCAATTAGTTGAAAGGACCCCGTCTGCTCCTATATCAAAATCCTTTCCTACTAATATAAGAGTCGAAAGTTATAAAAATGTGAATTTTATTTTGCTCATAATTAATGCACTAACCAATTGCGCCACGAGGTCAAGTCACGTAGGAGTCGAAAAACTTAATCAATTCTTGGTTGAATTCCTGTGTCCGTCAAGTAATGTATTCTAAAGTCTTGTTTAATATCTCCGTTCCTATAAGAGCAATCATTATGAAATTGTGCATACTTCGTACGGTATGTGTACCTACTCTACTTATGTGTATAAATTTTGTTGCTATAGCGAATGTCGTTATCGAGTATAGTCATGTGTACGTTTGCTTGACGTCAAGCTACGCTTAGTATGGTCAGTATTTCTTAAACTCAAGAAGCGCTGTTTATTTCACTTTTGCACTATTTGTTACTCTTTAAAGCTCTATTTATTAGCATATCAACAAACGTAATATCGGTTATGTGTACGTATACGCTACCTTGACAGTTGACGGACACGAATTCCTCCGAACTCTAGACGTAGTAGCCTTACGCACGGCACTAGAGTCCGACTTCGATTCCGAGATCTAATGAAAGTAAGATTATTCAACCTAAAACTTCCTCGCCTTCGTCTTACCTAAAACCGTGTTCCCTTTTCCATCAGTAGTAATAGGTATCTTCTTCATAGTGCTCACAGCTTGTTTGTTAGCCACCAGTGTCACAGGTTTTGGGGCTATGGCATATTGAATGGTCTTGGGCACTGGTTTGGGGGCTATAGCGACCTGGCGAGGTGGAGCGGTCGTCACTATGCGTTTTGCTACTTTTGGAGCCGCCTGAAATATAAGCCTCTTATTGCATAACATAACATATATGATATAACACAAGCTCTGCTTAGCTTGTGGCTAGATAATGCTGTGTTTATTGTCCAAACATTATTTATTATTAATATTTATTTATTGGTGAAATAATTATTTATTACCTACTCACGCCTTAAAGCCACTTTATCAAATTTGGCAGGGTGGTAAATGGTATCCCGGGGACAGACATAGGCTACAAAAAAGAGTGTGTGGGAAGCCTCGGGCATTAGTCCGCCCCGGGTACCAAGCTCCAATGTGTGCCTTTTGGCAAAGAGTGGCACCTCGGGGTGACTAAGACAGTTCAAACACACAACTACATAATAATTTTTTGTTTCTATTGGCTTTCAAAATTTAATAATGAGCTTTGAATGCTGATTGATTGATTTCAAGGATTTCTATTTTAATCTGACATTATGGTGGTTAGAGGCTAGAGTTCATGGACACATTATGTAACAGCAACGACTTTGTTATTAAAGAGTACCAACATACTTTTTAATAACAAAGTCTCAAAACTCAATATTTTTATTGCAATACCAGCTGCACCTCTCGGCTTCGCACGCGTTGTTCCTATGGAAACGTATAAAGGCTATTTTTATCCCACGGAAACCGATTTATCGGATGCAAAAGTAGCCTGTTTGATTCCAGGATTAGAATTACCTGTATGCAAAATTTTAGGCATCTCCATCCATTCAGTAGATTTGGCGTGAACAGGTAACAAATATCCATCCATCCATACATCCAAACTTTCGCATTTTATAATATTATTATGATAGTGTGATGACATAGGATCTTAAAGATACAGGGTGTCAAACGGGCACCGTGATAGGGCTACACTATGATAGGCAGTGTATTTTTTAAATATGATTTGACCTTTTCTAAGTGTACATTTAGTGTATTTATGGAAATAAAACATTTTTAGTTTGAGTTTGATAGGATAGGATAGGACTCTGATAGGACTTACTTTTAGAGTGACCACATTAGACATGGGTGCGGCAGGGGCCTTCAGCAATGCCTGTAGGTTTAGTGTACTGGTAGCAGAAACATGATGTGCCAGTAGGTTCGATGTACTGGCTGCCGTAACATGAGTATCTAGTTCACTTATTTTCTGTAAAAATACATCAATTTATTAATTATAATTTATAATTTTATTATTTCTGCTCAGGGTTACACATAAGTATGTTGTTTCGGGATCGAAAATAGCCACAAGTTATTCAAGTTATCATTATCATCATTGTTTCAGTCTGTAAATGTCCACTGCTCGAATATTGACCTCCACGAAACAAAAACATTCATGTGAAAAAAAGAAGTACATACCTACTGTTCTACAGAAGAAACATTTCAATGTTTTTCGGATTCGATTTGTCGGATAAAATGTAGCTCTTAATTCATCATTACAAGTCTAGACCACGTGGACCTATGAAGAAGATACCTAAGCAAAATTTCAGCCCATCTAAACTATCACATTTTTATTGTGAAGTGGTGTTAAAACACAAGATATTTTTCTTATTAAAGGTGAGACCACATCTAATCATGGCTGAACAGCTGATAATAGATACAAAGGAATAGAACCAAAATAAATTAGAGGTACTTTATTTTTCAACTTACATTGGGATCAATCATAATAATGGAGGTGTCTCCAGTATCACATTGTGTAGTATACTCTTGGAAAGGAAATGGTTCCTCAATCAGATCAGAAACTGAAATAAAAATATAATATGAAAAACAGTAATGCCTTGGGATAAATATTTGTTTGAATACCCAGAACCACTGAAACAATATTTGCAGATCATGCAAATATTGTATATTCAATGTATAAAAAATAATATCCATCTTTGTAATGTAGTTCATCCCATAACACAAGTTTTGCTTAGCTTGGGGATAGCTGAAGTTTTGTGGATTGTCTGTTATTTAATTTTTTTTATGTAATAAGTACTTTTAAAGTATATATTTCAGTTTTTAGTAATTACCTTATTATTTTCTGTTATTAATTATTATTAATAGTTCTAGTTAAGTTTTGATTTTTGCCTTTTTTGACATAAAATATATTGGATTCTATAACCAAGTATAAATACAAGTAAAATCACCCAAACATGAAGCAGTAAATACCTTTTATCCATATTGAAATTTACGAGTCCGGAACCCAGATACATGTTTTTATTTTTACTCTCTTACATACAAGATTTGTCCTTATGAGAGAGAGGAGACAAAATATGTATTACATTTCTATGCAATACTTTCATACCTATGACTTCATCATTAGTTCCCTCCATAAGATTGTGTGACGGATGTCCAATTTCATCCATATCCATGGAAATGGTATCAAGTCTCCCGGTGTCCTCCAATGTGATGTCCTCCTGATTAACCACATCTTCGGAGTGGTCAAAGTCCATCTGTCATTTTATCAAAAAATATGTTAGAATATGTGCACACACAATAAATATATTTTACACAGATCATTAGGTAACTTTTATGAAAACTTTGGTTAGCTCTTAGCTATGATTGACTGTCTCTGTAATGTGAAACAATGAATGACACTCACAAATTCAGATTTTAGTAATGTGGGCCAAATATGTTTAGGCTTAATTATTTAAAATTATTATACAGTAATACAACAACATAACTCTACAAAAGGAACAGTGATGGTTATCACATAAATAGAACGTAAATAAACGTAATGATAGCCAGTTGAACACATATTACATAGTATTCATGAATTGGTTGGTCATATAAAACGGCATTGGTGATTTAATCTAAGTTGGTCTAAAGCTGCTGATTTACTTTAATGCACTTTTATTTTGTAAGCAAGAATTTAAGGATAACTTACACCCTCCAGGGTCAGGGACTCATCTAGACTCGGATCCATATTGTATCAAATCTAGTTACTATTGCAAATTGAGAAACGAATCACCAAAACTTTACATTATAAGTGCACTTTTGAATGATTACCACAAAAGGTTCAAATCACACCGCCATTTTGGGTTGTCAAAAATCTTGCTCATCCGAGCCAGTTGAAAACAAATCGACGCACTAGATAAAATAGACTTTGGGGCACGGAAATCGCCCCAAGCTTGACGAAATTAATTCCAGACGAAGATTGCACTTTATAGCTTAGACTAAAGTAATAAAAACTTGTCAGAATACAATTTTATTTATATAAAATAAACAAACAAGCACAAAATTAAATGGCGCTTCTTTTGATTTTTAAACGTCACTTGAGTTGGGGCCAACTTTTAAAAACCAATTTCCGTAACAGAGTATAAAATATTAGTGACGTTCATAAGAACCGGTAAGATCCGCAGCAAAATCTATAATTCATTCAGTCTTTTTTCACAAAAAGAAAGGGCTTCAACCATAAAGTTTTTTAAGTACAAAAGCTCTATGCTTTCTCACTTTTCGTGCTGCAAATAGCGGGGACATTCCCAAATTTGCGGGAAATTAAGGTTTGCCGCGGGGATGTCAAAAATCGGAAAAAAATCAGGGAACGACTCCTATTTCTTCGGTGAGCAGAATTCGGTTATGTTAGTAAGAAAGCAAGTGTTGTCAGTTGTCACTCGATGAAAAATATTACCCTGACTGATATCAGGTAGTAGTCGTAGCAATTCATACTGCATTGCGATAACACGTCTGAAAAATAGGTTTTTTTTTTTTGAGGCTCATACTAATTATTTTGGTACCGTTTTAGTGGTATGATGCAATTTTACATCGTTTGGTATTAAAAATGTAACACTTAAAATATTTGTACCGTAGTACCTGCAATAAAATGTACCTAAATATTTTGAAATATAAATAAATAGGATAGGAAGTGTTTTTTGAAGCTATTTAATTTTAAATTAGTTTTGTAACTAGTATTAAGTTATTTTGTAGCGCCCCAACGGGGTACATGTTTGAGACTATCACTTAACTGCTAAGACCTATGTAACATGTAAACAAGTTAATAAATAAATAAATAGGGAAGCAATGAGTCCTTCCTTCTTTCCTTCATTAAGAATGTGTATGTAGGTATAGATAAACTTTGTAGATGTAAGAATTAATTTTGTTATCATGTAAACATAGTATTTTATAAAAATATTAGCATATAAACAAATTTGGTATAAAACAGTGGTTTTATTCCAAAAATACCATTTCGGGGAGTTTGCGGACAAATTTCGGGGAATTGAGAAATTTTTATTGGCAGCACTACCTACTTATTTGTAAATTTTGTGCTTTGATTTTGTGATCCATTTGTTTTTCTGAGAGTTTTTCTACCTACTGCACCACGGAGTATTCTCTTTGCTGCATCCAAAATGCCGATGAATTTACAAGGCGTAAGACAATACCTTTGTGAACTTAGAAATACTGGAGGTTTACACAAAGACCAGGCGGAAAAGTAAGGACTTACCATTACCTACCGGTCCACTCTCATTGTTTATCGAAACAGATAAATTCTCTGAGTTAAATCCTTAAATCCAGCTGTCGAGACTTTTAGTTTTTATAAAGGTTCCACACATTCCTATTCTTATTCTCGTGACTAACGCAGAAGGCCAAACACTGCAACCAACCATCATTTTGTACACAATGTATTTTACTCATAATGTATGGACCCAGGCATGGCAGCAAGCATCCCATACTTCTATCTGAGCATTATTATTTTACGGATGTTAACACTTTAACTTTTTATATTTTAGATACCGCAATGTTTTGGTGGAAATTCTAAAATACCCAGAGGGTGAATTAGCGGACAGCCTCAAAGCTTTCATTGAAGCAAGTAAGTTGATGTCACCACTTGTCATGCAATAGTGTGTGTAGCTAAGTTTCTACCCATGTAGAGTTTCTACCGACTGATTATGTGTATATTTTCAATCCAGCTAGGGAATATGATGTGCTATATTATATGTAATATAGCTTTTTAATTATTTTATCGGGTATTTATTGTGTTTTTGTTAATATTTCCCCAACATTCGCCATGTGACCATAATTACTGTGTAGAAAGGTGAAGAAAATAATAGGTTAACCATAAATACCTGATAAAATCTTAATTATACTAACAAGTCGCGAAAGCTTAGAAAGTTTTAAGATCAACCTGTATCTTAATCTCATCTCAATTTATATTCCCCAGTTGTAAATGAGAATGTCAGTCTAGTGATATCAAGACAGCTTCTTACCGATGTGAGCTCAGATCTGGCACTGCTGGCGGACCCTGTGTCCCAGGATGTGTCCCACTTTGCCCTCGACGTCATCCAGCCTAGAGTTATTTCTTTTGAAGAACAGGTTTGTAAAATTTATGGTTTTACTAAACAAAATAAAGGTATGTCAAAATGAAATAGAAAAGGGTGTAAACGGAGGCAAAAAAAAATAATTCTACATTCATAATAATTTATTATTAATGTTGAAAATTTTATTTTTTAAATTGGTAAACTACGAACCCAGTTTGTGTTGGAAGAACACCAACATTGTAGGGAATTGGAATAATAATAGGGTATATGCATGTGATTTCAAAATGGCCAAAAAAATATATACATATTCTCTATTGATATAGAAACATACCTACATATTTATTTTTGCATTTTGAGATGTTTTTATTGTAGAATTTATCCATTGAAAAATTGATATTTTAAATCTCAATCGCAAAATTTCAAAACGCTACGCCATTGACTAGAGCGGACGTGACATCACTGTACACATTTTTTCTTTTTTTATTCTGCTTGCTGCACCATGATTTGACACTATTCTGCCCACTTCACATTTTCGATTATTTTCAGTTTTTTCGGAAAACCTCTTTCCTGAGATGATCACTACCGAGGTCGTCACCACAAAAGGTTTTGACCACGTGACCACAAAAGGTTTTAATCAAGTGTGAACGTCGACGTCAAATAAACATGGCGCCAATATGGTAGCGTTTTTATCACCCGAAAATGATTGTAGTTTTGATTTGTTTTTTTTACCTTGTTAAGGCGCATACCCGAGCCAATCTGACAGCAATTCCTATTTTATCATATTTTTACGTTTATCATAGGAATTTTTAAAAAATCCTACGTTCAGTTTGTGGTATCTATTATAAGCTATTTTTTAATACCTCTTTTATAATTTTATCTCATATAGTTTAGGAGGAGATGCAAAAATAGAGTTAAGTGGCCAAAAAGCGCAACTTCGTATCTCTTCCTAAGCTTTACACAATGAAACTATTACAGAGGCATTAATAAATAGCTTATAATAGATACCACAAACTGAACGTAGGATTTTTAAAAATTCCTGCGTTCAACGTAATAATAAGATATAATTGTTGGGGGCGCCACTTTCGTATGGGCCTTAATGCGAAATTCAGTGAGCGTCTTATCATTTCTCAGTTAAATAATGACCTAAAGAATCGATTAAAACAATAAAAAAAATCGATGCATATACCCCATTGATTTATTAAAAACGAAGATGAGGTACCGGTTGCTCGAAAGTGGCAACCTAAAATTGTGTAAAATTGTGTTCTCCCACATCAGTCACCGTCTGACTGGCGGCACGGGCGGTCGTGATTCGCGTGAAATATTTGTTGTCTCGGTCTCACTTCGGTCCTAGATACGTCTTTCCGTCTTTGTTCTTCTTTGTATTGCACAAGACTGGAAATATAACTGTGAGTGTATGTGTTTGCGTGTAGTTGTAACACATGCCAATTTTTGAGTAAGCGCTGGGAGAACGTAACCTATCTTCCCCTTTTTAAATCAATGATATACCTTATTAGTAATGAACATTATTTTTTTTTAATAAAATAAGTATGTATATCATTGACTCAAAAAGAAAATTACAATCAAATAATTAAAACTAGTATTTACAAATGAAACAATTGAGCTAACTGCAGACTGTTGCAAATAATCTACAGGTAGCTCAACTGATCCACATCAATAGCAGTTGGAAGCGTATCCAAGACACTGGTTTTATTGCCCCGCTATTCACCCGTTTTAACCAGAAGCTCAGAATTTTTATTCATAACCTGAAGAGCCTCGGTACCCCATAGACCTATAGGGTCTCGCCTTCATGGGGAGCAAATGTGTGGGCTTTGTCGAGACCTGCATATTTGTGGCTCTTGAGATCCTCGGCGAATTACATCAGCAGGATGATTGCACACCAAACCTACCATGTGTAAATCAATTAGTAAGTATCGCTTGTTCATAAACCAAATATATTATTTCAGGTAGCCAGCATTCGTCAACATTTAGCAGACATCTATGAACGCAACCAGAACTGGAAAGAAGCTGCAAATGTTCTGGTTGGAATACCACTAGAAACTGGACAAAAGTAAGTTTCCCTGTCATCAATGCTAGGACTAGTAAAATTCAGGATAAACGCGATTGAAATAACCTTTTAACGTTTCCAAAGAAACAACGCGGTGTTTACATACAGCCAAACATCGAATCTCGTCATATTTTTGAAGTCCGTTAAATCAATTAGCTTAAATTGCTCTGACATTAAATCATAAATATGTAATAACTATGTACTTACATTCAAGTAGGTTAATATTTTAAATAATCCTAATGTCAAAGAAATTACCTTATCTTGTTAATACCAAATTATAATTGTATTTGAATTTTTCTATCCTTATTTTTGGTGTTGTTAATTATATTATAGCATGCTATACATATATATATTTTTTGTTTTAAATTGCTGATGGATTAGCGTTTGGCTACCAACTCACTTTAAGAAAGCGAAGATGTAGCCTAAGATGGAGCACGCTTTTCTAGAAGGAACTTATTTACCCTAGATTTGAAGACTCCAAGATTGTACTCTAATGGGAAGACAGATGCAGGAAGGTCATTCAACTCTTTGGCTGTGGATATTATGAAATTAAAGCAGATTTTTTTGGTTCGACACTGATATGTCGACCAGGAATGGGTGGTATGTATTTGTGCGTCTGCTGGTCCTATGATAAAAGGGAGAAGACGGGATAAGGTCGTGCAATGCTTGCGCACAATCACCAAAGTGGTACTTGTAAAACACTGACAGTCTGGCAACGCGCCGCCTGTGATCGAGGCTTTGTAGGCTAGACTCTATAAGCGAGACATCATCAACAAGTCTAACAGCACGTCTTTCAATCAAGTCGAGAGCTTCAAATTGGTATTTAGCCGAGCCGTCCCAAAGGTCGCAATACTCCATGCAAGTTCGGACCTGCGCCTTATATAAACAGAGGAGCTGTCCCGGTGTGAAGTACCGCCGAACCTTAGCCAGGATGCCCATCTTCATCGCAACAAATTTGGCCCTCGACTCGATATGGTGGCCAAAGTTTAAATAAAACCGCAATACACGCAAATAAATCTTTGAATCTTTGTATTAGGTACCTACTACGTTTTGACCATTAAGATTCATTTCAATGTCACAAAAATACCAAAAGTTCATGACACATTTTCGATCTTTCCAGACAATACTCGGTGGACTACAAACTAGAGACCTACCTGAAAATAGCCCGTCTATACCTAGAGGTGGATGACCCCGTGCAGGCCGAGGCTTACGTCAACAGAGCCTCGCTGTTGCAAGCAGAGACCACGAACGAGCAACTGCAGATCTATTACAAGGTCTGCTATGCAAGGGTGTTGGATTATAGAAGGTGAGCTTACTCTGATCCTTGACAGGAAGCAACATGACGCTTGCATCCAGGCAATTTGTCGTAGGCATAATTAGAATCGAAAACTAAAGGGTACGAAAATTTACATTTCCCATTTCCGCAAAGCAGAGTATAAATAATGCTGGACAATCACAGAGCTTGGTTAAAGCATAAGATAACTGATAAACTTAATAGAATACATAACATACATAGGTATTTTTTATTTCAACATTGAAAATACCCAGAACGGATGGAAATCAAACCTGCAACCTTCTACGTCGCAGGTGTACCTATATCCATGTAAGCAACGCAACACTTGCACCCAGTCAATTTGTTGAAGGCATAAATTAAAAATTTAAAGTATTAATTACTGCGGAATTGACCAATAAAATAACTAATCATCGTTACCTTGGCGGTTCAACTTCAACTTCAACTTCTTTTTTATGGCTTCGCTTGCTTGGCGGTTCTTGATTCTCTATTTGGCTCCAATTAGTGTGGTGTCAGAGAGAGAGCACCATAATATGATGCACAAAATGAAATAGACAGTACATAAACAGTCCATTGCAGACATGTATATACGTAAAGCTGGTTAAGTTGATCTTAAGTTGACCTACCCCTGAATATTCAAACACAATTCAGATTTAGGTAGGCAAATCCTCAAATAACACTATTTCATGGAAGATTTTTTGACAGTGACATTGTGTCAAAAATTCGTAATTTGAATCTAGGTTTCGTTTGAGTACTCGGGGGGGTTAGGCAGTCTTTTTTATATTTTTGTTTTTTATGACCTTTATATTTCTCGCAGGAAGTTCATCGAAGCCGCGCAGAGGTACAATGAGCTCTCGTACAGAAACATTATCCACGAAGATGAAAGGATGACGTGCCTAAGAAACGCCCTTATTTGTACTGTTTTAGCCTCAGCTGGTGAGTAAATAGGGGTGTTCTGGCCAAAAAAAAATGACGAAGCAAGTCTTATGGTTCTGGTAGACTGACGCAGCTTGCGGTGGCAGTCTACCAGACCTTTTATATGGAAAGACAAGAAAGGAGACAAGAACTACTAGTGGAATAATAAAACGTAGGGAAGAGGGCCCTCAACCTCAACAGCCTGTATTGGTCCACTGCTGGAGGCAGGCCTCCCCCTGATAAGTCCATCTAATGCCCATAATCCCCCCTGGGCATGCGGGTTGGGGATCACAGTTCGGTGGTAGAATTGTTCTGCAGGGGGCGCTGCTGCCCGTCCCATGGTGGATATCCCTTAGTCGCCTCTACGACCTCTTATGGGAAGAGCACCACAGAGTTCATCAAATTGCACTGACCACCACCGCAGGCGGCTCAGTCTACCATAACTTTTATATGGGAAGACAAGACACCCTTCTAGTGAAATAATAAAATGCAGGAAAGAATCTAGTGTCCTAAAAAAAGTATTTAGTCCGTCAGTGCGATTTTGAACATATTGGAAACATTTTTTTTTATATTTGACTGGTGTAAATTCTAAACTGACGCCACACAGCCAACTAGCCAAGTTTGCTTGGAAGAAATCGCTTCTAAGCGGTACGGCCGCCCATTGTACTTTTGTTTCATGTAATTTTCTTTTGTACTGTATTTTTGTTGGTGTGCAAGTATTTTGTATTGTATTGTAGTACTAGCCTAACTAGAAAACGAATAATCTAAAATACAACCCCCAGGTCAACAGCGCTCGCGAATGCTCGCAACACTGTTCAAAGACGAGCGCTGCCAACAGCTGCCCGCCTACGCCATCCTCGAGAAGATGTACCTGGACCGCATCATCCGACGCGCGGAGCTGCACGAGTTTGAAGCACTCATGCAGACGCATCAGAAGGTAACCTAACTGCGTAACACAGAACCCGTGACGTCACGGCGTAAAAAACGACGCGTTTATTCTGTAAGACTCGACTAAGGGAACCTATTAGTGTGACACTGTACAACCGCCTGCCAGATATAATTGTCGAAGCACCGTCTACACAATCCTTTAAGTCCAAAATCAAACAATGGCTTGTAAAAAAATCCTTTTATGACTTCCGTGAATTCACGGATAACAAATGTTAATATTGTCGATTTGTAATTAAGTAAGAATGTATTTGATATAATTTATACACACTTGCTAATTTATTAAATTTATTTTATTATTATTATATCAAGATATGTTGATATTGTTATTACTATGTAGGTACCTATGTAGGTATCTATATTGTGTGACCTGTAACATGTTGTGTCATGAATAAATACTATGAACTATGAACTATTAGAGAAAGGACAGCAGCTTCCTTCTTTGTATTATTAACTAGCAGCGCCTCGCGGTTTCCCGCGTAGTTCCCGTCCCCGTGGTAATTCCGGGATAAAATATAGCCTATGTCACTCCCTGAAAAGTTAGCTTTCTAATGGTAAAATATTTTTTTAATCGGTTCCGTAGTTTCGGACTCTATTCAATACAAACAAACAAAAATCAAATCTTTCCTCTTCATAATTTTAGTATGAGTATAGACGACGCGCGACGCATACTGGTGTCTATTCAGATGTCGCTGAAACTAGACTTGACTAATTTGACAGGATTAAAAATTGTGCTATTTTATTTTATTTAAAAGACATTTTTACGTATAAACCATCGTCGTAAGAGCGAACATGGCTAGGGGTCCTTCAAAATCAGCCTTCTTGATTTTTTATAAAAAAAATAAGATTTTATAAAAAATTTAATTCCTGAGATGCCTTCAAAATTAGCTTTTTTCATAGAAAATGTATGGGAACTATTTTTTTTAATTATTGCCAAAACTTACGATTTGATTTGGTATGTTACTTTGGGAAAAGTGTTCCTGGTTGGAAATAGAGTGGATTAAGACCAACTTGTTGTTTTGACAAATGTCATTTTTTGAGTGAACTGTACTTTTTTTCAAAAAACTAAAAATGGCAATATTTTTTTCATCAAAATAAAACAGAGGGTTCCTTAGAACAAAACCTGCTAACTACAAAAAAAGGTAGCTGCCCTGGAAGGGCCGAAAATACCCTTCGTGCACGAGTCAACTCGCACTTGACCGGTTTTCGTTAACAAACATCCAGTCCCTGGTGGAAAACGGTTACTGCAGCCTATGGACGCCTGCAACATCAGGGATTATGTCGTTGCAGTTAATGATTTTATCGGGTATTAATCGCGGACCTTCTGTTAATATAATAGCGGCCTTCACACGTAAGGTTCGAACCGCGCATCTGGACTGCGGTCCAAACCGCGGATGGATCTGTACAGTTTGGACTGCGGATCGAACTGTCGTGCTAATTACGAGTAAAAATGTTTCCACGGTTTGGAACGCGGGCAAATCTTTCACATTTATCCAAACGATCCGAACTGTGCGTGTAAATAGATTTTCAAGAGTTTTGACTGCAGTTTAGACTGGCGCGTGGAACGTTAAAAGTTTCAAAAGTTTTGCCTCAGTCTCAAGCAGAATGGATACCCGATCATCGTGTCAGCGATCTGTAGTTAGTACAAGCTACTGAAAAAAGGCAAATGTGGTCAAATTCTTTATTTTTAACCGACTTCAAAAAAGGAGGAGGTTCTCAATTCGACTGATTTTTATTTTTGTTACCTCAAAACTTTTAATTGGGTGATCCGATTTTGATGATTCTTTTTTTATTTCAATTTGGTTCAGTTCTGACAGTGGAATTCATGAGAACTCATATTCAGAAAGCAGCTTTGAAGTTGCCTGATAAGCGGGATGAAAGTAATACTTTTCACCCCTAGGAATAAACAAGGCTTTATCTTAAAACGATAATTAACAGTTATAACAATAGGTAATTGTGATTGATACGGATTAGTTGAGCTACCTTTAGATTCTAGCTTCTTACTGGTATTTATATGGATCAGTTGAGCTACCTGTAGATTGTTTACGCTTCCTACTGGTATTTATATGCATCTGTTAAGCTACCTGCAGATTGTTTAAGCTTCCGACTCGTATTATATCATCAAACGAATGAAATCCGTAATAGCTTTGACGACGCTCCAAACCGGCGGTTCTGTAGTTTGCGTCCACACGAGATGCGCGCACAGAACTGTGAGATCAGAGCGCGCATCGAACTGCCAGATCGGACTGTCAGCCTGGCGCATCTACACGTACGGTTCGGAGCGCAGGATGGAACGGCGCGTGCGATTTCCCGCGGTCCGAACCTTACGTGTGCAGGGCGCTATTATTTCCCCTACGTTTCAACCGCGATACAGCGATCGTCGTCACGAGGCAACTGAAGTTACGCGATAAATACCCGATAACATAATTGATTATGTTAAAAAATCGCGAAAGTTAAAAGAAATATCAGGGAAATGATCACTGAAGCTGCCACGATAACTTTTAAACTATGGGTATGTGGTGAGTGTGGTGATTGACATTGGAACGTTATTGGTCAATTCCACTCCCAAGCCTCTTCAATAGAGACGCATCCTAGTAGACATAGACAACATTTAATATAAGAAACTACCTACTAACAAATTGGATTGAGTAATCTGAAATAATAAAATTTGAATTTCAATAGGTACCTACATGTGTACAACGCCCGTGTAATATCCTGATATGGCAGGCGGCCACCTGATCTTGCGGTAACCGTAACAGCTTTCGCTTTTAGGCGGACCGCATGTCTTATTGCCACCTTGATGGTACTTCACTACAGAAAATGTGGAATCAACCGACTTAAACCAATTTTGAATTTTCCAGGCCCAAACCCAGTACGGCACGTCCATCCTCGACCGCGCAGTATTCGAGCACAATCTCCTGTCAGCCAGCAAATTGTACAACAACATCACGTTTGAGGAACTCGGCGCGCTGCTGGAAACACCTCCGTTGAAAGCTGAGCGCATCGCCAGCCATATGATCAGCGAGGGACGCATGAACGGATACATCGATCAAATATACTCTGTGGTTCATTTTGAAAGTAAGTCTCATTCATCGATCACGTATTACGCATACGCGGCCTCCTCCATAGATACCTAGAACCTTACGAAAATGACACTCAAAATTTGTCTACGGCTTGTTTTGGCGCAGACAGTTTGCGCAGAGCCTGACAAGTATTTTGCATATGGAACATGAGATTAGTGGAGTCGAATTTATTTTATTTTCTAAGTAACGGAAAATAATAAAACTGCGTTTTTACAGGAACAATCTGTAAATCATACCAGCAGTCCAAACCCATCCAACTGCGCAGAGGAGTAACTGCGCAAGAGGATGTTATATCATATTATAAACTGTACGCGAGCGCGTTGGAAGATATGTTTAAGATACCGGACTGGAATGGCAAGGGCATTAGCATAAACGGCGACTACATCTCACACCTGTGATTCGCTGATGACATAGTCTTAATGGCGGAGTCGCTGGAGGAGCTGAACCTGATGCTGGACGACATAGCTTCAGCCTCGCGGCGCATCGGTCCCGGCATGAATTTGGATAAAACCAAAGTCATGATCAATGGCCTCATTGATCCGGGGCCGGTCGTCGTACATGGCCACCCTCTCGAAATTGTTTTCGAGTACACTTACCTTGGGCAAATTCTGCAGTTAGGTAAAAACAATTTTGAGTGGGAGGCCAAGAGAAGGATCCAGCTAGGCTGGGCGTTTGGAAACGTCGAGTCTTCTCGTCATCCATACCGCAATGCTTGAAAACCATAGTTTTCAATCAGTTCGTCTTAGGCTTTGTTCACACGGCATTGTCCTGCACGTTTTTTTCGTATTCGTTTTTTTAACGTAGAATCATCCGGGTCTTCACACGGTAAAATCATTCGTGTAAAAGACGAATAGCCGCAGTCTTCACGCAGTTGTCACAGTGAGTAGACGTCACTGATGGATCCACGCGTGGTTGTACTTTTATATTGGTATCGTAGGCGCCAACGGTCTCGCCGCCGACAAAACAGAAGGTTTTGGGTACATCCTATTAATCAAGAATCTATGCGAACGATCACATTTGAAAAATTATTCGAAAATCTTAGAAACAATGAAAAAAAGTTTTTTAATTACTTTCGAATGTCTGTTGAAAGTTTTGAAAAGTTATTAACTCGACTGGAAAATTCAAGCCTACCAAAATCAAATACGAATATGCGGAAATGCATTAACCAACTCAACCATTTTGAATATCAAACCAAATCAAACATAAAATACGTGCCACCCGTCCAAAAGACGCTCAGGTACTAAACGCTTCTTCGGTTGCTATTCAATAAAAAACGTGTGAACATCGTGCCGTGTGAACGAGACAGAGCTATATTATGTGCCACTGCGAACCGAATACGTCAAAGTTCATTAGATTTGCTTGACAAGTCCGTTGAGTATGCGTTTAAACGTATAAGCGATACCTACACGTTTTTTTGCAGTACAATCGACGTGTGAATGGATATATGTACGTTGTATGGTCACTATTTATACGTTAAGACGTATACTGCAAAAAAACGTGCAGGACAATGCCGTGTGAACGAAGCCTTACCCGTTATGACCTACAGAGCTGAGACGTGGACACTCACGATAGGGTCCACCAGTTCAAAGTCGCTCACCGAGCTATGGAAAGAGCTATGCTCGGGGTCTCTCTGAAGGATAGGATTCGTAACGAACACATCCAACACAGAACTAAAGTTATCGACATAGCTCAAAGAATTAGCAAGTTGAAGTGGCACTGGGCCGGATATCTCGCGAAGAACCGACAACCGATGGGGTAAACGAATTCTAGAGTGGAGACCGCGATTCGGCAAACGTAGTGTAGGGCGCCTTCCGGCCAGGTTGGACGACGATCTGCGAAAGACTGCAGGCAGATGCTGGATGCGTCAAGCTGAAGACAGGGCGCTATGGCGCTTATTAGGGGAGGCCTATGTCCAGCTGTGGACTAATATGGGCTGATGATGATGATGTTGATGATATCTAGTCCCAAGTTCAGCTAAGCTTCTGTTATAGGTACTAGATACCTACCTAAACATAATACAATACACTACATAGCTAGATAGTTTTTTTGTAAGATAAGTAGAACATAGAACATATCTACTTATCTTACAAACATTTGCCCTGCCTGAGGCGGGAATCGAACCCGCAACCTCCTGCGTCTTAGGTGGACCTTCGCCCGCTGCACCAGAGGTCGTCGTTGCAAAATTTGAAGTATTAATTTCCCTCTTATAATTCCAGCTCGAGAAATCCTGCCGCAGTGGGACAAGCAGATCCAAAGCCTATGCTACCAAGTGAACAGTCTGATTGAGAAGATCGCCGCCGCGGAGCCCGAGTGGATGGCCAAACTTATGGAGGAGGAGATGATACAGTGATTGTTGTACTAGTCTAGTTTATATTCCTAATTACAAACCTGCAAGAAATTTTCTAGTTTTTCCGATCCAAGTCTGCATTTTCCTGTCAGGTAAAAATCACACACTATAACACTCTCAGGGCTCAAGGCCCACGCGTGCCACGCATTGTGGGGAGTAAATTCGTTAATTTAGTTAAAGTTAAGTATAATACAGTACAATGCCTTATAGCAAGGTGTTTAGAGTTCCTAAATTCAGATCGACTATTTTGATTACTATAGTTTCATCGTAAACGCGCAATAAAACGGCCTCGACCCCAACATTAAACTGGTGGCAGCTTGGCCTAAAACTAATAATTTACGTTCATTTTAATAAAAAAATATTATACCTGTTCTTCCTCATCTGATGGGCTTTTGTATGAGAATTCATATAAAAACTGAATCCTCTTTATAGAGAAACTAAAGTAGCTACAGTTATATGTTCATTTATTCCACAAATTAAAATATACAATTACTATTACTAGTAGTTTACACAACAAAAGATTACAGGTTGACCAACTTAAAAATGCTAGAAAACTATGTTTAGGGTTCTTCCTTATGATCTTTATAATTTCGTAATTCTTCTTGGAATCTATGCATCAATTGAGACAACTGCTCCTAAGTTTCTTAACGACCTATGGAATAAGTCTCTCAGTAATACTTTTCACTCAACGAAAATTATTGAAACTCTCGGGAAAAATAATTGACAGACAAAAACCATCACAAATCATATAACAATAACAGAACCTTACACTGGAGGTCGCGATTCTCAATAGCTTAGCAGTTCTGTAAGGTTTGAAGGACGTGGAGCGGGATATTCGGGAAGAGGTAATTTTGCAATGAAAGAGAACATGTTGATTCCAACGGACTATTCATTTATTACCATTCAATAGGACATAACACCATAGGTGCTTATTTACAAGTAACTGGGAGATATGATTTAATAATAGATAAATAACAGGGATGCTCATGCCGCGTGCTTTACGTAATACATCAGAACGCTACATAACACGTAACAACAGAGGGCACGTCACTGCGGCAACGCTACACATATGCGATGACGCGTTTTAAACGCTCAAAGACACTAGACAATACATAGATAACGGTAAGTTGATTATGTGTATGCTGTTTGATGCGGCATGTATTATCTACAAGACTACAAGCAGAGCGCGGCGCTTAGGGCGCGAGGTCGAGGGCCAGGCCGACCTTGTGGCCGCCGCCGTTGAAGTTCTGTCCATCGATGCAGCAAGACAAAGTGAGGGTAACGCCTGAAACAACCGATAATAACACTTAATACTTTTTTGTTCACTGTGAATTCAGCTTTGGTTATCTTATCTATCAGTCATGCGAAATAGATAAACAAAAATCGTATGATGTTTTTGCTAACAAATAAGACCACTCTTATTCTTTTTATATCGCTTGAATTTAGAATAATCTCCGAGAATCTCAATGAAAGATAAAGAAGAAATAGGTTTAGCAAACTCAGGCAACGTGGGATGCTAGTAATATTTAACCTTCTAAGACACTTTCAAATTTGTACACTTTGCATATTCTGTATTATGTTAGGGCTCTAATACACGGACTGCCAATAATGTCTGTTGTTGTAGTGTAGTTCACTGCAGTCGGCGGCGGCCGTCCGTCGACACTACAACAACAGTCAACTGCAGTTGACAACTAGCAGTCCATGCATATGAGCCCTTACTCACCAGGCTTTAGCTTCTGTTGGTATCCCAATCCAATGAGAGCCTTGTTGTTGATCTTAGCATGAAGAGACGCATCGGGGTCCATCTGGTACTTGAAACCGACTCCGAAGTTTGTGTCCGCAGCTCCAGCAGACCAGTTCATGCTGATACCGCAGTTTATCTTGTCAGACACCTTCTGGAAGATGGAACCACCAAAGTCCTTGCCATTGTCGCTAGAACAACAAGATTTTTAGATGGATTACAGACCAAGCTCTCTATTTGCCTTTAAAGGGATAAGTAAATCCATATTTTTTAAAAGATTATATAATGCAGTCTGATTTGGTAAGCCTAACTCTAACTCTACTTATGTTGGAGATAGATGATGCTACACAAAATATCTAACATTATTTATTGCAAATTAAAACATTGCAGAGACTCTAACACTAACAGTAGCTGGCACAAAGTCTAGACATCTTTTAGCAAATAACTTTTCATTGTCCCAAATGAGTTATACCTCACCTCGATCAATGAAGCCAGGGTCAATCACACTATAATGTATCCAGCTAGAACTAATTCTAGTTCTAGCTGGATACATTATAGTGCAGTATAAACTAGTTTATTCATCTAGTTTCTAACTAGTGTATGACCCATTTATTTATATTTATCTATCTATTACAAAGCTTAAGAAGGTGTTATGCAATCAAGTACTTAACTCAATACCTATGGTATTAGGTATGTAGGGCAATCAATTGAAATGCTCTACCTGCTTATTAAGTATTTATACAGGGTAGCCTTTCTTAGAAATTCAATTGAGGTTCATATAACAGCTTATAGGTATGATTATCTATACCTTATGCATGGTATTTTATTATTAAGTACCTGCATGCAAGAATGATGAGGGGGATGAACTTTATCATAATTGTTTACTATTATGAGCTTATCATACAGTTCTATTTACAACTGATAAGTTACATCATACTGCTGCTGAAGTTACATCATGTTAGAGTAAAATACTTACACATTGGTGTGGAGGGCAAAGTCTTTAGTCTTGTATCCAAGTGCAAAGTTGTTCTTGTTGAACTTGGCATTCTTTGAGTCGAACTGTGAGTTGAACCCACCAAGCCAGCCTTTATGGTGAAGGACGGCAGCCACGTCAACGACCGGTCCTCCCATGTCGAGGTCCAACATGGTGTTGATGGCAACAGTCTCCCTGGCAAAAGCGGTCTTCAACTTGCCAGTCTTGGCTCTGAAAGGATAAACATTAATGAGGCAATTTTCAAACCGAAATATATCTTAAACATTAAGTAAGAATTCAATTGGTATTTGAATTTCTAATTGCATTGATTTGATCATTATTCAATTGTTGTGCCAAATAGAGTCAGATAAACCTTCTGTAGTTATAGAGGAGTCTAGTGTCTGAGGTTAATTACCTTCATTATGGATTTATCTTAGCTGTCTTACTATATCTATTACTGCATGTTCCCCAGATCTGATGCTACCATCTGCCTTACCCTGTCTGTGGTGCAAAGGTGCCCTCGAGTGTGATTGAGAGCCCCGCAGCGATCTTGTCTGCGATCGTAATATCGGTTCCAAGTGTGTTGTCTGTGTTCCATTTCTCTGTGAATGAAAGACCATAGTCTTTCACACTGTATTTAGATGACAGGTTTCCAGTAACCTTAAATAAAATTCTAGCATTATTTACTATTATACTTTGCTCATTGTCTACCGAATATTTGTCTTTCTAAATAAATAATAATGGTCATTCTGCAGGTTTATTAAATTTTACCTTCCCACTCTCATGGTTGGAGTTGATTCCACTGGTGAATTCAACACCGGCCTCACTCTTGGTCTTCAGGTCCAGTTTGTACATGCCAAAGTGATATCCTTTGCTGAAGACATCATTGGCCTCCTTGCCAAGATCTCCATAAGAGGGAGACTTCGCTGCCGATTCCGCCATACCCTACAAAATACATAAGATGAATAAATTCGTTGTTTACAAAAGGTGCTAACTAAAAAATATGTGTCACATGATGACCTATATAAATTATCTGATGTATGAAGCGCGAAATGTTCAGTGCCAGCTATGTCAGGGTCACTATCGACTAGACGCAGTACACAATCCACTTTCAGTCATAGTATTACATAACATCCAGGTATTATGGCTAAGTTCTAACCCTTAAATACTCATAAACCGAAAATACACAACAATTATTTGTTTCAAGTTCATAATCAGATGACCGTAAACTTGACCTTTGGGTAGCGCTAACGGAGCCGAAGTCCTCAAGTTCGGAATCACATGCGTGGTCACCAATGACGTTCCACCTTTGCCAACACCAACTCATCGTGTGTGTGTATTTCAGGATTTAAGTTTATTTGTGATAAATAGGTAATTTGCAAGGAATAGATGTACACTTATTACTTAAAACTGTTTCTATAGGCTAAATGACGTCGGATTTGCCCTGCAAAACCGGCTCAAGGCACTGGACGTAACCTTTCTCAAACGCTATGAAAAAGCCTGTCGGGGAAATGTAATTCTGATGAAAGGATGATAAATACTCACTTCGGGGTTATTTGATTCACTAAAATGGACTTATTTAGCTAAGATTCTAGGCTATTTCGCCAAGAATCCTAAAATTTTGCTGCTCTGCTCCACACCACACCACAAGACAACTTTAGTTTATACAGGTCACCGAGTGAGGGCGCTCAATGTAGCGGAAAGAGCATTATTGATTTTCTCTCATAGTATATTTTTTCAAGAAAATAACCCATTCAGGCTTTTCTAGCTTTTGAAAAAACACAAAAAATTAATTTTACATATTTCATAAATGATTTGATAAGCAAATAGTTTCAAATTAAATAGTTTTCATAGAAACAAGCAGTTATTTTATTGCACCATTGACAGTGACGTAAAAATAAGAAGTCAGGGCAGTTTTTATTTCATAGCACTACATTGGAAAAACCTGAAACATTTCGAGGAAAGTTCGTAAAAAGCTTCTCAAAATTAATGTAAGAATTTTCGTTTTTTTAGAACAAACCTACTTATTCTACTTTGCAAAACCGACTTAATTAGATAAGTGCGTGTCGGACCAAGCACAGTGAAGGGTTCCGTTGCAGTAGTTAACAACCTGCCAATTTTTTATTCTTTAGAAAGGCGTTTTTATCGCGTGATAGATTGCATGTACTATTGTCACCTATAATTGTATTAGGTTTGTGTGGGACGCATGCGATCTTATTACAATAGATAAACTTATTAGGTAGTCATTCATTACTTATCTAAAAATAACTTATCTTATAAAAAAAGGACATCTACGTACAAATTAAGTTACTTTCACCGCCGGGGGTAACAATGTCAAAAACGTCTTTTGGCTAAAACTACGACGACGACGACGTAACATACCTACTAATACCGAGACGATACCTTAATAAGAATTAATCTTTTTTTAAACAAACTTCAAAAAAGGAGTAGGTTCTCAATTCAACTTTTTGTATATTTGTTACCTCTACAGAACTCGTAATAACAAAGTACCTTATTATTACTTGATTGGAAGCTGGTGCTTCCCGTGTGGTCCCATTTAAATTTAGTCCAGTTCTGACAGTGTTGCATCCATGACGAACACATAAAATTTAAGTCGGTTTATAGTTTATTATAAACAAACCCAATTATTAGCAAATAATTGTATTATATTATGAGTACAGACCTATTATAATCAATGCTTGTGTGATGAATGGGCACTAGTTATCTGATAGGTATAGGTAGCATAATACAATCACTTACACCGACATAGATATATATTTTTATTCTACATAGAAAACATCCAGAACACCCTGAAAAGGCGGGAATCGAACCCGCAACCTCTAGCGTCGTCGTCGCCCGCCGCGCTACAGAAGTTGTCATCTACATTACATCTCATAATCTTTTATTCACACGTGAATAAAGAACATGTCCAATTGTTATTTTTTAACCGACTGCAAAAAAGGAGGAGGTTCTCAATTCGTCTGCTTTTTTATGATTGTTACTTCAGAACTTTTGACACCCTGTCAAAAGTTCTGAAGTAACAATCATAAAAAAGCAGACGAATTGAGAACCTCCTCCTTTTTTTACTTCAGAACTTTTGACACCCTGTCAAAAGTTCTGAAGTAACAATCATAAAAAAGCAGACGAATTGAGAACCTCCTCCTTTTTTGCAGTCGGTTAAAAAATAACAATTGGACATGTTCTCCGATTTTCATGATTATTTTTTATATGAAAGCTGGTGCTTCCCGTGTGGTCATTTTAATTTGGTTCAGTTCTTCTGACAATGGGATCCATGACAATTCATGAAAAAACTATACACATTTAAGTTTTTATAAACAAAATTAATTATTTAAAAAACTCTTCTACTACCTATTTATGTGATGGGTAGGTCAGTATACCTAGTAGCTGAGTGGTGCTTAGAATTTGCACCACCCCATCTCTTCACGTGGGTGTCTTGAGAGGCGACGAAGGGATATTTAGCGGGGGGCGGGCAACAGCGCCCCCTGCTGAAAAATTCTATCACCGAACTGCAATCCCCAACCCGCATGCCCAGCGTGGGGATTATGGGCAAAAGGTACCCCCCCATGAGTGAAACGTCAATAGACGTTTATCAGGGAGAGGCCTGCGTCCAGCAATGGACCGATACAGGCTGTTGAGGTGGAGTAGATATTAGTCATTTTATGCGTACTCATAATTGTTATTTTTTAAAAGACTAGACTGACTTCAAACACTTCTACCTATTTCTGTGCTAGGCGGGTCAGTAGGTAGCTATTAGGCCTGTTATTTATTATGCCACTGAGAAAGGCGAAGAGCATCTTCTTTTCTGAACTCGAACTTGGTAAGCGGAAACGCTGTGGCCAGTTCCTACGTTTTAAAGATGTTCAAAAAAGACACATGAAGAGAAGAGATGCAGTATAGAAACCTCTAGTTGGAAGTCTCATGCTGGTAAACGGCTAGAATGGAAGCTACATGTGCACGAGAAAGTATATGCTTTCGAGGCGAGATCAACTAAAAGCAAGACCGCCCTCTAACGTACACTACAAATTATGTGAACGGTACCCTGACGTGCGTAACTTGTGACCGCACGTTCATTCACAGCAAAAATTGGATACGTTAGCCATATAAGGGCTAAACATCAAAGTCCCTTAACTTAATAAATCAAAATTTGAGTCCAAAGTCCAAGTCACTAGTCGAAAACGGCTAGGTGGATTGGATATTGCGCAGTCTTGGCCTCGTTGGACTTGCAAAAGCTTGCGAAGTTGCCGTTGCAAATCTCAGTAGTGGTAGATACGGAAAATCTTTTTGATATCTACTTAGCTTCTTTCTGTTGTTCATATTGTTAAAGAAAATTACCTACCACTTGATAGTATTATTTTGTTTTCACACTGTTGCTAACATAGATGTAGGTAGAATCGAACCCGCAACCTCCTGCATCGCAAGCGGACCTGCGCCCACCACGCCACAGAGGTCGTCAAATATGAATGTTTCAATGCTGATGCACTGCGTCAGATACTCACTATCTCTGCTCTACATAAAACAACTTATATTTTATACTTACCTGCTCTACATAAAACAACTTATCTTTTATACTCACCAGATCTCTGCTCTACATAAAACAACTTATCTTTTATACTCACCAGATCTCTGCTCTACATAAAACAACTTATCTTTTATACTAACCAGATCTCTGCTCTACATAAAACAACTTATCTTTTATACTCACCAGATCTCTGCTCTACATAATACAACTTATCTTTCTTCACTTACATATCCGAACGCGCAAGCACGGGGTTCCACCTCCTCTTCTTCTTCATCTTCATACGAATCACGATCGCCACAAGGGCAAGATATTCTTTCTCCTCTTTCGTTAGTACAGACCACCATTTCTCCAAGTGTGCCATCCTGTTTTTTATTAATTCTTATCATAGGCACTCACTCATTAACTTCTGGTACCTCCTACCTACCAGCACTTTAGATACGGCGAGATGATTGTATCCCTCACCCCTCCTCAAAACTTTGAAGTGGATATCTCGTCCGCAGATGAGTTTTAGATCCGAACGTGAGGTACCTAGACCGAAGTCAGCCATACAATTATTAGCATGAGCACGTCTAAAGGCTGGTCTCTTGATCACTAAGGTGCCGGACCTATAAAGAATAATTATTCTTCGGTGCCGGACACATATTATTCGTATGAAAAACGTCCAGAGTGGTTTTTTGTTCTGTCGAAGTCTGCGTTAGTTAGAGACCTCAGAACTGTTCCGTGGCGTCAGCGCGGTAAGGGGCAGTAGATTGGTACGCAGCACACAGTGCCGCCGCCCCGCCGCGCCGCCGCCGCCGTGGGTCGGTGTTGCCCAGGGTGAAACTTTGGCACCTGTCTTTATTATAGGTGTCTCGGTATTCAGTGGACATGCAAAGAGCCGCTGGCAAGATATTCGATTTATTTAGTATGATAAGCAGGTGATAGGAGACCGTAATAAACTAAAGCAATCGAAAGAAAAAGGAAATAAACTAAAGGAATCTACGAAGTAGGTACCAAAAATATAATAATACCCAAATGCTTACTTGGTTCATACATAGCACTTTTTCTTCGGCTTTTACTGTAATAAATAGATCCTGGAGTACCTCAGAGTAAACCCTTTTCGTAAAACTAAATAAATAATCAAAGACTGACATATTTTGTAACAAAAAAACATTAAAATATAAATAGTGATAAAGAAAATGTCTCTCGATTTTGAAATTTATATAAATCTATAAGGCTATGGCAAGCTAGGTCCTGAGGTAGATCTAGTTGATATACCTAGCTGTATTTGGACTTTTTAATCGGCAGGTACATTCCTTACTTTTCAGGTGGTCAGTACTACCGACCATCTGAAAAGTAAGGAATGTAGGAACTACCGACTCGGTAGTTCCTATTAAAACAACAGAGACTTTGATCTTCGTTATTCAGGGATCGTCATTGCTTACAATGTATTTCGCCCACGAATCTTCGAGTCTCAGAAACGGATTAACATCAAACAATACAAATAGGTTGGTATGTCTGCATCATGGATGTTTCGCGAGATTGAACGTCCCAGTTCTCGAACGCTCTGGTCTGCGCCCGAGTCTTAATATAGACGCAAATCCGCCGACGCGGTCACTCTCTCGCTAATCTTTTAACTTCACACTGAGAAATTAAAGTGTTGAAGGAAGTTTATATAAATTTTCGTGATGAGCGGACATTACGATGTGTTACAAAATGATAAATACGGCAGGTATCTCGTGGCGAATAAGGATTTAAGTGCCGGCGACTTGATATTTACGGATATGCCGTTTGCTGTTGGACCTAAACCAGGCAAGTATCAGGCATTTTCACCTCATTTAAGTTAAGGAAAAGTGTAGATAACTAAGGGTTCCCAGTACCAACTAATGGATGGTTGTAAGTTCTTAAAATTAGTATTGCAGATTTGTTAATTAAACAAGACCTAGAGATCACACTTAGTAGTACTCTTGGGACCAAGGTAAAATAATAATTTAATAAGAAGGTGAATAAAATACGATATAAAAAATCATGCACTGTTTTGCACATAATTTGTTCGAAATCTCAGGAAACCTGCGGTCTAGTCTATTGAATTCAGGTCGTAACTCATTGATAAGTTAAGCAGTGTTTTGTTTTTTTCTACGACGACGAGTGAGAGATTGATAATTGCCGAAATTGCGCTTCACAAGACGTCTGTGTGCTGAAGGCTTAAAATTACACTAAATTTTACGTACATTACTACATTTTATGTAACACCCACATGCAGACACCCCACCACTATGCCTCGGCTGCTACTGCCCAGTAGAGCAAACCCTCTGCTCTCGATGCGGCTGGCCGGCCTGCGGCCCCGAGTGCGAGGCCTCCCCGCAGCACGCGGGCGAATGCGCGGTCTTCGCCGCGTCTGGAGTCAGGTTCCAGCCGGTGGAAGATTGGACCGCTTGCACGCCGCAACTTGACTGCATCACTCCGTTGAGGCAAGGGATTTTTCTAGTTTCTGATTGAATTGTTTATATGGAAATATTTTCTATTCCATGGGGGAGTGAAAAGTAGCTTATGTTCGATTCCAGAATTCAAATTACCTGTAGACAATTACCAGAGCTAAAACAAAACCAGACCGAATTCTTACAGGATGCTTCTAGCGAAAGAAAAAGACCCAGACCGTTGGCAGCGCGAGCTCGATGCCATGGAGACCCACACCTCAGCTCGTCAACAACGCCCGACCTGGGGCGCAGACCAGGTCAACGTGGCTGACTTTCTTGTAGACCATTGCAAACTAGGCAGTCGGTTTGACAAGGAGCTCGTGCAGCGAGTTTGTGGTATTCTTGAGGTACCTTCGCAAGACACTACACAAAACACAACACACACGCAACTGAAGCATCTTTTGAGAAAGACACAGGTGCGTTGAAATACTTCATTGGCTTTTCTTTACAGCATTTTATTCGGTAAGAGTACCATAAACGAGTATACTTAGGTATTATAAACATCTGGTGCTTGACCCTCCCACAGCTCGGTAATGGGTACCTATACCTACACTACCTACCTATATCTAGGGCTTGTGGATGCCTTGCAGTGCAAAACCCTCACATATGCGAACATCTTCCAATACTGCTGTAGACCTTAAACTGCCTACTTAAAAAGGTTTTTGGATGATTGACTCTCTTCAGCTATTTTTGTTATTGACTCTACAAATTACACGTAGAGCATTAGATATACCTTCTATACGTGACTGACCTTTTATTCAATACGCTGCTAGGTATTGTAAAAAAACTTATCGGCCTGATGGCGGCTTAAATAACAATGGAGCTGGTTCAACCCGACACCCTATTTACCTTGTACGATACGATCTCGTTGAACCTATCTGTCGGTTTAAAACTCACGACATGACACAAAGTTGCGGCTTCATATTTTGCAACCGTTTGACCTAACATACCTATTCTAGTCCAATTTAACTAATCTAACGTAGTCGTCGTCGTCGCAATCTCGAAACGTTAATATTCTGTCGAGAACTTTCGTTTTATTTCAGGTAAACGCTGTAGAGATTCCATCCAGAGGTGGATTCAGTATTCGTGCGATCTACCCCCGCCTGTCTATCGCAGCTCATAGCTGTGTGCCTAACGTCGTGCACACCATCCTTACGAACGATTACCAGTAAGTACCACTTTTATCGCATTCACTGCGCAGCCTCGGCGGCGGCGCACTGTCACGGTCATCGCACGCACCACTGAGCACAGGAGGGCATCTGCGCCTTGGAGTTGGGCCACGAAAGTGTGTGTTGTGTGGCTGTTAGGTACTTAAGACTCGATCTACCATGCGAATATAACAGTAAATATTAGGCAAGGTTTTACGCATATTTCAAAAGTTGGCTTAGCATCTTTAATTATAATAAATTTTATTTATACAATTTATTCAAAGAAACTCTCGTAACAAACAAAACAAAATTTAGCCTGAACTAGCACTACAACCTAACTATGCACAGACCTATGATACATTTCTGTGTAACTATTATGCATGCCACAGAAATGTATCTATGCATGCATTCCCTATGTGTATTTTTAGGTAGATAAATTTATAACATTGCGTAATTATTTTTTAACCGACCTCTCTCTTCCTCAATTCGACTGTATTTTTATTATATTTTAAACTACATGGTACCTAATACCTTAGAACTTTCGACTGGGTTGACCGATTTTGATGATTCTTTTTTATTTGAAATCTGGTGCTTCCCGCGTAGTCCCATTTCAATGTGGTTCAGTTCTGACAATGACATCTATGAGAACACCATATAGGTACTTTTTATAACAAACCCAATTATAATTTTAAACGACTTTAAAAAAATAGGAGTTTCTATGTTCGGCTGCATGTATTTTCGTTTTCTAAGTCCGATTTCCGATAATGAACCGATTTTATAATTATTTTCGCTATTAATGAACCCCGATGGTTGCATGAAAATTATATTCCCGAGAGATACCTTTTTGTAAAATGTAGTGCAAATACTAAGAAATTTGAAGTCAGTTTTTAGTTTATTATCAAATTATTTCATCCACACTGACGACGACTACGTCACAAAAACTGTGTCCGTCAAGGTAGCGTACACATAAGCGATATTACGTTTATTGATATGCCAATTAATAGAGTAAAAAAGTGTATGAAATTATAGTGTAGGTAAAAGTGAAATAAATAGCGCCTCTTTGGTTTAAGAAATAATGACCCCAAAAACTGGCATCCAGTACGTCTTGAATATTAGCCAAATTTCACTCGATTTTTATCAACTAACTAACTCTACATCACAAATATCTTCCTCAGGGTTCAAGTAAGGGCTGCAGTCCCCATAGAATCCGGAGAACCTTTACACCTGTGCTACACACACGCGCTGGCCCCAACCCTGGTGCGTCGAGAGTTCCTCCTGCAGTCCAAGTTCTTCAACTGCGATTGTGCTCGTTGCGCTGATCCTACTGAGTTGGGGACTCATCTCAGCACTATCAAGTGCAACAAATGTGATAATGGAGTGATATTGTCGACTAATCCACTAGGTAAGAAGAAGTGACATTATTTTAACTATTGAATAAATTTATTTCAAT
This sequence comes from Eupithecia tripunctaria, assembly GCA_955876795.1. Taxonomy (NCBI): domain Eukaryota; kingdom Metazoa; phylum Arthropoda; class Insecta; order Lepidoptera; family Geometridae; genus Eupithecia; species Eupithecia tripunctaria. The sequence continues at coordinate 10,677,046 of OY041618.1, forward strand.
AGTGCTAGATAATTCACACTAACACCGCGTTATCTAGCTCCAAGCTAAGCAGAGCTTGTGTTATGGGTAGATACAGGTAACAGGATACCAAAGGAATCGATGTGATCGACTCGACTTTTGTAATATAAAACATTATATTTTAAAAGTAAGAAAAGGGTAAAGGAATGGGTCCTTCAGAATTGCATTGCCTGGGGGGCCGTATAGGAGAGTTAATCCTGCACTGTGGGTACTAGATAACTACCTCTGTGACAGCGGAACGTCCACGGGGGGGTCCATGTTGTTGCAAGAACTACACTCAAAAGCATAAAAACTAATCCCCAGACATCGACGCCGAATGGAAATGCACGGAGAAGAACTGCGAGTTCAAGACGTCTGGCGCGGCGATGCGCAAGTTGCTGGGCGTGGTGCAAGCTGAGGTGGACCAGCTGGACGCGGTAGAACCTGGCCCGCAGGCCATAGAGCTCAGAGAGGCTGCCCTCAAAAAGGTAACAAGTCCGCTCAGCTTTATAACCACCGCATAAGCTCCGTCGTTTCGTTTCCGACTTTAATTCTTGGTTAACCAGACAAGGTTAAAAAACCAGCGCTGTAGCAACAAGGTAATAACTAGTACTTAAATGTTTCACGCAAGCGTAGTGCGTAAGTGAACATTTTTCTTGGCTTTCTCATGGCAACTCAGAAACGCGATTTGTGAAATCGTTCGGTTCCCCCAACTAAACGCCTATGTTCAACAGTACCTAGTCGTATAATTATATTTTCTAAAAGCTAGATTGTCATTTGTTTTTCTTACCTACAATTATTTACTGATATCAGAAATCCAGGGGGGTTATGCTCTATGACCTAAGAGATTTCTTGCCCAAATCGTGTGACGTCACAGCGTGCTCTAAACACAAACGCGATTTTTGGCCGTGCCGTGGTGTGATTTTCAAAAATTGTATTCTGCATGCCACAAGACTAGTTGTCTATACCTCGTTTTGAGTTTCACATGATTCGTTCAAAATCTTACATCCGGTTCACTCGGAAAATTAACGGTTTTATTATACTTAATGTTTTGTATCTAAATAAAAATTATATGTTGGCTTAACCATCAATTGTTGAGCTTACAATATATTAGTGTGTTTTAAAAATTTGCAGCCCAAAATTAACGATTTATATTATCATTCAAGTCATTTATGGCTAGTTTCGGAACGAAAAAGCAGTTTTCATTGTTGTTTAGTGTCAAATAGACAGTAAAAGTTCCTATCTAATGCTACATTCAGACGCGGCGATACCATGATTTTAGAATGGTGTGGGAATCGCGCGGTCTTATTTATATGTATATTATTACTATCGTAATCGTTTACACGTAGATACCCCGTAGTTAGTTCAGACACCGACAGCCAACAGCTAGAAAATGCTTGCCCTCATATTATATCTTTCTTGATTTATTATTATTATTATTACTTAAGAGGTCGAAATATCTTCCCCGATCAATTTAATTAGGCCTAGTAGTATTGTAGTTCTTTATTAATCAAAACTAGGTAATTCTAATCTTATTTATACGACATTATAAACCATCTAGTGTCGACAGTTACGGCGTATTGCCACAAATTTGCCATGAAGTTGTAGGAAGATAGAGATAAAAATAAAGATACTTTAAAGAAAATATACATAAAATAAACATACTTAGTCTAAGTACCTACCTAAAATTATCAGCGATTAAGACAAATGCAGTTTAGGTAGCAGTCACTTTACTAGGCTTTACTAGGTTATTCAACGTAATTTACCTATGATGCGTAAGGCTAACCATTACGAACCACATGCATACACGTATAATAGTTTAGGATGACGAGCGGTCGCCACCACCGCCGCGCCGCCGTCTGGAAAAAATATAAATTTATGAAAATCGTAGTACCTAGATAGATATTTAACATTATATAACTATATAGGTATAATAACTTATACATTTGAATCACGAGCCCTGCCGCAACTGTCTGCATTCATAAAACAATTTTGCGGATCCCTAACGCGCGATAGGCGGCAAGGTTCCCGCGTGTCTAAACGAGCCCTAAGCATAATTTTATTCAAAGCAGCAAAATAAAAATTTATATAATTTATACAAAGACGACGGGTAAGATGTTGGCGCCAACAAAGCACAAGTATAAATTAACAGGAGGTTACTGCGGACCCTCTATCAATGGACCCTAAATTGCTGCAAAGAACAAAACAAATAATTACCTACTAGGCATCTTTATTATTTTTTATGAGGGATCCTTGTAAGCAGGATAGTGACTCCTCAAAGTGGGTGGATTTGTCTGCTGGCTATCCCAAAAACGATGGTCGATGACGCCTATGTGGCATCATACATTAATGATGTATTTGTGTTTAATTTAACTCTTGTTTTACTCTTGTGTTTGTAAACGATAATAATAGTACCTACCTATGTCTAATTTTCTATAGGCCTCCCTTGTAGGTGTATTTATTGCGAATAAAAAACGAAATAAAAGATTTATAAGTAGCAAATTTATTTTATTTATCCAGTTTATTTGAAATATCCTATATAAAGAGCACCGATAGAATTTATAGACAAATTCCATCGCGCCTATGGAGGCAGCGAGGCCAAGTCCAGCTTGGCGATGATGGATATACACCACGTAGTTGAATTCTCTTTGATAAATACAATTCAAGACTATAGACACTTTCCAAGAATTCTTCATATATTTGCACGGCCTTTTATGGTGCTACTGCTGATCTGCAGCCACTGCCGTGCGGGCCTACATGTGCTCAGTCAAAGCTAGGCTGAGCTGGTCTTCGTGCGGGTAGGTACTTGCTTGCATTCTGCAAATGAAACTGATCAATAAGCCATGTGTTTCTTTCGGCACATTGAAAAAAAAACACTCAACCAAACTAGGCATTGAATAATCAATGCTTGGATAGGCGAGTCTCCTCAACCTCAACAGCCTATTGTGGTCCACTGGCTGTAGGCAGACCTCCCCAGATATAAGTGCCATTTAGCTTTTATCTCATGTGGGGTGATGCCTATAATCCCCACGCTTGGAACGCGGGTTGGGGATCGCAGGTCGATGGTAGAATGGTTCTGCAGGAGGGACTGCTGCCTGCCCCCGGTGGTTATTCCTTCTTCGCTTCTTACGACCCCCGCGGGAAGAGTTGGGGTGGTGCAAATTCTGAACCGGCGCCATACGGCTATTGTCGCTGCTATGTATATGTATACGTCTTTTGTGATGAATTATTGAATAATACTTGCCTTTTCCGCATTAAATAAACACTGCGTTGTTATTGATTTCACTTTGACATGTCTTTCACAATCTGAAGAAGTGAGCCGTAGTAACTATCGCAAAAACACGCTAATCTGTGCCCTAACACGCTGGCAGAGCGCGTGTTTACTTGACAGTTCAATTCTTGCCCGAATCGCGCTGTGACGCAGCTGAGAAAACCAACGAAGGCATACAGAATACGGTTTTGTCCCATTCCCCGCCGATATCTTGTCGTATCTGTGTAAGACGTGGAATTGGTCATAGAGCATAACCCCCCAGGCCTCCAATAGTTTACGAAAAACAAAAGATCGCGCAGCTTTTTGCAATGCACCTACCTATAAATTTGTTTATTCATTGATTGATATGTTGTTGATAATAATAATATTAATAATAATATTTTTTTATTGATCAAAAAACAAGCACAAAATCAAATGATAATGATCCTAATTTAGTAACTCTTATCGTAGTGCGTTTCCTAACTTCTTAATTAGAGTAAAAAAACCTCTTCACAATTGAAACTTACATAACCGCGATTTCTTTGTTAACAGTACAAATCCGTCTTCCACCCACGGCACTCTATACTTCTATCCATCAAGCACTCGTTAGCTCAACTGTACGGGCGAGTTGAAGGATACAGCATCGACGAACTGCCTGATCTGATGCTGGAGAGGAAAGCAGAGTTTTGTCGCCTGCTGCTGAAGACTTTAGACGTTATTACTCCGGGAGATAGCCGGATGAGAGGTGAGGAAGTGAAGCGACGAGGAATAAGATGTAGTACCGGCCCTTCCTTCCACTCGACACCACCAAAACGACACCATCCGTGGTGTCGTATGGAATCTCTAATCCATACGACACCACCTTAGTGATGTGTTTTTGATTAACAGCTCCCAGTTCATTAAAATAAATAAATAAATATCTGTCGTCAGTATTAGTATCCATGTCCATTGTGAAAAATTCAAATATTCGGTCGGAAAGACAATAATATGCAAATTGCAATGAACAATGTCAAGATGACCATTTGAGTGACAGATAAATATAAACTTTATCAAATGACATACCTCATTAATGAAACTGCTTGAACTTAATTGGAGTTTTCATATCAACAACTTTGTATGTAGGTAACCTCACTATTAGTCGGTGGTGTCGTATGGACTAGTGATTCCATACGACACCACCGATGGTGTCGTTTTGGTGGAGTCGAGTGGAAGGAAGGGTACCGGCACCGATGAAAGTTGATAACCATTGTACCTATAATTTTTTTTACGTGACCTACTCCAAGGAGGCTACAAGTCCAGTACAGCCCGAAATGTTTTCGGCAGATTACGGGGTTGAACTTCCGAAAACGTTTTCTTTATCGAATATTGTCGTAAGTAGGTATACTAACTACAACAACTAATCGATGGTGTAATTTTGTCCAATTGTAGGGTTGTTATCGATTCTTACTGCTCGTTTAGAATACATATATACCAACGTCGTCCAATACGGTGGAGTTATTATTATTAATAATAAATAATATTGCAAGCGAGAAAATGAGAATTACGTCCGTAGATCATTATCAAGCTATTCATTTTAAGATTGAGTAGGCAATTTATTTACTAATTCTTTTAAATTTGGCTGGTGTTCGAGTTATTTATTCAAGTGCGTATGTTTGCATATATAAAATGCCACTAGAACCAAGACGGCATGTTATGTCTCTTACAGTTATAAGGTTAAAAATAGTTTAAATTCAAATTGTCCGCTATTTAAAAATTTCAACAACCGTATAAATTGCATTCTGTTGTATTTCCCAGGAATGATGTTATACGAACTCCACGCCCCGATAATGTTCATGGCACGCAACGAGTTTTCTGTCGGTCTCATAGACCAGGAGAAATTGAAGGAGAGGCTGCAAGAACCCATCCAATGCTTGGCCGAAGCTTCTAGAATACTGACGCGGGAAGACCCACAGAGTCCGGAGGGAATCACTGGACTAATCGCTACTCAGTCTATGGAACAACTGAAAGCCAGTATTGAGGCCTTGTAGGCGTTATTTTATATACCTTGTTCATAGAAATATCGGATAAAATAAATGTATGTACTGTATTGTATAACTGTATGTACTTACTTACAAGCATGAAATAGTCAAATATATGACCACACTTCAAAGAACTAGACACGAAAATGAAAAACTCGCCAGACTAACCAGGTTTTCAGAATTAAAAGGAAACTATTAGTAATAGATCCTTAACTTTAAACATTGATAGAGTTGTATTACATGTAGATTTGCTAACTTTATAGTCACTAGTTTTAAGAATTAAAGGACCAAAAGACTGTAGGACGATCTCCTTAACTAACTAAAATGGAAATTGTTGATTTAAATTGTATTTAATAGATGTTTGTACTATTTACAAATTGATAAAAGTATTACCAATTAAAACTTAATTTTCTTGGGTTTCTTCGCGGTCCCCTCAGGAACGGTGTTCTTTATGGTTTGTGGGATACCTTCTAGCTCTTCCGAGTCAAGTGTGTGCAGTTTTATCGAAGAGTCTTCTCTTTTGTCTTGCACCTGTAATCGATAAATCAATCTATGAGCATCAGATATTCTGTTTGGAACTCTGCCAATTAATTTAGTATTCAGAAATAAATAAGAGAATATTTAGTAAAAAAATATCCAACAGTGGGTGACTTTGGCCTAGGTAAAAAGATGAAAGGCAAAAGTTATTGAAGCCTATATAAACTTGATTTTCAAACTTACAGTAGGGCAGTCTTTCCTTAAATGTGTGACATCACCACATAGCTTGCATGATCCTCCATTAGGATATAAGCCCTTCGGATTATCCGGGCACTGTCTGGCAATATGACCCTGAAATAGAAAAACAAATGTTATGGTAAAGGACTTCTGATGTGACAACATATTGAAAGCATGTGGGTATGAACATGTAAGAAATAAATAACTTAACTGAAGTGTCTACAAGCTTATTTTGTGTTATTGAAATCTAAAATCCAGCATTGGATGCAATCCAATGAACAAAACATTAGCTTTGTAGTTCAGCCACAATAGGGTATGTGCATGTGATTTCAAAATGGCTAAAAAAATATATACGTATTCTCTATTGATATAGAAACATATCTACATATTTATTTTAGCATTTTGAGATGTTTTTACTGTAGAATTTAACCATTGAAAAATTGATATTTTAAATCTCAATCGCAATTAATTTCAAAACGCTACGCCGCCATTGACTAGAGCGGACGTGACATCGCTGTTCACATTTCTTCTTTTTTTATTCTGCTTTCTGCACCATGATTTGACACTATTCTGCCCACTTCACATTTCGTATTGTGAGCTTTTTCGGAAAACCTCTTTCCTGAGATGATCACTACCGAGATCGTCACAAAAGGTTTTAATCGAGTGTGAACGTCGACGTCAAATAAACATGGCGCCAATATGGCAGCGTTTTTATCACCCGAAAATTATTGTAGTTTTGAATTTGTTTTTTTTACCTTGTTCTTGCGCAATTCAGTGAGCGTCTTATCATTTCTCGGTTAAATAATAATCTAAAGAATCGATTAAAACAATAAAAAAAATCGATGCATATACCCTATTGGCTGAAATAAACTACGAACATCTTTGGGTAACATCAACAGAGGACACAAGAAAAAATAACAAATAATAGGGTATATGCATCGTTTTTTTTTATTGTTTTAATCGATTCTTTAGGTCATTATTTAACCGAGGAATGATAAGACGCTCACTGAATTTCGCACTAACAAGGTAAAAAAAACAAATCAAAACTACAATCATTTTCGGGTGATAAAAACGCTGCCATATTGGCGCCATGTTTATGTGACGTCGACGTACACACTTGATTAAAACCTTTGGTGACGACCTCGGTAGTGATCATCTCAGGAAAGAGGTTTACCAAAAAAACTGAAAATAATCGACAATACGAAATGTCAAGTGGGCAGAATAGTGTCAAATCATGGTGCAGCAAGCAGAATAAAAAAAGAAAAAATGTGCACAGTGATGTCACGTCCACTCTAGTCAATGGCGTAGCGTTTTGAAATTTTGCGATTGAGATTAAAATATCAATTTTTCAATGTATTAATTCTACAATAAAAACATCTCAAAATGCAAAAATAAATATGTAGATATGTTTCTTTATCAATAGAGAATACGTATATTTTTTTTAGCCATTTTAAAATCACATGCATATACCTTATTGTGGAGTCCAAAAAGACAACATTCCTAGATTACCCAAATGCATGTTTCAGTTACAATACAACTAGCCATGACTACTCAACATCTACTGTCAGTAGAAAGATCACCAGGCCAGTGGACCAACTAGTTCAGCCTGGTGAAGATGTGATCTCCTTCTGTAACTACTTTGGGGAAATGCCACCTTCTCCCCAAACATAATAATGAAGTGCTAGTTTCTGCCTGCTATGTTTCTATGGAAATGTACCTTCCCTGCGTCTGGTTACAGATCTTTGACACAACAGATGTGTGTAGTGTGTCTTGTCACAGATCTTAACATGACAGATGTAGTGTGTCTTGTCTTGTTATTATTTGTTTGAAAATTTTCACAGGACATAACAGTCTAGTATTGTAGTTAATCGTGATTTCTATCTCACAGGAATTGATACACAGGATGAAAGGTATTGATTCCAGGATAAGAAATAAATAAATGTAAAATTTTAGCCTGTAGGCTCATTCTATAAACTCATTTCGAACCTCACTCAGCTGAATCCGCGGTGAGATATTAGTTTTGTATTCTGTAAAATTCGATAACGCTTGTAGCGCCTCAGTGACGAGCGTGGTAATGAAATGAACTAAGTTGAGTGAGATTTTGTCATTTGTGGACTTCGACTTTTTACTGACATAATATTACGAAATACATTAATTTTCTTTCGTTTTATTGTATAAAACCCAAAAAAAGATAAATCGATTTGTCGATTATAGCTGTAACGCGTAGGTTCAATCCCTAACTCATTTCGATACTCACTTCACTTCACTTGTTCATCTAAATATACACAGAATACCATTTAAAGGTGAAGTGATTTTGCGTTCGAAGTGAGTTCGGTCACTTGAGTGAATTCGAGTTCGAAGTCGACATTTTTACAGAATAAGTCTACTGATCTGTTCAGTAGTTTTTAGTGTGAAAGAGTAACAAACGTCCATACATACAAACTTTCGCATTTACATTATTAGTAGGAATAAACCCGTACTAGTTCAATAAGCAAAGAATCTAGTTAGGTTTCTGGTATAATGCAATTTTCTATTCTTTAGTAACATTTCTACTTACAGGTTCTTTACAAATGAAGCATGTGGCAAATCTGAACTCCTTGTCCCTCTGTACTTTACATTCAAATTGCCTGTGCTCTGTTGATCCACACTTGAAACAAAGCCCGTCTGGAGCACCCATGTTGGGTATCTTAGTTTTTAGATCAGGACAATCAGACAGATTGTGCCCTCCTTTCCTACAGTTGTAGCATACATCTCTTTTAACCCTTGCCAGAGCTTTTTCTGCTCTTCTACGCTCTAATTTCATAGTTCTTTGCACCTCACTCTTAGGAATCCCTTTTTTTATCATGTTGGCTTTTAGCTCCGCTAGTCTCTCGGCATCTTTCTTCATGATGGGAAAGCCATCATATCTGACTAGTTCTACTTCTTTCCCATTGATGATTAGTTGAAAGCTGTTGTCTTGGACAGGTTTCCTGCGAATAGGTTCTCCGTTGACAAGCTTGTTTTTTTTCTTTTTGGGTTTTTGATTTGTGGGCTTTTTATTTTGTTTTAAACTATTACTTTGCTGGTTATTTTCAATTTGATGATCCTCCCCTGAAGCTCCTTTTTTATTTTTGTTTTTCTTTTTTTTCTTTTCTGGTGGACCAGCTGTAGTTTCTTTTGTTTCTTCTGATGCTTCAGGTGCACGGTCAGTGCTTATTTTATTTTTATTTTTTTCCTTTACTTTTTCTGCAGCTTCATTATTGTCATTTTCACTAGCCACTGAATTTTCAATTTGATGATCCTCCCCTGAAGCTCCTTTTTTATTTTTGTTTTTCTTTTTTTTTTTTTCTGGTGGACCAGCTGTAGTTTCTTTTGTTTCTTCTGATGCTTCAGGTGCACGGTCAGTGCTTATTTTATTTTTATTTTTTTCCTTTACTTTTTCTGCAGCTTCATTATTGTCATTTTCACTAGCCACTGATTGTATTTCTTTTGTATTGATAGGTTTGGGATTCTTCTTTTTTGATTTCTTCTTAGCTGCACCAGTATCACTAGAAACTTGTTGGATGTGGTTGGAACCAGGCTTTTCAGCAGTTGCTTTTGTCTTTTTCTTAGCTGGCCCAGAAGTGGGATTACTGGTAATAGTTGTTTGAGTTTCTGGAAAGTCACACCAAGTAGCTGTTCTCTTTTGGGTTTTATGATCTTTCAGAAATTTCTCATAATTCTCGATTCGTTGCTTTTCAGCCTTGAACAATAAAATATTTCGTGAGCGAAGAAAACTTGTCAGATATTAGGGTTAGAAAGAGGGTTTATTGAGACTATTATAATATAATATCATCATCATCATCCGCAGCCCGTATAATATAATATAAGACTATATAATTATAATGCTGGACAATTCATACAGCATATAAAAGCTAATAAGTCAGTTTATCGTACATTTAGTATATGCATCTAAAATGACCCGAATGGCCTGAGAAGTCTAACAAAAAGTCTAGACATAATTTAGAAAGTTACCTTTTCCCTGTTTTTGGATTCTTCGCCAGCTTTCTTAGCTTGCATCAGCTGTTCTTTCATTACTTCCCATGGTGTGCTATTTTCAGGTGCTTTTTCATTCGACGATTTCGAGCCTTTTGCTCGTGCGAATCTCGTCATTTCTTCGATGTATTTTTATTCGTAAAACTAGAAAATCACGCGAAAACTTGGATAAATTTGTCGCACACACGTGCGACATGCGTTTGTTTATATATTTTTTAAAGTGACATTGACGTATTTGTTTGATTTGATGTTTTGCTGGAAGACAATGTTGCCCTTACTTGTTTTCCACTCAAAACCTCCCCATTTTTGCGGTCCTTCAGTACTTCAAGGTAGATTGTGGTGTAGATTCTGTCGTCATATTTTACTCTGTGGTCGGTCAATCTGATCAATCAGTCAGTGAAAGAAAGGATCGCTTTACTTCATTGTTTACAATCGTTGTACGATAATTTTGTTCCTGTTATTTATCTCATACAACTTCGACAATATTTGATAAATAAACTTGGACATAATCAAGGCTCATTTAAGTTACTGTTGCTGAATAGATTTCTAAGGTATGTTTTTCACGTTGTTTTGGTTAGGTTATGTTTTTGTTGATTGCTGGATAAGAATCTTATCTTATCAGTATCACTAACATTCACTACCTCAAGTATGTAGGTTTATACACGGGTTTATAGGTTAATGAAAAACTGCCCTGTTGAACACTTAATTTAATGACATTACTATTATTTATGCATGAATTTTATTGATAAGTAGTAAATAGGTACCTACCTAACGTAAATCGTGTTTTTATAATGTAGAATTGTAGATACATAGGTACAGGTACAGGAAGGTAGGTACTCAATAGGTAGGTCAACTTAAACTTATAAAAAAAATCTATGCGTTGTAGGAAGTACCTAATAGGTATAAAAGTAAAAGTACAATAATTGCTCGTGGTCAATTTAAATTTATTAACTACAGCTGCATGCAGCTGTTTGACATAAATAACAAGAGCGTAAATATGAATCATGTCTCTAATCGAATTGTACAGTAGGAAAAGACACGTAGGTATGTAATTAAAAATGATGAATTGAAGAAGAAACACGCAAATCAAAGAAAAAAACTTACAAAAACTAAACCGATGACCTGCATCAAAAATATTGCCCTAATAATCTACATAAATTAAGAAAAGTTGCTATCCACGCACGATGGTAGGTAGGGACGTAAGAAACAACCTGCATGAAAAATTATATGAGAGCTATAGCAGCACCTTTAGCTGCGTCTCCGCCTGATGTAAATTCTAGTGGTAAACTATAATTTTGTTCTACAGCCCTCTGTAGCACAACATTTCTAGATAAACCAGACCCATTCCCCACAATCCTTTTTATATCGGCATTGCGCAATATTTCTTTTGGCATCATAGAATGTAAATTTTCTATCAAACTATTACAGAGTGATTTAAATACTTGACCTAGTTGAATATTCGAAAGGTCAATGTTTCCAACGGAAGCTTTTGCAGCTGGATCTAACCTTTCGCCTAATAATTGCGGAATAATGCTCATTGTTGAATTCGGTGCATCAGAACCGAGAGTTATTAGCTTTTCCCATACTTTAGATTGTGGAATCGGGAAACCAAATTCTAGCATCCATTGTTGAAGCATTTTTACAAAAGTAGCCAGGACATTTCCACCGTTCAATGAAGCGGCTACTACCAAATAAGTGTCATTGAAATATGGTAAATGCTCAACCGTGTTGCAGCCCAAATCCGCTATTTCGTTAACAACAAAAGCAAGTTGTGCCGAGGTTGATATATTTAGCACGGCGTCTTGTTTGTTTTCTAAAGTGGCTATTATAGAGCACTGGAGATCACCTAACGCCACTCCTACGGGGGTTCCTTGGGGAATTCCATTCCATGAGCTGTTTAATTTTCCGGCCATTTCACCACTTTTGGCTATTTTAGGAAGCAATTTAATCGGAAAATCGATAGATTTTAAAATATCGTAATTCCATTCATTTTTTTCTGTACTAAAATAGCCCCAACTAGCTGCATTTTGATCAGACATGACTGGAGTTTCTAAGTCACACAACATTGTCACAATAAAATCTTGAATAGTAGCTGAAAACTCGAAATTCTTCAGTTTCTCTGGCTTGTTTTGTAACATCCAAAGCAATGTTGCGCAGCCATAGCCTGAATAACATTTAAGATGTGAATCCGGTTCCGGCAAAGTATCCAAAAACTCTGGCTTACATCTTGTATCCTGCCAGGTATACAACGCTGACATATTTTCTCTGGTTCCTTCAAAACGAATGACTACTTCATCTTTTTCAACTTTTTCCCATGCTCTGTAATCAAGATAATTTGTCTATCAAGTACTTTTAATGCGATTTTAATGTTTAATGATAATTTTATATTACTTAAATTGCATAAACTTAACATAAAAAATATTATTTTAAATAATGTTGGACAATTCACTCAGTATTATCTAGCCCCAAGCTAAGCAGAGCTAGTGTTATGGGTACTAGATAACTGATATTCTTAATATAATACACTACATCTATATATATAAACTTTATATAATAGAAAAGAAAGTCGTGTTTGTTACAACACTTATAACTCGAGAACGGCTGAACCGATTTGGCTGAAAATTGGTGGGGAGGTAGCTTAGAACCAGGAAACGAACATAGGATAGTTTTTATTTCGTTCCCGGCTGAACGAATCTTGATGAAATTTGGTAGGGAGGTAAACGGTATCCCGGGGACGGACATAGCTACTTGAATAGAGCGTGCGAAGCCGCGGGGCGCAGCTAGTAGATAGATATTTTTTTATTTATCTTTACCTGTTTTTCCACAGAAGAACTCCATGCATTTGTCCACAAACACCAATTTTAGTAACGTGTCGCAAAACATCCTTCGGGAGACGGGAAACACAATAGTGGACGGCTGATACTATTTTCGGCACATCCTGCTTATTCCCCTCGATGCCTTGATCACTTGGGATGTTTGCTGCAGTGTCTTTGTTTTGCTTAGCCACAATTTCTTTTGTGGAAGGATCATAAACACACACTTTTACTGAAGTTGTGCCGATGTCCATCCCCAAAATATACTGTTTCTCAGTCATTTTTAAATCGGCTTCCTGTCTTTTTTTATAAATTTGGAGCAGCCTAGTATTTATGTTCCTTGGGCTGTAGTGCACCGCGCTCACTGCTCAACTCTAGTATCAATTAAGAAGTGGAAGTATTTGTTAAGAGCAGTAGGTAAGTCTGTCTTTTGTCTGTGGTTGAACGCTAAAACCGGCCTCGAACTGGTTATTACGTAAAGATAAACGCGTGTTTGTGTTCGTTATCACATTGAGTGGTCGATGTTGTTTATCGTGCACTTCAACATTTCACTGACTTACAGCCAATAAATTACTGTTGTTGATATTAGTTTAGAGATAAACCGGATAAATTGTTCAGGTTTCTGTTTTGCTATCTAAACACATCACCATGTATTGTAAGAATTTTTGACATGTTGAAACAACTTTGTTCGTCAAACTATTACACTGAGTTTAGCTGACTTTGTAAGATTATTTTTAACAAAATGTAGCCGCAATGCGGGATGGAAACGGTGTGGCATGTGTCAAACGCGTCTGCTGGCTGTCTTGTCAGTCAGCAGTACCTAATGAACCCACAGCGATATAAATCTCCCCCAAATCTTATTTATATCATGCGAACGTACCTACTCGTAAACTGTCTTACAATTTTGATCAATGATTTTTGCTTCGACTTTTACTCCAATATAATATTTTTATGTAGTATGATACTTTATATTATAAGGAATTAGTGACTAAAAACATTGGAATTTCTTGACTTTATATGAAACTGCACACTTTAAGATGTTGTCGCTGTTATGTCAAAACGTGCATTAGTAGGTAAATTAGTTTGGTACCTAATTAGTAAATAAATTACTAATGAACTAGTTAAGTAGGCAGTATTAAGAAAATAAGCCAATATTTTAGAATAGCCTAGCAAAATAACAATAATTTACGACCGGGTAACATTACATATTTTTCTTAATAATAATACTCGATTGCAAAAGTGATAAATATTTTACCACCACGAGATTCTCAGCTGGAGAACATGTTTGTTCGAAAAATATTATTCCATTATTTATTGTTTTATTTGTTACAGATTTATATCATGGGTAAAAAAAATAAGAAAAACACCAAAATGGGAAATAATGAAAGCATAGAAACAAACGAAGCTAACGATTCAAGTCTTTTAAAAATAAGTGAAAAAACAGACAAAAAAAATAGCAAAAGTAATGAACAGCCAGAACTAAAAACTAATAAAAAACCTTATATGAGGAGTGACAAACCAGATAATATAACTGAAAATTCAAAACACCCTACTCAAAAGAAAAAAAGAAATAAAAGAAAGTTAGAAGACAACGAATCAAACATAATAGCCTCAACTTGTGAAAAGAAAGTAAAATCGAATGAACGTAAGCCAAGCACCAGTGACGCTGAAACTAAAAATCTGAATATTGTGTTTTCCGATGATGGTATGAGTAAAGGAGATATTTCCAAGAAGCCCAAAGCAAAGTTTTTAAACCAAGATGAGGCTGAAGTCAAAGACGAAGATATCGACAAATTTTGTGAAGAGATAACAGATGAGGATAATAAAACATATGAAAATTGGGTGGAAATGTTCGAAGCTAATTTTAAGAAAAACAAAAGTACTAAGTAAATCGAGATTCCCCCACATAATTAAGATAATGTAAAGGTTCTTCCTAAAGTACCTGCTTAATAAATAGTTTACTTTACGTATAATTTTTCATTTTATGTTACCGAGAGCTTAGATTTAGTATCTGGTGCAGTGCATCAGCCAGCGTCTTTAACTGGAATTGATGTGGAGCAGTTGAGCTACCTATTTATTGTTTGTAATAGCCTGCAGATAGCTCAATAGTTCTAATCGTAAATACTAGTTCTAACTTATTTATATAATTTGATTGTAATTTTCTTTGTCGTTACAGCATTTTATGTTACAAATACATATACATAAAAAAAATATAATATATTATTTTCAAGTCTTTCCTTGTCGAGCTGAAATACTGCTGTAACGAAACGTCCTTTACTAAAGAAAATCATTAAACCAGCCAGCCCGAGTTCATCCACTAGTCACTGCGTTTTTAAAAACGAACGACAGATTTTCCATTGCCAATCATGTAGCATGTGGAATGGACGTGTTCACGGTGCTATGTAATTATGTATACTTGAGGCGAGCCCTCGCTCTCCACCAGGCTTCCATTGCAGTGAATGGGATATTAATGTGCTTAAATAATTAAATCTCTTAATGGGTAAAATTTATAGTATATCGAATCAACTTATGCATTACCCATTATGCATACGGCCGTGTTGACGTTGCGGCTGTACCTTCACATAATGTACGCGCGGCGTGCCTCACTACACTACTGAGGTGAGGTAAATCAGTTCATTATGTCTTTGAGAAATCGATAATTATCGGTCTAGCTCTTAAAGA
Source organism: Eupithecia tripunctaria (assembly GCA_955876795.1). NCBI lineage: Eukaryota > Metazoa > Arthropoda > Insecta > Lepidoptera > Geometridae > Eupithecia > Eupithecia tripunctaria. Next base: position 10,692,534 of record OY041618.1, read on the forward strand.
CTTGTCCAATGTTTTTTAGAGAATAATCCAAACAGTTAATGGACCAAATTCATGCATTGCACCTACAGTACCTACTTACATGATATTTTTTTTATTTAAGAAACGATAACATGAGAAATGAACATCCAGCGTCGAGATGGCCATTTGGGCATACCCAGTGCGATTTACTATTTTCTAAAATCGCATGGAGGGGTATTTTAATTCGTCGGAAAGGCGGTCGATTCCATCTCTTTACGAAGAACGGTTTTTTAAACTGTCGGATTTGAAAACTTTGGTCATTCAAATTCGGATCCTTCATAGGATAGTTCCCGACAGCTATTCAGTGTCGGAAACGATTCCGTCTATTTGATATTGTCCGAGTATTTGATTCTTTGTTATTGTTGATATTACTTACTTAGGATTTAGATTTTTTTTTTCGAAACGAAAGAAGTTCTACCTTTATAGTTATAGTTAGTATATAGGTTGGGTCGCCTAAGATCGGGTGTATTTGCTGACAGTTTGAGACGTTTCGGAAATATATCTACTCGATAAATTGACAAAATATAGAGTGATTGCTCCGAATCAAACAAGTTTATTCTCAACATCTGCAATTCAATATTTATCGAGGGCCTTTTTTGGAGGATGGATGAGGCTGACGAAGACCGTGTGGAATGCCGAGTGGGACAAAAGTTTGAAGGCCTTTATCCACCCAGCAGCGCGTGAAGTCGAGTTGCGGATGATGATGATGAGATGAGAAGTTACATCATAGAGGACTGGAACTACTGGAAGCAGAACTACATACCTACTTTAAAACTACCTCACCCTCAACCTCAGAACAGCCTGTACTGAAGTGTACTGGTCCACTGCTGGATACAGGCCTCCCCCTGATAAGCACCTTATTATTGGCGTCTATCTCATGGGTCTATAATCCCCACGCTGGGCATATGGATTGGGGATCGCAGTTCGGTGGTAAAAATAATTGCTATACCTTAAGCTATAGTGTAAGATGACAAATTGTTATACGAATCTAACATGGTGTATGTACCAACTTCAGCTGTAACTAGAACTTAAGCTACCAATCTATGTACCTATGTATTTGCAATAAATGATTTTGAACTTAGAACTTTGGTAGTTTGGTCTGCAGGGGGCGCTGCTGTCCGCCCCCGGTGTATAAGTCTAGCCCTAAGTCGCCTCTTATGACGCCCACACGGGAAGATATGGTGTGGTGCAAATTCTAAGCCAGCACCACACAGCTTTTAAACTTAGGTAGGGTACCTACTAGCTTTAAAACTAGTTGGCTTTGAAGTATGTAATTCTTCCCCCAGAAGATCCTGTTCACAAAGTGAACATCCTTTACATCCTTACTTCGTATGATCACAACTACTTTTCATTGGCGTGATCATCAGAGACTGAATATTGCGATAGATATTCCCTTCACACCCAAATTATGGTTAGTTTGGTTTCCCTAAAATTTGGGTATTTTGCATAGGGCAAGTAACGTTTTTCATGTTTGTCGTTGTCAGCAACTACTAGCTTGTCAATGTCAAAATTGTTTACAAGTTGGACTTCTGTTTGTTTGGCAAAATTCTGATTTCTGGCTTCTGGTATTACCGTTACCTACGCGGATAAACTATTTTACGTGTGCGATAAAACCGTTCAAGCCTTTCAGGGGATCCAGTGTAGCTCTAAATAATGCTTAGGTACCGTACCGTTGCATCAGTTCAATAAAATTGGTACCATGGGCGAAAAATGTGAAGATGTGGACGTGCCCACCGACGGAGGCAACCTGCTTGAGCAGCCAAAGGAAAAGCTAATAAATACAAGGAGCCCTTTAATGAAAGTGCGGACTTACGTGGTCGCGTTACGACCGTGGTCCCTGAGCGCCAGTCTGCTGCCGACGTTGCTGGGCGCCGCTTTGGCGTACAGACTGCCTGGAGAAAGTGGCTTCAGCTGGTGCACGCTTCTCCTGACGCTGTGCACTGTGATACCCGTCCATGGCGCAGGAAATGTAGTCAACACATACTTTGATTTCGTGAAAGGCATCGACAACCGCAAGTCAGATGACAGAACTCTAGTAGATCATCTACTAAGTGTTGATGAAGTAGTGTCATTAGGTGCTATTCTTTATTTGGCTGGTTGTGCGTGTTTTGTACCACTAGTGATGCTATCACCAGCTCGAATGGAACATTTGGCATTAGTGTACTTTGGTGGATTATCATCATCATTTTTGTACACGGGTGGTATAGGTTTAAAATATATTGCTTTAGGTGATATTTTAGTTCTTGTAATCTTTGGGCCTGTGTCAGTTGTGTTTGCTTTCTTGGCACAGACTGGTAGAGTAGACTGGCCCATTATATACTATGCTATTCCACTGGCCCTGAATACAGAAGCTATACTGCACAGTAATAATACAAGGGATTTAGAAACAGACAGCAAAGCAGAAATTGTCACCTTGGCTATTTTAATAGGAAGAACAGCATCATATCTACTTTATGCCTTTCTGTTGTTTATTCCATACATAATGTTTATGGTAGCTTCTGTGAGATGTTCATTTTGGTTTCTGATACCCATGTTAACTCTGCCAAGGGCTTTTGAGTTGGAGAAGAGGTTCCGAAGCCCAGAGACCATGAGATATGTTCCCAGACAGACTGCAAGACTAAATTTCTATTTTGGAATGCTGTACATGATTTCTTGTCTGTTTGCCACAAGACTGCCTTTTTTACTAAGATAACTCAAAAGTATAGGAACTTGATAAGATAATGAAATAGTGTAATTTCTATTGGGGAATCTTTGGTGTTTTTTATTATCTGGGCTGAAAGTTTTTGCAACTAGCCTAGCCATCTTTATATCTATCTATAGATCATGTAAGCCTGTGACCACATAACTATATAAGTAATAAGTATGTTATGTATATGTTCAGAAGTAAGACTTCTTTTTAAACAACTGTTACAGAAAGATGAGTTGAAAAGATTTGATCTGTTGTGAAAGGTGAACTGCTGTTGAATGAGTGTTGTATTGTTATGTAATATCAAGTATTCATAGAGTTCTTTGAAAGTGTTTTGTTTATAAATAGACTTAGAAATGAATGGGCTTCCGATCCCAGTTTTGCAAGGACATGCTCATAGTTTACAATTTTTGTATGAATAGTATAATTATTGTACAGACCTTTCTTGTCCTGCAGTTACAAAATGTTAAGTTTGTGGTGTACCTCATGATCTGTTTTCTAGTCCATAGAACAAGCTTTTCTTAGTTCAGGACTAAATGGCGCTGTATATCATTATTTATTTATTAAATTATTTTAAAACTAATATGATTATTTTTGATCATACTGTGTTTCAATTCCATCTAGCAACCATCAAGCAAATACGTTTTTTTGTATTTATTTTTATTGACATCAACATAAAATACCTCTAGCATAATATATCCATTATATAAAGATAAATTACAAGTCAAATCATTATAGTACAAGTGAGACCAAAATAAAATAAAGAAATGGATTCAATCTAGGAATGCCTGTTCTAAGTTATTATAATATAAATAGATTGGCAGTGATGGAGAAGTAGGTATAGATTCTGAACAAACACTAAGTTACAGGTAAATAATGTTAGCTACATTTGATAATTCCATTTACATGCAAAATCCATTTCATATACATTTTTTAATTAACTAAATATAAAGGAACAAAATCACATTGATAGAGATTATTGATAATGTTAACATACTGTTAGCTAACCAAAACTAAACATTAATATCACTGATGCAAATAATAAATTGTCAAATGTATGTTTCTTACATATTTCAAATTTTTTATTTGCATAAAAATGTTTAAAAATCAATGTATGATAAAATTCCTACTGGTTAAATATAATTACTTAAAATTTTCTAATGTATATTCATTAGTTAAAGTAATGTGACTACAGTTTATTTTAAGTCTAAAATCGTATTTTATTGCATGCGATTTTAAAATAGTTTCTATGAAATGCATGAATGATAAAGTATAGTTTGCTAGTAGTGCTTGTGCTAAGCAATTACAAAAGATTAGTAAAAATTTGTTAAGCACTGCTTCAAGAGAATTTGTACAATTAGGCCAAGATAGTTGTGGTTTACAAAATAGAAGTTTAACTACTTTTATGACTTGTTTTTACTAGGTCTGTGAGTACAGGGTGTATTCACTATCATTGAGATTACCAGGAATTTCTGAAAATAATTGATACTGATTCAATAATATCAATATAATAATATGTCAAACGGCAGCAAAGCCATCAACAATTATTTTTCAATAAAAAGCATTTTACACCCTGTATATCTTACAAAAAGGTGGGGTATTCATTCGCGACTTGACGTCACGCATGTTGAATAATGGTAAAAAGGATTGATATATCTACAAAATCGTCTTTAAATACTGTTTCGTCAGAAACATTCTAATTCTACTTGTTTAGAATCTGTAACATTCTCACAAGACATCAACCATGGAATAATCGCACATTCACGGACAATAGTCCTATCTACAGTGCCACCTAACTATCTATTCAGATGGTCAATTGAAAGTAAGCTGTAGTACTTCATTACTCTGGTTTCCGTAAAATATACTTTGCTGCCGTTCATAGAGTAACTTATAAGTTAGCGCCACTGTCAATGGAACAGATAAGTTGGGGCACTTTACAACTATAAGTAGAGGCGGAAACTGCCAGCCAAAGTCTTCGTTACCTATATACATCAGACTTGCGTATTGGCTTAGGAGTTTATTATGACGACTTCTTTTCGCGTTGCCATTGTATTATCTTTTCTTTCAACTCCGTTGCTGTAAACAAATAATTAATTTTTTTACAAACAATAGGGGTATAATCATTTGTAGAATCAATGACAAATATGACAATGTTATCGCTGTTATAGTCGCTTTTCACGCTAATACTGATAGAGATGATTTGAATCAAAAGAACTTAATTCCTTCATGTGATTGAATCTTTGAACCTACATTTCGTACCTACCTATGAAAACCTTAAAATTTGACAAACCAAGGTAAATATAATAAAGAAAAAAAATCTGATTTATTTACAAAAAGGGTCAGGGTCAGAGTTGAAAAAAAATCTTTATCAACCCTGACTGGATCATATTTGAATTAGTCGCTGTCTTAATAATTAATAGCAAAAGGACGTGAGTGAGAAACCATAACGACAAAAGACCGGGACAATATACGATCTCTGGTGTCCGGTCAAGATCCACTTTGTTCAATGGCCAACTAACGCAGTAATTGACGAACAGTCGCACGACCAACCGATGCATCTCGCTACGATAACAAATGCTTCCTGTGACCGCCGGCCGTCCCCATTAGGGCCAAACCAAATGGGTACGTATACACTAGTCATACTCGATGTGGAATGTTTGTAAACAAACATAGCTTAGCCTGAAATTCCTTGGGTTGCCGTGTCTTGTTATAAGGAATTTACTTTACTAGTCGATTAGAAATCCTTCCTTCAATAAATATTGCTTATCTGAAACTCGACGCTAAGCTTTTGTTGGAGTTTTAGTGTGTACGTATACACTAGTCATACTCGATGTGGAATGTTTGTAAACAAACATAGCTTAGCCTGAAATTCCTTGGGTTGCCGTGTCTTGTTATAAGGAATTTACTTTACTAGTCGATTAGAAATCCTTCCTTCAATAAATATTGCTTATCTGAAACTCGACGCTAAGCTTTTGTTGGAGTTTTAGTGTGTACGTATACACTAGTCATACTCGATGTGGAATGTTTGTAAACAAACATAGCTTAGCCTGAAATTCCTTGGGTTGCCGTGTCTTGTTATAAGGAATTTACTTTACTAGTCGATTAGAAATCCTTCCTTCAATAAATATTGCTTATCTGAAACTCGACGCTAAGCTTTTGTTGGAGTTTTAGTGTGTACGTATACACTAGTCATACTCGATGTGGAATGTTTGTAAACAAACATAGCTTAGCCTGAAATTCCTTGGGTTGCCGTGTCTTGTTATAAGGAATTTACTTTACTAGTCGATTAGAAATCCTTCCTTCAATAAATATTGCTTATCTGAAACTCGACGCTAAGCTTTTGTTGGAGTTTTAGTGTGTACGTATACACTAGTCATACTCGATGTGGAATGTTTGTAAACAAACATAGCTTAGCCTGAAATTCCTTGGGTTGCCGTGTCTTGTTATAAGGAATTTACTTTACTAGTCGATTAGAAATCCTTCCTTCAATAAATATTGCTTATCTGAAACTCGACGCTAAGCTTTTGTTGGAGTTTTAGTGTGTACGTATACACTAGTCATACTCGATGTGGAATGTTTGTAAACAAACATAGCTTAGCCTGAAATTCCTTGGGTTGCCGTGTCTTGTTATAAGGAATTTACTTTACTAGTCGATTAGAAATCCTTCCTTCAATAAATATTGCTTATCTGAAACTCGACGCTAAGCTTTTGTTGGAGTTTTAGTGTGTACGTATACACTAGTCATACTCGATGTGGAATGTTTGTAAACAAACATAGCTTAGCCTGAAATTCCTTGGGTTGCCGTGTCTTGTTATAAGGAATTTACTTTACTAGTCGATTAGAAATCCTTCCTTCAATAAATATTGCTTATCTGAAACTCGACGCTAAGCTTTTGTTGGAGTTTTAGTGTGTATTGGTTAGTTTACAAAATATCGAGTTTGGCTAGCTAGTGTAGATGTATAGTAAGTATAGGTAGATAGAAAGTTGCTTTATTAATAATACTACTGATAACAAATGTGTGGCATTTTGTTTATTATTAAGCATCTAGCAGCGCCTCACGGTTTCACCCGCCGTTACCGTGGGAATTCCGGGATAAAGTATTAGGCTATATACAGGTGGGGCAAATTTTTGGCCCCTTAAGGGTAGCTACCGTTTATTTTATAGTTAGAAGGTTTTGTTCTAAGGAACCTTCTGTTTTATTTTGAAGAAAAAAATATTATAATTTTTAGTTTTTTGAAAGCCAAAACCCGCCCAAAAAATTACATTTGTCAAAAAAAAACAAGTTGGTCTTAATCGACTCTATTTCCAACCAGGAACACTTTTTCCAAAGTAACATACCAAATCAAATCGTAAGTTTTGCCAATAATTAAAAAAAACAATACCCATACATTTTCTAGGAAAAAACGAGTAGGTATTTAAGTGAAAACAACAATGTCAATAATTCAATGGTTCTTAATTGAAATTCGTATGTAACTACATTATGTACTTTGTTTTTTTAATATTAGAAGCCTGTATTCGTAATGTCGGTCGATTGTCGTCAGCGTGGATAATTGTTTGGAAAAAAGAAAAGACAATCGCATTAGCTTTTAAATTACCCATAGAAATATGCATGAGATTTTTACCTGGACGCAACTGGTCTTCTGTAAGCGGCTGCCGGTTGAAGGGATCCGTCGCGCTGTTTAGCAAGTGACGCAGGATTACAGATCGGTCCATTACCTGCGCATGGAAAAGCATAGGTATATTTTTTGTTCAAATGAGGAAAATAATTTCTATATCGGCAACTAGTTTTACAGCAAGACGAATACTTCTTTTTTAACAACTGGTTGTGAAATTTAGTTTGCAAAGCTGCCGGAGCGATTATTAGAATATATTTTTTCGATATTGTTCTTGTTATCATATTTTTGCACTTCTAGTGGGAGAAGTTGGTGTCTGGAAAACCAAAAAGGTTCGCTTCTTCCATTCGCATAAATTTACTCTGTATTAAGTTTTCGTAACAAATAAATTGATTTTCTTCTATTGAAATACATCAGAGTATCATTTTCGAATACATTGTTCAATATATCCACCCACGCACTCACTGTAGGTACATTATATCGAAAAGGTCCGATTGAAATACTGCACCAATGCGTATTCTAAAAGCAGTAGGGTCGGCGGGAGTATAAATTACATACAAATACATGAACGATCAAAAACAAATCTAACGGAATTTTGTTCTTTGAGCTGCTGTTAGTTCCAAACCGAATACTAACAGGTAGTTTACATTTATTTTAGACTCGCCCCTCAGCGGAGGGGGCGAGTCTATTTGACGTAAGTAACAAGACGTAATCGTGACGTCTTTTTTAGTATGACATTTGCGTAGTTCCCTGTCAGCAAGGTACCAAATAATATGAATTACAAATGAGTTTACCTTTCCAGAAGGCAAGAACACGGGGTCAGTCATGAGGGTGTCCATAAGCGGATCTCTGTACTCTTCAGGTGCGTCCGCGTACTCGTCGCTTTTCTGCTGGTTCGACACTGAAACGAAAATAACAGATTACTGGCGAGTCTAAATACACAACACAAAAAATCAATTTCTATAAATACCTCTTTATCCCGCTAAAGTAAAAGTTACTGTAGAAACTGGTGCAACTTACGGGCGATTTGATAGGCATTATCCGCGAGCGCCTTGAACCGCTCAATCTCAGAGGGCGTTTTGATACAGGACTTCGCGAGCCGTACGGAAGCTTCGTCGAACAACTCTTTGCGGAATGATCTCTGTAATAAATGAGAAATTTAGACCTATATTAGAAGACACAGTGTTTTCATGAAAAAACAAAAATACCTACAATTTAAAAGTCACGATTAAAATGAAAAAACAAAAATACCTACAATTTAAAAGTCACGATTAAAAACAACAAACCAAACTATCATGGTACATAAATAGTACATTTCTGTAATACAGTTTAACTAAAACAGAACCCAGGGTCCCCAATTGCTTTGTATATTTTATTATGAAATATATATTTGTCTTTGTACATATTCAATTTTAACCCAGATATACAGACATCACATGCTGTGTGGTGCTGGATTATGGAACAATTCTACCACCGAACTGCGAACAACCCGCATGCCCAGCGTGGGGATTATAGGCATTACCCCCCCCTGAGATAGGCGCTTATCAGGGGCAGACCTGCGTCCAGCAGCGAACCAATACAGGCTGTTGAGATTATTGAGGAATACAGACATCGACACGAATGGCATAAACATAGAGAAGACTATACCCAACAGTGAGTCGACAAGGACTGATGATGATGATGATATAGACATAATCCGGACGCACTATTGAGATCTACACAAAATTGCCGCTCAGATAGTAAATCGGTAGCGATCTATTGTGTCGGAGGCCATAACCCACTTCGGGATTGATGCGCCAGACAGTTTGTTAAATAAGAAAATGAGTCCGCCGGCAGCGGGGCGGCGCATTGTGTAGGTACGGTACCATACATTGGATTCTTACTAATGTAAGATACGAATCCAATGTAATGTATGTATGTATTTCTTATTACTACGACACTTTAAATTATGTATGTCGACAGTTACAGCGTGTTGCCATACATTTGGTATGAAGTTACTGGACAAAAAATTATAACATAAACATACTCCTTTTTACCTATCAATATCAGTTATAGTTACAAATGTATAATATATGTAATGTTTTTTTTTGTTTTACGAGACGAATAGAAATTCGGGTCTCCATTGTTTTCGAATTCGGTCGAGTTTTTTTTCGCTGCTAGTACAATAATGCGATGTTGAATTATCCGTTTTTAGTTCTGACCTCGTTGTCTGTTATTGTTTTTTTCTTTGTTTACAAAAATGTCTTGGATTCTAGAGGTACAAATAAAATTTCTTGATCAAAATTTTCGGAGTAAGTAACGCGCGAGAAAACACTGGTGAGTATCTGTCGCAGCGCATCAGCATCGCCATACACCGGGACAATACATCCAGAGTCTTGGGGACGCTTCCGATTGATATTGATATGGATCAATTGAGCTCTTATTGCTAACCGGGATTGTTTGCAATTTATTAATCTTTCTATAATTCAATGGTAAGTAGGTACTTTAATTTTAAAAGTAAGTTATAAATAGTGTAGTTTACCTCGTCAGCGGCTAGCGCGGCGTGGAACAGCGGCGAGTCCAGATTGAGGTAGATGTCGACGAGTTGGCTCAGCAGCCGTCGCGGCTCCCAACCGTACTTTTCTGGACGACGGACCTATTGGAAATAAAATAAAAATAAATAATGCTGGACAATTCACACAGCATTATCTGCCCCATGCTAAGCAGAGCTTGTGTTATGGGTACTAGATAACTGATATATATAATACATTACACTACATAGATAGATATTTTTTATTAGACAGAAAACATCCAGAACGCCCTGAACAAATATCTGCAGATCGTTCAAATATTTGTCCCGAGGCGGGAATCGAACCCGCAACCTCCTGCGTCGCAGGTGGACATTCGCCCACCGCGCCACAGAGGTCGTCAAATTCATCATATTTTATTCAAAAAACATTTTCTGTCACCTTATTGTGTAATATAATATTTCATTTATTTCGTAGGACAGTATAGAACAGCAACAAGGCTCTTTGGGTTCCATACCATCGCTAAAGCCGATCGCAATTAACTGTCCCCTATAGCTATACCGTATCAATCAAGCTTGCAGAATTTTAGTCAACAAACCGCCCATACTTAACCTAAAATTCACTATGTTGGCCCGTCCTTTTATACGTAATTTACATTACTTGTCGTTTTTGAGATCCTTCCTTCAATAAATATTGCTTACATCTGAAACTCGACCCAGGCAAGTTTTTGTTTTTGTTAATTGTACGACACAAATAACAAAAACTCACTTGCCTGGGTCGAGAGGTTGGTTTACTCACATTCTAAATGTATGGATACGGTATAAATATATGTACCATCGCCAAACGTAATGCCTATCCAGTTTGAAACTATTTTGCTTTGCATTAAAAACAAAAGATATCGAGCAAGCCGGGGTTGGCAACTAATCACTTCACAGAAAAATCACCCTAGTGGTGGTAAGGCGCAATTTTTGCTGACTATACATGATCTGAACATCTTCCACACATACCTTGAGGTTCTTACACTTGGCTCCGCAGAGCTGCTGCAGGTTGAAGTTGAGCATGGAGGCGAGCCGGTCCACCAGCTCCGCACGAAGGAAAGGCTCCTTGATCTCCACCGTCAGGTATTGAAGCATGTCCACGGTTTCTCTATAACAAATTATAATTAATAAATAACGCTGGACAGTTCACACAGCATCATCCAACCTCAAACTTAGCAAAGCTTATTAACCCTTCAAAAATCACATCTCCTTTATTGTATCTTTGTGCTGAAAGATCCCCTAAAATAAATTAATAAAAGGAGGAGGTTCTCAATTAGACTGTATTTTTTTACTATGTCTGTTACCTCAGAACTTTTGACTGGGTAGTCCGATTTTCATGATTCTTTTTTTATATGAAAGCTGGTGCTTCCCGTGTGGTCCCATTTTAATTTGGTTCAGTTCTGACAACGGGATCCATGAAAATTCATAAAAAAACAATAGTTTATAGTTTTTTAAAACAAAATTAGTTATTTTATAGGTACTAGATAACTGATGTACAATTCATTACATCTATAGAGAACACTCGGAACAAATTTCTGAGCGTACAAACATTTGTCCCGAGGCTAGTATCGAACCTGCAGCCACCTGCGTCGCAGGGGTTATCAAAAATAATGGTTAGTTTCTCTAGACAATTTTCTAAGGTTTTCAGAAAAAGTATGAATTTGGGTCAAAACTGTATTGGTTTTGTCCCATTCCCCGCCGATATCTTGTCGTATCTGTGTAAGACGCTGAATTGGTCATAGAGCATATCCCCCAGAACTTTAACCCTTACCTAGCCAGAGTGAGATATGACCGGCACTGCCTCTCGTCTTGAGCCAACGCCCGCGCGCGCGCCTCGCCGCTCGTGCTGCCGGCGCCCTCTTGTGCTTCGTGGATGCGTTTCAGGTACTGAAAATAAACATATCACTGATTTAAAGTCATCTACACATTATAAGCATGCTAGCTCATATCAATAACCTCTCTCTGGACAATAACGTTAAAAGTTTGGATTGTCACCAATTTAGGAAGTCTAGCAAGCGATCAAATCTTGGAATCGTCCAAGATTTGATCGCTTGCTAGACTTTCTAAAAAATACTAGAAAAAAAGCTATCGATAATCGTATCGTCATTTTTTTTAAATTAATATTAGGGTAGGGAGGGACAACCTATGCCAAGCCATGTAGCCCATTCATACACATTTAAGCCGACTGACGTCAAGTCAATAGCCTAACTAAGATTAGAAGAAAAAAATATAATTACAAATACAAACCGGTCTCTCGCGTGCTTCACCGTTTTTTCTTTGTAAGAACTTACTTTCATGTGCATGAGTATATTTACCATGCTAAGATTGTTAGCTAAGATGATTATTTTAGAAAGCTTGTATAATATTTACGATTGTTTATATTTAAGCAATTTATTACGAACACTAGGGCTAGTTAGTAACCTATTTAGGTACTAATGTTGCATTGTATGTTAAGTTTAGTAGGTTGAATCTATTCTAATGAAATAGATAAAAATCCAGTACCTATCAGAAGCGTGAAGTGACGTGAGATTCTCATTTCATTTATTCATAATTCATAGACAGACATCTAGAATGATTGACTACGGCCCCACACCATAGTCCGCGCCATTTAAATTGAGAATAAAGTTCATTGACCTCAATTTGGCATTAAAACAGAAGAGGTCTAACCCAAACATTATCAATTTTGAGGAAAAAATCATAAATTTAGATGTATTTTTTAACTTTATTTTAACCATAAATTTTAGTTCATAAAGAGATTCAATATGCTTAGTTTTTTCATTTTCTAACTTTTGTAAAGGAAACAACTGTATCAAATGCACATTATAGAGCAATTCATATGATTTTTTTGCCAATTTTTGACTTTATAAGAATGATTTTTGATTTTTCAAAGTTCTATTTCAAATAGATGTGCTTAAAACATATCATAGCAATTCGTTTCACACTTTCAAATTAAGTTCGTAAAAACGAACAAAACTTGGGTTACACCTACATTCTTACACAGCTTTCTTACTTGACACTAGTTGACACGCCAGGGGCTCGCCATCTTTGGATTGCCATTTTGTCGCTTGTTCAATAATTCGTGTTCGAATAGCGCTTGCGTGTATACGTCTTCGAGTATTCCATAAAACTTGATAACATTTTTGTCGAACTTTTGTTGTTAGATCTGTTACGTTTTTTGTTAATAGTATATCTGTTTTTTTTTGTTATTAATTTGTGGTTATTTATAAGAAAGGGAGATATTGGTTACGCTATGGATTCGGAACAAGCTGGTCCGTCGTCAAGTTATCGTAGGCGCACGCGCCGCTGCCGTCATATACTACCTACCCTACCCTACCCGCGGCTGTGGCAGGTTAGTCACAGATTTATACAAAAATGCAGTACGTTTAATTTATATAGAGAACTTGATAATATATTATATCTATTTCAGTTCGTAAAAGAAGATTATTCCGGGTTAACATTTCCAGAATTATTTAAAAAAATAATGCTATAATGCAATATTGCTCTCCGTACATACGGGATACTACATATATTGTGATAATGGTTTTTAGGTTCCTCTGGCGAAGCACCACCGCTTACATCTCCGAGAAAGAAAAGAAGACCCCACCAACCTAAAGGTTGGGGAATAAGAAATAATTATAAATAATATAATTATAAGGATAATTGTGTATCTTCTATTTAAGGTATTATGTATCTGTATTATGTATCATCATATTTATTATAGTATAGTATAGGTAGTATAAAGCATGTTAGGTATATGTAGTATGTAGTGTAGGTATATTCATATCGATTTCTGTTCCTTTAAGTTGTTTTTGAAATGCCACCGTCTATGTTGTTCTTATATCTCCAGTCCATCCCAAGGTTGCCTGAAAGAGATCGCTCAAAGCGATAAGGCCGCCCTTTGTACTTCCATGATTGTGTACATTTCCTTCTGTATTGTTTTTTATGTTTGTGTGGTACAATAAAGAGTTATCTATCTATCTGTCTATCTATCTGTACATTTTATGAAATTAAATAAAAATTTCATAACCGGAATTTAGATTTAATTTTTTAGATTGTTAGCAAATATAGAACAAAATTAATGTATTAAATTCGATTCCAAATGTTTGTCACCTCTTGACTGAACGGACAAAAGGTCAACGAACTATATTCTCAATTTAACTGGCGCGGACTATAGTTTCATGGCCCGTGACGTGGGGACCAGGCACAATTGTCAGAAGGTTAAATATTCCTTTCTTTATTTCGAGGGTATTCCGAGTATTAATGATCATCATGACATGTAAACAAAAACTAACAGCATTCTATTGTCATTACAATCGCACCATTATGTCCGCTCGTAACAATGACGAAAATATTTTCGCTTCTTAAAATTTGTATTATCTTACCGTTAGACATTCGTCCAGCAGGAAGGTAGTGTCGTTCATCAGCATGTTGATGAACTTGACGAACTGCCGGCCCGAGCGGGACTCTTTCACGATCGCCTGTTCATCAAAAACAACAGTTGAGAATGTTTTAGGTTTTGTAATTTACAAGTTTCAATTTGTGAATATGAAATAACAAAAAGAGATAGGGATAGGGGTGCAACCTTCGTTTTGGAAACCCTAAAAACCGAGCACCCGAGCTGGAAGTATAAGCCAAAGACGAAGGTATTCGCCACAGAAGTTCCAAGAAATTATCTTGAATAAAGTCAAGCTAAAATGACCACTAGAAGAATAGAAGCTGTTTGAATTTTTTCTCGTCAAGGAATCACACCAATAAAATAAATACAAACGTTTGGATGTTTAGAGTATAGATGTTTGTTATTTTTTCTCGCCAAAACGACAGAACCGATCGTGATGAAATTTTGCATCAAGGTCATTCTAATCCCATTTAAAAGGCCTATTTATCCCATAAATCAGTTCCCATAGGGTATAAATCTCCTTTAAACATTTCCATAGAAACAATGCGTGCTAAGCCGCAGACAGAAACTAGTTTAACATAATAGTACAAATCATGAAAAAATATTTTGAAGTTCAAAAGTAATTACCTGTTTGTGGATAGGTCGGTCCCACATCCCCTTCAAGATAATACTGATATGGAATCTGATAGTGAACTTATCGTAGAACTCTGTGCTCTGTCCCGTCGTCTCAATATCAGTGTAGAATCTCATCAGTGCACTCGGTAGAACGGTCTGAGACAATCTGTGTTCCATGAACTTCTCATAAACGTTCTTGAGTTTTAGCGGAACTGAGAGGTTGATCACGAAAAGGACCTCGATGATTTTGGCGACGAGGTATGGGTTCTTGATAAGGTAGGGTTGGCAGATCGCGATCAGAACCCAGTTTATGATCGGGTCTTCGATGTAGTCGGCAACGGTTTGGGGCACGTATCTGTGAAAAGAAATGTGTTTTTAACTGCTTGTAATTGTAACCAGTAGAATTTGCGTTACACTAAAAATTTGCTTAGCCCTATGAGTTTCTTTCTATTCAATTTTGTTTGTCTGTGTCATAATAATTCCAGCGTATTGACCGTGTTTATATTTATTATGCATCATCATCAGCCTCAAAGACCTGGTGAGCTTGGAGCAAGATCGAAAGGCTTGTGGACAGCCAACAAGCCAACTATTATCTGTTTGTCCAGTTCAAACATAATAGTCAAATGTAAGGTTGAAGTTGGTAAATCAATGTATCAACTTACAAGGTTCCAAGTCCTCTTTAAATAAAGATTTAAAAAAAAAGGTTCAAGTCCCTCTAAAAGCATAAAGGCTTGTTGGTGCGCGTCCCCCAGCGCGGAAGGCTGTGACTGTGGCGTTCCACAAGGCTCTACACTAAGTCCTTTCTCTTAGCTACTATACATAAACGTCATGAATACTCACTGCACAGCAAACAGCATGAACTCTGCGATATCCTCGACGTACCACTCCGGGGATGCGCGGAAGGCGGCGGCCGCGCCCCCGGCGGCGGGCTCGCATGGCGCGGCGCAGGCCTCCGCCATCTGGGTGCACAGGAGCGTGCAGACTGACGAGTAGAACTGGAGGGTTCGGCGCATCAGCTCGCTGTCCAGCAGGGCTGTCTCGGCACATTGCTTGGATCTGTAAAATTGATTAATAGATCCTTGGAAGTTTTTAACGAGAAAATATTTTTTATACAGGAGGAAATGATACTTTGGAGGGACCTCCAGAGTATCAAATACTTTGGCAGTTTACTCTCGTACACACAAGAACAAAAGGCTATAACGAATAAAAGGCTACATCGTCAAGTTTTGTATGTATTCTGAAAATGAAGCAGCTCATGTTTACATAAACAGCGGCCTTATTGTCTAAGTGAACTGGTAATCGACATCGGCTTCGTTTTTGACATTTGAAACCTAGCCTGGGCTTCGATAGTCATTTTCGTATTGTGTAACTAACTGACAGCTGCAACACCATTACCAGCGAAATTCAAACCCAGTGAATGAATGAAAGTTCGTATTTTGGCAGATATCGGTATTGTGTAACGCCAAAATGGGTTTCATTAACAAGTTCAAGCCCATGAGAAACGTCAAATGAAGCAGGGAACTCACTGGATTCTTGTTTGAAAAAGTGTTTCGGTCAAAACTCTATTTTGTATCCAAATACGTACGAACGTGTACGAAAATTATGTTTAAAGGTATAAATAAATAATATCTCATATCTCAGAAGTAAGTAATAATTATCTCAACACTCATACTTGAGTAAAATATATTCATTTCGTCAAAAGTAAATACAAAGCATTCTCTCAATCTCTTCTTTCCAAGTAGGCTCAAGATATTTCACCCATATTCATCGAGCATGTAGATTATGTAGAATGTTATTATGTTACACGGACGTAGCAAAATTCACGGACGGAGTATCAGTATCTAAGTAAATTTATCTAAGTAAGTACATCCATGATGTTAGTTAACAAACCACAACTCATATACCTACCTAATTAACAAAAACTCATTTGCACATACACACGCACACTCGAGTTTCAGATATAAATGTAGGTACCTACCTAAGCAATAATATTGAAGCAAGGATCTCAAATCGACAAGTAGGTACCTAAAGATAATAGCGTAAAAAATGTCGCGCCAACAAAGTAAATTTTAGGTTAAGTATGGGCGGTTTGTTTACTACATTATTATTATTTTTCATAACATTCTACATGCATGATGGATACGGAGTACCTACTAATCACTGTGTACCTATATTTAGAGCACACATAATATGTACCTACTAGTTCTTTTACACATAGGTAATTAATTGATTTCAGGCGTCACCCTTTTGAATATGTACCTACGGGGGGAAGTTGATGGAGGAAGGCATGATGGATAGATAACTCTTTAAGTTCAGAACATTGCCATACAATACCAAAGGAAATATAAAGAATCAAGGAAGTACAAAAAGTTGATCTTATCACTTTGAGTGTTCTCTTCTAGGCAATCTTGGGATGGACTGGACATAAGTGAACAATATAGACAGTGGCAAGCTGTTATCGACAGATAGATTTGTGGAGGAGTCAAACTTAAATAAAACAAAATGTAAAAAAAAAACTCTTTTATTTTTACTACTATTATGTACAAAGGTAAAGCTAATAGGGTAGTGTCCCGGGTAAAACAAAATATACGATCAGTCAGATTATCGATTAGTGATGTATTGCTACTATAGTAGCGGCCATTGCCTCTAGCGTTCTCCTTCCATATATATTACCCACTGAAGCTCATTCGCAGCATGCAATCTGTAACAAAAATATAGGTTTAGAGAAGGCTCTGTCTAGCAGTGGACACTAATTAGGTGTTGATGTGATGTGACAAATAGTGGACCCTAAAATCAAGAGTAAATGAGACATGAATAAATTATAACATGTATGCCTGGCAGTTTGGGCCGATTGAGGTGGTGGTGTGGGAAATCTGCTGGAGCAGTGGCGGCTGACTTTATACAGTCAAAGTCTTTTGTATTGAACAGGAGGTTTTTCAAAGGAAAATTGATATTTTTACAGTGGATGAGATCTTATGAGAATGGAGAATGTATAAAATTTTAGGAAGGTTAGTAGATAATTGATTTTATGCAACAATTTAGCTATATATTATAAAGGTTTAATAGGCATTCCGACAGTGGCAGTAGAAGTTACAAAGACAGTCAGTTATCAGCTCCGTCACCTTCCTGTGCACCTTGTTCTCTTCTTCCTCTTTCTTCAATTCAAACATAATTAACATAAAAAGAGGAAGCGCAAAAGCTTTCAAATTAGATTAATTATTAGCATTAGTGACAAATATTCAAATTTACAGATAAAAAGTACTTACATCTCTCCACTTGACTCTTGTTCGAGTGCCGCCAGCCCCAACATCATGAGATTTGTTGTCAGCTCCTCTCAAAGCGGTTCAGCTTGTTGTTTCGCCCGTGGGCCATTATAAGCCAGCCGGCAGCCTTCCGCGAAACTCCTGTTCTCTTCCATGAACGAAACAAGCATCTTTAACTGCCTCCTATAGACGACTTGTCTTCCAGGCATTCTGAAATAGCCATATTATCATATTAACACTCTGTTTTGTAACAACACACTTGGTAACTTTTGTAATGCATAAAATCGGTAGTAACTTATATAGTGATATAGTAACCTTAGTACTTACTCTGAAAATAATCTTTCTTTTATCACAAAACAAGTACAAACAAAAGTAGTTTCTCCGTTTTCTCGCAAACAAAACAAACAAAATAAACAAAGTTGCAAAAATAACCGCGATCCTTTGACAGCTTCAAAAGTGACATGTGTGAATTTGACAATAAGAAAGAAAACTTGCGTTTCGTTACTACTTTGGTAGGATAATTACTAAGACAAAATACGTGATGATATTGCAAATAATGCCAAAAATAATGCACTACACACCATAATAATGTTTTTACGACTTAATAAATATAATGCTGTTATTGCAACTAGTTATACAGCTAAATCACAAATGGTTCCAGTGGAACTAAAAGCTACCCCACTGGCAATAACGGAACGCATGAAAGATCGAAAACTTGTGAAATGGGATTCACTTGGATCATTCATTCCGAAGCCGAAGCCCAGTGAAATACCTTACACAATACCGATCACATTCAGACTGAGTCGCCAACTGGTAATGGGCTTGAAGTTCACTGGGAATCGACTTCAAATTACGCAATAGGGCTACAGGTCTATTAACACCTAATATTGTGTGTTGACATCATCGAGAGGGGCCGAAATTTTTCGAAATTACCATCCCTGCGCCACCAATGAATTCCTCATATCTCGTCGCGTGAACAGTAAATATTAGATACTGTACTAAACCGTCAAAAAAGTATTAGAGGAGACTTGTTGTACACTATTGGACATATCCATCAGTGGACTAGGATAGGCTGCAGATGTGATGATGACTTTCGTCTCCTAAAACAAACCCTATCGCAACTGACCTGTGTAGACGTTTGATCTGGCGGCGCCACCTGCGCAAGAGTTCCCGGTTCCGTATCGCAGAGAAGCTATTCCGCCATTGGGGTTCTGCGGCCACCAGCTCTTCGATCACTTTCTGCAGGTCACGGAATGCTCTGGAAATTCGTATGGCTTAGAATAGTGGCTTGTGTATGACTTGCGGTTTGAAAACTACCATGCTAGGCTAACTGTTGGAGGGGGTCGAAAGGAATCGACCAATAGGAAGCCAGCGGGATGACGCCTGCCAAGGTAAAAATATTTTTCATACAGGAGGAATTAGGGACCTCCAGAGTATCAGTTTGACAGTTTACTCGTACACACGTGAACATAATAAATAAAGGGCTACATCGTCAAGTTTTGTAAGTATTCTGAAAATGGAACTCATGTTTACTTATATAGGTGATACACGTGGCACATGTGGTGGGAATCGAAATCAGCAATCTTTGCTACTCATTCGGACTGCCGCCCACAGCGGGTAAAGGTTGCAACTCAGGCTTGTATAATGTATGCTTAGATTATTTCCTTGGCGGACATTACTTGCGGCAGAGATGAGGATGGTTCTACTACCCTGTAGTAGAACCTTAGTGACAACAAAACAAAAAAAAACGATTTTATAATACTATTGTGGTGTAAGCACGAAGATGACGGCTTATATAGTGAACGCAAAATACATGTTGCGACGAACCCGCCTATCGTGGGGTCGAATATAATTGACGATTATGTGGTGATATTTACCGGATTCGTCTCTGGTGCGTGTGTAGCGCCGGGATTAGCGCCACGTGGTGCATGTGAAGCGTGAGGAACCAGCAGATAGTCTGGAACTTGATCTCCGGGAACTGGAAGCCAGGTTGGTTTCCTACAAATAAATAACACTAGATATTAATACATAATGTAGAAATTTACTTGTTTTTTAAGAGTTAACGTGTGCAGTTTTATGACTAAACTAGATTATAGTTGTCTTATTTTTATTATCTTTTATAAAAAATTAAATTTTTATCTTATTTTAGAATGTCCAGCACTATTTATTGTTATTAAAACATAAAAATAACATGAATGTGAATTTTTATACTCATCTTGTTCGCAATCCATCTAAGTTGATTTTAATCAGTTAAAATCATTTTTTTTACGATAATAAGACATCCACTACTGCGTCTCTTGCGATATAATACAGACGGTTCTGCTTCTGAATGTTGATATGGACGTCTGACTTACAGTTATAGAGCGAGTAAACTCGCTTCAACTTCACTCGCTCTGAATGGAGTTGTAGCACTGACAAAGACTTTCAGCATGAAACCGTCCTTGCGCAGCTTTGAAATATTTCTAGTTCTAAAGCAGTATACTCACGCAAGGCGTCAATCCACTCCTGCGCCTCCTGCGATGTGTAATACAGCCGGGTCTCCTCTTGAATGTTGATATGGACGTCCGGCATAAAGGTATAAAGCGCATAAACTCGCTCGAGCTTCACTCGCACTGAGAGGAGTTGTAGCACTGACAACACGTTCAGCATGAAACCGTCCCCTGGAAACAAAGAGATTAATTATGATCGAGATCTTTGTCTTCCTCTTCCTAGCCGAATTTCGGCCTCGGCAGCCAGTCCCAGAGACTAGAATAAACATAATTAGGTATATAGTGCACAAGTGTAGGCGCAAACTCAGGAACTCTCGTAATACGATGGATCGACAAACTGACAAGACCGAAGAGAGATTAGGCGCAGGACCAACCGGTCAACGTGCTTTCCGAGGCACGGGTGTGGGAAAGCCAACTTTCCGACTCTGGGAGCTACTGTAAATTTGTCTTGGTAGATAGAAAATCCCAACAGCAACTTTTGGCCCAAACTGAGATTTGAACCACATGATCAGCGATTGAAAACGCGTTCTATACAGAGCAGAAGGCTTAGTGACTTAGAATTTGGACAGCGTAAAGTCTAAATTCTTCCCTACCTGATTGCATGCCAATTTGTAGGAGGATGAGAAATTATTATAATTATTTACACGGCTAAGCTTAAAATATATGCATTGCTTCGTTGGTCGTTGGATTTCTGTCGCCATCTCATCGAAAGGAGAGTTGCATCGTTCTTCAATTATGCTCTGTGGGATCGTTCCTGTTGTAGGTACCTACTCGCGGACAGATATGATCCATAGCATGCGTCTTCTTTCTAGATTTCGCTATGAATACTCGTAATAGCGAAATCTGTGGTCATGCGACATGCATGATACAGTAGCGTACTAAAATAGATCTCCTGACGTCCCTGTGGCGCAGCGGGCGTAAGGTCCGTCTGCGACGCAGGAGGTTGCAGATTCGATTCCCCAAATGTATGTACGTTCTGCAGATATTTGTTTAGGGCGTTTTGCGGATGTTTATATGTATAAAACATATCTATCTATGTAGTATATTGTATGAAGTAAATATCAGTTATCTAGTACCCTTAACATAACACAAGCTCTGCTTAGCTTGGGCTAGATAATTCTGTGTGAATTGTCCAGCATTATTTATTTATTTAGAATAGGCCTCCTGCAACGGTATTTTAATTCGACGGAAAGGCCGCCGGATTCGATATCGGAAACTTTTGACAAATCAAATTAGCGTTCTAAAGTTCCGTTGGAATATAATTCAAATACCCCTGCTGGTCAGTCTTTGTTTGTCAGGTGACAATAACATCCGAAAATAAAACGCAAATTCAGTTTATTACGTACTTTTGTGTATCAATGCTCAAAACAAGTGATACATTTTCACAAGTAGGGCGCATTGGCAGTGTCGCGAACAGGTGATGTTTTCAACTTGTTTATTTGTTTCTAGCATTTCCACGTAAATAAGAAATAGACGATTTAATCGGAAACTCGGAAAGTATTGGATTATAGCCAGAACTAATCCGTCTATGCGACGAGGTGAGCGACATTACAGATCTATTTCAGTTGATAATTACCATCACGTAATCAATGTTGGAGATTTGTAAATGCCAATGCTGCTATCTAATTTGAGAGGCTAGAATAGTCTGGGTGCAAGTAAATGTTTACATTGCGATGCAAACAAACAAATATCTTCCTTATCATGTCTGCCCGAGGCCAAGAGGTTATTGGCCAGGTTATGTTCTTGAAGGAAATATTAATAACTACAAACAATTTATGATATCTAGTGCCTGCTTCCTGCGACTTTAAACGCGCTTTTTAAGTACCTTGTGGTAAAAGGTAACTGATAGACAGAGTTACTTTCAAATTTATATTATTAGTATAGATATTTTGTATTTCATAGAGCCGTCTATAGTTGTGGCTTCTGCCAAATCCATGATCGCACGAAAGTACATACGTCCAAACGTCTGGAAGGTCCACCACCTTAACAATATATACCTAAATACTTACCTAAATAGTTGAGGTCATAGACTGGCGGACAGTCCCTACCGAGTTGATTCAATAAACTGCTAATTTAGAAGTTCTTTCCCCTTCGGTACCTAACCGTCTAGCCAGACAAACCTTATGTTTTATTTATTTAATCTAATGCGCAATTTAAGAAAACCATAAACTACAATATTCTTAAGCCTAGCACGGGGATTGTTGTCTAGGGTAGAATTGAAAAACATTACGTCACTTTGTCATCGAATGCGTAAAAACTTTGGAATTATTTCATTCAACTTCAATAATTTACGTAATGTATGACGATGCGATGTCCTTTTTCTCTATACTAACCTAGACAACACTCCCCATGTTAAGCCGGCTGGTGTTTTAATGGCTCCTTATAAATAGTTGTAATTATTTCACCAAAACAGTAGCGACTGAAAAAAGTTTATTTTAATATACATAGAGTAGGTAAAAGAGTAATATAAAGCAATACAGTATAGAGTAGGATAAAATACATTGATTTATTAAAAAGGGAAGATGAGGTACTGGTTTCTCGAAAGTGGCAACCTCAAATTGTGTAAAATTGTGTGCTCCCACCTCAGTCACCGTCTGACCGGCGGCGGCATGGGCGGTCGTACTAGCGAGAGAAATATTGACTTTGGTCTTTCGTAGGTCTTTCAGTCTTTGTTCTTTGTATTGCACAGGACTGGAAATATAACTGTGAGCGTATGTGTTTGCGTGTAGTTGTAACACATGCCAATTTTTGAGTAAGCGCTAGGAGAACGTAACCTATCTTCCCTTTTTAATAAATCAATGCTAAAAGAGAATCTTCCGGCAACCAGGCAGGCCTACTATACTCACCGCGACCGACGGACGTCTGTGTTGTCGTATCCGCGTAGTGTCATTTTTAATAATCATTTTTGTCAACCAACGGACACAGGACATTGTGGCCGAATATGTCAAGACTGTTTCAGACTCAAAGACGAGACAAAGACGTAAAGCACTAAAATATTTATCATCGGTCAACTTTTACATACGATTATTTATTCGCCGTAGGAGGCCACTCGGTTGAGAAATTTAAATTTCACATATTGTTAACCTACCTTGTCCCCCCGTTAGCCCTGTTGTTGTGAAGAAGTAAAAGATATTGCATTGGAGAGAGAAAAGTGGAATTGTATAATTTCACCGACAAGAGCTAGGGCTCTTGATTTTAGAAAGGTTAACCCACTGCTGGGCAGAGGTCTCCCTAAACTTTCCCATGACTCGCTAGCTACGTCTCACTAGTCGACTCGATCGCTAGCTACGTCTCACTAGTCGACTCGAAATGACTCACGATCGCTAGCTACGTCTCACTAGTCGACTCGAAATTATTATTTAATAAATTATTAAACATTTCACTTGCACCAAAAAGTATCTCGGCTCGAATACCAAAAAAATTACAGAGTTTTCTAAATTCTTAATTAATGCTGGACAATCCATACAGCATCATTTAGCCGCAAGCTAAACAGATCTTGTAATTATGAGTACTAGACAACTGATATATTGAATAGATACACAGATATAATATTTATTATTACACATAGAAAATATCCAGAACACCCGGAACAAATGTTTGCAGATCCTCAACCTCAACAGCCTATATTGGTCCACTGCTGGACGCAGGCCTCGCCCTGATAAGCGCCTTTAGTAGCTGTTATCTCATGGGGGGTAATGCCCATAATGGCATGCGGGTTCGGTGACAGAATGGTTCGGCAGGAGGCGCTGCTGCCCACCCCCTGGTAAATATCCCTTAGTCGCCTCTTACGATATTTGCAGATCATACAAACATTCGTTCCAAGGCGGGAATTCGACCCGCAACCTCCTGCGCCACTGGTAAAACTTCGCCTGCTGTGCCACATCGGTCGTCAATTAAAAGTAAATATTCTTACCAGCCAGTGCTCTTTCATCGGTCTGCAACTGCGCTCGGCGTTCGTTCCTTTGCAGAATGTTCGAGAAGAATTGTAGGATGGGTTCTCTCGCGTCGGGACACAGGAGGATATTGTGGCATATCGTGTGAAGACTGTTTCTGCAGACTTCCACTTCAAGTTGCAAAGCGAATGCTAGGCTCCGATCGCCGGACCCTGTGGCGAATAAACGCTCGGCGAGACGAGGGTTTTCTTCCGCGAATAGCGATACCTGTGTGCGAAGTTACAATTTAGGTTTTGAAAGAAGACTGGTTTTACACGGGAAGCGCCTTAGCTATTTTTCTCGGTCTATCTAGACACAGAAAGGTCGATGTTAGCCATTTAGCGTCTTCAGAAGTACACGTTGAAATAAACTTTATCGCGTTGCTATTATAATCTTAAATGTATTTTTCCAGGGCCAGTAAGATAGGTCAGAATACCGAATGTTTATTGGCAAGAGTGATTTACCTACATAATCTGGCCAACAATCTGAAATGTATCTTGCGTTGTCATCTTCGATCCAGCCTAAAAACGTCCGCTGCTGGTCTCCCCTAAATTGAAGGAAACCTATGTCCCACTTGGGTGTTTGTCATAATCACATAATCACCACGCTTGCCGTGCGTCATAGACCTTATAACCAGTTAGTATAGGCACTGAATTCTTTGTTATCACAATACTTAAATGCCAAGAAGCGGTTACAGATTTTAAATAAAATCAAACTACGTTGAGTAATCAATGCGTCAGCTTATGACGTGATAGGAACTTTTACATTCGAACCTCGTACTTCTGGATCGATCGAATTCACATTAATTAGGGCCATTTGCTGGATACATGTTACTACTTTCCTTTCCATCCTTATCATGAATAAGCGACTCTCTCTGACTCTGGGCAGTAAACAAGTCATAAAATATACTGAACCAAAGTTCTGGAACAAATTCGAAAGTAATACGACAATGGATTGGAAAATTGTATCAGTAAATACATTCAAATATTATTTTTTGTTTTAATTCTGTCTGCGTGTTAGGTACCTCTTTACGCCTAACGGCTGCACTTATCTGAATAAAATTAATCAGGGAGAAAAACGGTATTCCCGGGACGGACAAAGTCAAAGTCTTTTTTATCCCGGTAAAGTGCGTGTGAAGCCGTGGGTAGAAGTATGTTTATGTATGACAGAGTTCCAAGATAAGCACATCAAACTCATTTGAATGGAGGACCTTTTATATGAAGCCTGTACAAAAGGTCTACACATGGTTAAACAACACAAACTCACTGCAAAGAACGGTCCAAGGAAGCTGGTCCGTGCAATCTCTCTCCCCGGCGCCGAGGTGACCGACTTCGGGGTCAGACTGGGCAACCTCGCCAGCAGTTCGCACAGTGGGCGCAGCGCATGCCTCGGCCCTGCGCGGAGCTCGCACAGGGACCGCAGGGCGCGGAGCGGCGCGCCTTGACCTCGACCCACCAGTGGTGAGACGCATCGACGCATCTCTTCGCGAATACCCATCAGTAGGGGGGTGAATACCTTGGGAAAATTAATGCGTAAGCTAAATGATTAAAGAGTAATATTCGATAAAGGCAGTCAAACAGCGTTTCTTTTATGCAGTCAGTGTAAATAATGTGATTCTACTGAAAAATTAAAACACATTTCAAATTCATTTAATTTCCAATTTTTTAAGTTTGGCAAGACCAATTCTGATTTCTCGGTTATCAAATGTATATGGGACCACTTCGGGATTATTTTCCATACAATTGAGAAATAATTTTCAAAATAGGTCATAATTGACGGAGAAAGCTACATGTGTTATTTTTTTACTTTTTTATGTCTATTCGTCGGTACAAACTAATAAATAACATATATACTTCGGTACAACCGAACATAGAATGTCCTCTTTTTTTAAAGTTTGTTATGAGGCGAAATCTAGAATGAGTGGTGTGGTGCATAATTTGTGCTTACTTATTTTTTTAGTTTTAGTTTATACTTTTGTTTATTTATTTGAACACGTGGTGAGGTGACGGGTGATACACATACAAGCACGGCGTAAAATGATTAATATTGGTTATGCGGTATTTTTAGAATACGTACGAGTGTCAAGTCAAATAAGTGAATAATAGATACAAATGAATAATTCATTCGATGCAGCAGAGAAAATTTAAGAAAAGAGAGAATTTGTTGATACTTTCGAGAGCTCCTAAAATAAACACCAAATCAAACAAACTGCATGATCACTCCTGGTTCAGTTCCAACTGTTCCAAGCAATAAAATTGAGTGTATAAAGAACAATGCAGTATTTAACATACATCTGTGTCCCAGTTTATAGGAAACGAAACACGAACTGTAAACCATCATGGTCTTCCTTACTTTGCATCATAGTATGACGTATGCATAGGTAGGTACACTACGCAACTTCGAAGTTATAAACATATAGGTACATAGATAGTGATAATGAATGTTTAAAATAACATTTTTCGTTATGCATCATAAAAGGCTGGCAATGGCAATGGGCTAGTTAACTACTGGCCTATAACCAACAGTTTGTTCAAGGTTCACTCACACAAGACTTTTCTTTGACTCAAGGATCAGCGACTTATTAACAAAAGGAAGATGCTTGTAGCAATGTTATACAAAATATTATACAGGACAGAAGGTCTTAAAGTTAAGTTGAACTTACCTCCTCAAACACTTCTTTGTCTTCATAAGTGGCAACCACCAATTCCGAAATAACTCCACTGGGCGCATTTCCAATTAGAATGTATGGAAGCAATGGAGATTTCGGACACTTCTCCAAATTAAATCTTCCCAGCAATACCAACACAAGGTGGTTCACAAGATTGCTCCTCAAACTCTGCAGCATATCACTTAGAGGAGGCTCAGAGCACTTCTTAGCATTACCTCGCGCATAGAAATTAATGTTTATGTAAAACCTCAGTAAATAACTAACAGCTAGGCCTTGAGGAGGCATTGTTTTTGCAATAGGCAATGATGGTGCAGGGCACTCAGTCTTCTCAGTCTCCGTCTCAGAACTGAGAGGTCCACTCGTCAGCTCATCTCCGCTTTCTTCACTCAGCTTCTTCGTGGTTTCGTAGACAGCCACTGAGGTCTGATTGAGCGGGTCATTGCCATCGACTAATGTGCTGATGACATCCATTAGAGCTTGTGAAACCAGTTCATCCAAGCTTATTTTAGGATTGTCAAGCAGTGAAGCTGCAGCAGATGGCACGAATATTCCACCTGAACCAACAATAAGACAGTGAAATGAAACCATTATATTAACATGGTACCAAATTTGTTGAAATTGAAAGGAACATATTTTTACCTGCATTGTCATCGGACCAAGAAACTTGTAGGAGTCTGGCAGCCATAAATCGTAGCTGCTCCTCGGTCATCTCTGTGCAGCTAACTGTGCGTGATCTGTGTATTTTCCTGGCAGGTGAAGCTGTTGGGTCATCTTCCACCTAATATGAGTAGTTAAAGATGGTTACATAAGACTCTAGAGAGTAAACTTACATAAGATAAGCCATCTTTGTTTTTCCTCACCTCCATTGCTTCTTGTGGTGTTTCAGACTGGGAGTTTCTCTCTTCATCAACTTCCATTGACAGTGAGCGACGAGAGCAGCTCGGTGATGCACTGGTCACTCGAGGCCTCACAGGTGATGGCTCCACAAATTGAGCTGGTGATATGGAGCGTGATGTACTGTCTTCCCGAGCAGAAGAAGCCTCTGTTCCCCCCACTGTGGTTTGTGGCAGGCTGCCCACTCTGACAGAGCCGCAGCTCAACAATGTGTCCTCCCCCATGGAATCAAAACTGTTATACTGTCTAGTTTGGGAAAGATCTGTCATTTTTGTATCAGGCATTTCATCTAATAGATTACTGTCCGTCTTTTCTGTTACTATGAGACTATCAGTTGGTGGTATCTTTGTCTGGTTGTCGTCTTTGTTTTCGCCATCCGGATAGTTGGGTTCATTGCTTGTTTTGTTGTCGGGGGTGGTGGGCTCGGCGGAGGCGAGGCGCGGCTGCGGCCCGTCGAGCGAGGGCATCGACGCGCCCGGGGTCACGGGAGGGCTGGCCAGCGCAGGGGTCGAGCCCGCGCCTCCGAGACCCGCCAGCCGCGCTAAGCGACGTCTACGTATCTGGAAATTGCAAAAGATATCTCCAGCACTCCACGTGAAACGATCTTATGTGCGCGTTATCGTAAACTATTGATGCTTTGTTTTGTTACGAAATTAGATTTCGATTGAGCATACGCAACGTAACACTTGAGCTTCGTTTACAAAACAAAAATCAACCTTACCTCCTCTTGGCTTAGTTCACTCATGATTTTGCTTCTCCTGTTCACTTTTGTAGGAAATGTTCTGCTTCTACACTTTGTCTGATTTATTATTTCAATTTTTATGAAAGAGAACAAGCCACACAAACGGCAAGTCAGTCACCTCGCTCAGCTGTTTGACGTTTATCGCTCATGACGAGAAACTATTGAAAATACACGCGTCATCGTTCGTAACAAAACTCAATCGAACCAATCAGAGCGTCGCAACGCGAATGAACGACATTTTTTTTATAAATATATATATTGCCAGATAGCACATAGTAATTTTCCCCACTTTGAAATTTTGGTAAAATAAGCAAATATGTTGTAAAGTTGGCATTGAATTATTACCATTAGCGTAATTAATGCTTGGAGTATTTCCTTGATACTATAACAAAACCATGAATACACACGGAATAATAGGAATAAACACACAGAAATTTATCGAATGTCCTTGATTCACAGAAAAATATATATTTCCGGAAAACCTTTCGGTTTTTCTCGATTTTTTTTATGAACAATGTCAACTTCAACTTCTTGCCTCAATGTCATCAATGGCCGCACCGCAGGCATGTTTTCATTTCAATATTTTGTTTATGTTTTGAGTGGATTTCAAAAATAAATCCTACAGTGTGCTCAAAAGGATGAGTGTGTGTTGTTTAGGAGGAGTAGTTCTGTCTAGTGTCTAAAATAATGCGTGTAATGATGAAATAAGATCAACATTGTACTCACACGCGATATTTCGCGGTATGAATGGATATCAAAATATTTTTAGGTCACGGGATTTAAGTGGGTATTATGTTCCTTGATTTAAGTTGAATTAGTGTTTTACGGCAAAATGACTTACAATGTGAGTGAAATGGTTTGGGGGCTGAAGTCCCGGCAGCCCGAGACGCAGCATAAAGCGGTGCGCGAGCTGCTGCATTTTGCGAAGACGGAATTACGAGAGATGTCTCCTGAAACACTGACCCAGGTTTTAGATGATTTCAACCAACAGATACATGCCTTGACCTGCAGTTTTGATAACAACGAAAGGAAAGCCGGAGTGCTAACAATAGGTAAGTTAGCTCTACACTTCAAATTTAAAAATAACATTAATTAGTTCGTGTAATTTTAACACATATTTTATTTTCATTATAGCATGCCTTATTGCTGGTGACACGGAAACTAGTAAAACAAGAGCGTTTCGCTATGCCCATTATTTGAGTAATGTCTTCCCTTCGTCTGATGTTAGCTTGCTAGAACAAGCAGCCAAAACTATGGGTCAGCTATCATCAACACTGGGCATCAAAAGGGGGGAGTTCGTTGAAAGTGAAATCAAAAGAGCTTTTGACTGGCTAGTTGAAGAAAGGAATGAATCCAAGAGGCTCTCTGCTGTGCTTATACTAAGGGAACTGGCAATAGCCACTCCATCATATTTCTATCAACAAATAAATGGATTTTTTAACCACATAATGATTGGGTTGAGAGATTCAAAAGAACAGATAAGGGAGGCTTCAGCTAAAGCACTGAGGGCTGCATTTGTTCTGACAGCTCAAAGGGAAATCCCTGAACAGAGTAACAAAGCACACTGGTACATCCAGAGCTACGAAGAAGCCATGAAGTCATTTGATGATGTAACACTCAGAGATAGGATGTTGACTAGAGATGATCATGTTCACTGCGCTCTTCTGATTCTGAATGAACTTCTCCGATGTTCGAATGCAGTGTGGGAGAAAAAATATACAATACTAATGCAGAAGTTTGATGCTGAACCAGATGCTTCTGATGACATAACTACACTTCAGACCAAGATTCAAGGATCTTGGCCTTCACAACATTTTTCAGATAACAGACCCCAGCAACCTGTGATACATGAATCAGGTATTTGCAAGAAGCTGATTACTGAAAAATATGAGAAGATTTGCTCTGGTAAGTTCTAGTCATAGTTCCTATTTATAATTTTTTCCTAGGCTATTTTGCTCACATTATTCAACTATTAATACTGACTTGCAGATATAATGGCTCAGCAAATATCGAGGGCACATAATGTACACCAAATGCTACTCCTCATGATTCCAAGACTTGCTGCTTTTAACAAAGAAGCCTTTTCAAAGAAACACTTGAAATCCACCATCAACCATCTGATCACCTTCCTCAGAGGGAGGGAAAAGGAAAAGGCTATGGCATTTACAACTTTAGGTCTACTCTGTGTGGCCGTTGAGTCAGATGTGCAGACATACCTACCCAGAATAATTGAGGAAATAAATAAGCTGACTGTTCATGACACGCCTAAAAAGCGTAGCAGCATCGATACGCCATTGTTTAACTGTGTCACTTTACTAGGTTTTGCCATGAAGGAAAATGTGGCTAATGAAGTCCATGCTCTGTTAGACCCTATGTGCGCAAATGGACTTAGCCCACGACTTACAACGTGTTTCAAAGAACTGAGTCAAAATCTGCCATCTTTGAAAAAAGAAATTACTGATAGGCTTCTAAATATGCTGTCACTTATACTGCGAAAGAAACCGTACACACAAACTAACGGCGAAAATCAAATCGTGCACATGTTTACGACAGCAATGCAAGTAGAAGCTCACGATGCTACAAAATTGGTCTTAGCTCTACGCACTCTGGGATCATTTGAATTTGAGTGGAATAACACCCTTATGTCATTCATCAGAAGATGCACCGATCATTATCTTCAGAGCGAGCAGCACGATGTTCGAATGGAAGCCGTAAAGACTGCCGCCAAGTTGCTGGTCAAAGCAGTAGAAAGATGCAACCAAACAAACTCACGATCTTTGAGCCTACTGGTCGACGAATCCGTAGGAAAACTTCTCTCAGTAGGACGATCTGATTTCGACCATGAAGTACGCTATAAGGTTCTAGATATTTTCATGAACCCTGTTTTTGATAAATACCTGGCAGTTGAAGAGCATCTGAATTGCTTGTTTGTGTTGATCAACGATTCTAATAGCGACGTCGGTGAACTGGCTCTGTGCGTGGTTGGAAGACTGAGCAATTTGAATCCAAGCTACACATCGCCCGGGCTACGACAGCTGTTCGTTCAAGTTTTGATGGAGCTCCAGCATTCAGAGTCGACAAGAAACAAAGAACACGCGTTACGTATGGTGAATAATATCATATCCCATGCCCCTAGGATTACACGACAATTCGTGGACACGATTTTGAAAGTCCTGGTGCCGAAGTTGAAAGAGAAAGACAGCAACTCCACTATGGTATCCACAACGTTGAAAGCTATAGGGGATTTGGCAGAGGTCAACGGAGGGGGATACGCGCTCAATGAATGGCTGTCGGAACTGATGACAGTTCAGCTGGAAATTCTCGCTGATCCTAACCAACTCGAGAAGCGAAGCGTGGCGTTGTGGTCTTTCGGGCAAGTAGTCAGCGCAACGGGCCATGTTGTCACGCCCTACATGGAGTATCCAAACCTCATGGACATGCTATTGAACTTCTTGAAAACCGAACATCACACCAGAGAAAGACGTGAAACCATACGCGTTCTAGGGATGTTGGGAGCATTGGATCCTTACAAGCACAAAGTCAATCAGGGTCTTATTGACTTCCAAACAATTTCTACCTTGATACCCGCGATGGAATCAACAGCAGACGAGAATGTCGACGCAACTGTCAGTGAGATGTTAGTAAACATGTCGCCGTTAGTTTTAGACGAGTTCTACCCAGCCATTGTTGTGACTACGTTGATGAGAATTCTGAGAGACCCGGGTTCGGCGCAACACCACAAGAGCGTGGTCCACTCGGTGACATTGATCTTTCAAACCTTGGGCATCAAATGTGTTCCGTACATCTCCCGCGTAACGCCAAGTCTACTGTACGTTATTCGAACGACAGACAATAGCAACTTCAGAGAATTTTTGCTAACGCAACTGGCATTGCTAATCTCTGTAGTCAAAATCAACATTCGAAACTATTTGGAGGATATTTTTGATTTAATCAAGGAGTATTGGACTCCTGATAGCCAGCTCCAACCAACTCTCATCATGTTAGTGGAACACATCACTATTGCTATCGGAACAGAGTTCAAGGTCTATCTACGAAAGATACTACCAAACATCTTGAGAGTTCTTAAAAACGACAACAGTAAAGATAGATTCCTAACAGAGAAGCTTTTGCTGACGATTCAGAAATTTGAAAACAATTTGGATGACGTCCTTCTCTCGATCGTTCCAGCGCTAACCAGATTGTTTGACGGCAGAAACGTTCCTATGCACATATCGAAATTAGCTATGGAGACTGTGGAACATCTATCTATGTACCTATACTTCCGACCGTATTCAGCTATCATCATCCAAGCTTTAGCCAAAGTTTTGGATACGAACCCTCAGTTAAGACAAACGGCGATGAACACACTTTGTG
Organism: Eupithecia tripunctaria; assembly: GCA_955876795.1. Lineage (NCBI taxonomy): Eukaryota > Metazoa > Arthropoda > Insecta > Lepidoptera > Geometridae > Eupithecia > Eupithecia tripunctaria. The sequence continues at coordinate 10,725,769 of OY041618.1, forward strand.
CCTTGATAGTACAGCTTGGGAGAGAGTACATAGACTATATACCATCGGTAGACAGAATTCTGATGAAGCATAAGATTCAGTGTCCAAACTACATTGTATTAGTTACGAGACTGCAAGTGATTTCTACACTGGCATCAGACGATGACTATTTGGATGAGACTAAGTCGCGGCTTCGTAATCAGAAGAATGAGGTAAAGTAAATGTAGTATCTGAGGATGCGTTTCTATTGAAGTGCAGTCGACCAATCAAGGACCAGAGAGATGACGAGATGTGAATTTCATTAGCTGATTGGTTGATTTTCCACCTGTTCGGCTATTGGAACGCATCCTGAACCTGAATCCATTCTTTAGCTATAAGTTCTTGAATCTAGCCTTAACCATCGGTAATTTCCAGATGGTCACAGACATGCAATCAATGAAGAAGTTGACACTTAACGTGCAGAGCCTGCGCAAGAGTTGGTCCGTTGACAACATCGTGTCGAAGGAAGACTGGCTGGAGTGGCTGCGGCAGCTCAGCGTGGCCTTCCTTACGGAGTCCAATAGTCCCGCGATCAGGCGAGTTATGGTCGCATTTTGATTTCTTACTTTGGTGATGATGGGGTATTACGGTATTACAGATCGTTGATGATCATGCCATGAGCAGATATGAGATTTTTTTAAAGTAATAAATATAGAGATGAGATGTACGTGTCGAGTACTTTTTAAAAGCTCTCAAAGTTCGATATCTGCCATTACAACAAATGTCAGTTTCTATTGCAAAAACGCGGTGATCAACTAGTGCGCTTCAAACACCATTCCCATACCGCTTCTTTGCCGCGTTTACAATTCTCGTGATTTTAAATGTGAAATGCCTCTTTATCTGCTATCCAAAGTCAATCCTGACTGCAATAACCTGCGTACGTATAGAGTGGAATTGTAAATGACGTCATCTCACATGCTGTCCTGATTAATTCGAATCCGATCCGATGGCATTCTCAATCGGATTTTTTAAGTCCTCACCTCACATCAACAGTCTATATTGGACCACTGCTGCTGGACGCAGGCCTCCCCCCGATAAGCGCCTTATTGGCTATTATCTCATGTGGGGTAATCCCCATAATCTCCCCGCTGAGCATGCGGGTTGGGGATCGCAGTTTGGTAGTAGAATTGTTCTGTAGGAGGCGCTGCTGCCCGCCCCCGGTAGATATCCCTTAGCCGCCTCTTACGACACCCGCGGGAAGAGTTGGGGTGGTGCAAATACGAATCCGGCACCACGACGGATTTTTTATGTATGTAGATTATAACCTAAAATTTTCCTTGCAGAGCCTGTTCAACCCTAGCCCAACACTACCCTCAGCTGTCGAGCGACCTATTCAACGCTGCCTTCATGTCATGTTGGACAGAACTAGACGACAATCCACGCAAGGAGCTCGTATCTTCTTTGGAACAAGCGCTGACCATAGCGGACTGTCCGGAGGTTTCTCTCGCGGTGTTAAACTTGGCTGAGTTCATGGAGCACTGCGAGAAAGGACCGCTGCCGATCTCTACGAAGCTGTTGGGAGATATGGCGATCAATTGCAGCGCTTATGCTAAGGCTCTGTATTATAAGGTAGTAGGCTTGAATTAATTCGTTAGTTTTGGTAGGTTTATTTATTTTATTTTATTTTATTTTTATTTGTTAGGGAAACATACAGTTATTATAAACTAAACAAAAAAAATACTTAAATAACACTTAAACAAGCAAAGTTTCCACCATTAAATATCACATATCACAATAACAAGACACAGACAGTACAGAGCTCAATAAAATGCAACTGAATTTATGAGACAATATTAACGAAAAAGTATCGTAGTCGCAATCGGATATTGCGACTTTATAAACTACTAATCTCTGTAGACTAGTTTATAATATAATAATAGTGTACCTTTGTTCTTATACTTATCACCCATTTATTTCACAGGAACAGGAATACAAAAGGAATCCGTCCACCAAAGTGATTGAATCTCTAATCCACATCAACAATAAACTCCAACGTAAGGAAGCAACCAACGGCCTCTTGGAGAAGGCGGTAGCAAACAAAAAGAACGACGAAGGATCGACCATCTACGTGCGATGGTACGAGAAACTACACAACTGGGAACAGGCTTTAGATCTCTACAATAAGAAATTAGAAGTCGAACCTCAGGATAACGAGTCTAAGCTAGGAATGATGAGATGTTTAGAAGCGTTGGGTGAATGGAGGAAACTCTCCACTATAACAGAGCAGTGGGACACTCTATCCGAAGATATGAAAGTCAAATCGGCTAAGATTGCTGCCGCATCCTCCTGGGGCCTCCAAGAATGGGAGCCGATGAAGAAATACGTAGGTTTGATCTCCGAAGAAAGTCACGATGGTGCGTTCTACAGAGCGATATTGGCGATCCACGAGGGACAATGGACAGAGTCAAGACACTACATAGATACTGCTCGAAGTATGCTAGACGTGGAACTAACTTCAGTGGCCGGGGAAAGCTATCAACGCTCGTATGGAGCTCTAGTCAACGCCCAAATGCTAACAGAACTAGAAGAGGTCGTAACCTATAAGCTGGTCGAAGAGAGACGAAATATCATACGGAAAACGTGGTGGACGCGACTGCAAGGCGGTCAGCGATTAGTCGAAGACTGGAGGAAGATGCTTCAGATAAGAAATCTTGTACTGTCGCCTAGGGAAGACTTCCAAACATGGCTGAAGTTCGCATCTTTATGCAGAAAGACAGGAGCCATAAATCAAGCTCACAAAATCGTCCTAAGCATCATCGGTAGTGACCCCAGTACGAACGCCGACGTCTTAATGAGACTTCACGAGCCTAAAGTCGTACTGGCTTATAGTAAAAACTTATGGGACGTAGGAAGCAAGAGATACGCGTACGACGTCCTACAACGTTTCGTAGACAACTATGACGCTGATACTGAAGAACACTGCAGATTACAAGCGCGCTGTCATTTGAAGCTAGGATCCTGGTGCGAATCTCTGCAAGAAATCAACGAGTTATCTATCCCGGAGATTTTGAGGAATTATGCAGCAGCGACGATTCTTGCCCCCGATTGGTATAAAGCGTGTCACGCTTGGGCTTGCATGAACTTTGAAACGGTTCTATTCTACAAGCAACAGGATAATATCTCTGAGAGTTCCATAGCAGGCGGTTCTGGTGAAAAGAAAGTATCCAGAGCCGACTTCATCAACACCCACACGATACCGGCAATCGAAGGCTTCTTCAAATCGATCAGCCTCTCCAACGGCAGTGCGATACAAGATACTCTGCGGCTGCTAACTCTATGGTTCGACCACGGTCACCACCCGGTCATCTACGACGCGTTGTTCGAAGGTATTCGACAGATCGACGTGAAAATCTGGCTGCAAGTGATACCCCAGCTTATAGCGAGAATTGATTCGCCGCGTAGCTTAGTCGCTAAGCTGGTGCACATCTTGCTTATTGATATAGGGAAACTGCACCCGCAAGCTTTGGTGTATCCTTTAACAGTGGCGACTAAGTCCTCCTTTGTGACGCGGAAGAACGCAGCGCATTATGTTTTGAAGACGATGTGCGCTCATTCGCAGAATCTAGTCAATGAAGCGGCTGTTATATCAGAGGAGCTGATCAAGGTTGCTATTCTGTGGCATGATCAGGTTGTGATTGCTTTGGATGAAGCTTCTAGGTAAGACTTCGGCCTTCGTCTCGTAAATTGAGCAATTCTGAAATGTACATAAATAGCGCTTTCTCATGACAACCCATTTGATATACTCGTATTCGATTTTTCAAATCCAATAGGGTATATGCATGGATTTTTTTAATTTTTTTAATCGATTATTTAGGTCAATACATAAACGAAAAAAATATAACACCCAAAAAAAAAATATTGAGGTAAAAAACGAAAAGTAAAACTACACTCAGTTTCGGGTGATAGAAACGCTGCCATGTTAGCCATTGCATTTTAGGACGTCACGGATCATCGAGTTCCATTATGTAAACTCAAAGTCAAAACTTCATGCCCATACAAAAATGTTCAAGTATGACGTCACGCTTCACGTGACAATAGCGTTACGTTTAGAGATTTTGCTGTTGAGACTTAAAATATCTACTTTTCAATGATTAAATTTTAAAATACAAAAATAAATATACAGAAATATTTCTATATCACTAGACAATACGTAAAAAAAAATAGCTTTTTTGAAGTCACATGCATATACCCTATTGGGGCTGGACCCACATAAATCTTGAATCGATTCGGCCCGAAAGTTTTAAGCACATTTATCAAAGTTTTCCTGTAGCGTAGACTTATCAAATGGGCATCGGGTAAAAATGATTGAAATAATGCTCCAACAAACGTTCCCTAAAACATAAAAATTCTATACAATCAAGTTGCTACTAAGATTAACGCTCGCTCGATCATTTATGGTCGAATGACACTGTTTTTGGAAAGTTTGTTGCCTTGAGCCTTGAGCACCGTGAAGTAATCAATATTTTTCTTTTCCAGGCTGTATTTCAGTGAAAAAGACTACAAAGGAATGTTCAAAACCCTGGATAAAATGCACGCCATGCTCGACAGAGCTCCAGAAACATTGAAAGAAGTGTCGTTCCTTCAAATGTATGGAAGAGATTTGCAAGAAGGCCAAAGATGGTGTGAACTATACAAGGTAAATACAGGGTGTAATTCAAGTAAAAGTAGCTCAGACCAGCTGTGTAGTGCTGGCTTAGAATTTGCACCACCCCATCTCTTTCCGTGAGTGTCGTATGAGGCGACTAAGTGATATCCACCACGGGCGGGTAGCAGCGCCCCCTGCAGAACAATTCTACCACCGATATGCGATTCCCAACCCGCGTGCCCAGCGTGGGGATTATGGGCATTGCCCCCCATTAGATAAACGCTAACAAGGCGCTTATCAGGGGGAGGCCTGTGTCCAGTAGTGGACCAATACAGGCTGTTGAGGTTGAGGTTGAGGTAGCTCAGACCACTCGACCGACACAAGCTTCGTTGGATTGGAAATGGAAGCTGGAGTCTGCAACACGACGCTTCTCGTGAGAAATAGTTCATAACTAGATGCCTGTCAGAGCCTGGTGTTAAAAAACAAGATTCATGTTGGGTCAACCAGCCGAAGGATCAACTGTTCTCCCTTAGATTGTGTGTGTCAACAAAAAAAATCCAAAAGCCCACATCTAAGTCGTTGGTATTAAACTTTCCCATTTTCCTTCTAGGAAACAAATGAAGACAGATACCTGAACGAAGCCTGGGACCTGTACTGCCACGTGGTCCGCCGCATCACGGCCCAGTTCCGTTCTCTGACGTCACTGGAGCTACAGTACGTCAGCAAGCGGCTCCACTCGTGCAAGGATCTCGAGCTGGCGGTGCCAGGCTCCTATGTGCCCAACGAGCCGCTCATACGGATATCGCATATACACAGTCACTTGCAGGTCAGTTGTCTTCTTGATGTATGACGTCACTGGAGCTACAGTACAAATCTACTTTCTCCCAGCATACATCATGCATGACCATAAGCCTCCCGAAGTCTGCCATTCATTACCAATCCAACGTTTGATGTATGACGTCACTGGAGCTACAGTACAAATCTACTTTCTCCCAGCATACATCATGCATGACCATAAGCCTCCCGAAGTCTGTGCCATTCACCACGATCCAACGTTTGATGTATGACGTCACTGGAGCTACAGTACAAATCTACTTTCTCCCAGCATACATCATGTATGACCATAACCCTCCCGAAGTCTGTGCCATTCACCACGATCCAACGTTTGATGTATGACGTCACTGGAGCTACAGTACAAATCTACTTTCTCCCAGCATACATCATGCATGACCATAAGCCTCCCGAAGTCTGCCATTCATTACCAACCCAACGTTTGATGTATGACGTCACTGGAGCTACAGTACAAATCTACTTTCTCCCAGCATACATCATGCATGACCATAAGCCTCCCGAAGTCTGCCATTCATTACCAATCCAACGTTTGATGTATGACGTCACTGGAGCTACAGTACAAATCTACTTTCTCCCAGCATACATCATGTATGACCATAACCCTCCCGAAGTCTGTGCCATTTACCACGATCCCACGTTTGATGTATGACGTCACTGGAGCTATAGTACAAATCTACTTTCTCCCAGCATACATCATGCATGACCATAAGCCTCCCGAAGTCTGCCATTCATTACCAACCCAACGTTTGATGTATGACGTCACTGGAGCTACAGTACAAATCTTTTTTCTCCCAGCATACATCATGCATGACCATAAGCCTCCCGAAGTCTGCCATTCATTACCAACCCAACGTTTGATGTATGACGTCACTGGAGCTATAGTACAAATCTACTTTCTCCCAGCATACATCATGCATGACCATAAGCCTCCCGAAGTCTGCCATTCATTACCAACCCAACGTTTGATGTATGACGTCACTGGAGCTACAGTACAAATCTACTTTCTCCCAGCATACATCATGCATGACCATAAGCCTCCCGAAGTCTGCCATTCATTACCAACCCAACGTTTGATGTATGACGTCACTGGAGCTATAGTACAAATCTACTTTCTCCCAACATACATCATGCATGACCATAAGCCTCCCGAAGTCTGCCATTCATTACCAATCCAACGTTTGATGTATGACGTCACTGGAGCTACAGTACAAATCTACTTTCTCCCAGCATACATCATGCATGACCATAAGCCTCCCGAAGTCTGCCATTCATTACCAACCCAACGTTTGATGAATGACGTCACTGGAGCTACAGTACAAATCTACTTTCTCCCAGCATACATCATGCATGACCATAAGCCTCCCGAAGTCTGCCATTCATTACCAACCCAACGTTTGATGTATGACGTCACTGGAGCTACAGTACAAATCTACTTTCTCCCAGCATACATCATGCATGACCATAAGCCTCCCGAAGTCTGTGCCATTCACCACGATCCAACGTTTGATGTATGACGTCACTGGAGCTACAGTACAAATCTACTTTCTCCCAGAATACATCGTGTATCTTAAGACCATAATAAGCCTCCCGAAGTCTGTGCCATTCACCACGATCCGACTTAAGTCGCATCTATTCGAGAACAATTAGTAATTTACCGCTTTTAACAGACGGGAATATCTTTGAGGTGATCGTATCAGAGATCCTTATATTTTCATAGAAGCATTTTTGGACCTGGAATCGAACCAAAAAAATACCAAAGTTGCGGGCACGATCTATTTTAATAACTTAACTAGGTACTAACTTTTCTAGGTACATAAATAAAACAGAAAAAACGTGCAAGGTCGTGCGGATCAGCTGTCAGGCATTATTAAAATGTTTTCATAATTTTCACAAAGCGAGGTTGCGGGTTCGATTCCCGCCCTGGGACAAATATTGTAAGAGATCTAACAAACATTTGTTCCGGGTGTTCTGGGTAAGTATATCTATGTATCACTTCATAGTATAAAACAAAGTCGCTTCCCGCTGTCTGTCTGTTCCTATGTATGCTTAGATCTTTAGAAATACGCGTCGGATTTTGATGCGGTTTTTCAAATAGATAGAGTTATTCAAGAGGAAGTCTTATATGTATAATATATTGCACCCGTGCGAAGCCGGGGCGGGTTCTTAGTATATTAATAAATAACTATCTGTGTAATGTATTGTATTAAGTATATACTCTTAACACAAGCTCTACTTAGCTTAGGGCTAAATAATGCTGTGTGGATTGTCAAGCATTATATTTTGTTCCAGGTAATAAAATCGAAGCAGCGCCCACGCCGCCTGACGATCCAAGGCTCCGATGGGAAGCACTACATGTTCCTGCTGAAGGGACACGAAGACCTGAGGCAGGACGAGCGAGTGATGCAGCTGTTTGGACTCGTCAATACTCTGCTGCAGGTATACTTATATTCAACTAGCGGCGTCCCGCGGCTTCGCACGCGTTGTTTATTTATTTATTTAAAGAACACACACATCATATATATTATGTCTATATCTAACAAAATCTTAATGGTAATTATTCTAACACATAATGTCAATTTTTTGCGTACATAACTTGTTTTATGGTTGTTCCCATGGAAACGTTAAAAGGTGATTTTCATCCCACGGGAACTGATTTATGGGATAAAAAGTAGCCTATGTTTGATTCCAGGATTAAAATTACCTGTGTGCAATTTCAGCCAGATCCGTCCAGTAGTTTTGGCGTGAAGAAGTAACAAACATCCATCCATCCATACATCCATACAAACTTTCGCTTTTATAATATTAGTGTGATGTGATTATTCGCTGTATGTGCACAACGCACACTAGGAGACGTAAATTTAAATACCCTTAAGGATTACAATATATAATATTGCTTATATTATAATTTCAAGCCATAAAACAAGACAAGACAAGAACACGTCAGAAAAATAAATAAGTAATTTAGGAATTTGTAAACATACAAAAAAAGGTAAATGATGAATAGATCAGCTGCAAATGGGCATCGTTGAAGTCTGTGGTTGAACTAATGTGTATTTTTTTAAATTTTCTGAATATTTCAAATGACAAACAGTTTTACTCCAATTCCGCCTTATTGAAATTGAAATTGAAATTGTTTTTTAATAATAATATGTTACACTACATGCTAAGCAGTGATTAGGACATCCTTTTAAGTATGATATACCTTAAAATGACGGCCTTTTCAATGATTCAGAACTTTCTAAAACAATGATTTTCCTAATTTCAATTTGTAAGTTGTAGTATAAAGCACTCTCGGGAGAAAGTGCGATTCTTACCGATAGGATTAAGTATCTTTCTATATCCATAGGAATTGGACACTTCTCGCCTCGTAATGTACTTTATAGTATAACATATTTGATAAAAAGTATCTGTCTGTCCTATCGTAATTCCCAAACTCAAACTCAAACTCAAAAATGCTTTATTTCCATAAATACAATAAATGTACACTTAGAAAAGGTCAAATCATATTAAAAAATACACTGACACGGAAATAAAGTGGTATTTTTGATTTCGATCGCTTCGGTATGTAGACTAAAGTAAAGAAACGACGAAGAAACCTTTAGCCTGTTAGTTGTTATTTTTCGAGTTGGAGCAAAATCCGTCCCAAGCTTTTTTATCCTCTAGATAATCTGATATTTTATAGTAAGCCTTTTTGCATAATAATGTTTTGACAGTTTGTTTGAATTTATTTACTGATAATTTTTGCAGCTCAGTAGGGGTTTTGTTGTAGAAGCGTATACATTGCCCAAACTTATGAGCCGATTTATATTTAGTTAATTGTTTTGTGACCATCGAGATAGTTTTTAACCGTTTTTTTAAATCCATGCAGCCATTCCTATGTTACAATGGTATGTACCTTCATGCCCAAGTTTCATTATAAAATGTTTGACCACCACAGGTAGTCTGTGCAGTCGTCCATATATTCCACATTCATTTGAATAAGGGTAAGCCTGTGACAGGTTTACTAATGTGCAAATCAGTAACATATATAAAGCTGTATACACACCTAAGTCGCCGGCCCGGCGGCATCTTGCAGGCAGCGTCCACTTGTAGCCGCCGGCCTTGCCCGGCGGGTTATGCCGCCGCCACCTCTCCGGCGGTCTACTTGTGAAGACAGCTGTAAGGATACGGCAATCTTCATTCCATTTGTCTTACAGGCTGATCCAAACACATACCGGCACGACCTAGCGATCCAACGATACGCCGTCATCCCCCTGTCTCCTAACTCCGGCCTGATCGGCTGGGTGCCTCAGTGCGACACCCTGTATAACCTCATCAGCGACTACAGAGACAAGAAAACTAACAAGATGTCTTTGAATACGGAGCAACAGATCATGTTGAAGAACGCATCGGATTATCAGAAGCTTATGTTAAAACATAAGGTAAGTCACATAGTAAAAAAAAACTAGTGACTCCATTCGTGTCTGCCTGGACAATTCCGGTCATTTTTGGTGAGTAACTCTTCGCTACACCTATTTTTAGCTGCTGTTATAGATCGCCATATTTATCGGGAAGAAAAGTAAGTGCAATATACAATTTTAGGTTATATCTAAATGTGTTACCATATTATAATTTACTTACTACCATATTATAAGTTCTCGGTATTCTACCATGTCTATTCTACCATGGTAGAATAGCGAGAGCTAACATGGCTATATTCTGCCATCTCTAAAGAGCGGAATATGTTTTCACGAATTCTCAAAGACTTACAAACCATCAACATTATGGAGCATGTATTCTATGTTAAAGATAACACACAATGTACATTTAAAGGATTTCGAGAGACTAACATCGTTTCTCAAAAGGCAAATCGATGGATTTAACCAAAAAAATACAAAGTTTTCACTTCTCAAGAGGTACTGGAAAAACCTTTCACTGTCTATAACTAATAATTGCTCTAATTTTACCTTAGACTTTAAATAAATATCTCACCTAATAATTTGTTGATTTATGTAAAATAAAATTTACTAAGTTTTTCATTAGCTCATTCCTATTTTTATTTTTACTTTCCTTGTACTCGTAATGAAAAGCACAGTGTTTACTTCGGGTGAAAGTAACATTTAATCTCTCGAACTATTAGCGCCGCCGCGCCGTCTCGGGACTAAATAAGTTACTTTCATCCCTCGGGTAACAATGTACTATTCTTCTCTATACTCTCATCATCAGCCCTTATCTACCAATAGCTAGGTGTACGGCTCTTCCAATCCATGCCACTCATAACGGTCTTGGGCTGATTGCACCCATAGCTTGTCATATGTTGTTCTCTAAAACAATTAAAAACTTAACTCTTTCTACAGGTGGAAGTCTTCGAGCTAACCCTATCCCAAACCCCCGGGAACGACCTATCCCGCCTGCTCTGGCTGAAGAGCCCCTCAGCGGAGGTGTGGTTCGAGCGGCGCACCAACTACACGCGGTCGCTGGCGGTCATGTCCATGGTGGGGTATATCCTGGGGCTGGGGGATAGGCATCCCTCCAATATCATGCTGCATCGGGTGACCGGGAAGGTGCTGCATATTGACTTTGGGGATTGTTTTGAGGTGAGTGGAAGCTTTTTTGTTGGGGTTTTGAACCGACTTCAAAAAAAGGAGGAGGTTCTCAATTCGACTGTATTTTTTTGCTACCGCAGATTTTTTGACTGTTTGGTCCGATTTTCATGATTATTTTTTATATGAAAGCTGGTGCTTTCCGTGTGGTCCCATTTTAATTTGGTTCAGTCCTGACAATGGAATCTATGGAAATCTTTAAAAAAAGTATAAAAATTGGAAAACGGTTTACAGTTCTTTAAAACAAAGTTAATTATCGTGTTGTCCCGTTGAGGGCACTTCAGTTATAGTTTAGTTTGTAGGTAATATTATAACAACCTAAAACATCCGACAGAGAACCATCCAAAGTTATCGACATAGCTCAAAGAATTAGCAAACTGAAGTGGCACTGGGCCGGCCATATCTCGCGAAGCACCGACCATCGCTGGGGTAAACGAGTTCTTGAGTGGAGACGGCGACTCGGCAAACGTAGTATTTGCTCAGACGGCACTCACAAAGAAGTTGAAGGAACGCACGAGGTGCCTTGTCTCTTGAGAACCTCCATGTCTCTTGTCTGAAAGGTGAGGCAGTTCGTGCGCTCCCGTGCGCTCGAGGGGCGTGGCGAAGTGGGCGTTGCCGTGCGACGCCCTCCGGCCAGGTGGGATGACGATCTGCGAAAGACTGCAGGCAGATGCTGGTTGCGTCAAGCTGAAGACAGGGCGCTATGGCGATCATAAGTAGAGGCCTTTGTCCAGCTGTAGACTAGTATAGGCTGATGTGATGATGATGATTATAAGAACCATTATGTATATAGTCTATATTTATAAATCTCTTTCAATCTCTCTCGTCTCGTTATTTAGGTAAGCTGACCCGCACGTAATGTTGAGGTACAGAGACACACCGGCGCGTGGCAAAGGTTTTGTTACAACTGTTTATTGTTTAGTAATGTAAATTAAATCTGCTGTATGAGTTATATTGGCTCGTACATCATTCTTATTTTTCTTCTTATAATTTTACGTAAGCGTGCGTTGACCAATAAATTGCAGCAGATACGATTCATAATTAATTTTGTTAAACCGACTTAATTTTTTTTGTTTTTTTTCATGAATTTTCATGGATTCCACTGACAGAACTGAACCAAATTAAAGTGGTGGTCCCATGGGAAGCACCAGCTTTCATATAAAAAATCAAGAATCATGAAAATCGGACCACCCAGTCAAAAGTTCTGAGCTAACAAACATAAAAAAACAGTCGAATTAAGAACCTCCTCCTTTTTTTTAAGTCGGTTAAAAACACATACAAGAGATGAGTTTGTGTATTTCGAGCCAATGTTTATGGTCGATTCCGGTGCGCTTTGTGTCAGTTGGTCGCAGCTGCATTGCAAGTCATGCCTGCTAGGTCGTTTTAACCAACTTCAAAAAAGGGGGAGGTTCTCAATTCGACTGTATTTCTATTGTGATTCGATTATGATGATTGTTTTTTTTATTTAAAAGATACCCACCAAATTTGGTTAGTTCTGACAATGTCATCCTTGAGAAAACCATAAAATTGAAGTCGTTTTATAGTTTTTTAAACAAACCCAATTATATATGGTCCATGCCCATGCCCATGATTCTCCTCAGACCTGAGTCCAGTTAGTTTATGTCTACAACTTTTATTATGTCGTCTGCCAATGTAACTTAAATATTTTTGTAATGCAGGTGACGCAGAATCGAGAGAAGTTCCCTGAGAAGATCCCGTTCAGATTAACCCGGATGCTGATCAACGCTATGGAGGTAAGATTTTAGAGGTAGACATACCGAATATAGATAGATAGAACATTCTTTATTGCACACTTATTGAAAGAAACAATACAACAAAACAGCTTACAAACTAAGCGATAAGTGCGGCGGTTTTATCGCTCAAGAGAGATCTCTAGACCCTATCTAGAGATCTCTCTTGAACCATGGAAGGAAAGGATCATTGAATAGTACTGAACCTCAACAGCCTGTATTAGTCCACTACTGGACGCAGGCCTTCCCCTAATAAGTGCCTTATTGGCGTTTATCATGGGGGGGGGGGGGGGTAATATCCACAAACCACACGCTGGGCACGAGTGTTGGGGTTCGCAGTTTAGTAATAGACTTGGGGTTTTTTTTTTTAGTTAGTTTTATCTGCGATCAGTCTCTGTTTTGAAGTATGAGCAGATCTTTTGTGTGGTGTATGTCGGGTAGAGTACTCTTCACACCGTAGGCAAGCACTCTTCATCTTGATAAGTCACTCCACTCAGATATGTGACTTCTTGTCTTTTAAGCCTCTTTTTATAGGATGGTTCTGTTAGTTTCTGTGCCAGCTGATTTGGATGATTCCTGAGTTTGGCCTAATAGGCTTCTGCTGCTGTTGATATTTCCTCTTTGACCGTGCTGATGTGAAAGACGTCATGAAGTTCAGTTCGACTTGGGGTGGTGCAAATTCTAAGCCACACAGCTATAGTGCCATAGTATGAATAGTACTATAACGTATCCATTTTGAATGGAGCATAAACGTAAACAAACAGCCCATACTTAACCTAAAATTCACTTTGTTGGCGCGTCCTTTTATACGTAATTTTCCATTACTTGTCGATTTTAGATCCTCCCTTCAATAAAAATTGCTTACAATTATATCTGAAACTCGACGCCAAGCAAGTGAGATTTTGTTATTTGTGTCGTACTTTGTTTACTAACATGCTTCATTCAAAATGGATATACCATAGGTACTATTAATATACTAATCCATAAAGTCATGATAATGTCAGTAATATTCCAATAAACCATGATAAAATTGCACCGCCTCTAAATATCTGTCAAAAGTTTAGAACGCTTATCCTAACACGGCCTTGTTTTGATCCGACTATTAATAAATTGACCTACTTTATATTAAAACTGATTATATGACGCTCAATTTATTGCACCACAAAGTGCTTGCTTGTATTGCCGTTATTATCAAATAGCTTTTGGACAATAGTAGACGAGTCTTTTGGGACTGAAAAATGGCAATGGAAAAAAGGGACGGCAACGTTTAAAGCTAGTTAGGGCTCCTATAATAATAATAATGCCCTCCTACCCTAATTTCGGCCATGGCGGCCAGTCTCAACGAACACTAGCCAGTTTGCGCACGTGACACAGACATATTATAGTGCACAAGTGTGCGCGCAAACACAAATGCACACTCTATTCCCTAACTCTCATAATCGGATGGGACGACAGACCGACACGACCGGGGAGAGGTTATAGGCGCAGGACCTTAACGTGCTTTCCGAGGCACGAGGGTGTGACACCGCCAACTTCCGGACTCCGGGCTGCTACTGTGATTTTTTCTTGCTAGACAACCCCAATAACAACTATTGGCTCTACCCGGGACCTCGTAATTAGCAGTTGCACATACGGACCGCTGCTAGACCAACGAGGCTGTCATATAAATCAAATCAAATCGTTTATTTGCAAGAATACAAAATTATACAATGTCAGATCTTATAACTAATTTTAGTTAATGTATTCAGCCTGCATGCAGGCGTGCAAATGTTATGTGAGTCTTATTGTAGGTCTTATTATTATAAGAAAACAATATTAAATAACCCTAAAAAGACTTCTCTTCCGGCAAAACTTATTGGAAGAGAGAGACAAAGAAAAAAGTACAGAGGATATAAGTTAATTTTATATAACTACCCCTCTATTTTTGCATCAGGGCTTCATAAAAATTTGGGACAAATCATACATAACTCTTACTCCCCTACGAAGGTTAGTGGCATTATATACACGGACGGCAAGTTGCTGACTGGAATGTGTGGTGTAGTTGCAGTCGGCAATTCGCCGCCCTTGTAGAGACGCGAGACGTGCACTGTGCAGTCCGTGTATACGAACCTTTAGGTTTTCTGTCATCAGAATTGACACCATTATCTAGAAAATCAAGATGTAAGTTATATTAGTAATCATTATCGTCACACAATGCTGGATTTATATAGAGGCTTCCGGAAATTACCTCCTGTCGGTTAATCCTCGCAGGTTTAGACGACTTCTGTGGTGCAGCGGGCGAGGGTCCGCCTGCGACGCAGGAGGTTGCGGATTCGATTCCCGCCTCGGGATAAATTTTTCTACGATCTGCAGATATTGTTTGTTTTTTACTTTTCTGTTTTTCTGTATCTTGGTGTGCAATAAAGAGTATTTGTATTGTATTGTATTGTAAATTTGTTCCCAGTGTTTTCTATTTTGGTGTAATAAACATGTCTCTATGTATAAACACAGATAATATAATACATATCTACCTATGTAATGTAATTATCTAGTGCCCATAACACAAGCTCTGCTAGATAATGCTGTGTGGATCGTCCAGCATTATTTATTTACTAGCAGCGCCCCGCAATGCATTGTTCCTATAGAAACGTTTAAAGGTGATTTCTATCCCACGGGAACTGATTTATGGGATAAAAAGTAGCCTATGTTTGATTTTAGGATTAGAATTACCTGTATGCGAAATTTCAGACCGATCCGTTCTGTAGTTTTGGCGTGAAGAGGTTACAAACATCGATCCATCCAAACTTTCGCATTTCTATGTGTGACATTTAATTCTGTTCACCAGGTAACCGGTATAGAAGGCACGTACCGTTTCACCTGTGAATCCGTAATGCACGTGCTACACAAACACCGGGACAGCGTGATGGCCGTTCTAGAAGCATTCGTATACGACCCTCTGCTCAACTGGCGTCTCGTAGACAACGATCACAGATCACTTACAGAATCCACCTTCTCATCAGACATCAATTCCTCCTACACCATGCCCAGTCGGAGCAGAAACCACCTACATTACGAATCAGTAGAAATACCACCAGAGGCTAATTTGAATAAGAAAGCGTTGTCTATATTGAACCGGATAAGGGATAAGCTTACGGGACGGGACTTCCCACAAGTTGAGTCGGTTGTGAGTGTGCCTAAGCAAGTTGATTTGCTGATCAGAGCGGCGACCAATAATGAGAATCTGTGTCAGTGTTATATCGGCTGGTGTCCTTTTTGGTAAGTTGCAAGTCTCATTCAGAAATATAAAGTGCAATCAGATTTTCTACGCAGATTTCGCGATATCAGTGGTGTATAATATTTGAACCAGGACATAAGTAAATGGGGTATATATGCATGTGACTTCAAAAAAGCTAATATTTTTTTACGTATGCTCTATAGATATAGAAAGTATATTTATTTTTGTATTTTAAGATGTTTTAATTGTGAAATTTAATCATTGAAAAGTAGATATTTGTAGTCTCCACAGCAAAATGTCTAAACGCAACGCTATTGGCACCTGAAGCGTGACGTCATACTTGAACATTTTTGTATGGGCATGAAGTTTTGACTTTGAGTTGAACCGTGACGTCACATAATGCAAGGGCTAACATGGCAGCGTTTTTATCACCCGAAACTGAGTGTAGTTTTACTTTTTGTTTTTTACCTCAGTAATTAAATTTTTTTGGCTGTTTTATTTTTTTTCGTTTATGTATTGACCTTAATAATCGAAAAAATCCATGCATATACCTATTAAGTCTGGGTTCACACAGAAAAGCGGGGTGCAATGTCCCGATACGTGTAACCTTAGGATTGTCAAAGCTTATCTTAATGTCATAGAGATAAAGTTTAAAATTCACTTGTGTGCAGTATCAGGGATCAAGTCCCTAAGTCCGGTTAACGATAATAACGAGACGTCATCGTGACATTTCATTGTGACGTCAATTTTTGTATGTGGGTTTGCGTAGTTCCCTATCTGCACTATAGAGGCGCTACCATCCCGGATTATCGATGGAATTTGCGGCGCCTTTATCGTGGTGTAGGAGACGAAACGATCACGCCTCGATACTATCAACCGGACTCACCCGCCAGAGCCCTGAGTTTGTTTAATTGTTTATCGAAACGTTGTCATTGATGCGTTTTATTGTTGTATGGAATTTGCGTATTTCCATGTGCGCACTTTAGAGACAATGTACTAAATCCCATACAGAATATCACTTTTCAATAATATACTCAAGGCTCTCAGGGGTTGCTATAATCTTCTCTTTTGTGAAACAGATTATGTTTGTGAAAAGTTTATGACGACAAAGTATTCAAATTTTCGTAGAAGTTATTATTTTCTTTGTTTATTTAGTTTGTTATGTGATTAAGTTATTTATTACTCAACTTAAAGTTACTAATTATAAGGCAATCAACCATAATTATGAAGACTTAAAACATGTTATGCAAACTGCCATGCTAGTAATTCCTATATTTTATAAGATTTAGCGATGGACAGAGATTTACCTTCCTAAAATATAGTCTGATTTTTACGAACACTGCCATATGGCGATGTGCATTACAAGGAATTTCTCAGTCCGGTATTTAAAAAAAATTACGGTCAGATATGGCATGAACAAAAAATGGATGATACACTTGTCCGTCTTTACTCGGATCCGTGCGGCGCAGTTTAGGGTAGCTCTATGAATACTTTAAATACAATTTTATAATAAGTCATAATATCTCCCCCGGACTAAGGGAGACAAATCCTAATGTCACCCCGTGTGGGGCAATCAGGGGAGACACGAGTCTGTCTGTCACCCTCTTTGAAACTACACGTCACGCACGCGTAATTACGCTAGAAACGATGAGTTAAAACGGCTGAGAAGAGAACTGTACATAATTTGTCGTGCAATATCGGACCGTAAAATTTCTTGTTGTGTACAAACGCCTATAGACGTAAAGCCAATTTTACCTCTTTCGAGATATTAATGAATAGATATAACGATCCAAAGCGTGAGACACAGTATTGCTTCAGTTCAGCTGTTGTCGATTTTCTGGCACCAAAAACAAAAAAACATCAAAATTCGTTTTTTAGACTGATAAATTGGGTTAGTTATGTTTCTATGGTGAAAACCAATAGCATCGTGAAAGTACGAAAATACGTTTTTACTTGCACCACAAATTTTGTTCAGAATTTTATCTACCTATTGCTGATCAATAAATGCACTCATCCTTGGAGTTATGTTATAGATTCGCACTTCATACCTTTTATGTAAACATAAAGCCTGGTGCTGACCAGTGTTACGGGGCGTAATGTATCAGTACCTGGATGACAGCTTCGCTCGGTTTATTTTTGGTAAATTTTGTTTATAATAGATGTCAGGAAGAGTCATATTTTTCAGTTTAACGTTAAGTTGATGACGCTAAAGTTTCTACTTTTCGTCAATACATGTCAGGAAAAGTAAATTGATTACGATAAAGTTGATGAAAGTTTATTTAAAACACGAATAAAACTACATTTTCTAACAATGAATCTTAGCTAGATCGTTTTATGGCCCCCGAAACCCCATTTATACTTAATTTCATGAAAATCGTTGGAGCCGTTTCCGAGATCCAGATTATAGATTTAATATATCTTTATATATCTATGATCTGGATCTTATATACAAAACAGGATTATATACAAGAATTGTTGGTTTAAAGGTATAAGATTCGCAGCGAGCATAAAACGTTACGCTGTATTTAAAGTACGAATAAAAAACTTATGCTAAAATCCGTCTCTTTGTTCGTTGCGAGCGGCTTCTTTCCCCGTACTGACTGCAAACGCTCGTGTGTAACACGTTACATTGCGCCATGTAACACCGATCAGTACCCAGCTTAATGCATTTTTTCGGGGAATCCCGTGTTACTAAGGTCGTTCCCACAATAACCCACTTGTTGTTTAATTAATTTAGTTTGTTAATAGCTTTATTGTTATACAGTACATAATAACTACCTATATCTTTATTGTGAGCGTTTTATAATCCTATTGTAAATATGAAAGTACGCAATAAAATTGTTAAACAATTTATTTCTTTATTTATTTTATTACATTTGCCTATCGATTGTTAGTTTCTATGTAGGTAAAATATTTAAATTGCATTACACGTGTAACGTATGCCAGTAGGCCTAGCACAGCACGGGGATTTGTGTCTATAGGGTAGAATAGAAAAAAATACGTCACTTTGTCATAGAATGCGTAAAATGTTAGAAATGTATTCCTTCAACTCCAATAATTTACCTACGGAATGCATGACGATGCGATGTCATTTTTCTCTATTCTTATTTATCTTTCCATGACCACGATCCCCGTGCTAGGTTGGCAGGCATTTACTAGACGGGCGTACTTGAATCCCGCTTTGTTATATTTCATACAAAAGAAGGTATAAAAATTTCAAATTCAAAAAATATGTCAATATCTACTAAGCTATGTTGATTGCCGGTATTACAGGTATTTTCTTAAATACTTATCCAGCCGTTATCGGAATTCTAGACTTGGGTTTACCAACAGTTGGTTAATTTTTTAACAGTTGTTTTCCGATTATCTTTTGAACACCAGCCAATGCGGTTATTGCGTCACCAAATGCATCTTCGGTTTATGTATGAAAACTTGTGACAAAAACGTCAAAACAACTGTTTAAAATTTAATCACCAGTTGGTGAACTGTGATCTCATAATTACAGTTCAACTTCCGTTCACGGTCACACGGCATGACTGCAAAAGCAGTCTTTACTCCTGAACACTACTTCCCTACATTGTCTTTCTTATAGCTCACGAAGGAAAGCGGCAGTATTTGCGACAACTTTGCACACAACACTTGGTCTAATGTCGGCCTGCTGAGGTACACCTCCATATCTCCGTTTGTACTGCGAAACTCGTTGAGGGTCTGTCGGCAAACGCCGCAGGGGGCGGTGAATTCAGTCTGGTGAGCTACGACAGCTACTTTGGTAAATTTAACATAACCCTCGCATACAGCTCTTGATATAGCGGCTCGTTCTGCGCATATTGTGGGTGAGAGCGTAGAGTTTTCGATATTGCATCCTGTGTAGACTTTCGAGTCGTCTTCTGTGAGCAAAGCGGCCCCGACGGCGAAGTTAGAGTAAGGGATGTAAGCTCTCTTTCGGATTGCAGTTGCGTCTTTCAGCAGGTTTTGTATTTCTTCACCTGAAATGTAAATACGAAACATAAATAAATTCTACTCTTAAAAACGAAAGATAAAAGTTTCTGTTTCGTTTTCGTGTAAAACCAACTCGTTGTCGTTGTTGTCATTTAAGCGTTTGCACGAAAACCAAACAGAAACTTCGATTTTTCTTTTCCGAGTAGGGCCCCTGAGTCATGGTGATGTCTTTTTTTAACCGACGTAAAACAAAAGGAGATGATTTTCAATTCGGCTGTAGGTATATTGTCTTTCATAGTTCGGTACCTAACAGCCCCAATTTATATTCATACCTACAGAAATATTTTAAAACCAGAATCTTTCAGTGAAGATAGCAAGCTATTTTATAGAAAAAAAGAAAAAAATTCAACCAAAAGTAATGGACCCCGAGAGCGTAGGTACCTGGCACATCAGCGGGGCAATGCAACAGCGCGTTTTAGGACCTACTTATGGGAGCTTCCAATTAGTATTGTTACGACCTAAACTTAATTATCTAGGACCTAAGGACCTCGGAGTTAAAACAACAAGGAATCAGCAATAGCAATTATTAATGAATCAATCTGTTAACGATAACGTTAACCCCTACGATGTTCAAGATAGCAGAAAATGTCACTTTGTGATCTAATGCAGTTATTAAACATAACAATTTCAAGGATACTAAACGAGGCGGTTAAGTGTTGGCGTTAACGCTCTTATTAGAATTGCATTCGCCTATAATTTGTTAACTGAATTGTATATATTAGGTCCTTACATATGAAATTGGCGTTTTGTATGGGAGGAACAAAAAGTCGAATATTTTTTAATATAATATATTTAATGAATCAAAGTATGAACCATTATTTTCTATGCACTTTTGCCATCTTATAGGTAGTTCATTGATCCCTTTACTAAAAAAACCAGTCGGACGGGAATCAATAAAATCTTTGAAGGCGATTTGGACTGCCCCATCGGAGTTGAATTTTTTCCCTTGCAAGAAGTTATCCAAATTTCGAAAAAAATGGTAATCTGTTGGAGCAAGGTCCGGGGAGTAGGTACGGAGGATGTCTTAGACTTTCCAATTGAAGCTCTTCTAATTTAGTAGCCGTCTGTTGCGCAGTGTGTGGTCTAGCGTTGTCGTGAAGCAGCAGTGGCGTGGAGCGATTGACCAGCCTAGGTTGTTTAGCCGCTAGCTTTTCCATCATGGTTTGCAATTGCTGACAATAGACATCAGCCGTAATAGTCTGGCCAGATTTGAGAAAACTGTAATGAACAATACCGGCACTAGTCCACCAAACGCTTACAAGTAACTTTTTTGGGGTTAATTTTCGCTTGGGGCAGGATTTGGCTGGCTGGCCAGGATCCAACCATTGCGCTGAGCGCTTCCGATTATCGTAAAGAACCCATTTTTCATCACAGGTAATGATTCGGTTTAAAATACCTTCATTATTGTGCCGGTTTAGTAATGTAACGCAGCAGTCGACGCGCGTTTGCCGGTTTGCTTCAGTCAATTCGTGAGGTACCCACCTTTCAAGCTTTTTAATCTTCCCAATTTGCTTCAAGTGAATTAAAACAGTTTTATCACTAACATCGCAGCCTGCAGCTAACTCGGACGTGGTTTGCGATGGATCCGCTTCCACAATAGCCTTCAACTCTTCATTATCAACTTGAGTCTCAGGCCGTCCACGGGGCTTGTTCTGCAGGTCGAAATTTCCAGAACGAAAACGTTGGAACCAAAAACGAACTGTGTTTTCTTTTGCAACACGACCGCCATACACATCATTCACCCTTCGAGTTGTTTCCGCAGCACTAGTGCCACGGCGGAACTCGTACTCGTAAATAATGCGATATTTTAAGTTTTCCATTTTGTAAAATGAGTGACGCAAACAGAAAAAAACAGAAGAAAAAAAAACAAATGAATGACGATCATCGAAGCACAAATACATGAGTCTATAGCTGTACAAATTTGAATTTGGAATTCCTTACCAAAGAGGAGAAATTTGTGATTAAAGTGGCCAGTACGAAAAACGCCAATTTCATATGTAAGGACCTAATATCAATGTTCAGTCCTCGTTACTTTTATAATAATTATAATTTCAGATTTTATTATGTAGCTTCTACATTTTGTTTGAAGATGAAGGTTGCAATTATGGTATAATTTATATTCAGGGGCAGTCCAGTGGTCGTTTGCCAAAAGACATTAGGGATTGGGGCGTTGAGTATTAATAAGTATGCAATTACGGTCGTTTTCCACGAAAAGCGTCTTCAATTGACATTGATAAATGTGTGTGAGCCATTTAGAACGGTTTGAGTTTTTGTAGGTAGGTACTGCTTACTGTTACTAACCAACTTCAAAAAAGAGGAGGTCAATGTGACTGCATGTTTTTTTCGACATATCTAATAATGCTCTTAAAAAGTTGTTCAACAATTTTGGAAGGTGACAGTAATTGTAAACTATTTATGACGCACCTACAAAATAATCTATTTTCATTAATTTATAAAAAGTTACACAATATTTTTGGCTAAAAGAATAATTATTTTTATACGAGAAGTATAGGTAATAGGGTTCCACTGCAGGGCAAAGGCCTCATTCGAAATGCTAAAAACAGTAGAGCCAACTGAAACAGGCCAATTTCGGACAAAGCTACTTTTTTGATTTTGATATTTGGCTCTAGAGCTCATAAGAGGATAAGATCCAATACTCACTCAAAGTGGTGTACTCGACGATTTTGAAGTGATCCATCGCGATCGCGTGCTAAAGCGGTCTACAGCGCAGGGTGCGGGCGGCTTGCGCTGCGGTCACCGGACTACTGATTAAAGTCAATGATCGTCGATTAGATAGCAGTCAGTTATCTGAGCACGATTCAATGTCCGCGACAATGTTTTTGTTTGTTAGCGAGGCTGTTTTCTGTACGGACTTTGTAGTAAAACACAATCTAATAGAGTTCACTGTAAGTTCTGAGAATAATAGTGATTGTTTTAGATTTTCTTGTGTCAGTACAGTACCTCAGTTTAAAAAATATATATTTTCCATGATTGATTAGATTACTTAGGTACCTACCAATACTGAAAACATAATTCGTTAGTGATGTTGATTCGGTTGTAGCAAAAACTAAACTAATTTTACGACACATAAAATGTTGCTTTACCTATCTATAAACAATTAAGTTTTACAACAATGGAATCAATAGCAATGGATAACCAATAATTTAGCCCTACTCGTATCCGTATCCATTTTGAATGGAGCACAAACGTAAACAAACCGCCTAAAATTCACTTTGCTGGCGCGTCCTTTTATATGTAATTTACATTCCTTGTCGATTTTAGATCCTCCCTTCAATAAAAATTGCTTACAATTATATCTGAAACTCGACGCCAAGCAAGTGAGATTTTGTTATTTGTGTCGTACTTTGTTTACTAACATGCTTCATTCAAAATTGATAAACTAGTAACATCACGTACCCCGGAATACTCAACGCAACCAGATTTAGGCACATCTCAAGTTACGATTTTTTTAGTATCCATGTGAAATTCTGTCAAAAAATTCGTCAATTGAGTTGCGCAAACGCAACTCAGATCAATTGACTACTAAATACTTAGTATTGGTTATCCATTGCTATTGATTCCATTGTTGTAAAAACTTCAACTTTTATAGATAAGCAGCATTATCTGTGTCATAAAATTAGTTTAGTTTTAACTTGTTTAGTAGGTAGTAATAGGAGTTTAGAGAATAAAAAAAATAATCTCAGTAATAATAAGTAAGTAGTAGGTACCTATTGGCCTAAAAATGTTGCAGTCCTTTTTTCCGATCCTAAAAAAGGGACTGCAACATTTTTAGTCTAGTTACTTAGTTAGTTTCTTGGTCTGAGGTTAGTTTAGGGTTTTCTGTCAATAGAACCTACCAATGTAGCTATAGGTATCTACTACTCTCCTTCTTTTTCTCTCTGTATCTTTTTTCAATCTAGGTAATCCTAATTACCTAGCCCAAGCTAAGCAAAGCTTTTGTTATTTATGGCCCATAACATAAGCTCCGCTTGTGCTTGCTCTGCCATAACTTATGGGTACTAGATAACTAATATACTTAATGAGTACAATACACTACATAGATAGATATATTATTATTATACACAGAAAACATACAGAACGCCCTGAACAAACAAACACAAGAGAAACACATCCTACACAAATTTGACCCGAGGCTAAAATCGAACCCGCAACCACTTGCGTTGCGTCGCAGGCGGACCTTCGCCCACCGCGCCACAGAAGTTGTCAATGGTGCCTACAGTTATCTTGTAAAAACAAACTTGTACACTTAACAACATTGATTTATTAATCAATGCTTAACAAGTAGGTTATACGAGTAGTTACATTATGTAGGTATAATAGATATTTCCAGTTACGACTACAGAAAGAGTTTAAAAGGCAAATTAATTGCACCTAGAATATAACACAAGGCCACTCTAATACCTATCTGTAGAATATTGTTTTTCTTTATGCCCTTAGAACGACTATAAATAAATGAGTTTAATTTACACTACGACCTCTATCTATCTACGACTTTAATTGACTTTAAATAATTTAGTAGGTACCTACTTAGGTAGTGATTTGAATAATAACCCCCCAATAAACAAACATAACTCGGATCAAAGTAGGTACGTCTCGAACTACGAATTTTTGACAGATTTTCATGGAATACCGTAAAAAAATCGCTACATTGAGTCCACACCACGACTCAAGTTTTACGGCAAATGAGGACAACTACATACCTACATCATTCCGAACACCATCGTGAAATAATGGATTTCTACCTACGAGCGATTTTGACCGCGAAGACCTCTTAGACCAGAAGAAGACAATAATTATTAAAAAAAAACGAAATATTTGTTTTATTCACTACACTATACATACTTCTACGATAAACACCGCGTCTATAGGAATTGAGTCGTGGCGCGGACGATTATAAAGTCGTTACCTCGACCTCGACTCAAAACTCCAAATGCGTTTCGGTATGATGGATGATAGATCGTACAAAATTCCTCCACTCGAACTAACCTTAGAAAATTTCCTCATACGAGTGGAGAAAACAACCTCGCGATCTACCTTGAAATCTCCTCAAAAGAGTTTGTTGTTAGGTATATACCTAAATGAATTTTGGGGACTATCTCAATAACATTTACAACGCATTCACTTCATTCAACCTTTTTAGTAGATTGTCTAAAAATATGGGGGTAAGACGTAAGACGTCTCTTAAATCTGAGTTGCGTTCAAGCATTCGGGGGTTAGGCTGTCAACAGCCTAACCCCCGAATACCTCAAGGTAAGGTGAGTACATTAATCTTTTGACAGTGATTAAAACGACGAAGAAGAAGATGACGATTAAGGGGAGGTAGCCAGTTCGAAATCGTCGAAGTTCGAAATCGTCGAAAGTTTTGGGATATTATTATTTGATTAAAACGAATACGTTATCAACAAAAAGGCATGTATTACTGGTGCTACATAATTGCATTTATAACAATATTAACACGAACATAAATAACAACCGATGACTATAACCTAATAGGTAGGCACTTATATTAATCTTTTGATAAGGATAAAAAAACCACTTATCAACAAAAATGCATTTATTTCGTGTGCACACATTTAATTGCATTGATAACAATATTTACATAAACATTACTTACTTGCTACCAGCTTGACTCATGCCCTGACCGTGGAACATAGCTACAGTCAGCAAAAATTGCGCCGTACCACCACTAGGGTGATTTTTCTGTGAAGTGACTAGTTGCCAACCCCGTCTTGCTCGATATCTTTTGTTTTTAACACAATGCAAAATAGTTTCATACTGGATAGGCATTACGTTTGGCGATGGTACATACCTGGCGAGGTATTTCATTCAGACACACAGGGGTCACGTGGGACACGAGCCTACGTCACAGCCTACCTTTAGGCATACAGTCGTTCGACGAAAGCGTTTTGACAGGTCAATCGTGTGGGGGCAAGGGACGGGTCGGAGGGAGGAGAAGCTCCCGAGTTAATAAGGTATGTATACAACTACGGAGCGTCCCTTTCCCGTCCCATCCCTTACCCATTGGATACCCCTTGCATAGGTAGGCAGTGCCTTCGTCATCGACGCCATCAGCCCGGCGAATGAGAAGAGTAATCTGTTTTCTGGGCTGTGATCACGGTGGTGTAGTAAGTCACCTATTGACGTTATGGCTCAAGCGTTAGCAGTTGTTAGATTGAATACCTTTGTTTATGAAGAAGCACCCACCATTCACCCTTCGAGTTGTTTCCGCAGCACTAGTGCCACGGCGGAACTCGTACTCGTAAATAATGCGATATTTTAAGTTTTCCATTTTGTAAAATGAGTGACGCAAACAGAAAAAAACAGAAGAAAAAAAAACAAATGAATGACGATCATCGAAGCACAAATACATGAGTCTATAGCTGTACAAATTTGAATTTGGAATTCCTTACCAAAGAGGAGAAATTTGTGATTAAAGTGGCCAGTACGAAAAACGCCAATTTCATATGTAAGGACCTAATATCAATGTTCAGTCCTCGTTACTTTTATAATAATTATAATTTCAGAATTTATTATGTAGCTTCTACATTTTGTTTGAAGATGAAGGTTGCAATTATGGTATAATTTATATTCAGGGGCAGTCCAGTGGTCGTTTGCCAAAAGACATTAGGGATTGGGGCGTTGAGTATTAATAAGTATGCAATTACGGTCGTTTTCCACGAAAAGCGTCTTCAATTGACATTGATAAATGTGTGTGAGCCATTTAGAACGGTTTGAGTTTTTGTAGGTAGGTACTGCTTACTGTTACTAACCAACTTCAAAAAAGAGGAGGTCAATGTGACTGCATGTTTTTTTCGACATATCTAATAATGCTCTTAAAAAGTTGTTCAACAATTTTGGAAGGTGACAGTAATTGTAAACTATTTATGACGCACCTACAAAATAATCTATTTTCATTAATTTATAAAAAGTTACACAATATTTTTGGCTAAAAGAATAATTATTTTTATACGAGAAGTATAGGTAATAGGGTTCCACTGCAGGGCAAAGGCCTCATTCGAAATGCTAAAAACAGTAGAGCCAACTGAAACGGGCCAATTTCGGACAAAGCTACTTTTTTGATTTTGATATTTGGCTCTAGAGCTCATAAGAGGATAAGATCCAATACTCACTCAAAGTGGTGTACTCGACGATTTTGAAGTGATCCATCGCGATCGCGTGCTAAAGCGGTCTACAGCGCAGGGTGCGGGCGGCTTGCGCTGCGGTCACCGGACTACTGATTAAAGTCAATGATCGTCGATTAGATAGCAGTCAGTTATCTGAGCACGATTCAATGTCCGCGACAATGTTTTTGTTTGTTAGCGAGGCTGTTTTCTGTACGGACTTTGTAGTAAAACACAATCTAATAGAGTTCACTGTAAGTTCTGAGAATAATAGTGATTGTTTTAGATTTTCTTGTGTCAGTACAGTACCTCAGTTTAAAAAATATATATTTTCCATGATTGATTAGATTACTTAGGTACCTACCAATACTGAAAACATAATTCGTTAGTGATGTTGATTCGGTTGTAGCAAAAACTAAACTAATTTTACGACACATAAAATGTTGCTTTACCTATCTATAAACAATTAAGTTTTACAACAATGGAATCAATAGCAATGGATAACCAATAATTTAGCCCTACTCGTATCCGTATCCATTTTGAATGGAGCACAAACGTAAACAAACCGCCTAAAATTCACTTTGCTGGCGCGTCCTTTTATATGTAATTTACATTCCTTGTCGATTTTAGATCCTCCCTTCAATAAAAATTGCTTACAATTATATCTGAAACTCGACGCCAAGCAAGTGAGATTTTGTTATTTGTGTCGTACTTTGTTTACTAACATGCTTCATTCAAAATTGATAAACTAGTAACATCACGTACCCCGGAATACTCAACGCAACCAGATTTAGGCACATCTCAAGTTACGATTTTTTTAGTATCCATGTGAAATTCTGTCAAAAAATTCGTCAATTGAGTTGCGCAAACGCAACTCAGATCAATTGACTACTAAATACTTAGTATTGGTTATCCATTGCTATTGATTCCATTGTTGTAAAAACTTCAACTTTTATAGATAAGCAGCATTATCTGTGTCATAAAATAAGTTTAGTTTTAACTTGTTTAGTAGGTAGTAATAGGAGTTTAGAGAATAAAAAAAATAATCTCAATAATAATAAGTAAGTAGTAGGTACCTATTGGCCTAAAAATGTTGCAGTCCTTTTTTCCGATCCTAAAAAAGGGACTGCAACATTTTTAGTCTAGTTACTTAGTTAGTTTCTTGGTCTGAGGTTAGTTTAGGGTTTTCTGTCAATAGAACCTACCAATGTAGCTATAGGTATCTACTACTCTCCTTCTTTTTCTCTCTGTATCTTTTTTCAATCTAGGTAATCCTAATTACCTAGCCCAAGCTAAGCAAAGCTTTTGTTATTTATGGCCCATAACATAAGCTCCGCTTGTGCTTGCTCTGCCATAACTTATGGGTACTAGATAACGAATATACTTAATGAGTACAATACACTACATAGATAGATATATTATTATTATACACAGAAAACATACAGAACGCCCTGAACAAACAAACACAAGAGAAACACATCCTACACAAATTTGACCCGAGGCTAAAATCGAACCCGCAACCACTTGCGTTGCGTCGCAGGCGGACCTTCGCCCACCGCGCCACAGAAGTTGTCAATGGTGCCTACAGTTATCTTGTAAAAACAAACTTGTACACTTAACAACATTGATTTATTAATCAATGCTTAACAAGTAGGTTATACGAGTAGTTACATTATGTAGGTATAATAGATATTTCCAGTTACGACTACAGAAAGAGTTTAAAAGGCAAATTAATTGCACCTAGAATATAACACAAGGCCACTCTAATACCTATCTGTAGAATATTGTTTTTCTTTATGCCCTTAGAACGACTATAAATAAATGAGTTTAATTTACACTACGACCTCTATCTATCTACGACTTTAATTGACTTTAAATAATTTAGTAGGTACCTACTTAGGTAGTGATTTGAATAATAACCCCCCAATAAACAAACATAACTCGGATCAAAGTAGGTACGTCTCGAACTACGAATTTTTGACAGATTTTCATGGAATACCGTAAAAAAATCGCTACATTGAGTCCACACCACGACTCAAGTTTTACGGCAAATGAGGACAACTACATACCTACATCATTCCGAACACCATCGTGAAATAATGGATTTCTACCTACGAGCGATTTTGACCGCGAAGACCTCTTAGACCAGAAGAAGACAATAATTATTAAAAAAAAACGAAATATTTGTTTTATTCACTACACTATACATACTTCTACGATAAACACCGCGTCTATAGGAATTGAGTCGTGGCGCGGACGATTATAAAGTCGTTACCTCGACCTCGACTCAAAACTCCAAATGCGTTTCGGTATGATGGATGATAGATCGTACAAAATTCCTCCACTCGAACTAACCTTAGAAAATTTCCTCATACGAGTGGAGAAAACAACCTCGCGATCTACCTTGAAATCTCCTCAAAAGAGTTTGTTGTTAGGTATATACCTAAATGAATTTTGGGGACTATCTCAATAACATTTACAACGCATTCACTTCATTCAACCTTTTTAGTAGATTGTCTAAAAATATGGGGGTAAGACGTAAGACGTCTCTTAAATCTGAGTTGCGTTCAAGCATTCGGGGGTTAGGCTGTCAACAGCCTAACCCCCGAATACCTCAAGGTAAGGTGAGTACATTAATCTTTTGACAGTGATTAAAACGACGAAGAAGAAGATGACGATTAAGGGGAGGTAGCCAGTTCGAAATCGTCGAAGTTCGAAATCGTCGAAAGTTTTGGGATATTATTATTTGATTAAAACGAATACGTTATCAACAAAAAGGCATGTATTACTGGTGCTACATAATTGCATTTATAACAATATTAACACGAACATAAATAACAACCGATGACTATAACCTAATAGGTAGGTACTTATATTAATCTTTTGATAAGGATAAAAAAACCACTTATCAACAAAAATGCATTTATTTCGTGTGCACACATTTAATTGCATTGATAACAATATTTACATAAACATTACTTACTTGCTACCAGCTTGACTCATGCCCTGACCGTGGAACATAGCTACAGTCAGCAAAAATTGCGCCGTACCACCACTAGGGTGATTTTTCTGTGAAGTGACTAGTTGCCAACCCCGTCTTGCTCGATATCTTTTGTTTTTAACACAATGCAAAATAGTTTCATACTGGATAGGCATTACGTTTGGCGATGGTACATACCTGGCGAGGTATTTCATTCAGACACACAGGGGTCACGTGGGACACGAGCCTACGTCACAGCCTACCTTTAGGCATACAGTCGTTCGACGAAAGCGTTTTGACAGGTCAATCGTGTGGGGGCAAGGGACGGGTCGGAGGGAGGAGAAGCTCCCGAGTTAATAAGGTATGTATACAACTACGGAGCGTCCCTTTCCCGTCCCATCCCTTACCCATTGGATACCCCTTGCATAGGTAGGCAGTGCCTTCGTCATCGACGCCATCAGCCCGGCGAATGAGAAGAGTAATCTGTTTTCTGGGCTGTGATCACGGTGGTGTAGTAAGTCACCTATTGACGTTATGGCTCAAGCGTTAGCAGTTGTTAGATTGAATACCTTTGTTTATGAAGAAGCGGTGCGTGCAGCAACGTGGCCCGGACTCAATTCAAACATATGGCGTTGGTAAAGTGCGTTTACGGAGAAGCAATCTTACACGCCATTGTTTGTCTTGACGTGTTGCAAGCGGTGGGCACCGCGGCGGCCACCGCCACTCTCCACTCCCTGCCTATCTATAAAACTCATCGTATATTGCGATATGTTTCTGTTTACGCGTGCGATGACGGGGCCGCCGCTGCACGAACCGCTGTACGCGTCGCTGCTTTGTAATCTTGGGAGGAAAACGCTCTACGCGCCGCTCGACGCCCCACGTCTCCGTAAACAAGGTCTTAGGGTGCGCGTTCACAGGCCGGCATCGGACTAAACATACTTTATATACAGGCTTCCGTAAGAAGGAGAACTAAGTCGAAAGGTTTATTGAACTTTCAATATATTTTTTTTGCAAAAAAATATTTGTTGAATTGATAAATGTTATTGTTCATTGGCAAGTAAAACAGCCGCCAAAGGAATTTAGTTGAAAATAAAATAACTTCTCTGGCTATAAGGCACCATAAAGCTACTGTTTACCTATACTCCTATTTATTTCTTAGAATTTTGACTTAATAATAAACTTACAAGTATTGTGACTAAATAAAACCCATTTTATGTTAATGTTAGAAATTAAAACCTACAGTAGTACGTTTTCTCTAAACTGCACCAGTTACATTGTTTTCTTTTCGGTCTGATATACCTAAAAACTTTTCTTTTACTTCAACCGCACATTGAGCCATTATTCGTGGCCACTAAACATGACCACTCAGCCAAACCACTAGGTAGAATCGCAGCCACTAGTGGCTTAGTGGCGGCCACTAGTCGCAGCCACCAGCTGGGAAGAAGTCGGCTACCTCTGGCCGAGTGTGGGCGCGTTATAAAACTCGTCCGCTCAATTTGCTGTTAGACGGCTAGTGCCCTAAAATTTCTAATTAATCCGTCAGATTATCAGAAGATATTTGATACGTATTTTCGGGTCACTATATAATGCACGAAAATTGATCTGGGTGCAGTTATACATATACTATCCCTTTCAGTCACAGAGTCGCCACGAATGCGCAGGAGCCCCTGCGCATTCGTGGCGACACCTGCGCGGGCTTCGTTAGGGGTAAGTTAATGTCGAGGGAACCCCCCCACGCCTAGAGGTCAGCCATGTAGATGAATTATTACAGTTCTGTTCTATTTAAAATTATTAGGCTGGACAAATTTAGTCAATTATTATGCCTTACAATCGTTTGTCGTTCATTATTGCCTCCCGTATTTTTTCTTGTGTAGATTAAACACAAAATTATGACGATATCGCTAGTTTTAGTTCTGCGTGATGTCACGACCTAGCACTGGATTTACGATTGCTACTTATCTAGTGACTGAAAAACAGTCTTTTAAGTATAATATAATAAAGTATAGCAAAAAGAAATCATGTCAAAAACAAAATATTGCCAGACATTATGAAATAAGTTTAGTACATAATGAAAATCTTAATCAAACTATTTTGTAGGATCCATAAAACTACGAGCACCGATCTACTGAGTTGTAAGATTTCGATACTTTGCATTGCACTTGCTGAAGTTATTTTAATTATTAAGTCTTACAATATACACAAAACCCCTTTGTAAAGGTTGTAGCACACATATTGCAACGCATCGTCACTGCCGAGCTGCCTCAATCGAAGTTCCATAACAGAAAGTACACTAATCTAATCTTTTCCTCAATTTATGCCATGACGAGGCGTTGCCGATTAGTGTCCAAGTTTATGTGTGCGATAAAGGTAGAAACAGACTGAGCTCACGCTACGCTACGAATGCAGGAGGCGTCGGATGGCGTGACTTACGATAAGTGTGTTTTTATACAAATTCAAGCATCCAGTTTTCATAATGCGTTGCATATAGTACACCACCAAATAACTTGTCCGGTGACGGGGAGCGAGAATGAGAAGTTTGTACACTCGCGCATATCTCACTTATATTAAAAATGCAAAAGTTTGAATGGATAGATGGATGGATGTTTGATACCTCTTCACGCCAAAACTACTGAACGGATTACCCATAAATCTGTTCCCATGGGATAGAAATCACATTTATACATTTCCATAGAAACAAGACAGAAACTAGTAATCCATATTGCGCCGACAACGCATCAGGTGAAATAGATAAGTACAGGTTCGTATAGCTCTGTCTCGCTCATTCATTGCTTAAAACAAAAACTCAGTGTAATCGTAATCGACGCGACTGTCGAAAAGATAACCGCCAAACAATTTGGAGTGTGGTCTAAGTCTGCTTCTACCTTTATAAAACGCATGTTAAACGCTTAGTTAAAGTAGAACTCTTTACCAAAACGGACACCACCCCACATAACACTGGCAAAGATTCTCATTACTGGTCGCCTGCTGGATCAACAAATCCACTTGCTTCTGAACTGACACCGTCTCGTAAATATGCGGGAAGTCCCGTCCTGTCAGCTTATCCCTCACACGATTGACTATAGCCAACGCTCGCTTGTTCAGATTCGTCTCCGCTGGTTGGTCTAGCGGGTCGTTCAACCCGATCTGGATGGGCCTAGGCTTGCTGGCTTGCGGGGAGGTGGAGAGTTCTGAAGCGTCGGGGTCGTTGCGGCTGCGGCGGCCGGCGTCGATTAGCCTCCAGTTGAGCAGAGGGTCGTATACGAAGGCTTCTAACACGGCCATCACGCTGTCCTTGTGTCGGTGCAGAACTTCCATGACTGATTCGCATGTGCGCCGGTATGTGCCTTCGATGCCGGTTACCTGAGGGTAAGATGTGATTAGCAACTTCAGATTATAATTAAAGGATTTTTTATAAAAGCTGGCGCGATCTCCTATTTTCCTATACTGAAGGATAAGCAAAAATAATAAGTCAGGAATTCTAATTTAGAACAAATTCTAAACAAAAAGTGATAAATACTTCAAACCAAAACGCGCTTGCGCGCGTGCTGCAATGTCTGCTATAACAGCTGAGTCATAGAGGCATGGACGATGTTATGTAATAAGTGGTAGACGCGCTGGACACGACTTTTAAGTTCCGCCGTATGTAGACACGACTTTTGTTAAGTATTTTTTTAAAGCAGTTACATTTCCTGTCTTATTATTGATTAATATACTGGATTAGTGACGTCGTCAGCGTGATTCACTGTATAAAAAACAAAGCCAATCGCCTTATCTGTAAAAGACAAACAATTTCTACTTCTTGTTGATCTATAATCGGGTCACCATGACAAATAGTCGACTTTAATATTGCGATTACGGATATTATGTTGTTTTAAACTTAATCATCATCAGGCCATGAACTTCTGGACATAGGCCTTCGGTAATGAGCGTCATAGCGGCAAAATAATGACTTGTATTTCTCATTTATACCTAACACTTTCTAAGATATTACACGTTTATATAGAAAGCGTCAGGATAAACTCAGAACGCAGTGGCTCTAATTCGCGGGGCCGTATGTCCAGCAGTGGACTAGCATAGGCTGATGAAGTGCACTGACCTCCATGGCATTGATGAGCATCCTGGTGAGTCGGAAGGGTATCTTCTCGGGGAACTTGTCGCGCGTCACGGCCACCTCGAAACAGTCGCCGAAGTCTATGTGCAGGAACTTGCCCGTTACTCTATAAAGAAAGTGCGTTTATTTTGTAATCCAAAACATTTTTAAATAAATCAATACTGAATATAACAAAAATAACAACAACAACAAGAAAATGTACAAAAAACCGGAAGCCCCGTACTCAATTTATCTTTGGATAACATTAAAATGGCAGTGCAGCCATTCTTCGTTCTCGTTGAAGACCCTTTGAAGAAGATCGGTGCAGCCTTTCGTGGGTACAAATGGACGAAGGCGTTTGTAGCTCCAGTGCAGCAGTGGTACCTTAGACGCCCGAATGTCTGAGAGGTGTGACCAAGGGGGTGAAAAGGGTGGAAAATTGCCCTTCAGTGTATCGATGAGTGTGATCACTTTGCACATTTCTAAAACTAATGTAGGTAGGTACGGTGATACAGGAGGCTATTTTAATTCTCTTATACGCAAAATCGTGTTTCGTTCCAGCCAATCTGGAGCGACGAAGTAAAATAAAGGCTTACAAGAAGGCCTAAACTGAAACGGGACCGGAACACCTGGCGATCTCTTTATCAAAGGCCTCTTTATCAAAACTTCACTTCAGCGCATTGACACAGAAATAGAGTCATTGTTTCATTGTTGGGGGCTGTCCAGCGTAAACGGTTTTTGGTCTAAGAAGGGTTTCTTTTTTCTGGTCTGGCATGGATAAATTGTATATTTGATCATGTTTTCTTACCAGTGTGGCATGAGTCCAGCAAGGCGCAACTTGAGCAGAGTCCTCCCACAAGTAAAAACTCAAAGCGAGTAGCGCATAACATTATGCTTACTTTTAAGCTTCTCATCGCTTATTGTGACGATCTTTGGGGGAGCCCTATCAACATATTTTCACTGAGACGATGGTAAAATAATGGTTTTCTTACCTGTCCAGCATGATATTGGAGGGATGCCTATCCCCCAGCCCCAGGATATACCCCACCATGGACATGACCGCCAGCGACCGCGTGTAGTTGGTGCGCCGCTCGAACCACACCTCGGAGGACGGACTCTTGAGCCAGAGCAGTTTGGCGAGGTCGTCGCCAGCTGTATGCTCTAGTGCATGCTCGAACACTTCCACCTGGAATGAGGGTAGTGCAGTACTTTATTTGCAGCTTTCGTTGTTGACTGTACTTTGAAACGGAGTGTGTAAAGACCTACTCGATGAACCGAAGATATTACGGCGGTTACAAGATGGACGCGGATTGCTATTGGTGGCGTCGTTTGGGAGAGGCCTTTATTCAATAGTGCACAAATGGGCTGATATTTATTGTATTAAATTAGCTTAGTCGTAGGTTGTAACTTGCGTTTTATTTTATGTAAAACGCTTCTTATGGTGGAGTAAGAACGAGGGCAGTTCACTATTTGGTTCAATTATCGCTGGTATCAAGCAAGTTTACTGTGCCTTTCTATCGGAGATGCTTCTGTATTCCGTGGCGGACTATGTTAAACACACAGCCACACACACAGTGGGAATGACGTCACTCCCAAACTTTTACGCGCATTATTTTTGTAAAATTTTATTTGACAGAGAAAAGCAAAAAGGTGTTTTTTCAATATCTTCTGACAATTTAACTGACGGACGACCTCTGTGGCGCTGTGGGCGAAGATCCGCCTGCGATGCAGGAGGTTGCGGGTTCGATTCCCGCCTCGGGACAAATATGTGAACGATCTATCTATGTAGTGTATTGTATTATGTATAACAGTTATCTAGTACCCATAACACAGGCTCTGCTTAGCTTGGGGCTAGATGATGCTGTGTAAAGTGGTATTTAATAGATTCAGGCGTTACTTTGCGGAAATCCATTGTAAATATAAGAATGAAAAATATTTAGTAACAATTCCGCGAAAAAAACCTTCTGCGATAAAATCTAACAAATTGTACATTCATACAAAATGAAAGAACATTTATCAAAGCAAGTCGTCAACTAGTTTCGTCTCTCCACGAGACATCATCAGGACACCACACCACTCGATCTTGACACTGAGAGCGCCAAACAACAACGGCAGAGTCCCACCAGAGATGTTGTCACTTCGAGCTCCGCGTGCCAAGTGAGGCATCGCTCGCAAAACCGCCCCTTATATTCACTCATGGTGACGCATCACGCCCATTACCTGCGTCCGTGACATCACCGCTCGCGCCATTTCTAGAAAAAATCCGTAATAATGGCGATCGAGGCAAACCTGTACTTAGTTCATTCAACAATGTATTATTACTGTATTTTGTAATTTCTAAATTTTCTAAGACCGACAACCTAAATCCCTTATCACAAGTATGTAAAATTGAAAATGAGTGATTATCATTTAATGAATGACCCGATTCTAATAAATGTTTTGCAAAATTTGACTTTTCTGGATGATTGTTTCTATAAGCCGCTAAATGTTCTTTATACCTAACCTGAAAACTACGACCCGTTTGACCTACATAAACACCATTACATTCATCACAAACTAACTTATAAACACCAGATTTCTTATTGTTATCCAATCTATCTTTTCCGTTACAAATCTGTTTTAATAAATTGTTTGTTTTGAACGCTACATGTACTTTATTTTTGGACAAAGCCCTTGAAACTCCCTCACTTAATGGACCTAAGTAAGTTAAACTTCCTACATATTTATTTATCCTATCTGGGGCAACAGGGTACAATAAAGAACGGACAATGTTACGTTGTTTACTCCTAATTAGACCATCAACTATATTCCTACTATATCCGTTTCTTTCTGCCATATGGTAAATAATAGATATCTCTTTATTAAAGTTCTCCCGTGATAGGGGTACTGACATCAATCTGTGGACAAAACTACGATAAGCTGCTAACTTATGTTGTAATGGATGACAAGAAGAATTCGGTATTGTAATGTCTGTATAAGTCGGTTTTCTGTAAATTTGGAAATCGTGCCTATTGTTTAACCTAGTTAAAGTCAAATCTAAAAAGTTCAGCGAGCCATTGGTTTCCAACTCGAGTTTGAATTTAATTTTAGGATGAATTGTATTAAGTTTGTTAACAAATAGTTCTATTTGACGTAAACTTCCGGTCCAGCATATGATAATGTCATCAACATAACGATAATAATATAAGATTTTTGACTCCCCTATAATGTGTTTAATCTCAAAGCTATCCATGAAAATATCTGCTATAAGTGGACTCAGTGGTGAGCCCATAGCTAACCCCTCCTTTTGTTTGTAACATTGATTGCCAAATTGAAAGTAATTTTGCTGCATACAAGCCCTAGTGAAAGATATTAACTCCTCCTTTTCTGCCGGAATTACTCGTTGTCGTTCAAGATGTCCTTCCAATATTCTCAAACTCTCCTCATATGGTACGTTTGTAAATAAACTTTCTACATCCAGCGACAATAATTTCGCATTATGAGGCAAGTTGATATCTTTAACTTTATTAATTAAATCCATACTATTCTTTAAACTATATTTGGGATTGAAACCAGATCTAGATTTCAATTCATAATTCAAATATTTTGACAAACCATATGCTGGTGCTCCTATGTAAGAAACAACGGGTCGAATCGGAATATTAGACTTATGTATTTTAGGTAAACCATATAACAAAGGTTTTCTAGGATTCATGGGAACTAAATATTTAAGAGAGTTAGGAGAAATAAAGTTTGAGTTTTTTGTCATATCTTTTAACTCCTGTGTGAAAACTTTAGTCGGATCGGAACTCAGTAATTCAAAATCATTGCCCTGTATGACCTCATTAACCTTCTGCACATAACTACCCCTTTCTAAGATAACCACAGTATTACCCTTATCTGCCTTTGTAATAATCAAATTATTTTGATCTATTTTATTTCTTAATGATTTGAAAGCATTTAAATCCCTTGGAAAAATGGGGCCCAAAGTTGGACTACTAATTGGCCTTTTAATCAATGAGGCTACTTCATGTTTGACCCCTTCATCCGCTCTCCCCCTAACTATTGCCATTTCAGAATCTACAGCCAATATCTCTAAAGTTTTCCTATTCAAAACTGGTTGTAAATTATATTTAAGACCCTTTTCTAATAATGATACTTCTGGATTTGTAAACTGAACACTACTATGATTTTCTAGACGTTGATAGAAGGTATGAGGACATGGGGGATGTAAGTTATTGCTATTCCTCCTTTGTTGATCCACTCTCTGTTTATCCCTTACTAACCGATCTAATTTTCTTGACTGAACCAAGTATTTATTATGAGCTAACTCTGCAGCGTACTCCCTGGCTTTATTATCTAATAAATCAAATTCGATGTTGTGCAATAAATAAGCTAACTCCATGTGTAAAACCCTCAAGTGAGTTTTAAAGTTATCTCTAATAGTGAACCAATGTTTAATTTCTTCATTTAACCAAATATTCCTAGCCCTACTCAAAGCTAAATCAGCTGCCCTACTATTTGAGTGACTTCTAATATTAATATAAGATGGAATAACCCCCAAATGTTTACATTGTTGATTGAACCATACGTTTTGAGCTGCAATACGATGTGACTTAGTGAGTTTGATGTACAATTTTGCCTGTTCAGCTGTACCTGCTGATCTAAGATAAATAATAGATTCAGGCGTTACTTTGCGGAAATCCATTGTAAATATAAGAATGAAAAATATTTAGTAACAATTCCGCGAAAAAAACCTTCTGCGATAAAATCTAACAAATTGTACATTCATACAAAATGAAAGAACATTTATCAAAGCAAGTCGTCAACTAGTTTCGTCTCTCCACGAGACATCATCAGGACACCACACCACTCGATCTTGACACTGAGAGCGCCAAACAACAACGGCAGAGTCCCACCAGAGATGTTGTCACTTCGAGCTCCGCGTGCCAAGTGAGGCATCGCTCGCAAAACCGCCCCTTATATTCACTCATGGTGACGCATCACGCCCATTACCTGCGTCCGTGACATCACCGCTCGCGCCATTTCTAGAAAAAATCCGTAATAATGGCGATCGAGGCAAACCTGTACTTAGTTCATTCAACAATGTATTATTACTGTATTTTGTAATTTCTAAATTTTCTAAGACCGACAACCTAAATCCCTTATCACAAGTATGTAAAATTGAAAATGAGTGATTATCATTTAATGAATGACCCGATTCTAATAAATGTTTTGCAAAATTTGACTTTTCTGGATGATTGTTTCTATAAGCCGCTAAATGTTCTTTATACCTAACCTGAAAACTACGACCCGTTTGACCTACATAAACACCATTACATTCATCACAAACTAACTTATAAACACCAGATTTCTTATTGTTATCCAATCTATCTTTTCCGTTACAAATCTGTTTTAATAAATTGTTTGTTTTGAACGCTACATGTACTTTATTTTTGGACAAAGCCCT
Source organism: Eupithecia tripunctaria (assembly GCA_955876795.1). Taxonomy (NCBI): domain Eukaryota; kingdom Metazoa; phylum Arthropoda; class Insecta; order Lepidoptera; family Geometridae; genus Eupithecia; species Eupithecia tripunctaria. Next base: position 10,765,431 of record OY041618.1, read on the forward strand.
TGAAACTCCCTCACTTAATGGACCTAAGTAAGTTAAACTTCCTACATATTTATTTATCCTATCTGGGGCAACAGGGTACAATAAAGAACGGACAATGTTACGTTGTTTACTCCTAATTAGACCATCAACTATATTCCTACTATATCCGTTTCTTTCTGCCATATGGTAAATAATAGATATCTCTTTATTAAAGTTCTCCCGTGATAGGGGTACTGACATCAATCTGTGGACAAAACTACGATAAGCTGCTAACTTATGTTGTAATGGATGACAAGAAGAATTCGGTATTGTAATGTCTGTATAAGTCGGTTTTCTGTAAATTTGGAAATCGTGCCTATTGTTTAACCTAGTTAAAGTCAAATCTAAAAAGTTCAGCGAGCCATTGGTTTCCAACTCGAGTTTGAATTTAATTTTAGGATGAATTGTATTAAGTTTGTTAACAAATAGTTCTATTTGACGTAAACTTCCGGTCCAGCATATGATAATGTCATCAACATAACGATAATAATATAAGATTTTTGACTCCCCTATAATGTGTTTAATCTCAAAGCTATCCATGAAAATATCTGCTATAAGTGGACTCAGTGGTGAGCCCATAGCTAACCCCTCCTTTTGTTTGTAACATTGATTGCCAAATTGAAAGTAATTTTGCTGCATACAAGCCCTAGTGAAAGATATTAACTCCTCCTTTTCTGCCGGAATTACTCGTTGTCGTTCAAGATGTCCTTCCAATATTCTCAAACTCTCCTCATATGGTACGTTTGTAAATAAACTTTCTACATCCAGCGACAATAATTTCGCATTATGAGGCAAGTTGATATCTTTAACTTTATTAATTAAATCCATACTATTCTTTAAACTATATTTGGGATTGAAACCAGATCTAGATTTCAATTCATAATTCAAATATTTTGACAAACCATATGCTGGTGCTCCTATGTAAGAAACAACGGGTCGAATCGGAATATTAGACTTATGTATTTTAGGTAAACCATATAACAAAGGTTTTCTAGGATTCATGGGAACTAAATATTTAAGAGAGTTAGGAGAAATAAAGTTTGAGTTTTTTGTCATATCTTTTAACTCCTGTGTGAAAACTTTAGTCGGATCGGAACTCAGTAATTCAAAATCATTGCCCTGTATGACCTCATTAACCTTCTGCACATAACTACCCCTTTCTAAGATAACCACAGTATTACCCTTATCTGCCTTTGTAATAATCAAATTATTTTGATCTATTTTATTTCTTAATGATTTGAAAGCATTTAAATCCCTTGGAAAAATGGGGCCCAAAGTTGGACTACTAATTGGCCTTTTAATCAATGAGGCTACTTCATGTTTGACCCCTTCATCCGCTCTCCCCCCTAACTATTGCCATTTCAGAATCTACAGCCAATATCTCTAAAGTTTTCCTATTCAAAACTGGTTGTAAATTATATTTATACACAGGAGTTAAAAGATATGACAAAAAACTCAAACTTTATTTCTCCTAACTCTCTTAAATATTTAGTTCCCATGAATCCTAGAAAACCTTTGTTATATGGTTACCTAAAATACATAAGTCTAATATTCCGATTCGACCCGTTGTTTCTTACATAGGAGCACCAGCATATGGTTTGTCAAAATATTTGAATTATGAATTGAAATCTAGATCTGGTTTCAATCCCTAATATAGTTTAAAGAATAGTATGGATTTAATTAATAAAGTTAAAGATATCAACTTGCCTCATAAGCGAAATTATTGTCGCTGGATGTAGAAAGTTTATTTACAAACGTACCATATGAGGAGAGTTTGAGAATATTGGAAGGACATCTTGAACGACAACGAGTAATTCCGGCAGAAAAGGAGGAGTTAATATCTTTCACTAGGGCTTGTATGCAGCAAAATTACTTTCAATTTGGCAATCAATGTTACAAACAAAAGGAGGGGTTAGCTATGGGCTCACCACTGAGTCCACTTATAGCAGATATTTTCATGGATAGCTTTGAGATTAAACACATTATAGGGGAGTCAAAAATCTTATATTATTATCGTTATGTTGATGACATTATCATATGCTGGACCGGAAGTTTACGTCAAATAGAACTATTTGTTAACAAACTTAATACAATTCATCCTAAAATTAAATTCAAACTCGAGTTGGAAACCAATGGCTCGCTGAACTTTTTAGATTTGACTTTAACTAGGTTAAACAATAGGCACGATTTCCAAATTTACAGAAAACCGACTTATACAGACATTACAATACCGAATTCTTCTTGTCATCCATTACAACATAAGTTAGCAGCTTATCGTAGTTTTGTCCACAGATTGATGTCAGTACCCCTATCACGGGAGAACTTTAATAAAGAGATATCTATTATTTACCATATGGCAGAAAGAAACGGATATAGTAGGAATATAGTTGATGGTCTAATTAGGAGTAAACAACGTAACATTGTCCGTTCTTTATTGTACCCTGTTGCCCCAGATAGGATAAATAAATATGTAGGAAGTTTAACTTACTTAGGTCCATTAAGTGAGGGAGTTTCAAGGGCTTTGTCCAAAAATAAAGTACATGTAGCGTTCAAAACAAACAATTTATTAAAACAGATTTGTAACGGAAAAGATAGATTGGATAACAATAAGAAATCTGGTGTTTATAAGTTAGTTTGTGATGAATGTAATGGTGTTTATGTAGGTCAAACGGGTCGTAGTTTTCAGGTTAGGTATAAAGAACATTTAGCGGCTTATAGAAACAATCATCCAGAAAAGTCAAATTTTGCAAAACATTTATTAGAATCGGGTCATTCATTAAATGATAATCACTCATTTTCAATTTTACATACTTGTGATAAGGGATTTAGGTTGTCGGTCTTAGAAAATTTAGAAATTACAAAATACAGTAATAATACATTGTTGAATGAACTAAGTACAGGTTTGCCTCGATCGCCATTATTACGGATTTTTTCTAGAAATGGCGCGAGCGGTGATGTCACGGACGCAGGTAATGGGCGTGATGCGTCACCATGAGTGAATATAAGGGGCGGTTTTGCGAGCGATGCCTCACTTGGCTCATCCTGCGAGACTACTTGTCGAATCGAAGCTTTCGTTACCGCGTGGAGGGCACTCTCTCTGACCCCCGACCCGTCCGAGCCGGAGTTCCCCAGGGATCCGTTTTAGCCCCACTCCTCTTTACGCTGTATACCAGCGATATCCCCCGCCACCATAAAGTGGAGCTCGCCCTCTTCGCGGACGACACAGCACTATACGCATCCGACTCGAATTCGAGTCGGGTGAGTATGAGGCTGCAAGCCGCACTAGACAAACTAGGTGCCTGGTTCAGAAAATGGCGCATAGAAGTAAATCCGACGAAGAGTGCAGCAGTGTACTTTTCGCGGAATTACCCTAAGCCCAGGACCCTCTCCCTATTTGGTAAACCCATTCCCTGGGTTAAATCAGCCAAATACTTAGGGGTGATCTTAGACCGCCGCCTTAATTTTAAGCCCCATCTCCACGCTGTAGCCAATCGCGCTAAGTTCATACTTGGCCGATTGAATAGCCTCCTTAGAGCGAAGAGTAAAATGTCCCTTAGAAATAAGGTGACACTTTACAAATCGGTCATACGCCCAGTCATGACGTACTCCTCTGTAGTATTCGGCCACTCAGCCAATACTTACGCCCTTCAGGTTGTCCAAAATAGATTTCTGCGCAAAGCCTCGGGCTGTCCGTGGTACATGCGCAATAACGATCTCCATCGCGACTTTAATCTCGAGTCCATCGCCCATTTCATAAAGACCGCCTCCCAGCGGCATTATGAATCGGCCCCGGATCATTACAATCCCTTGATCTCCACAATACCCGACTATCCCATTGACAATCCTCCCACGAGTTCTCTCCTCCGTAGACCGAGACACGTTCTCGGTGACCCCGTTGACCCACTCACCGCCGCTAACCCGGAGGTGACGTCAACCGATTCGTTACCGCACACTACACAGCCGACCAAAAACCGACCCCGCCGGAAGCGGGGTCGAAGAATTCCCTCCTTCCGCCCGCAGGTGCATTCGTGCACCTAAGGCGTAACCTCCATGCCCTCTCGTAGCATCTGGCGACAGCCCAAGCCGAGGCTCGCACCTAAGTGGTGGCCCTTGTGCGTGTCGCCCCAACCTAAAATTTACCGGCGAGGCGCCATCTGCGCCCGCCAAAAGTCCGGTAACGCTGTCATGGCCATCTGCGGTCAACAGCATCATAGCCCATTCGAAAAAAAAAGAAAAAAAAAAAAAAAAAGATGCCTCACTTGGCACGCGGAGCTCGAAGTGACAACATCTCTGGTGGGACTCTGCCGTTGTTGTTTGGCGCTCTCAGTGTCAAGATCGAGTGGTGTGGTGTCCTGATGATGTCTCGTGGAGAGACGAAACTAGTTGACGACTTGCTTTGATAAATGTTCTTTCATTTTGTATGAATGTACAATTTGTTAGATTTTATCGCAGAAGGTTTTTTTCGCGGAATTGTTACTAAATATTTTTCATTCTTATATTTACAATGGATTTCCGCAAAGTAACGCCTGAATCTATTATTTATCTTAGATCAGCAGGTACAGCTGAACAGGCAAAATTGTACATCAAACTCACTAAGTCACATCGTATTGCAGCTCAAAACGTATGGTTCAATCAACAATGTAAACATTTGGGGGTTATTCCATCTTATATTAATATTAGAAGTCACTCAAATAGTAGGGCAGCTGATTTAGCTTTGAGTAGGGCTAGGAATATTTGGTTAAATGAAGAAATTAAACATTGGTTCACTATTAGAGATAACTTTAAAACTCACTTGAGGGTTTTACACATGGAGTTAGCTTATTTATTGCACAACATCGAATTTGATTTATTAGATAATAAAGCCAGGGAGTACGCTGCAGAGTTAGCTCATAATAAATACTTGGTTCAGTCAAGAAAATTAGATCGGTTAGTAAGGGATAAACAGAGAGTGGATCAACAAAGGAGGAATAGCAATAACTTACATCCCCCATGTCCTCATACCTTCTATCAACGTCTAGAAAATCATAGTAGTGTTCAGTTTACAAATCCAGAAGTATCATTATTAGAAAAGGGTCTTAAATATAATTTACAACCAGTTTTGAATAGGAAAACTTTAGAGATATTGGCTGTAGATTCTGAAATGGCAATAGTTAGGGGGAGAGCGGATGAAGGGGTCAAACATGAAGTAGCCTCATTGATTAAAAGGCCAATTAGTAGTCCAACTTTGGGCCCCATTTTTCCAAGGGATTTAAATGCTTTCAAATCATTAAGAAATAAAATAGATCAAAATAATTTGATTATTACAAAGGCAGATAAGGGTAATACTGTGGTTATCTTAGAAAGGGGTAGTTATGTGCAGAAGGTTAATGAGGTCATACAGGGCAATGATTTTGAATTACTGAGTTCCGATCCGACTAAAGTTTTCACACAGGAGTTAAAAGATATGACAAAAAACTCAAACTTTATTTCTCCTAACTCTCTTAAATATTTAGTTCCCATGAATCCTAGAAAACCTTTGTTATATGGTTTACCTAAAATACATAAGTCTAATATTCCGATTCGACCCGTTGTTTCTTACATAGGAGCACCAGCATATGGTTTGTCAAAATATTTGAATTATGAATTGAAATCTAGATCTGGTTTCAATCCCAAATATAGTTTAAAGAATAGTATGGATTTAATTAATAAAGTTAAAGATATCAACTTGCCTCATAATGCGAAATTATTGTCGCTGGATGTAGAAAGTTTATTTACAAACGTACCATATGAGGAGAGTTTGAGAATATTGGAAGGACATCTTGAACGACAACGAGTAATTCCGGCAGAAAAGGAGGAGTTAATATCTTTCACTAGGGCTTGTATGCAGCAAAATTACTTTCAATTTGGCAATCAATGTTACAAACAAAAGGAGGGGTTAGCTATGGGCTCACCACTGAGTCCACTTATAGCAGATATTTTCATGGATAGCTTTGAGATTAAACACATTATAGGGGAGTCAAAAATCTTATATTATTATCGTTATGTTGATGACATTATCATATGCTGGACCGGAAGTTTACGTCAAATAGAACTATTTGTTAACAAACTTAATACAATTCATCCTAAAATTAAATTCAAACTCGAGTTGGAAACCAATGGCTCGCTGAACTTTTTAGATTTGACTTTAACTAGGTTAAACAATAGGCACGATTTCCAAATTTACAGAAAACCGACTTATACAGACATTACAATACCGAATTCTTCTTGTCATCCATTACAACATAAGTTAGCAGCTTATCGTAGTTTTGTCCACAGATTGATGTCAGTACCCCTATCACGGGAGAACTTTAATAAAGAGATATCTATTATTTACCATATGGCAGAAAGAAACGGATATAGTAGGAATATAGTTGATGGTCTAATTAGGAGTAAACAACGTAACATTGTCCGTTCTTTATTGTACCCTGTTGCCCCAGATAGGATAAATAAATATGTAGGAAGTTTAACTTACTTAGGTCCATTAAGTGAGGGAGTTTCAAGGGCTTTGTCCAAAAATAAAGTACATGTAGCGTTCAAAACAAACAATTTATTAAAACAGATTTGTAACGGAAAAGATAGATTGGATAACAATAAGAAATCTGGTGTTTATAAGTTAGTTTGTGATGAATGTAATGGTGTTTATGTAGGTCAAACGGGTCGTAGTTTTCAGGTTAGGTATAAAGAACATTTAGCGGCTTATAGAAACAATCATCCAGAAAAGTCAAATTTTGCAAAACATTTATTAGAATCGGGTCATTCATTAAATGATAATCACTCATTTTCAATTTTACATACTTGTGATAAGGGATTTAGGTTGTCGGTCTTAGAAAATTTAGAAATTACAAAATACAGTAATAATACATTGTTGAATGAACTAAGTACAGGTTTGCCTCGATCGCCATTATTACGGATTTTTTCTAGAAATGGCGCGAGCGGTGATGTCACGGACGCAGGTAATGGGCGTGATGCGTCACCATGAGTGAATATAAGGGGCGGTTTTGCGAGCGATGCCTCACTTGGCACGCGGAGCTCGAAGTGACAACATCTCTGGTGGGACTCTGCCGTTGTTGTTTGGCGCTCTCAGTGTCAAGATCGAGTGGTGTGGTGTCCTGATGATGTCTCGTGGAGAGACGAAACTAGTTGACGACTTGCTTTGATAAATGTTCTTTCATTTTGTATGAATGTACAATTTGTTAGATTTTATCGCAGAAGGTTTTTTTCGCGGAATTGTTACTAAATATTTTTCATTCTTATATTTAAAGTGGTATTATTATTATTATTATAGATATTTGTTCAGGGCGTTCTGGATGTTTTCAATGTATAATAAAAAAATATCTATCTATGCAGTGTTTTATATTAGGTATATCAGTTATCTAGTACCCATAACACAAGTTCTGCTTACTTTAGGGCTAGATAATGTCCAGCATTAAATAATAATAATATTAGTTAACTACCTTATTATTATTAAATTCACTATTTTTGCGCGTTCATCTGACAACTGACAAGTTTCAGATGAACGCGCAATTCAGTTACAGAAGCTCGCAGTCTGTCCGCATTCAAAAAACAACTAAAACGCTGGCTTATTGACAAATCTTTTTATAGCTACGACGAGTTCGTAGCATATAAGTAATGTAATGCTGTTTGAATTTTTATATTATTGTAATTAGTATATAAGATGTGACATTAGACTGCTATTTACATTTTTAGGAGAGCTATTCAATTATTTTTTTAATTTATTATATGGAATGTTGTATTATTAATAATGTAAAACATAAATTTACTAAGCTCAGGTACAATTTCCATTGAAAATGTATTTTATAGCAATAGTTTAAGTATACATAGCAGAATATGTATGTATACAATTCGTGACATGTAATAATTATTACCAATAAAGACTATTATGACTATTTTTCGCGCAACTGCCACACATATCCTGACTGACCTTCTGTATCAGCATGAGCTTGTCCAGATCCGCAGCCATCCGCTGCATGATCCTGTGCTCGATGTTCAGCAGGCACTTCCTCTTCTCCCGGTAGTCCCTGGCGAGGTCAGGAAACGCTTTCACTATATCCTCCAGATAGGTAACACGATAACAACTAACAACATACAATTTTATCATTACCTAATCCTACGGTTTATACCTACTCCTATATCGTATCTATATATACATTATATCGTATCTATATATTATACAAGACCTGTAACTTTGTTGCCAATAAATAATCTGAATCTGAATCTATCGTTTGAATGGAGCATAAACGTAAACAAACCGCCCATACTTAACCTAAAATTCACTTTGTTGGCGCGTCCTTTGTACGTAATTTACATTTCGATTTATTTACATTACTTGTCGATTTTAGATCCTCCCTTCAATAAAAATTGTTTACAATTATATCTGAAACTCGACGCCAAGCAAGTGAGATTTTGTTATTTGTGTCGTACTTTGTTTACTAACATGCTTCATTAAAAATTGATAAACCATAGGTACGCTAGATTCGGATAGGAAGCAAATCATAGATATGGCTTATTGAGACGATCAATCCATTATTCTAAATTACAAAGTAACTGTCTGTATATTTTTCACGTTTAAACGGCTGAACGGATCTAAACGAATTTACTAATTATTTCATTTTTTTCAATTCATATTATATTGAATTGATTCACTACCTCAGCAATGCAGCCTCAGCAGCAAATATAGAGACTCTTGTAGAAGTAAATTTAATGAACTTAATATAATTACCATGGCTAGTGAGTTTAGAGAATTATATAAAAAAATATAGCCTATATGCTAGAAAATATTAGAGATGTGGTGACAAATGCAGAGGTTCATTGTCATAATACTAGAAATAAAGCAAATGTAGTGGTTCCTCGAACCAGACTTAGTAAAATTTTGAAAAGCTTTAAATGTTTTGTAAAATTTTATAATAAAATACCTCTCGATCTAAGACAAAAACCTGTCATTGAATTACTAAAATATGTTAAAAACCATTTAATGAAAAAATGTTACTATACAATATGCATCGATTTTTTTTATTGTTTTTTATCGATTCTTCAGGTCATTATTTAACCGAGGAATGATAAGACGCTCACTGAATTTCGCATTAACAAGGTAAAAAAAACAAATCAAAACTACAATCATTTTCGGGTGATAAAAACGCTGCCATATTAGCGCCATGTTTATATGACGTACACGTTCACACTAGATTAAAACCTTTTGTGACGACCTCAGTAGTGATCATCTCAGAAAAGAGGTTTTCCGAAAAAACTGAAAATAACACACATACGACAATACGAAATGTCAAGTGGGCAGAATAGTGTCAAATCAATGTGCAGCAAGCAGAATAAAAAAAGAAGAAATGTGTACAGTGATGTCACGTCCGCTCTAGTCAATGGCGTAGCGTTTTGAAATTTTGCGATTGAGATTTAACATATCAATTTTTCAATGGTTAAATTCTACACTAAAAATATCTCAAAACGCAAAAATAAATATGTAGATATGTTTCTATATCAATAGAGAATACGTATATATTTTTTTAGCCATTTTGAAGTCACATGCATATACCCTATTGACGAAGCTATGTCGGATACATCTTTATTTTGTCAAGATAATTCTGATATTGAATAAGTAAGACCTAGGTACATTGTAAAAATTTGATGTAAATCTTTCGAGATGTCTAAGTGCTTAATATAAGTTTATAGATGAAATAAATGACTTTAATGACTTTAATGCGACCTGCGCGCATCGCAACCAACGAGCTTCTCTACGTCATCGTCAAGTGAAAGAAAGAAAATAATTTTATATTAATTTACTAATATTATAAAGAAGAAAGATTTGTTTGTTTGTATTGGAATAGGCTCCCTATTATTATATTATTTCCATTGTTTTCAATTCAATGAGTCGATGGATGGAGGCGGCTCAGGACCGCTATTCGTGGCGTCGTTTGGGGGAGGCCTATGTTCAGCAATGGACGTATACAGGCTGATGATGATGATGATGATGATTGGAATAGGCTCCGAAACGACTGGACCGATTTAAAAAAAATCTTTTATTATTATAAGCTTACTTTTCAAGGAGTGATATAGGCTATATTTTATCCCGGACTTCCCACGAGAACGGGAAATACGCGGGCGATCCCACGTGGCGCTGCTAGTTTACCATAAAACTACACAACAATAACTAACTTGTGCTAAGTACTCTATACTCTATGAGTTATGACAATAATATAGAGTCTATATGTTTATGAAATTTTTTATGGATAAAGATAGTAACCCGGACACGAACATAGGCTACTTTCTATCTCGAAAAAGAGCGCGTGAAGCCGCAGGCAGCAACTAATATAACAAAAGCGGGAAAAAGCACTAGAGAATTAATTTGTAACACAGAAAATAAATATTACTAACATAACGTCAGTCATCATCATTAGGTATGAATGTAAGCGGGTTAACTACAAACCTAGTTTGTGTTGGAAGAACAACACAACGTTTCATCCGTTAAAAATGACCTTTATCAGGGTGAGGGTGGTTCGAAAGTAAATTATAAGCCATCATCACATAACCATCAGTCGTTTTCACTACTGGCAAAACAACTATACCTTTTCCTACTAGAATTCAAGATAATTTTCTCAAATATAGATAGCATATTGACCCCTATCAACCTATTTCAATAAAAATAATAAAGACTGCTTTACACAATCTTTTTTAAAGAAATTACCCTTAAAGTAGAGTTACCTAATGAGTGAGTGTAGCGTGTCACAATGCGGCACCCAGCCGATCAGTCCTGAATTGGTGCTGAGCGGGATCACGGCGTAGCGTTGTATGGCGAGGTCGCGTCTAGAACAATACAGATTATTTAATACAGATTAAGTCATAGATTTTTGTTCATGTCAAATGAAAAATTCTTCAAGTCAAGTTATAAAATTAAACACCGACACGGAAATAAAGTGGTATTTTTTATTTCTGTCGCTTCGGTGCGAAGACTAAAGTAAAGGGATGAAGAAACCTGTAGCCTGTTTGTTATTATTTTTCGAGTAGGAGCAAAATTCGTCCCAAGTTTTTTTATCCTCTAGATCAGCGGTTTTCAACCATTTTTAGAGACTTAACCCTTTTGGACATTGAAATATTTGACGGAGCTGTTAATAAGTTCGTTGTCCTTTGAAATGTTCGTTTATTTGAAATTTTACAAAAAAACTAACATTTCAAAGTTACTTTTTACATTTTAAGGTACTCAAAGCATACTTTTGTTTAGAATCTATATCTCTATGTTAATTATATTTCGTGTCTGTAATACCAAATATTGTTTTATCTATCTATATAAACATATAAAGAAGTTGCACAGTATAGCTTTTACCTGAAGGTATCTGGGTCAGCCTGCAGCAGAGTATTGACAAGTCCAAACAGCTGCATCACTCGCTCGTCCTGTCTCAGGTCCTCGTGCCCCTTCAGCAGGAACATGTAGTCCTTGCCGTTGGAGCCGCGGATGCAAAGGCGGCGCGGGCGCTGCTTCGATGTTATCACCTGTGAAGGAAATAGAAGAATATTGGCGGGGCCAGAAATAAAGAAAGGCTCGCTTGAGGGGAGAGTTAAGTAGGAGGGCAAAGACGTCCTTTAGACGTGGTTTACTAACTAGCTGGTGCCCGCAGCTTCGTTCTCGCTTTTCAATTAGCCTCTTCCAAGAGATACGATTTCATTTAGATCTATTCAGCCGTAGGTGTGAAACAGACAGACGGACGGATGGATACAGACATTCAGAGTTATAAATACTCGATAAATAATCATTAAAATATGTTAACAAATCGCGAAAGTTTAAAAAGTTTCATTTAGAGTTACTTTCGAATTTATAATATTAGTATGAATTTGTTAATTATGTTTAGCTTGAGGCTGTGAAATGTAACATTATGAAAATAAATGTCGCCGGCAATAATTGTGCGACATAATTGGCCTGTAGTATTTTCGAGCAGCACAACTTAGACACATAACGTGGTTACACGTTAGCGAGATGAGATAAGTGACTGGGGTAGATGGCGCTGCAATCGCGTGCCGCACGACAAATATGATACTTACCTACTGTTTCATGCGGGAGTCGTGTTTGACCAAGCTTACTATAATCTCAGTGCAGCGATGCGAGCCAAATACCCTTACTGAAGTTTTATGGATGCGTCAGCTTCCCGATACAGCCTACCCGATTGCTGGCTACGTGCTTTTGATCAGTTACCTGCAAGCTGCTCTGTATATGCGCGATCCGGATGAGTTCCTGATCCGGCACGTAGGACCCCGGGACGGCCAGCTCCAGTTCCCTGCAGCCGAGCAGACGTGGAGACACGTACTGCAGTTCTAAAGACGTCAGCTGGGGTAGCTGACGACTGATGCGACGGAACACGTGGTAGTATAGGTCCCAGGCTTGGTTTAGGTCGCGTACGCTAGTCGATTCCTAGGCAGAAAGATAAGAATTTAACTATTTTTAACGTTTATAATGGATATCACAGGGGAAGGATGCGAATGATGATGATAAATCTTAGCGATTAGGAAAGGAGGCTTATGGCTAGAAGTGGATTAAAATCAGCAGACTAAATTCATAGATTTTTAAAACTCCTGGCTCTGCTTGGATTGTTTACAATTTCTTCCTAATTTATCACTAAAATGTGGGAGGATACGTAGTTTGTTAGAACGGATGCAGTGCGTAACCGCTCTTATGATAAGAAGTTATAGTTTTTGCGACTTAGAGAAGAAACTTTATCCTAGAGACTGCGACAAGTGTGTGGTGATTTGAGAATCTTGGGACCTTAATTACCGAATTTTTCCTTACTATGATAAAAAAATACAATAAAAGAAAGTAACAAAAAAGAACTGCAGAGACGCAATTTAAAGATGTTTGATAACATCTGTCTCTGTAGTTTTTAGGCAAATTGCAGTTACTTACATAATTATGTAAACTTACTTTATATCTGTTGCACCACTCTTGAGCCTCATTGAGTTCCCTTCCATAAGTCTGGTTGAACGACACTTCCTTCAATGTCTGCGGGCCTCTTTCCAACATCGCGTGCAACGGTTCCAACGTCTTGAACATAGCGTTGACGTCATTCTCATTGAAGTACAACCTGGAAGCTTCCTCCAAAGCCTCATGCCATTGCTCGTGCCACAATATAGCTACTCGGATAAGCTCTTCTGATATCATAGCCGCTTGATTGACAAGCTTACTTGAGTGCGTGCACATGGACTTGAGAATTTGATTGGCGGCGTTCTTCCGCGCTACGAACGAGGATTTCGAAGCTACTGTTAAGGGGTAGACCAACGCTTGTGGATGCGATTTACCAATATCAATCAGTAGTGAATGGATGAGTTTCCCGACTAAAGCTCTCGGGGTATCGATTCTGGCGATCAGTTGTGGGATAACCTGTAGCCAAACGTTGATTTCAATGGTCCTGATTCCCTCGACTAACGCTTCGTGAACCGCTGGGTAGTGGCCGTAATCGAACCACAGTGTTAACAGTCTAAGAGTGTCTTGGAGCGAACTACCGTGAGATAGCTTGATAGATTTGAAGAAGCCTTCAACAGCTGGCACGGTGTGTTGTTGTATACTCTCGGGAGTTTGACGCCCTTCCGCTGTCGCTGAGCCAGCGTCTTGGTGCTTGTAGAACAGCACAGTTTCAAAATTCATGTAAGCCCACGCGTGCCAAGCTTTGTACCAATCTGAAGATAGTATTGTAGCTGCTTCGTAGTTGCGTAGTATTTCTGGGATGGAATGCTCGTTGATGCCGAGTAGAGATTCGCACCATGAGCCCAACTTCAGATGGCATCGGGCTAACAGACGGGCGTGTTCGGAATCTCCGGACCCTGCGTTGTCTACAAACTTTTGCAGTTGATCGAAGGCTAGCTTCTTATCATCAGCGACCCAGAGATGTTTGGCGTAAGCTAAGGTCAGCTGCGGCTCGTGTGAAGGTAGCGGCATATCGCGGTTCTTGCTCGGATCCGTGCCCAATAGCATTACAAGCGTCTTGTGCGCTTGCCTCGGCGCGCCACTCTTTCGGCAAAGCGATGCGAACTTTAGCCAAGTCGCCATGTCTTCCTGAGGTGTTAGCACTAGACTGTGGACTTGGAGGATTCTGCGCCAATCCTCGACCAATCTCTGTCCGCCTTGGAGTCTAGTCCACCACGCTTGGCGGATAGAGTCCCTACGTTCCGTCACTAATTTGTAAGTTATAACCTCTTCTAACTCTGCTAACAACTGCGCGTTAACAAGAGCTCCATACGCTCGTTGGTAACTCTCTCCCGCAACGGCGGTCAATTCCGAATCGAGTATAGTTCGCGCCATGTCTATGAACTGTTTTGAGACCGTGAAGTCTTCTTTGTGGATGTTCAGGACCGCTCTATAGAACGCGCCGTCTTGTGTACTCTCTGGGAGGAAATTCACGTATTTGGACATGGAATCCCATTCGTTTAGGCCCCATGCGGCCGCTGCGGCTAGCCTCGCTGATTTGTATTTGTCTTCGGACTTCATGACGGGCCAGCTCTTGGACACCGTGTCGTACAGGGTGACCCATTCGCCGAGGGCCTCGTAACAGCGCAGTTCTCCGAGGTAAGAATCCATGTCATCAGGATCTGTATTCAGCTTTTCTCCGTAGAGGCTGAGAGCTTTCTCCCAGTTGTGTAGCTTCTCGTACCATCTAATTTGAACCTAGAAGGAAAAAAAAAATATCACCAAGAGAAGAGAGAACTAGGATATTATATTGTTCACTAGATGACCCCGTGAACTTCGTATCGCCTATAATTTGATCCCATTTCTTTTATTTTAAACCACCGATTTACATCGATCCAGCTATTTTAAGTTTATGCGAGACTTACGAACAGAAATTGTTTTTGATTACACATACAATCCATCATCACCGTACGTACAGCACAAGTATTAATATTCAACATCAAAAACCATTTTCACACGGAGGATTTAATTCTTTTAAGTAAATCGAAATGAAACTCTACAAAAACGTCTTACCACCCCTAAACCAACAGGTCCTAGACGAACCCACACGAACTCCAGTTTACCATGAACCATGCATCATGCATGAACCGTTCCAGCGCTAACTTAAACTCAACGACCTTGCAATAAGGTCTAGTCTTGTTTGTGTTGCTGTGTGGTGCTGGCTTACAATTTGCACCACCGCATCCCTTCCCGTGGGTGTCGTAGGAGGCGACTAAATGCGCGGGCAGCAGCGCTCTTGCAGAACAATTCTACCACCGAACTGCGATCCCCAACCCGCAAGCGTGGGGATTATGGGCATTACCCCCCATTCCGTAAACGCCAACAAGGCGCATATGAGGGGGAGGCTTGCGTCCAGCAGTGGACTAATACAGGCTGTTAAGGTTGAGGTTGAAGGCGTAGTGTTATTTTGCCTTGTGATGTTTTTTGATTGTTTAATTAAATTTTATTATACCTTGTCTATGTTAAGTTTGTAGTTGTCATCTTTGTCTAATGTTTTTTCGTCACTCATAGGGACCCTAACTGAAAACCAGCGCATTATTGGGCAATTGCCTTATACTGCAAAATGCTGAGCTAGGGTCCCTTTTTACCCAATGTATAAGAAATTTTTAGATTTATGTACTTATTAGTTTTTATTATTGTATGTAGCATTTATACCTACTTTTTTTTGTCTTTGGGTAAAATAAATGATTTTTATCTTTATCTAGTCTACCTTGAGGTTTGCATCGCCCGCTTCCCGCTGAGCCATAACCCGCTCCAGCAGTCCTTCGGCCGCCTCCTTCTGCTGTAGCTTGTTGTTGATGTGGATCAACGCTTCTACCACTTGCAATGTCGCGCCGCTGCGGAATTCTTCTTCCTGTGGACATTTATTTAGATACTTTAGCTTTTGTTTGTAGGTTGAGCCGCGAAAATGTAAGGAATTGGTACCACTACTACCAGGAGCTACCCGTAGGCATATAGGCTGGTGATGACGAATTATAAAATATATATTATGTATATCTAAATCTCGGAAACGATTCCAACGATTTTCATGAAATTTAGTATACAGGAGGTTTCAGGGGTGATAAATCGATCTAGCTAAGATTTATTTTTAGAAAATGTCGTGTTTGTGTTTTCAATAATCAACTTTATCGTAATCAATTGACTCTTCCTGACATCTATTGACGAATAATAATACTATTTTATTCGTGTTTTCAATAATCAACTTTATCGTAATTAACTTAAACACTGAACTGAAAAGTATGACTGATCCTGAAATCTATTGGCGAATAATAATACAACAAAACACAATTTACAAAAAAAATAAAAAAGGTCATCCAGTCAATTTTATAATTCGTCGTCATCATACTCTACTGTTGGACATATGGGTTCTCTAATGGACGTCGCCTCGTCGCTGCATTCAACATCTGCCAGGAGTCATACGGACGCCCTTGTGGTGGGATGACGAAGGTTTCCCACCTGGCCACGGAGCATCATACACTTCGTTTACCGACTGGCTTTCTCTACTCAAAAACACGTCTAGCCCAATGGTTTTTATTTTTTCAGCAAATATGTCCGCCTACTTCCAATACAGGTTAAAAAGGTGGTAGTGATTAAAATTCACGCGACGTGCGGTCTGCCAGACGTTTAGATAGATAGATAGATAGATAGATACTCTTTATTGGGTACACACACAAACAGCGCAGGAAAAGTAACAAAAAAGAACAGTAACAAATAACAAAGGCACACATAATTAAGTACATACAGGTAAGCAGGTAGGTACCTAGTGAACATGAGGTAAAAAGTTTCCTAGTTAAAGTTTAATAGTACTCATGGACTCACCTTATAATGCAACGCCTTAGCGTACGCCCTGCAATGCATCGCGCGCTCTCCCAACAAATGCGTCGATATCGGCAAGGTCCCTCCCTCGCAATGTTCCATGAACTCCGCCAGATTCAGCACAGTGTGTGCCAGCTCCGGCGCGTCCGGCGCAGTCAGCGCTTGTTCTAGAGCGTTCGAGAGCTCATTCCGCGCTGTGCTGTCGAGTTCCGTCCAGCAAGATACGAAGGCTGCGTTGAAGAGGTCGCGGAGAAGTTGCGAGTAGTTGTGTGCTAGGGCCAGGCAAGCTCTGAAATCAGGAGAGTTGGTGAAAGTTGGCTAAGAATTTGTACCACCCCAACTCTACTCGCGGGTGTCGTAAGAGGCGACTAAGGGATATCCATCGGGGGGCGGGCGGCAGCACCCCCTGCAGAACAATTATACCATCAATTTGCGATCCCTAACCCGCATGCCCAGCGTGGGGATTATGGACATTACCCTCCATGAGATAGGCGCTTATTAGGAGGCCTGCGTCCAGTATTGGACCAATACAGGCTGTTGAGGATTAAAGTTGACCAAAGTGTCACAGTAAGGGTGGATTTTAATTATATGTAATCGTCCAGAGATGTAATTCGCTCAAGATTGATCAACATTAATAAATGTTGAAGACAATATCAAAGAATAGAGTCAGAAAAGCTTGATAGTTGTGTGAAAATTAGTTTTTTGGTGATGAAACTAGGAAGTCGAAAACCAAATGAACATCTGCGATATCATAAAAATAACCGCTGTTACTATAGAAACTTTCGTAGTTTGAAGAATTCATTATGAATGTAAGCGGGTTAACTACGAACCTTGTTTGTGTTGGAAGAACACCAACGTTTCATCCCTTAACGAGGGACATCTTCAGGGCGAGTGCGGTTCTAGACGCGCGCGTTCCGCATCCCTTCGAGCACTTCCAACACAAATAACGTTCGTAGTTAACCCGCTTACATTCATAATGAATAACCGCTGTCGATTAAAATTGAGGTTGGTTTACCTAAGAGCAGGACTATGAGATTCAGTGAGCAGTCCGATACTGAATCGCCGGAGCCACTCCAGCCAGTCGTCTTTCGACACACGACTCGAGACAGTCCATCCTAGTTTCAGGTTATGCGAGTTTACGCACAACTTGCGGATGGACTGAGATGTATCGCATATGGCGAGGCGGGTCTGAAAACGTACACATACTTTAGATTATATGATACTTATGAATACTTTAGAAGAGATATCCTTATAAATACTTTAGAAGAGATAAGATAAGATAAGATAAGATAAGAAATGCTTTATTTGTAGCTAAAAATTAAACATTAATAATGAACTAAAACTAATTAAATTACCAACACCATTATAAACTATATACTTAATAAGACCTTATAAAATAGGTTAAAGCTACAAAATGGCGTTCGACTCAGCATATGTTGTGATAGCTAAATGTTATAGCTATTACAACGAAGTCAAAGTCAAAGTCAAAGTCAAATCGTTTATTTCTTTAGACTTACAAAATAAGTACTTAGACAAGTCAAATTTTTACTAAATATATAAACAGCTTGATAAATAGTTATTACTATCAACAAGAAATAAGGTGCAATTGACTTTAATTCACTTCAATTTTTTGTCCACTAGCGGAAGAAGTGAAAAAGAAACCACTAGCAAGTCCATCGCTTATCAACTAATACAATCTTAGGATAACTAAGTCTAACTGGTCTTACATACTATTGTCTGTATGGAACTGGGCGACATCCGGCCAAGCGTTAACATCATTTACGTAGTCATCTACGGAGTAATAGGCTTTCTTGATAAGATTTCGTTTTATGTACAGTTTAAATTTACGAATAGGGAGCTCAGTTGCTTCAGATGGAAGCTTATTATAGAATCTTACGCAATTGCCCACAAATGATTTCCCTACCTTTCGTAATCTATATGATGGGATGTGTAATTTGTTCTTGTTTCTTGTATTTTTATTGTGAACATCACACCTTTTCATAAAGTTATCTCTGTTTTTGTGTGTATACATTAGATTTTCATAGATGTATTGCGATATTACTGTTAAAATATTTATTTCTTTAAATAATTCCCTTAACGAGTCTCGTGGATTTAATTTATAAATAGCGCGTACCGCCCTTTTCTGAATAACAAAGATAGTCTGGATGTCAGCTGCCTGTCCCCAAAGCAAAATACCATAAGACATAACACTATGGAAGTAACTGAAGTAAACTAACCTAGCTGTATCTTCATCGGTAATGTATCTAATTGTTCGAACCGCATACGCTGCTGAACTAAGTCTGTTTGCGAGAGCATCAATTTGCGGTCTCCATTGAAGAGAGGAATCAATATGTAACCCTAGGAAAACAGTTGAGTCTACAAGGTGAACAATCTCATCCTTTAGCATTATCTTAGTTGGGAGCTCTCTTACATTTGGTAACATGAATTTTATGCATTTGGTTTTTGAAGCATTGAGTAAGAGGTTATTGGCGGTGAACCAATCTAGTATTTGTGAAAGAGAATTATTTACATCGTCATAATTATGTTTATTTCTGTCAACTTTAAAAATCAATGAAGTATCATCAGCAAATAAGACTATATCACAGAGATCTTTTGCTAGAAATGGGAGATCATTTACATATACTAAAAATAGAAAAGGACCCAATATTGATCCTTGCGGGACTCCTAAATCGATTTTTGATCCCCTAGATCTTTCTTTACCAATATCTACTTTTTGGACTCTATCAGATAAATATGATTGCATAAGGTCCAGTGCCTTGTTTTGAATTCCATAATGTCTTAGTTTATTTATTAATGTACCATGATCAACGCAATCAAAAGCTTTAGAAAGGTCACAAAATACACCAATAGCGTTTTTCGCTTTATCCCATGCATCCAATATGTGCTTTAATAGAACTGTACCAGCATCAGTTGTCGATCTACCCTTGGTGAAGCCAAATTGATTTTTATGTAACAATCTATTGAGGTTGAAGTGAGAGGACAACTGTGTGAGAATAATTTTTTCAAAAACCTTTACTCATTGCAGGAAGTATTGAAATTGGCCTGTAATTGGCCGGATCAGTGTGGCTACCTGATTTATAAAGAGGAACCAGTTTACTATATTTCATGAGATCAGGGAAAACTCCTGCATCAACACAACTATTGAAAATGTAAGCCAAGTATGGAGCAACTTCCTTAATAATAGAACTCAGTACTTTGGTTGAAATACCCCAAAGATCCTCAGTATTTTTGATGTTAATTGACTTAAATGTTTTCACAATATAATTAGCGTTTACATGACTGAATATAAAAACCTCGGTACATTTATCTACAGATGATTCTAATAATTTAACCGCGATTGAAGGTGAGGAGTTTAGAGACCGGGTAACAACTTTAGGAATATCAGAAAAGAATGAATCAAAAGCATCGGCAATATCTTTATCGTTTACAAGTATTGAATTATTAATTTTTAACCTTATTTCTCTTTTTCGTGACTTAGATTTACCAGTTTCGTTATTTATAAGTCTCCATGTTGCTTTGATTTTATCAGATGAGTTTACAATTTTTTTCCTCAAAAACAGGCATTTCGCTGTGTTACAGACTTTTTTAAATGTTTTTGAGTAGTTTGTTACATACAAAAGAAACGCAGGATCATTTAACATAGCTTCTCTAGCACCATAAAGATCATATAGTCTATTCCTACTTCTATAAATACCGGGAGTGGCCCAATCGGTAAATCCGACCCTGTCCCTAACTGTGCATGTTTTATATTTAAATACTTCGCTGTGTTCTTTGTTTATAACACTTAAAAGTTTGGCAAAAAGATCATTAGGGTTATCGGAACAAGTTATATTAGCTACTGCTAGTTCCACTTGACTTTGAAAATTCTTAATACGGCTCTCTGTAATAGGCCTATAGGTATATTTCTCAACTTTGTTTTTATCGTTAAGATTATAACTAAAATTAACACTCTGACCATAGTGGTCTGATTTGAAATGTTTGATTACTGCTTTGTTGGTTGGAGATAGACTGCAATAAATATTATCTAAACAAGTGGCAGATGTTAGGGTTACCCTAGTAGGATCATGAAAAAGATGTCGTAAACTAAAGCATTTGAATAAATTAAGCAGCCTATCGGCGAGGGGATTCGCTAAAATATCTATATTAAAGTCGCCACAAACAATGAGATCCTTTCTACATGAAAATAATTTCAGCAAAACCTCTTCCATAGTACATTCAAAAGCTACTTGATTTGCGTCAGGAGGGCGGTACACGCACACTATGATGTGTCGCTCCAGTTCCACACAAGAAAGTTCAATAGTCCTCTCAATAGTGAGGTTTACAATATCTTTACGTTCTTTACATTTAAGACTATTTTTAACTATAATCAAAGAGCCACCACGTATTGCAGCTTTTCTTTTATAGGAACTTGCAAAACAATAGTTATTATAAAAGGGCAGTAACTGATTTTTTACAATCCAGTGTTCTGATAAGCACATAACATCTACATTCAAATAATTCAAAAATAATTCTAATTCTAGGATTTTGCTGGGTAAGCCTTGTATATTCTGATGGACTATATGAAATGAATTTTGCTTTCCCGTTGTCGCTGTGGTCAGTTTAAATTTGTATTTACTGACACAATAGCTTTAATGCCCTCATTAGTACTGCTACTAACTATATAGACAGGCTCGTCAGGTAACTGCGTTATACTATTTATAACGGGATCAAAAATATTATATGCTAACAATTTAGCAATGTTCAGTTTGTTTTTTTTGCTTAGGTACATTGTATCCTTAATCAAAAAAGTATTACTAATAAAGTTATTAGTATCAAAAAATAATACATCACTATGACGACATGTCATGTTGTACATCAGCATGTTATTTTTACATATATTGTCATTTTGAATTGATGTCAATGACTTTGAGTAAGGAAAGGAGCAAATAATAAGTTTCCCTAGTCCATTCTGTACCTTTCCCAGAAGTACTTCAACTAGCCTAATCAACTGTGACCGTTTCACACAACTTTCACCAAGCTGAACAATTAAAGTTGTACTCTTATTCAGAGAGTCATCTTGCTGAATGCTATCGGTAATTATATTTATGTTGGCATTTGGATAGCAATTGTTAACTACATTTTGCGCCAGCAAGCCACTCAGCATTAAACCCATGCCAGCACCCAAACCATCTGAGTATATTATAGTCTTCCGGGTATATTGACTGTGGTCTGGATCTAAATCTTTAACTGGAGATGGCGCAGTTTGAGCTGACGGGCACCCCGTAGTGGGGGTTGGAGCTGTGTTGCTGCTAGAGGCACCACAGTGGTTCTTGAGCGAAGGTGAGGGCGGCGCCAGCATCGCGGATGGTAATAACAGCGGTGACTGGGACACTACAGCACCATCTTCAGTTAAAGAGTTTGTGGTACTCTCAAGATTAGTTTGAGTGCTGCTGTGCCGTACTTCAGAATATACACTATCATTACTTACAATTTGTAACATTTTTTGGTAGTTTTCATTGGCATCTTCTTGGGCTTGTTTATATTTACAGGTAACATCATGAAGTGCCCTTTCTAAATTAACTATTTCTTCTGCCATATAGTTTAAATCTTTAGAATTACGTCCTAATAAACTATAACAAGAGTCCAATTCTTCTTGTAAGTTACATCTAGATTTTTCCTTGCTCAATTTTGCATTATTGAGAAGTTGTTTCTGTTTTTTAATTTTTCTTTCAGATTTCCTAATGAAGTTACTTAACTTAACATATTTTTTAATTTTATTAGTCCCTTTCATGACGGGTGTCTGGCTGTGACTATGGCGACATGGTGTACTGAGATCCACATTTGACATGTTAATATCTGTAGATAAAAGTTCTGTTCGAAGATCTAAACTAGAAATACTAGTCGCTGAAGTCAACGGCTTACACTCGTGAAACCGTGATGCGCTGCTAGTAATAGATAAGGGTATCTATTATTGCGAAGAGCCTTAGATGAGAGATAGTTATCATGCGAACGTCTTGCTAAGGTTCCGCCGCTGCCACGTTTTACTGTGATGTAATTAGTAAAAAAAATCAAGATCCTAAGATTAGATGTTTCGCTGTGAAAGGGCAACAGGCAGACAAAGTTTTTTATGTATTATCAAATTAGACAAATGATATGAAGAATCCAGCAAACAAAATGCGCAACTATGGTACAGATTTTGAATCGCGATCAACTTTGAACCCTTTAAATTTTTCATACATATTGTCAAGGAAGTCGCGCCAGTATATTGACACAAATATTATGAATACAAAACTTACCTCTTGGTTGTTATTCCTTGGTCTACGCCTTGAGATACTGACTTCATCCATGCTCTGGTTAGATAGAAGCTTCGTCATCAAATACTCGTAGTTCTGATGCTGGATTTTATGCCTCGTGACCACCTTCTGAACTAACGGGACAAAGTCCGTGTACTTCTTCCCTAGTTGAAAGACTAAGGAGCAGAGGGTGTCCATAGCCGTAGCCCGTAATGGCGGGAAAGTATCCAAGCTTCTTACTAAAGGATGGATAATTCTCGATATCAACTCCCCGTAGTTCAAAGTATCAGAAAGATAGTCAACTGTTTCAATCGCAACTTTAGCTACCGTAATTGGACAGTCCGTCGCATCGAATAGTTTTACAATCGATGGGATCACAAGATACATGTAATCGTCCAAATTGTCTTCGAACTTTTGTAAAGCGTATAGGAGGTTCTTTGTTACAATCCTTTCTTCGCTCATGTCGTGAGCGAGCACTCGTAATATTTGCGGCATTAGTTGCGGCAGATACGTTTTAAATTCTGATCCCAATGCCACTGCAATGTTCTCAACGAGCAGAAGTATAGCTAATGTGAGCTGCAATGGACTATTTGGAGTCCACATTTCTTTTACAAGATCAAGTATCTTATCAAGGTAATTTCGAATATGCTGCTTCACAATAGCAATCAGTTTTGCGAGTTGCGTGAAAAGGAATTTCCGGAAATCGTTGTTGTCAGTCGCTCGCGCAACGTAAAGTAAACTCGGAGTAACGCGCGAGATGTAAGGAACGCATTTGATTCCTAGAGACTGGAAGATGTCGGTGACAGCTTGGACTACGCTTTTGTGGTGCTGCTGTAAGGTGGGGTCGCGAAGAATACGCATCAGAGTCGATATCACAATGGCGGGGTAGTATTCATCCAGTACAGGCGACGACATGTTGACTAACATCTCGCTTGTCGTCATATCGAAGTTGTTCTCCTCAGCCTTACTGTCAGCTACCGGTACTAAGCTGGAGTCAGGTTTACCGTCAATTAATCCTCTTGATATTTTGTGTTTGTAAGGATCCAAGGCACCCAACAAACCCAAAACTCTGATAGTTTCACGTCGATCTTTTGGCTGTTGTTCTGTTTTCAAGAAGTTGAGTAGAACATCCATTAGGTTGGGATATTCTTTGTATGGAGTGACTACATGACCAGTCGTGCTGATCAGTTGGCCAAACGTCCATAAAGCGATGCTTCGTTTCTCAGTGGCGCTAGCGTCAGACAGCAAATCTAGAAGTATCGCGAGGAGTTCTGCGAGCCACTTCTTGAGGCCCGTATTGTCGCCATGAACATCAGCTAAGTCGCCGATGACCTTCAAAATGCTGATGACTACTCCAGGGTTAGAATCGGACTCTTTTAGCTTAGGCACGAGAACATTTAGGATAGTTTCCATGTAAGGTTTGACTAGCTTCGGCGCGTGACGAATGAGTTTGTCCAGCATTCTGGCAGCTTGTTCTTTATTCCGGCTCATTCCGGAATGTTCTAGTTCAGTCAGGAATTGTATCAGCGTCTTGCGAAGACCAGGCATGACGTAAGCTGGATTTACGGTACTCAATCTCCCAACTGTGCAGATAGCTAACTCTCTGATGTCTAAAACTTCATCATTCATGGCGATAAATAGGAAGTTCAAGTTTTCGATCTGAGCTAAATGGGTGTCAAAGATATCATGCAGTGAGCCCAGTACCCAATATCGAACCTCATATTCAGGATCAGTCACAGACACTACCAGAAGTTTTCCAATTACTTCAGCAGTGAGCATAGTGAGAGTTCGAGACGGTGTAGCCATAGTTCTGACAGTAGCATCAGCTAACAACTTAGCTGAAGTCTTCACAGCTTCCAGCCTCACTTCACGTTGGTCACTCTGTATGAAGTGGTCGGTACAACGTTGCACAAAAGTCAATAAGCTGTGTTGACCCTCAAAGTTGAAATTGCCTAGTGTTCTTAACGCTAACACAATACTGGCTGGGTCATGTGGTTCTACCAACAGATTCATGTTGCTCATTTGCTGTTCTAAGTTCCGAGGTACACCTGGATGTAAGAATGGTTTATTCCTTAGTACCAAGGAGAGCATGTTTAGGAGACCTTCAGATATTTCTCCTTTAAGGGTAGGTAGATTGATGCTGAGCTCCCTGAGACAGACTGTCAATGATGGGCTCAGTCCTGTTGCAAACATGGCATCCAAAATGTCTTTAATATCTGCAACAACTAGGTTCGTAACTGAACTGCTCAGTATAGTAATGCAGGCAAAAATTGATGGATCAACGAAAGTTCTCTTCTTGGTCTGTGAATCCCTTATAGGTAGTGTTTGTTTGACTACATTCATTATTGTAGGTATGTAGGCTCTTATGTCATTTTCAATTGCAGCTGCCATAAGTCCCAAAGTTTTAAATGCCCTGTTACGTTCTTTATCTCTTGTGCGAAGTAGTTGGAGTAAGAAGCCCATAGTAGAACTAAGATGTTTCTTGATGAAAACTGCTTTATTGAAAGCAGCTAATCTTGGAATTATGGTCAGCAATATTTTTGGAACTCCTTGAGTCTTCAACTGCCTTGATGCCATCACATCTGAAAATAAAACAGTTAATTTTTTATGTTCATAATACTATATCACATCACACTAATATTATAAATGCGTAAGTTTTTATCGATGTATGGATGGATGGATGTTTGTTACCTCATCACGCCAAAACTACTGAACGAATTGGGCTGAAATTTTGCATACATGTAATTATAATCCTGAAATCAAACATAGGATTATTTTTATCTCATAAATCAGTTTTAAATGTTTCCATGTAAACAACGCGTGCGAAGCCGCGGGGCGCAGCTAGTAGTAAATAATAAATAAATAAGATTGAACAATTCACACAACATTATCTAGCCCCAAGCTAAGCAGAGCTTGTGTTATGGGTACTACATATCCGATAAACATAATAGAATACATTACATATTAATAAAAATAAATGGAAATTTTTATTTTTGAAATTACAAAAAAAGAATGTTCTGTGCAGCTCTGTCTTGAAAGATTGTTATTGATTTGAATGTATAACTGAACAGGAAATTGGTTTATAAATATAAATTATATAATTACCATCACAAATTCTATCATATGCTTGAGTAAGAAGCTGGCGACAGACATCAGATTCATAAACTGCAACAGGGTAAGTAACATTTTCAGTCTTGAAGCCGTCACTGAGGTATCCCCTCTTCACAGACGGACTATGCAGCTTTGCACTTATGCAAATAATTTCATCAGAAACACCAATGTCCTGCTGTATCTTGTTAAGACGTTCCTTTAGATGTGTATACTTTGTCTCCCATTCGCAATTAGAACATCTCAGCAACTCATTCAAGATTAGAAGACCGCCATGTACTTTGTCCTCTCTTGCCGCCCCTTTATCTTTGGGTGTGATGTCTTCAAATGACTGCATAGCTTCATCATAGCATTGCATGTACCACTGGGGTCTGGCTGTGGACTGCTTGGCTGACTCCCTATGCGTAGTAACAATCAGACCAGCTCTCAAAGTTTTAGCTGCAGCTTCACGAATTTGCTGCTTAGGATCTTTAAGTGCAATAAGAATGTGGTCAAAAAAGCCAGACACTTGTTGGTAGAAGTAAGTTGGCATCGCAATAGCCAGCTCTTTCAGAAGTAACACAGCAGAATGTCTCCTGCCCTCATTGCGCTCTTCTTGTAACCACTCAAATGCTCTTTTGACCTCAAATTCGACATACTCTGCTCTTTTAACGCCCGATACGGTCGCTAAACGACCGACGGTTTTGGCAGCCAGTTCCATTACGCCAACATCAGATGATGGAAGCAAGTTACGAAGGTAGTTGGCGAATCTTGTTATTCTAGTTTTAGTGGTATCGCAGTCTCCGCCAATGAGACATACTGAAAGAGGTAAGAAAATGTTTTAAAAAGTCGGCATGAAAAAGTGAGGTTCGTAAGACCTTTGCTATAACGAAAACCTTACCAATTGCCAATACTCCGCCTTTTTTCTCGTGGGCGTCATTGCTGGACACCATTTCAGATATCTGATGGTTAAATTCATCGAGGAACTGCGTAAGTTCTTCTTGAGGCACTTCACGCAGCTCTGTCTTCGCATATTGGTAGAGTTCTCGGGCAGTCTTTATCTGTACATCCACGATCCGAGACTTCAGCCCCGCTGCGAAATGAGCTACCTGATTAGACATATTTCTTGTTTTACTTCATTGCGCAGTAAAATTCCATCAGATCACTCTTGAATACAGGTTTCTAACAAACAAAAACATAAACACAAATTCTCCACTACACGACTGATTTATGTTTTTTATGCAGGCAGATACAGACAGGCAAGGCAAGGCAAGCAGTCGTCTCAACTCCCTTGACCGAAATTGACTATGATGAACTAGAATTATTGCCAACCTTTGAAACTAAATCCTATTTTTCTCTAGTTGGCACCGGAAATAACTATTTCATTCATTAAGGTTAGTTCTACTCCTTGATTACTTTGTCAATGGCGGGCTTTGATGGTCTGATCGGACTTCTGCTGATAATTATCAAATATTTCGCTGTTAGAGTGACTTCAAACTTCTTTTGTTATAATTTGCCTGTTTCCTGTTAAAGTTTTCTATCGGATTGTTACGATAAACAATAATTTTTGGGTCAGACTAACATGCAAGTTCCGAAAATGCAAGTTTCTCAGCAGATAACTACAGTGAATTTTTTTCTAACATAAAGACTAGGGCCTGATAGGTAAGTACCTACCTACTTCTTCAATTTTACATGATTATTATTGATTGTGAAGCTGAATTCGATACTCCTACCCGTGGAAAGGTTGGGAGGAAGGAAAGTAGGAGCTCTCCTTCCATTAACATAGCAAATGACGTCAATGGGGTGCTTTCTGTGTGACATTATTTGCAAAATCGTACCAGTAGTTCTAGAGCTCCTCATAAACAAATTTTACGTATCTCTATAAAATTTTGTTGAAAAAACACATGTTATTTGTTATATTTTGATACCTACATACTGTTTACTATAGAAACTTTCGTAGTTTGACGAATTCATTATGAATGTAAGCGGGTTAACTACGAACCTTGTTTATGTTGGAAGAACACCATAGTTTCATCCCAGGCCATCGTTCTATCTCTATCACCTTGCGTATCTTGCGGGGAACATAGAATTTTTCCCTAGACTAGACACGGGCTTTGTCGAAACGTACGTAATGCGATGCTCCTTCCTCAATACAGTGTTCCACCACCGCCGAGCTATTGGTGTCAACATTCTTAACGGCGCGTATGTGTTCAGAGAGCCTGGTGGATATGTTCCTCTTCGTTTCACCCATGTAACATTTGCCGCAGTCACATGGGATCATATACCTGGGACGTCCAGTGGCTGCCAATCCTTGGGAGAGCGAAGTAAGTGCCGTCGTTGTGTATGAGGACGAACGATTGTCTCAATGCTATATTTTATTTGTAATTATAATAACAGACCAATCTTATCAGTAAGCCCCTTTGCAAAAGGTAGGTATGCGACAGCTCTCTCTGCGGAATGGGGCCGCTTTCTTTCGGACATTTTGGCGATGCGGCAGTTTTGTCTCCATCCATAACCATTCCGCTCTAGTACCACATAATGAAACCTACATACTGCTTTGATGTTTTTCAGATGTTGATTGTGGGTGAAAGCATTGGGCGTAGAAGATTTGGTTTATGTACCTATTGAAAAATTGAATCAGCTAAAGTTTATTTGTTGCCCGTAAATATTTCAATGTAAAAGGAAACAGGCTACTCTGCAATGCAATGCAGTGCTAACAGTAGGGCTCACTTAGACTGCAGTTGTTTGATGAACTGTTCACTGCGTTTCCTCTACATGTTGCATCATCATTATTATGATTAAAAAATTCAGGTGAAAAAACATTAAAACTTTATCGGTAGTAATTGAATACCGGCCCCCTGTTAGGCGGAGTGGAGGAACTTGTTTGAGTTATTCCCAACGTCTCACGAAAACGCACCTATAGCCAACGTTTCACGAAAGTATTCCTAACATCTCAAGAAAGTCAAAGCGACGCATCGTCGTGTTTACGGGAAGCAATAATGTACGACTAAATATTGTACACAATATTGGGCACAATAATTATTATTGTGCCTGCAGCCTAATAATTCAAGTAGTATTTTTGTGTTGGTAGCCATGAATGTTTATGTGACATGTGGCGTCTTCGCGTGTCCAAATTGTAGTTGCTAGATTGGTTTTTCAAGGTAATAGTCAAAATGATGTTCTAGACTCATTTTGCTGTATGGAAGTCCCGTCTCTTCTTACGTAGTTATTGTATTCTCTTTGCAGGCAAGGCTCGCAGGGTGAGTATGAGTATTGCCAGCCGGAAGCTGCCAAAGCTGCCGGTAGTCAAAATGAAACAGCTCCGAACGCCTCATTAATTTGGTTCGAAATAATATGTCAGAGATCCGATTTGAAATATCAGAAAATTAGCAAACACGATGAAAATAGAAAGTAAAAATTAATGTGTGTGAGGGTATTACATCTTAACAGTCAAAAGACTGAACAGAATACAAAGAAATTCGGTAGGGAAAGCATAAAATATCGTGCGATAGACATAGTAAAGTGTCATCATCCCCCAAAGACAACTATAGGAATTCATTCATATAATAGCGAGCGGAACAAGCAGTGAAGGTCATGCAGGCTTAGGATGGCACTGACAGCAAAGAGACCCAGGTGCAGACCGTTCTGGATCTCCTATTATCTTGGATGTGACTCGCATGAACATAAAGGATTAGCATGGCGAGTGGAAACCTACCCATACATACCTACGCTACAATAATGCAAACTGGCTAAAGAGTGGCAGGAGGGGAATATGCAAAGAGACAATGGCGAGCGGAGCAAGTCGCAATTTTGTTATTTAGATTAGGTAGCAACTTGGCAAAATGGTAAAAAAATATAGCTTCGGTCTGAAAAGATCCGCAGAGTCACAAAAAAGTCTTAAATAGACCAAAAAGATCCGCACTGGCAACGTTTTTTCTACTTCTCTTGACACAGTCACAGACGAAACAATATTAAAACGACTGAAAACGACAAATTATTAAAGATTTTTTTTTACTAGTGATGCACAAGTTACCGCTTTTTTCCGGTACAAATTTTGTAAAACTAGAATAAATATATTCTCTATGGTCGAATGAGTAGTGAATGGTAGACCGACACGGCTTCATTCATGTTTGACTTTAGCTTCCCTCTCCTCTCCTACATCCATTTTTATCTATCGTCTATGGTTTTACTATAAACGGGTGGTCGTGTAGTCGAAATTTTTTGTTAAAAAATTCAATGAAGGTGCTTTGGCGTTGATTTTATGATAAATCTGTAGGTTATAAATTGTTAAATAATGATCTTACTCGAGATCAATAATAGAATTATAGAAGAAACGTTGACTGTAAAATATAAAAATGCACTGGCGCGGTGAGTACGTTACGCTTAGAAAGTTTGCTGTTTTTTCATCATAGTGACCTGTTTTCTTAGTGTTCAATACGTTACTTCTCATATTGGAATGTGTTGTGCTAAGGATAGCTAACTTCGCGGGAGTCCCTACCTGGTCATAACCCCCTTTACGGGATAAGGTACCTTGACCAGTGTCAAATTCGTTGGGTGGGCCCCACGTTGACCAAGTGCCGCATATTTTAAACTGTGTTTATTGCTAAGAAACACAAATCAGCAGTAGAGCAATCAGTATGTCACGAATGTCCTATGACGCGATAGTGCCTATCTCAGCAAGGATGACTCATATCGGTTGTTTATTGGGCGAGGACCTACTTGTGTGCGTGCGGAAACGTCCTATATAACGAGATTTGGAGTCCTTTGGCAGTAAACAGTGTAATGATATTCATTTGTAACACTAATGCATGTGGGGCTAGGGGAACTGACTTCACCAATGCATACAGATGTCAGTAAACTCAATTTAAAGATGATCTAAAGCTGTTTTCAATTTCAGCTTAAAACCGGAGTCAATAGATGTAACTGTAGCAGATTTTGATGGAGTACTCTTTCATATATCCAATTTGAATGGAGATAAAACCAAAGTTAGGGTGAGTATCTTATCTTAAATATTCCACTACTTCTGTTACCTACTCCAGTCACACTAATATTATAAATGCGAAAGTTTGTATGGATGGATGGTTGTTTATTACCTCTTCCCCAAAACTACCTGAATGGATCAGGCTAAAACTTTGCACACAGTTAATCCTAATCCTAGAATCAAACATAGGAAAGATAGGCTTTTTATCTCATAAAACAGTTCCCATGGGATAGAAATAATGTTTAAATGTTTCCATAGGATCAACGCGTGAGAAGCCGCGGGGTGCAGCTAGTATATTATAATTCCCACCTAGACAGAATGTCAGAATAGAACCAACCCATTGTATACTATGCACTAATCTTGTTATTGTTTTGTTAAGAATTTCCAAACACAAACAAATTCTTCTGATCTGTTTCACAAACAGCTTAATGTTTGTCATTGACAGAATCATATCATTTGCCCCATTTGGTTAAGCCATAAATAATTCCAGGAAGTTCAGGCTCAAAATCACATATCAAGTACTTAAACATAAGGACATTTCCCTATTGGAAGTCTGTCCGACAATTTATAATTGAATGCTGTTGTACATTACAGAAGTTTTATGGAATAATAATTATGCCCATACAAATCAAATATGATTCATTATCATGTCAGGAAGAGTTAAGGTCTATTTTTTTTGCTTTTTTCATTAACTAGCAGTGCCTCGTGGTTTCACACGTAGGTTGCCGCATAGTTCCCATGGGAATTCCAAGATATTTCCAAGCTCCCTGAAAAGAAAGCTTTTTAATAAAGATTTTTTTTAATTGTTTTAGTAGTTTCTAGCCTATTCAATACAAACAAACAAATAATCAAATCTTTCCTCTTTATTATAAGGTATACATAGTTAAGCAACACAGTAGATTGACTGCCAACAACTGAAAATACAAAACAGTATGAAAGCCAACAACAGAAAGAAAATAATTTAATTGTCTGAATGATATCACACTAATATTATAAATGTGATAGTTTGGGTGGATGGATGGATGTTTGTTCTTGACTCCTAAACTACAAAATGTATTAGGCTGAAATTTTGCATATTAATATGTAGTTTTAAAAAAATTGCCTGTTTACGTGGAATAAAACAGGCTATGTTTTACACCATAAATAAAATCCCATGGGATAGAAGTACCTGTGCTTAATGTGTGCGAAACAGCGGGCATAAACTAGTATTCATATGAAGACATCAAAAAAGTTAAGAATTAATAAGACATTAATTTATTATAAGTAATTGTATATTCACCACCTTTAAAGGCATAAATCAAGTAAGGGTGATGAATTAAATTCATTCATCACCCAAGGATTGTATAAATAAATAACATGGGAAATATTCACACAGCATCATCTGGCCCCAAAGTAAGCAAAGATTGTATTATGGGTACCAGATGCATGATTTACCTCTTAGGTACATACTTATATGTATAGACCTTTAATTTAGTTTGATATTCTATGTCTTTAAGCAATTTATTTATATGGGCATTCAAATAAGGCTTTACTATCTGTCCTAATATTAAGTTGCCTGAAATAATGTTTATTATTATTCAATTATTATACTTATTTTGTTACAGGTTAGTATATCATTGAAGTTCTACAAACAATTAGAGGAACATGGGGCAGATGAGCTGCTGCAACGAGTTTATGGACCCCTCCTCACAGAACCAGAATCAGGTAATTCCAATTTTGAGTTTATTTAAAAAGCAGAACCCGTGCAATGTAGTATGCATTTATCTCATATTCTTCTGGTCCTTATCCCATGAAAGGTGGGGTCAGAACAAACTGTATTTTTCTTCCACTCTACTCTATCATCCGTCATCTCTGTACTTACCCATGTCCTCTTTCACATGATCCATCATGCTTTCCTTCGAACTTCATCTCCCATTATATACCTCCACATTCAAACATAACACTCTTCTCGTCACTTGACATTTTCACTCGTAACTTCCTATCGCATACAGCAATGCTCTACGCATAACATGCCCATACCACACTAACCTGTTACTCCCTAGTTACTCCTCATCTTTTCCGACAGAGGCGCCACTTTCAAGTATGCACTTTTTAATAATAAGAATACATAAAGCCCTAAATGTGTGTGAATCATTAGATAAATGACTAGCTGCGCCCCGCGGCTTTGCACGCCTATCCCACGGGAACTGATTATGGGATAAAAAGTAGCGTATGTGTTATTCCAGGCCTAGAAATACCGGTATGCAAAATTTCAGCCGTTCCGTTCAGTAATTTTTGCGTGAAAGAGCAACAAACATACATACAGACATGTTTACAAACTTTTGCATTTATAATATAAGTAGAATTATCGAATAATCGAATAGTTGATACCCGCAAGGTGGTTAATATATTTCAAGTACAAGTCTATAATAAAGAAGAAAACTACAATCAAATAAGAGAAACAATTGAGGACGGTCGCTGGACCTTGCGAGAACAAGTCGTGCGTCATTTTGCTCCGCATATTTAAATCGATAAACACAGTTAATAGTTATTACTTTGGCAAAAACTTAACACTTTTCCAATCCAAATAGCAATACCTTTCGGGTGGTGCGAAATTAAATCAAGAATTGTGCATTATAAGGAATATACAAGTGAAATTACGTCGAATGACTACGCGTAAAAGTGAACGACACACAGAAAGCTAGCTAAGTTAGTTGCGCCTACCCTGCTCATCTCTTCAAAAAAATCCAGTCTGTGATTCTACATTTGGCTTATTTCGACCCCTTGCATGAGTGACTCGGTGGCGAAGTCAGTTAAAGCGTTGCTCACACTATCAACCAATTACCGAACCGTGGTTCGATCCTCGCCGTGGATGTTACTTTTTGCTTTTTCTTATTTGCAACATTATAGTTTTTCTTCTGCCCTGTTTTTAAACAAACATGAGTGACTATAAGAAGAAAGCTTGCCATGGCTGCATGAAGGCGATAACTGCTAAGGACTATTTGAAGTGCTTTTTCTGCGAAAATAGCTATGATTTGGAATGTGCAAATGTTGCGCAGCGTTCCTTCGCTTCTATGAAACAGGCACATAAGGACTCCTGGAAGTGTCCAGAATGCAAAAATAAGGAACGGAAGGGCGACAACTCTAATACCCCGGTTCGATCCGCTACTGCAACCTCCGCCCCTGCGAGTGGAAGTCATGATGATGGTAATGTCACTCAGCGAAAACCAACATCAAGCGCGCTGTTGAAGGAGGAAGAATGGTGCCTGAATAAAGACAACTTACGATCTCTTATTAGAACCGAAATAGCTAAAGCTGTCGCTGAGTCTGTGGCGGTTGCAGTTCAGAAACAACTGCAGAGTGTGAACGATGTACTCGCCGGCCTTCAAATATCTTTTTCGGCCATTGACACGCAGCTCGAGAGTCTGAAGTCTACACTTGCAGAGAAAAATAAAGTTATCGCTGGCCTGCAGGCGGAAAATGGACACCTTCTTGATGCGGTGCACAGGTTAGAGGACCATATTCGACAAGCAGAACAGGCAGCTTTGAGCAACGATGTTGATATAGTGGGTGTTCCCGAAGCCAAAGGTGAATCGGTTGTCCACGTTGTTACTACCCTTGCCCTCAAACTGGGAGTTAACCTGACTGAGAACGATATTGTTAGCGCTGACCGGATGGGTACAGTGCATGACGAGGCAACAGGGCGGCCGCGTGCCAGACCGATCGCGGTAAGGCTTGTGCGCCGTGCAGTACGTGAAAACTTACTGCGAGCTGCGCGAGTGCGCCGTGAAGTCACCACCGCTGATGCAGGCCTAAACGGGGAAGCGCGCCGCTTTTATATCAATGAGCGCTTGACGCGTGAAAACAGGCAGCTGTTTCTTAGAGCCAGAGAAATTGGATCAAGCCTTAAATGGAGGTTTGTCTGGACAAAGGACGGACGTGTGTTCGCCCGCCAGGACCAGAGCGACGACTCTCCACGCCACCGCCTACGCTCAGAGGCTGATCTCATACGGGTTTTTGGAGCTGCAGCAGTTAGTGCTTGTAGTAAAAAAATTGCATCTTAAATGCTCAGCCCCTCAGGCATTATCTAAACATATAGTTTTAATCTTTGCTCTTCAAAAATATTTGATTTTTCTTTTGTGTATGTATGTTTTCTTTTTTTGTATACTGTTATTTGCCTTTTTAGATTCAAACTTTGTTATGAACTTATGTGTGTCTAAATTTTATATTGCTTTGTTTATGTCTGTTCTTGTAATACTACAGTACCTAATACTTACAGCCATTATATATCTATCTTATAAATTCACTTGCAATAACTCACTCACTATTATAGTTATTTTTATACATTTTAAACATATAATAATATCTCAGGTTACATATTATATTTGTATCTGTCAATTCATACTATTCACCGCACTTTTCAAGACTAGAGTTCACATAATTGAAAACTGTTTATACGTTATCTTTAATAATGGTCTCTAAGACTAAATTTTTCTCTTTGGGTCTATATAATGCAGGATCTCTAAATACTGGACACAGTGATTTTATAATGGCCATGCATAATTTTAAGAATGACCTAGTAGCCATAAATGAAACTTTTATAAAAAAAGGTGAAGAAGCTCGAGCCCCGAAAATAGTCGGTTACAAGTTTATACATACCCCAAGACCGTTACACTTTAGTCGTAAGAAAGGTGGAGGCGTGGGATTTTATGTAAGGCGTGGAATTCGTGCACGGCAGGTAGCTCATCCCGATGCTGAGATTGAACAGATGTGGTTGTCACTCAATGTCAATGGGTCTCGCATTGCAATTGGTACTGCATACCGCCCGGATTGGGTTAAAATAGATACATTTATTGATGCCATGACAGATTCTGTTGCACATTTTTCTAGTCATGACGGTATAGTCATTTTGGGAGACTTTAATGTTAATTTACTAGATCCCAGTAATAGTTTGTCTAAAAAACTTTGTGAGTTTCTTAGTTATACAGGTATGACTCAATTTGTACCCTCCGCAACTCATTTTACAAACAGCTCTGAGACACTCATTGATGTTATATGTGGTGACTGTCGAATTAGGAATGTTAAAGTTAATAAAATCACGCCATCTTTTGGGCATGCTTTTGTTACTGCTATGCTTAATATTAAAAAAGAAAAAATACATCCTAAAACTATTATATACAGACCTCTTAAAAACATTGACCGAAAGCAATTTGATAGAGACATTTCAAATATTGACTGGGGCCCTTTCTTTGACGCGACTTCTGTTGACGGAATGGTAGAAGTTTTCACTAACATTGTTACGAGTTTACTTGATATACATGCGCCCATTAAATCTCTTATTATCAAAGATAAACCTGCACCGTGGATCACAGATACTATTAAGATAATGATGAACCATCGCAATGCTGCTCATGAGAAATATCGTAAAACTAAACTAGAGGTACACAAACAATATTACAAAGAATTGAAGTCACTGGTTAATAAGGGCATATACAACGAAACGCGCGCTTATTATAACTTTCGAATAAATAATGAACATAGTGAAAAACAACTATGGAAGAATATTAAACAAGATGTTCTCCCCACTTCAGATGGTAACTATTATCTTCCCGACCACCTTAGCGACCCTACCGCAATAAATAACCATTTCTTAAATGTCCCTGGCTCTAATTCTGTTCCAATATCCATGCTAACATATTTTGAATTTAATAAATTAGACAATACTATTTTTTCCTTGCAGCCCGTTGATGACCTCGAAATCACCAAAATTCTTCTTTCTATTAAAACTAATGCTGTTGGAGTTGATGGTCTTTCGATGGATATGGTGCTACTAACTTTACCATATACCCTGCCTCTAATAACTGCAATCATCAATAAGTCTCTTGTCACCTCAGATTTTCCTAGTTTGTGGAAAGTTGCTTCAGTAAATCCAATTCCTAAAGTTTCAAACCCAACTACTGTTAATGATCTTAGGCCCATTAGTGTTCTCCCCGTGCTGTCAAAGGTACTTGAAAAAGTGGTTTATAATCAACTTAGTAACTATGTCGAGCGTCACAATATATTACCTGACGTACAGTCCGGTTTCCGTAAAGGCAGGGGGACAACCACTGCCCTGTTGGATGTTGTGGATAATATTATTGTTGACCAGGACCAAGGTCTGGCCTCAGTCTTGGTTCTGCTTGACTTCTCAAGAGCTTTTGACTCATTAAATATACCGTTACTACTTTCTAAACTGTCTTATTATGGGGCAGATACTAACACCTTGAAATGGTTCAATAGCTACTTGAGTAACCGATCTCAGTATGTTCAGATTAGTAGAGAAGATGGCACTAAATTAAAGTCTCCTCATAAACGATTGGACCGCGGGGTACCACAGGGGTCTATCCTCGGGCCCCTACTATTTATTATATATAGCGCTGATATTTGTTGGGGTATAGAACATTGTAAATACCACCTCTATGCCGACGATACACAATTATATCTACCCATAACTACTTGTGATGTGACCGTTCAATTGAAGAAAGTCAATGATGATCTAGCCCGCATAGCCAAATGGTCTCAAAATAATGCTCTTGTACTCAACCCTTCTAAATCAAAGTTTTTAATACTGGGCACAAAAATTCAGCTAAATAATCTTGCCAATATTAACCTTGATTTAAATATATTAGGTCATAGCATAGAGCAGGTAAGTGAAGCTAGAAATCTAGGAATAGTATTTGATAGTGCACTTAGATTTGAGCGCCATATCTTGAATTTAGCGCAAAGTTGTTTCTTCAGACTTAAGTTGCTGTACAAAATTAGGCATTATCTCAAGGAAGAGATTCGTGTAAAAGTCTGTGAAACTCTGATACTATCAAAGCTTAACTATGGTGATTTAGTATACGGCCCGCGTCTTACATACAAAACTAGCCGCCTTATTCAAAGAATCCAAAATGCATGCTGTAGATTCTGCTATCATATACCACCGCGAACACACGTCACGCCATACCTAAACACTTCTTCTACGCTAAACATGGCCTCGCGGCGAGCTTTGCATATGGCCACACTGGTGCACGGTGTTTTGTTATTTGGTACCCCTATATACCTGTTCTCCAAACTTGACCAGTCACGTACTAAATATAGCTCTAGGCCAAATAGAAATTTGCTGCATTATTCTACTCACAAAACAGCTAGGTTTCGTGGCAGTTTCAGGTACCAAGCAACAAAATGCTGGAATAACATTCCACCACCTCTCAGGTTGTTAAAATCAAAATTCACTTTTAGAAAACGGCTAAAATGTGTTATTCTGGATCAACAAAAGTCTGGATTACCTGATTCCGATGTCCCTTTTAAATGTTAGGTTTTACTATAATTATTGTGTTTGTTTATTTATATTATTATCATTTTTCTTATTGTACGTATAAGTACGAGTACTGTACTTACTAGGTAATATTTAAATATTTATTTATTGATATTCCTTGAGATATTATTATAATCTATGCACATTATTATTATTTTTTCTCCTAAAGGCAATAATAACTGAGCGAGTAAATATATATATATATATATATATTTCTTCTATTTGATGGTTTGTAACTGCAGGGTCCTGTGACTGTTCTAGTTTTTGGTCTAGACAGAATAACAGCGCCTTCTGTACACAACAGTTGGCATTATGCTGAGTCTAGGCCATTTTGCTACTGCAGCACACATTGGTCAACTATT
Source organism: Eupithecia tripunctaria (assembly GCA_955876795.1). Taxonomy (NCBI): domain Eukaryota; kingdom Metazoa; phylum Arthropoda; class Insecta; order Lepidoptera; family Geometridae; genus Eupithecia; species Eupithecia tripunctaria. Next base: position 10,804,297 of record OY041618.1, read on the forward strand.
TATTTTGTTAATTCCTTTTTGTATATTGTTCCTGTATTCTAATTTGGTAACTATGTAGAATTTAATGTTCATTTATATTGTGTGTATTGTGGTGGCAAATAAATGATATGTCTATGTCTATGTCTATGTCTATGTCTACAATTTAAAATACTAGTATTTACTATTTAAATAATTGAACTAACTGACTGTTAAAGACAATCTACAGGTAGCTCTACTGATCAATAGAATAGTGTAGGTTAATTGCATGTAATGTATTCACACATATTTACAAGTACCTAATAAGATACAGATGACTGCACAATCATGTTAATTGCGTAAATAAAAAAGGAATTCAAAATTTGTATACTTTCTTAAACAGCTTTTTTACTTTTATACTATTGGGCACTGTACAATAGTTACAAATGTTTTTACTGTTTAGTTAATCAATCACACTTATATTATTAATGCGAAAGTTTGGATGGATATATGTTTGTTTCTACACGCGAAAACAACTGAACTAAAAATGTTACATATATGTGGGTTAAATATCCTGTACCTGGAAAAAAAATCTACTGTTTATCACTTAAATCAGTTCCCATGGGATAAAAAGGAATAAACTGTGAACGTTTCTGAAGGAACAACGCGAACAAATCCGCTGGCAGAAACTAGTAATATATTATCATTTGTTACATTATCCTTGATGGATAATGATCTATCATGAGCCGAACCGCAAGCAAAAGCTAGTTATAGAATGATTTATGCCAATAAAACAAAAATACTTTTGGCTTTCGATACTGGAAACCCTGATAAGATACTGGACATATATAAAGTGAAATACGATAACTTATCAGAGCACAACTTGCAACCTTTTGTACTCTACTTGTACTATATCGAAAATACGTGTTGTGATTCAATCACAAGTAAAATGTACGAGTCTCTTTAATATTTTAAACTATGATTCATTTGGGTCAGGATATATGTAATACATATATGTAAGTAGGTATTATATGCTGATTCAATGATGATCATGCTTACGTCATTGTTAGTTTACGCATAGCGATTTCCTATAATTCCATAACTTAGAATGGTCGTAGCCTACAATATTATTGGCTAGCTTAATAAGCTTGGATTTTCGAAGGCTATTTTACTCATAAATTCTGTCCCATTATAACGTCTTTACTGAATTATTTACAAAGCAATATCGACCTCATCGATTTCGACAATAAAGACCTGAGATATCATGGATTATTATTTCTATCAGACCTTATTTGTTCGCCAGACCTTCGAACATAATGATGAAGTTCCAAGCGCCAGAGCAAGCGTGTTTTTTTATATACCCTACCTTTATAACACAAAAGACTAGGGTAGGCCCCGATTTTTCAATATTTTTCCATAGTATTGGAGATCATCGTACCTATTAACAATAAATATAAATAAATAAAGCTGGACAATCTACACGGCATCATCGGTCATTGTTTTCGTCGGCATAGCCCCAAAGTAAGCAGAGTTACTAGATAACTGATTTTCGTAGTAGAAAGTTTCTATAATATACACTAGCTGCGCCCCGCGGCTTCGCACGCCTTCACACGGGAATTGATTTATTGGATAAAATTTATTTGTTATTCCAGGCCTAGAACTACCTGTATGCAAGGTTCAACCCGAACGGTTCAGTAGTTTTTGCGTGACTTTCGCTTTTATAATATTAGTAGAATGGAAAACACCCAGACCCGTAACAAATATCAGCAGATCATACAAACATTTGTCCAGCGGCGGGAATCGAACCCACAACTGCATCGCAAGCTGATGTTCGCCCGCTACGCCACTTTAATTAGTACAGCATGAATGCAATAGTGCAGCTGTGTGGAAAAACAGGCTTAGAATTGGTATCATACCACCCCAACAGTTCCCGCGGGTGTTGTAATAGGCGACTCGGGGATATCCACCGGAAACGGGCAGCAGCGCCCCATGCAGAACAACTCTACCACCGAACTACCCAACCGCATACCCAGAGTGGGGATTATGGTTATTACCACCAATAAGGCGCTTATCAGGGGGGAGGCCTATACAATGGACTAATGCATAAAACATTCCAGCAATTATTATATAGTTTAAGGTTCACAGCTTCACAGATTTATTCATTACCTTATTAACCTATATCTGATCCCTAGGCTACAACATCTCGGTACTCCTGGACCTGGACAGCGATTCCATCCCCTCCGACTGGGAGGAGCTGGTGAAGAAGGTCGGCCTCCTCAAGAGGAACTGCTTCGCGTCAGTCTTCGAACGTTACTTCCGTCTGCAGGAGGACGGTGACGTCACAGCCAAGCGGGCTGTCATCAACTACCGGCAGGATGAGACCTTGTGAGTTAGCTTCTATTGAAGATCTTATGCCTTGTATACGGAGACGTGGGGCGTGCACACAAACATATCGCAATGTACGGTGATGTTTATAGAAAGGCGGGGCGTGCAGATTGGCGGTGCACGCCGCGTGCGACGAAGTGTGCTACGCCACGTGCGACGCGTCAAATCAAACCTACGCGTGTAAAAACGCTTCTCTGTAAACATAAACTCTACCAACGCCATATGTTTGAATTTAGTGCGGGCCGCGCAGTTCCACAACCGTGTCACCTATTCAGATATATTTTCCTGTTTTTTTTAGGTGTTTTTCAAATAAAATCGTAGATTATATAAATGTTCACTTGCGGACCACATTGGGTTATGTCAGTTGAAAATAGAGCTCTAAAACACAAACACAAGGACTACACGCCCCGGACTACACGGATCAACGAGACCGTTTCTACATGACTAATGTCATTCAGCTACGGTGCAGGTGGTTGAACAAGAGAGAGAGCACGCCACTTAGCAGAATCTTTCCATTTTCTTCTCTTCTGTCAACCCGGGAAAAGGCCCTACGACTAAAATACGACGGCAGTTAAAGTTCCGCGTGACGTCACGGCTCAGTAAAAAGTGACACACTTTTTACTGAGTCGTGACGTCACAAGCCCCCACTCGCAAACTATGACGCGCTGATAAGAAAAGATCGGAGATAGAGTTTAAGTCTGCGAAGTCTGCGACATAAGAGTGTGCTGTGAAATTTCTTCATCCGATATATGACGACGCCAATGACTTAACTTACACCTTTATAGAACCCTTATCACCCTTACGTTTATATCTGACAAGGTTACGCCAACCGTGTTGATAAATGTGGCGAGACCCTTGCGGTGCGTTTCTCATAACGGAAATCTTACTTACTAGTAAAACCATACATTAATTTTGCTTTCCTACATGCAGAGAAAGTTTATGTAAACGCTTGGCTGGTCACTGCTTGTGGATAGTATCTATTCAAAATTATTCGTTACTGTTACTGTTCTATTTAAGCTGAAAATCTGTTTATTTTGCTGTTTACAAGATGCAGGCGCTAATATTTCGCTACTATCAGGCTAAAGATAAGATCCTAACCCTGATTAGAAGATTGCAGAAATTTGAGCACGCACTTTTTTACGATTACGGTGGTTATTCATTTTTTATTAGAAATTTGTCTGAACCTAACCATTATATCATCGGATTTTGAGCTAAAACAAATAATGTAATGCGAAAATCGCCAATGTAGCATTTTAAATGATATCTCGTCGCTTTTATCCGAAAAGAAGGTTTGGAAACGTTAAGTATTATAGAGGGTTTCGCCGCCTCCGAATCGAAGTATCACTAGCCCATTTGTAGAATGACTAGAAGGATTTCAACACGAACAATTCAATAAAAAAAATACATTACCGATTTTTGAACGATCAACATTCAACGATATGGCTAAACGTTAGTTACATATCTCGTCGAACGAAAATAACCCCGTAACTCAAGGAAAATCAATATTACATGTACCTACAGCGCGGCCGCCGGCAGCCTCCAGCCTGTTGAAGGATTAATTAGGTTATCCAAAGAACAAAACATTAATTTTATAATCAGCCTTACCTTTTTACAAAGGGGCCGATTGTACAATCCGAGCTGAATGTAATATACTAACGATCCGGGTCGAAATATATTGTTACCTCAACATCGAATAAGTTAGAACCCGTTTCTTTCAGATATGTAGAAGCACAAACAGACCGAGTGACTGTGGTGTTCTCCACCGTGTTCCGGCACGAAGATGACATGGTCATCGGGAAGGTGTTCATGCAGGAACTGAAGGAGGGCAGGAGAGCGTCGCACACCGCACCCCAGGTCCTGTTCTCACACAAGGAGCCGCCGCTAGAACTTGTGGACACGGACGCCAGAGTAGGAGACAATATCAGTTATGTTACATTTGGTGAGTTTCATTTCTGTGCTTATTATTTTGAACTGACTTAAGACCAAATACTCAAACGCATCTCAGACTTAAGCACGTCTCAAGTCGTGATTTTCTGACAGTTTTCAATGAAAATCTGTCAAAAATTCGTCACTTGAGATGTGCTTATATCTGAGAAGTGTTTGAGTATTCAGGCGTTTGAATAATTCTAACAAAAAAACGACTTCAATTATATGGTTTTCTCGTGGATGTCATCGTCAAAACTGGATCTAATTAAAATGGGACCACACGGGAAACGCCCAGCTTTCAAATATAAAAATAATAATTAATCATCAAAATCGATTCACCCAGTCGAAAGTTCTGAGGTAACACAAACATAAAAAATAAACAGTCGAATTGAGAACCTTCTCCTTTTTTGAAGTCGGTTAAAAAAAGAGCAAGTTGTGATCGGCTGATTTTAAAGCTAAAGATCCCTGGGTTAGCCCATAAAAAAATTCAGACAAGGGATTAGTACCTACACTTGCCCCGAAAATAAAGTGTTTATAAGATATCAAATAATATCCCAAACGTTTATTTTCGACGATTGTAGTGGTTGTGTAATTTTTGTCTATTCTACCCTAGACGACAATAATTAAATCTTGTAACTCTCGTAGATTCGCTTGCACACAGTCCAAAAAAAAGAACAGTAAAATTGTGCCTTATTTTAATGTATGCTATGTTCATTTCGCAGTGCTATTCCCGCGACACACGTGCGCGAGCGCGCGCGACAACACCATCGATTTGCTTCACATGTTCCGCGACTACCTGCATTACCACATCAAGTGCTCTAAGGTAAGCTAGGTTAATAAATAAATAATGTTGGACAATTAACACAGCATTATCTAGATCCAAGATAAGCAGAGCTTTTATTATGGGTACTAGATAACTGATAATTCTTAACACTACATAGATAGTTTTTTTTATTATGCATATAAAACATCCAGAAGACCCTGCAAAAATATCTGCAGAACGTACACACATTTAGACGACTTGCTTTGATAAATGTTCTTTCATTTTGTATAAATGTACAATTTGTTAGATTTTATCGCAGAAGGTTTTTTTCGCGGAATTGTTACTAAATATTTTTCATTCTTATATGTACACACATTTGTCCCGAGACGGTAATCGAACCCGCAGCGTCTTACGTCGCAGTTGGACCTTCGCCCGCCGCGCCATGGAGGTCGTCAATTCATTCAATACATTAATGATAAATAGCCTCTTTGAGTCGTCAATGACAACCAAGACGCGACAAATAGCAAGGTAGAAAAGTAAAAATAATTTATTGCCTATAAAATTAACCTAAACTAGAATGAAACACAGAAAATAAAAACTATTTACGAGATGGTGACAGACGGACAGCGGAGTCTTAGTAATAGGGTCCCGTTTACCCTTTGGGTACGGAACCCTAAAAAAGTAAGTCAATTAGGAGTTATTATAAAATTCGTAATTAAGATCGTTCTCTGCAGGTGTACGTCCACTCGCGCATGCGCGCCAAGGCGGGTGAGCTACTGAAGGTGCTGAACCGCGCGCGTCCGCAGAACACCAGCCGACCCACCGAGCGGAAGACTATCACGTGAGTCCAGCACCCATCGTGCCTCCTCTGAGGGGCTTCAGCCGTAATAACCACAAGGCAGGCGGGTTGGTGATCGCAGTGACGGTGTTGGATAGTGAAAGAAGAAAGAAGTTGCTGCTATTTCTGTGTTAGGTTCCCTTAGAGCTCTAATAATACGGACTGCACGTCTCAAATACACGGATGGCAAGTTAACGGCAGTCGACGAGTGCAGTGTATTCACTCGTCGACTGCCGTTAACTGCCCTTAAAACCCTTGCCCTTAGTCTTCCTACTTTTACGGGATGAGTAGAGAGCGGTCGATTCTTGCCGCTACGGCCATTTGCGCGTTATAAGATGACTTAATTGGTTCATCAGGTTGGTCTGATCTATAAACGCAACTGACGACTCACTTTGATGAAAGTTTAAAGCTATTTTTGGCTAGCTTCTACTCGCGACTTTGCTCACATGCTTACCTCAACCTCAACAGCCTGTATTGGTCCACTGCTGGACGCAGGTCACGCAGGCCACCCCCTGAAGAGCGCCTTATTGGCGTACCTCATGGGGGGTAATACCCATAATCCCCAGCTGTGTGGTGTACTGGCTTAGAATTTGCTCCACCCCAACTCTTCCTGTGTGGGTGTCGTAAGGGATTAAGGGACTAAGGGATATTCACCGGAGGGCGGGCAGCAGCGCCCTCTATAGAAAAGTTCTACCACCGAACTGCGATCTCCAACTCACATGGTACTTGGATATTAATTCAAAATCAATCTTTCTTAGGCAAATAGTTATGACGTTAACATAGGCATTTGAAGCCCATCGGCGCTATTTTACACACATAAAACCACTGCAACAGGTTATTTCGCAACTGTTTCTGTTTTGATAAAGGATAATTTTCTATAATCCTTATGTTGATACGACCCTTCTAACAGACCGCTATTTTCATCCATAACGATAACTACCAATTCCATTTAAGCCAATTGAAGTGTCACAGCTATAATGTCCAGTTAGATCGCTTAACTTGACCCCATTATGTACGCTCTATGCATTATGCAATGGAATAGTATTGCTTACGTACCGTGAATCACAACTCAAGGCCAGACGTGTCGTAGCGTTGACTTGTATGATGCATCTAATATGGGCTTGACGCTATTATTAGGTACATTTTATGCCTAGTGCAAGGCAATTACATATGTAACCGTATTAAAACAACTGGTTTCTTTTATCTCGTACTTAAATTATAAAAGTGGGTTCTTCTGTCCGCTTTTTATTAGAGTATCAAGCGTACGACCACAGAGCGCACATAAACTTGGAGTACTGCGAAAGGTATTGAAGTTAGAGGAATGCATTTTAAATATTTTACGCAATCGTTGACGATTCAATGTCAATTTTATTCATTCTACTCCAGAAAAGAAACGCAAGGCCTACAGATTGTGAATGTAGAAAATGAAATAAAATAGTTTATTTGACACGACACATTACAACAACTAAAAATTTATGGAAGAAAAACTTACTAGGATATAAATTTCAACTAAAAATTAACACTAAGATAAATGAAGTGTTAAAACGGTTAGCTACTTGATGCTAACAAAAATCACCAAATTGTTGTAAAACTTAATACTGAATTACATAGTACGTACCTAATAACTTCCGCAACCTGCTTGGAAAACCACCGAGTGTCGAATCAAAAAGGTACCAACTCAGCATGTTACTGAGTAGATAAGTCAAAATTACCTACACAGCGCTGGTGTTATGTTTGCTTTTTGAAGATGATGACCTAATTAATATCCATACCCATTGTGACCGTTTACTTGGTTAACATATCATCTTATTTTCAAAGTTTTATTTGCTATCTTTTGGTGTTAATGATAAATGAAAATCATCAAGCTTTCCTTTTCCTTGTCAACAGGGGCAGAACCTTCGTCAGGCGAGATTGAGCGCGCTGCACGGCGCAGGCCGACGCGCCGCGTAGTTCTAATGCATCGCCGGCACTCTGGTGACATCTTACTTATTTATAACATAACACTGCAATACGAACCTTATGTCTTAATGCTGGTTGCAGATGATAACCGCCGAATTTCAGAATATAAACAAGTGTATATTGATAAACGTACTCAAATATTACTCAGGTTTGAGAATTTAGAAATAGATATCTATTGAGCAACCTTCTGTATGCTGAGTGTGAACAGCCATTTGCCTTTTGTTATTATCTATGGAAATGTCAAAGTTATGTAAACTTCCCGCTTGGAGCGCTGTCACGCTTTCAAAGAATATAAAGTAACGCAAACTTTGTAGTCTGGCAATACACAATCAGCATACGGGAAAGTTACACACCAAACTCGGCAAGCCGCCGACGAGTTGGCATAACACTGGTGTCTTTTCAGATGTTACCAAAACTAGACTAAACTAATGTGACAGGACTATAAATGATGTCATCACACTAATCCTTATTATTTTGATCGTTATGACAGGGACAGCGACATTTTTAGTACTGTCTAATTAGTTTAGTTTAGTTTTGGAAACCTCTGAATAGACATTAACACCAACCCGCCGGGCTGTGTCTCCGACTTTGTTGTGTAGACTTCATTTGGTTAATTTGGTGTACCAACATGACATCATCTTTCTATTGTTTTATGTAAATCTAGTTTTCGGTTTTCATTACATATGAAGACATGTAAATAATTTGGAAAACATACTGTATTTGGATGAAACAGAAGTTAAAATGACTGTTAAAAAGCACTTAAATCAGTTTTTAAATAATGTAAGTAATATTTTATAATACTAAACCCAAAAAGATGTCAGGAGAGTGTTGGTTCCTCTCAGGATAAAAATCAATGTGCGTACGTACCTATATCATGTATTCAAAATGTCATTTGGTATTTATTTAGCAACATAACCCACTTCAGTAATCATCGTCACAAAGGTCTTACAACGTACTCACTCACGATAGTATCTCGATGCCAAGTATAACATTGAATGCCAAAATATATTCAATTATGCTCAGTACATCAACTGCCAGTGAGTATTTTCAATAGCATGAGTGCACATTGTATTTATATTTATTGTCGAGTCTTCAAAGCCTAGCGTAAAGTCAATAATGTTGCCGTAGTACATACTTGTTATAACAAAATTATGCTTTATTATTAATTAATGAGAGTTCTATTTATGGCGGCACAAACACCGGGTTCCTATTATAGAAAGTGCCCTCAACCATTCGCCGAAGTGTTCATCCAGAGATAACTGAATTATTTATAACTTGAGTGTTGAAATTGATCGTTGTTGTAGCTATATTAAAGCAAAATAAAATTAACCCAGTTTCGATAAAACAAGGCACCCATGACAGACTGGCGTGCGAATGGCTTGTCCGACATTTTAGTTACGATATTACCAATTTTCAAATTGGATGAATGTATAATAAAATCTACCCTATTTTAGTTGTAGCCTAGCATCTGTTTCGGCTTCACTGTACAAATGTAAAGCGCCAATATTACAGGTAAAATGCACAAAATAAGAAATTATATATTATGCAATAAACGCAGCAATAAACTAATTTTACGTCGCCGCTCCTATTTTAGTTTTCTATAGAAATACGATACGAACAATAATTCACGTTTACGTTTTAGGTAGGTCTGATTCAATTATGTGTAAGTAAAAGTGTATAGTATTCCTCAATAGTGTTCCGCAGAGGGGAATGGATTAAATTGTAATGGCCTTATTTACGACAGTTGAATTGAGTTCGCGGCGGCGGCGCTGACACTGCGATGGTTCGGGCTCCCTCGATCTTTTACCGAAGTGATTCGACAAATGATTGCTGCCGCTATGCTGCGTACTTATTTTTCAAATTTGTTGAATGGTATCGTAAGGTTTATGATCGAGCAAGCCCTAACCAACCCTAGCCTACTAGGAAAACGAAAATCGAATTTTCGTGTTCGTTTTCGTGTAAAGCCTTCTCTTAGGTTACCTACGTAAATTGCTCGAACATAAATCGGAAACTTAGTTTTTTGTTTTTACGTCGCGCAGAATACAGGTTCGCCGTTTGCGATAGAGTCGCTAGATTAGAACACGATACATTTCGTATCTCTAATATTTAAATGCAATGCAAATATCCCAATTCCAAATTGCATTTAAATTGTAATTAAATAGTACGATTCGGAACGACTTTTTATTAGTAAAATTTTATTTGTTATTCTTAACATGTCGTTGAGTTAACAGTTGAGCACTATAAGAACACCAAAAATAAATTTGCTCAAATTCGGAACAAAAGCTGATTTGGCAAGTTTTATCAAAGCAATATTGTATTCATTTTACCTATTGAAATATACAAATGGACATTATTAGAGGTAAGATACGTTAATTACCGTTAGGAGAGAATGTTCAGAGAAGTAGAGTCTTGGACTGAAGTTGGCTAGGAAAATTGTATGGTTGGGAAGTTATCGCGTAAGTCATAAAAACGTGAAGAAGAACGGTTTTAAAGTCATGTCAGATTCAGAAAGCAACATTTTTAAAGCGTTGAAAGGTAAAACAATCATGTAGGGACAATTTAACTATTTAAAAAAATATAGCTAACTTGAATTATGTAATTAATTTTATTTGCAAGATGTATTATTTATGTATTATAATGTAAGTTAAATGTTGCTTTAAAGTTATTGCATTCATTGGAAAATTGTTTTAATGCGGGATGATGTAAACTGCATATTACGGAAGTTATTTGTGAATATGTAATTAATCTTATGATTTAAAATCCGTTTATACTCTATTTTTTATTTTCTAGATTAAAGAAAACTTACTGCAACATGTGTTATCAATGCTATCATTTATTTTATCTAATAAGTAGTACAAATTTGCATTCTGTTAAGATCTTAACACAAATACACATACACTTAACATTCAGTATATCCTACGTGGTTGAGAATGGAAATCGAAGCCATCGATCTAATACCTACCTATTTTTGATTTTTTGATTACCTACGATCTAATACCTACCTATTTTTGATTTTTTGATTACCTACATAAAAGATAAACAAACTAGCAGTACTTAACCCTTTAATTGCCCAGTACCTACTTGCATCTAGTTCTGCGGGCCGCCCAACTAGTGGACTTGTGCGGGTTTTACAGCAAAAAGTGAACGTGTTAACCGCAAATTAACTTTCTAGTTGATATTTTTTTTAACATAATAAAAACTACTGCTTGCTGAGTTCAGATCCTTTCTTCGATAAGTATAGTTACAATCATATCTTTACCTCGACCAAGCATGTTTTTAATTTTTGATGATTTGTTGACATTATTTGCAATACATCATCTTTATAACAATTTAAACAGGTCTTCAAACATCTAACAAACGACACAACGGATAGCCCTAAGCTGGGTAACCTTAGGGCTACTCGCTTGTGTCAGTTGGATGGTCAATAATAGCTCGTCGTTTCGATCTAAATATCGATGCTTGTAAGTTAAAGGAAAACTCCGCAGTAGACTTCAGTTTAGCTTTTGAAAATAGATACTGAAATGTCAAAAAATCGTCTAGAAATCCATCTTATTCCCCGACGGAGACGGCGAGGTGGGTGACTTGGGCGCGCCAAGTTTGGAGAGCGTGGCCACTTTGGACGCGAACTTCACGAAACTCAGTCCACCTGACACCTGGGGCTCGGGCTTTTGGCCACTTTCCGGCTGGAACGAGGCGTCTAGCGAACCTGAAACATTCAAATAGTGACTAAAACATATTATTATACGGATTTTGTAAACTTTCGCGGTTTTTTGTTATATGTTAACTAACCGCTTAACCCTTCGTCTGTTGCGGCGATTTTGCACAAAATCGCTCATCAGTGACGGGTCGCGGAAGAAAGTCAGAGTGATTAAAACGACGATATCTCCAAAGTTTTGTAGGGAGCTACTATGTCAGGGCCGGATTTAGGGGAGGGCAACCGGGGCGAAAGCCCGAGGCCTCCACAAGCAGGGGGCCCCCACAATAGAGACATCGGATTTTTTTTTTTAATTCCAACTAGTAAACACTAGTAAACATCTTTTCGATCATTTTTTTTGCTACATTACTTTGTACATACATGATTATTTGATTATAATTAATCTTAAATATCAGGCAATCAGTGAAATATCAAATCAAAATCTCAAATGACCCTGATGAGCCTTTTCAATTTACTACCCATCTTGTGGGAGTACCCCAATGGCTCAGTGGCTGAGTGGGGTGGTACTTGCCCGCAACCTCGGAGGTTGGGTATTCGATTCCGTATCTCGTCAATTTTTTATATACAGGGTGGGGCAAATTTTTGGTCCCTTAAAGGTAGCTACCGTTTGTTTTGTACTTAGAAGTTTTTTTTCTGAGGAACTTTCTGTTTTATATTGAAGAAAAAAATATTGCCATTTTTAGTTTTTTTGAAAAAAGTACGGTTCGCCCATAAAATGACATTTGTCAAAAAAAACAAGTTGGTCTTAATCAAATCTATTTCCAACCTGGGAGGTTATGCTCTATGACCAATTCAACGTCTTACACAGATACGTCAAGATATCGGCGGGGAATGGGAAAACTGTATTGGTTTTGTGTCATTCCCCGTCGATATCTTGTCGTATCTGTGTAAGACGTTGAATTGGTCATAGAGCATAACCTCCCCAGGAATACTTTTCACGAAGTAACATACCAAATCAAATCGTAAGTTTTGGCAATAATAAAAAAAACAGTTCCCATACATTTTCTATGAAAAAACTAGTTAGTGAAAACGACAATGTCGCTCATTCAATGGTTCTTAATTTAAACTCGTATGTAAATACTTTTTTAAGTTGGTAGGCTATTTTTGAAGGCATCTAAGGAATTAAATGTTTACTTATATTTTTATTTTTATTAAGATCAAGTTATTTACGTACCAAACAACAAATTTTTATTTACATTTAATTAAAAATAACGTTTGTGAAAAAGGTAGTTAGGTTACCTACCTAAGTAAAAATTTAATTTGAATTGAGTTTAAATTAAGAACCATTGAATGAGTGACAGTTGTTGTTTTCACTTACTCGATTTTTCATAGAAAATGTATGGCAATTGTTTTTTTAATTATTGCCTAAACTTACGATTGGATTTGGTATGTTACTTTGAGAAAAGTTTTCCTGGTTGGAAATAGAGTCGATTAAGACCAACTTGTTTTTTTTTGGCAAATGTATTTCTTTGGTCAAACCGTACTTTTTTCAAAAAACTAAAAATGGCAATATTTTTTTTTCAAAATAAAACAGTAGGTTCCTAAGAACAAAACCCTCTAACTACAAAAGAAACGGTAGCTACCCTTAAGGGGCCAAAAATACAACATATAAATTAATTGCAGTATGTGAACAATTGGTGCTCTTCAATTCTTAAACAAATCAATTATTATTGACTAATTGGTAGTTTTTTCATATTTCGTTATGCAGCAAGGTTTGTAGTTTGATAGGCAAATAATTATTATTGTGACACAATTAAATACCATCAATTATTCACGAACTTTACTACATGCAAGAAATTGAAAAAAATCATAGTCGATCAATAATAATTCATTTGTATTTGTATAATTAATTATTAAAGAATATCGATTTGATTTTCATACAAATCCCACCCCATCGTGACAAGGAGTCGAACGCTAATATTAACAATAGAGTCGTGAGTCATGATCGAGGAAAGAATGTGTCCATTGAAGTTTCCGTGCGTAATTTCGTCTTCATGTAGTTGTCTATTCTTTTATTAATATATGTTTCCAAAAGCATAATTTTCTTCAACCAGCGAGCGAGTGTGAGTTTTTTTGCCCTCTGCCTGTCCATGTGAATCCGCAATAGAATAAAAATTGCCAGTTCGGATGGGGAATTTATAGTATATTTTGCGGATTTTACAAGCCTATTCAGCCTGTTTTTCGTATTTGCGTGTCGATACGAGATACGACTGCAACGACAGTACCTGTTTCCTGCGTTTTATGTCTGTACTCTGTACGAGTGTAAGACCCGTCGCAGCGTTGACAAGTGTCCGCTGAGTGGCGTGCTTGTAGCAGGGAATCCCAGAATTTGATACATTCTCGTGCGTCTGAGAAGCTACGAACTTGCGAACATGGTGCAACAAATCTAAATCATTTCATATTTTACGGAGAGACCTACTAAATTATTTATTGAAAAACTCGGCAGAAAAAAATTGTTCATTTTATTTGGAAAATAATTTGGGGCGAGGGGGCCTCCGCTCCTTTGTTGCCCCGAGGCCTCTGGACCTCTAAATCCGGCCCTGTACTATGTAATACTTATATCGTTGAAATCGTTATGAAATAATCAATGATTTCATCGCGTATCTTTTGTTATTTCCCCTACGTTTCTACCGCGTTACAGCGATCGTGGTGACGGAAGTATCTACGCTGTAACGCGGTAGAAATGAGGAGAAAATAATAACAGAAGGTACGATAAATACTCGATAAAATCATTAATTATTATTTATAACCATCCACCGTGGACCGACCATTGTAGCGGTCGCAGGGAGTCTATGGATGGACGTGGCTCAGGTCAAGACCGTTATTGGTGGCGTCGTCGTGTGGGGAGGCCTATTACGGTTCATAACCCGTGCATACTTAGCAACAATTCTACCACCGAACTGCGATCCCCAACCAGGATGCCCAGCGTGGGGATTATGGGCATTACCCCCATGAGATACGCCAAAAAGGCGCTCTCGGGGAGGCCTGCGTCCAGCAGTGGACCAATATAGGCTGTTGAGGTTGAGGTTGGACAATAAAAAACATTGGCCTCTGGTAGGTAGAGGTACTTACTTTGCTGCGGAGACATGATGGAGCTAGGCTGCGATTCGGGCTGGTTATCCATTGGAGTCGACTTTTCGTGCAGAAGATCCAGTGCTGAATTATAAACTGATTTAAAATAACCGAGTGATGTGAAATGCATTATCTTATCAGTTTCGTGTAAATAGAGGTGGTGTGTAGATGTGGTAGTTAGTAGTACATTGTTGATATTAGATAATAAATAATGGCAGTACTAAAATAGTTAAATGGTGAGTAGGTGCTTTCGGAGACATTTTAATACCCACTTCCGTGATCTTGACATATTTGAAAGATAGTTTCACTGACTGCAGAAACAAAGACAAAGTTCTAATCGCTCAATCGCTGTAACGCGGTAGAAACGTAGGGGAAATAGGGTAGGTTGGTGTAAGATCGCGCGGGCGATAAGATTGCGCATACGTCATTTCATTACTCGGCAACGGTGGATCATACGCGGCCAACTTTAGTTGTGTTTTCATTTCTACGTAAGCCGGTATACGCTCCCAGAAATAAATCTAATTCAGTGTAAGAACGGCGAGTCCAGGTGAGTTAGCCTTCTGATCTAATATTTTGTCATTTTGCAACTATAACTGACGAAAACCCTGACGGAATGACAATGTTTTTCTGTTTGTTTTACTTTTGTTTGCCATCAAACGGTTGACTTATGACATTGTATTTCAATAGCTTCCTAAGAGATGGAAGCACGGTCTTGTTAAATTCACAAATGCCGAAATGTCTAAGTTTGCGCACTACGAGGATGACTACGAGGCTGTGTAAAATGGCGCGCGTAATCTTATACGCGACTTTTTATTATTGATTTACAATGTGTAGATTAATGATTCAAAAAATAAATAATTGTTTTATTGTTTTTAAGTAAATAGATTGCTTCATTTTGTTACAGAATGTCTCGAAGATCACAGAAATCGAATCGGGAACTATGCTTACCTTTGATCATTGAGGCTGCACGTAAACGTATCGAAGATGAAAAAAGCAAGAGGCATGTGACACTATCTTTAGGGATGGCTGAGTCAACGCTAAGTTACCGGTTGCAGCAAGAACAATGTGCCACAAAACTGGGTAGCTAAGAACTACATTTTAACCCTGAAATCTAAAAAAAATCTAGATTTATGGAGGATGAACAGAAGTCTTCAAAGAGCCTATTGTGGAAGACTGAATTGAGTGCGTTAAGTGCCACGTGTGGCACGAAAAATGAACTGATTGTCTTGGTTTCGGAAAATTGAAATGTGATTTATGCAAATAATTAACCTGCGCAATCGTATCGCCCTCCGTGCGCAATTTTACACATCGGGATGTGTAAGATTGCGCAAGTGTCGAACTCTCATTGTTTGTGATTTATGTAAAAAGTGATTGTATTTGCACAATAATTTGTATTAAAAAGTCTTACCAGATAATTAAGGATAAATAATTATTAAAGAAACCTGTGGTTATTTCGTTTGTTTTATTTTTATAGCGCGCAAACTTACACCAACCTACCCTAAAAACAAAGGTAGGCGATAAATACCCGATAAATAACGATTAATTATGTTAACAAATCGCGAAAGTTTAAAACGTTTTAACCACAGAGCTTAGTTTCTGAGATCTGTGGTTTTAACCCATAGAGGAACAAATTTCTGCCGGTGGCTTCGCACGTGCTTTTCACCAATGTCCGTTTACCTCCCTACCAAATTGCATTCAGATCCGTTCAGCCGTGGCGTGAAAAGAACAGAGATAGGTGCCTACTTTTAAATGTATAATATTATTAGTGATCAGAGTAGGTACCTAGGTACCCACCGAAGTAAAAGTGAGTGATAAATAAGTACCTAATAAATATGAAGTTTAGTAAGTTAGTAGGTAGGTACCATCTTTGAGCGACAGATCGTCCATCTTCGCATCCTGTATCGTCTCGAGCTGCTGTCGGAACTTGCTGGTGATCTTCCGCCGCTGGTAATCCGCCTCTATCTGCTGCTTCGTGCGCGGGATGCGGAAACGGAAGCAGCAGCAGACCATCACAACTGGAAATGAGGCTTTGGCTGAGAAGAAGTTAGAAAGGCAGTGAAATGTGTAATGTAATGAGCCTCTAGCCTCCTCAGCAAACACAGCTAGAAATAAACCATTCATAAAAAGAACGCGTCTGTACTTGATACGATAGGTACTTTTCAGGAATTAATACCATTGTATTATTATCTCTACGTCCACTCCACAGCTGAACAGCAGAAGCCTTACCCAACAAGAGGTTTTACGTAATTATCACCACGCATGGCAGGCGAGTTGGTGTTGATCGCAGTTGGAATACAGAAGAAACCTGCTGTTATAGGGGTTGATTCTTACCGCCATAACACGGCTAGAGGCCGAGCTGGCTATAAAACAGCCGAATTAAAATTGACATTCTTACTTAGGTATAGGTACATAGGTAGAACTAGGTGTTTTATTTTATTATAGTCTCGGTATAATTGTAGAGTGTATAATTTTCCTCCTGTCTTGCACCTACCTACCTACACTTATCTATTCACACTAGTTTCCCCAGGTTTGATGTTAGAAAACTCTTTTAGGGTTAAGCTCGCCTTTGTAGGTAGGTAGGTACATGTACATGTCCAGTCCAGTATTTGTAAATTGTATTTAGGTAAGTATGACTTGTGTGAGTGCAATAAAGAATTTAAGAATTCGAGTTCGGGTGATGATGGGGTTAAGGTATGTTTCGCCCAAATCTAAAACTTATGAACCTAGGTGCCTACCTACCTTCAGGACTTTCATATTACCTAAATACGTCAAGAATTTTAATATACCTACCCGTAGACCTACTTGCATAACCATTTTATGAGAATCCAAGCTTTATTCTTTACCTACTCTCTTTCGCGATAAGCAAGCAAACTAATCTCGTACTTAGGAGGTAGGTAGTAGGTAATTAAGTACACACGGGGTGGGGTGGCCACTTGATCTAAAAAAAACCGTGATCTAGGCATTCCTCGTTTTAACTGTTGGTAGGTACTTACTCAAAGTTGTCATGCCAGCCATACAAATGAACATAATCTGCCACAGGCGGATATCGGCCACAATCGGTTTTTCCAACCACTCAGGCTCTTCGTAATTTTTCAACACATCCATAAGAGGATCCATGGTTTTAATCAATTAACGAGTAATTACACGCTAACTAGGACAAGCTAATACACGACCTGGCTGAATTCAGGCAAAGTGAAAACTAATTTTCCTATTTCAAGGAGTGGTTTCGCCGCACCCTGTAACGTAGGTAGCTATGCGCTACACCCTCTGGGTAGGAGGCACTCCTACGAATTAATTCTTACAAGGTGATTGGCTGGTGCTTTTTAGTACGTGCTGGTAATAAGATGAATTGTTTTATTTGCTCATATTACAATTTTAATTATTTTCAGGATGAAATAGGAATAAAGTCTTAGAATAATAGATAAAGGATTTGAGGGAGATCCCACGATCCTACCCATGCTTACGATACGAGCAAGATTTGAATTTGCCGCTACATATACTAGTTGGTGTTGCTATAAATAAAAAACAGTGAAGAGAAAAAGAGCTTTTTGAAATGGTTTCGATATGATTGCAAGAAATTCATGTTCTAAACAATAAATATCATCACAATCCTTTTATTTACTACAGTGCTTCAAATCTTCCAGATTTTAACTTACCTACATATATCATAAGTAAAAGTTTTCCGGAAATAATTAGCAAAGAAAGTGATAATATGTTAAGTGACAGCAGGTGACAGAAGTGACAGTTTATTTTGCTCTGCCAACACTGGTTTCATTCCTCTCTTTCTTTTCATTCATTTTCTGTTTCACTTTCCCGCAGAAAATAGGGTGTCGAATCTGTCGTCTAACCTCCGTATTTATTACTATTCAAAGATCGAAGATGAATCTTTTATGATAATTGTGGTATAATTCTCGTAAAGGCTGTTCTAAGTGATGTTGTGTAAGATTGTTTGTGTTCTTGCGGTCACTCTGTAGCGTTTATAAAAATTAAACATGGCTTCGAATAGAGGAATTCAGATCGGATCCGCGTGGTTTCAACGGAAACTGAACTTGAGGCCGCAACACCGGGGCGTGCACCTCGTCACCGAGGAGATCCTCAAGCAGGTGCCGGAGCTCTCGCAGTTCGCGGTCGGCCTCTGCCACATCCAGAGTGAGTATTCCCTGGACTTGCCGCCGACGATGTTGCACTTTCGTTTGTCATATTTGCCCTAGATAATCTGGCGCGGTTATCAGTTATCTAGGCCGTACAGTGATAAGAGTGGTTATCTAGCTTGGTGCTTGAGTCTTAACGGTTACGCGATGTGAGCGGACCAGCTGATCAGTAAATGTTGTTTTCAGTTCTGCACACGTCTGCGAGTCTAGCACTCAACGAAAGTTGGGACCCTGATGTCAGAGACGATATGGAGATGATGCTCAATAAAATCGTACCTGAAGGCCTCCCTTACCGCCACTCCTGCGAAGGCCCAGATGACATGGTATGTCCAGTGTTATAATCATAGTTTTTACATTTCAAAATAGGAACTTTGAATATGGAAACATGTATTCCTACAGCAGTCATTTGTTTTGTTTACTTTACTTTACTTTTGGCCAGTAATATTATAATGTTACAACCAAAGAATAATGTTATGTTGATGTTTTGTGCTATTACAGCTGCAGTGTTATAAATTGTGTAGGTTGCAAAAACAGAGTAGTATTTATTTATTAGCAACTACTAAACAACCAAGTAAATGTCTTGAGGAATCAAATACGACAATACTCATTTACACATACTGGTTACAATCTAATTAGCATATGCATGACAATTACTTGGGGTTGGCATTTATTTACATACGGAAACAATACCTTGTCTTTAGCCAACATTAACATAGCAGCATACCTACTGCAATTAATTATAAATTTTGCATTCTGATGCCTATCTGTTGTGGAATTTTATAGTACTATGAACTTTTGAATTTAATGTTGGTGTGGAAGAACACCAACAGTCAATTCACACAAATAAGGTTCATAGTTAACCTGCTTACATTCATAATGAACTTTCAAAGTGTCTGATAATTAGGTACTGTATGTTTCTTGCTTTGAGTTACCATAGCATATAAACTTATGAAACAGCTGATTAATAGGTAGTATTGTGTAGGTTCCTCACATTGAGTTGAGCATGTACTCATGATCTTGATTTAGATGTCAAAATGTGACTTATGTTTAATGTTTTGATAAGCCAGAAAGTTGATAGTAATAAGCAAGACTCCAACAATTTTTGAACTCTGAAATTGATATGGTGGCTAAGACTATGCAGCAGTATGCTTTATGGCTGACTATCTGCTGCCCGTGGCTTCAAACGCATTTATCAAGTAGCCTATGTACAGACATAGAATGGCCAGAATGGCCTGGGAAAACAATTTACCTCTACCAAATTTTATTGAGATCTATTCCATCGTTTCGGCCTGAAATAGTTACAGACAGACTGACAAAGTTACTTTTTGATTAATACATGTTAGATAATACAAACCCATATCGATCAGCACTCAAATATCTACTGCTGAATGTTCCTCCCTCAAGCAAGGGAGCTTTGTCATAATCACACCATGCTGAGCAAGCAGATTGATGATTGTTGTAGAGATCTTGACAATACACAGAGAGCAGAATAAGCTGCTGCCCTTTCTCTGGTATGTTCCTGATAGGCTAGGCCTGGCAGTGCTAGCTAGGCTGTGGCAGCCAGTTGCACATATGAGAGTGTAGGGGAGCTCGCGCACCTAAGCAGACACGAATTCCGCATATATTTCAGTTGCCATGGCTGAACAGCCAGGCTGCCTAGTGCCCGTCTAGCCGTCACCTTTTACGACATCCACGGACTGACTAGTAGGGGTCTATTCTTACGCCGCAACTGCCATGACTACCGCGATCGCCGCGGCTAAGCTAACTGCCCATAACAATGACCAAATGAAACTTCAAATACTGGGATTGATTCTAACTAATTCAGACACAGACATTGATAATAATGACTTTGTTTTATCCCTACAGCCAGCACATGTAAAAGCCTGCTTTTTGGGCTCCTCACTGACAATACCAATCACAGACGGTAAACTCAACCTAGGAACATGGCAAGGTGTCTGGTTATGTGAACATCGAAACCATGCAGGCAGCCGAAAGGTAAATATAATCTGTAACTTTCTAAAAAAATAATGATTCATCAATGATTGGGATCTGCGAAAGACTGCAAGCAGATGCTGGATGCATCAAGCTATGGCGCCCCTTAGATGAGGCTTATACCCAGCAGATGGGAAGTAATAACACAAATTAAATGAAAGAAAAATGAATCTAAGGTGTTTTCTTTGAAAAATCGAATAATGCTAGTTTATTGACCAATTTGTTATTTCGATAATGCTTTTATTGCTGGATAAACTTTCTCTGGCATTCTTAGCCTAGCCTCTGCAGTATGACATGCAAGCTTGCATGCTTCAAACAACATCTTTTACTATTGTAAATAAGAATTTAGAAATGTGGTCAACTGATCTCTCATTGTTACTGTCCTTGAAATTAAGTAAAGTCTACTTCAATGCATGGTCTTGTCAACCATTCTTTAGACACACCACCCACATGAGAATTCACTGATCATTTGATGACCAATGTGGCATGGTGGGCAAAGATTCGCCTGGGACGCAGGAGGTTGCAGGTTCCATTCCAGTCTTGGAACAAATGCTTGTACATACTGCAAATGGTCTTGGTATTTTCTATGTATAGTAAAAATATCTATCTATTAGTATGTATTATTTATTTATCATTGCACTCGGCAATGAACGAGTGCACTCCATTCAATGCCCTACAAAGAGTGGTTCATTTAAGTAAGACATTTGATTGAGAGGTAGATAATGCTTTATATGTGATAAAATAACATAGCCTCATAAAATTTTTGGTACTTAATAAGACTTTAAATAAATGCAATGGAATTGGCAGCCTTACCCCTAAAGCGACTTCTTCTTGGAAACAAAGTTCTATTCACGACAAAAAACCAAGGTGTAAGGCATGAGGGCTGAAAATAAATAAATAATCAGCAAGCTAAAGTAAATGTTTTATATTTGTTTCAGATCGTAGTAACACTTTCAGGCTGCCCCCGCGACTCCCCCCTGTCCCCCGTCTCTGCGGCGTCGTGCTCCAGTTAGGACAGGGGGGGGGGCGCGACCCCCCATACTCACTCTCATTCGCGCCCCTCCTCTAAGAGTACGCGGAGGTAAACCCCCGCCTTTTGTATCCACGAAGGCGTATTACATTGTCCTAGAAAGTATGCATGTAGTGCAGATCAAGGCTTTCACCCGTCAATCATGTTGAGGATTTTGTCTGTAACAACCTCGACCAACCAAAATAACATAATGCAACCTTAAAACCAGTTTAGTTAGGCAATCTATAATCATTTAATTGTGCTTAAAAACTTACCAATATCAAAACTCTGCAGGTCCTCAGCATAATTGATTGTAGAAAGCAAACCCAATTTTATACAACACCAATTAAATTTAGAATAGCTCCGTAAGTTTATTTTTGGGCGGGTTATATTCTTCGCCCGCAGCCTTACACTGAATCCGTGCCTGGATGCTTAGGTAGTGTTTGTGTGAATTATGAATAAAGGCTTTCACACACCGACTGTGAATATGGGACCAACTGCAAAACCGTAAAGACACTTCAACTTATCTCTGAAACTAGTTCTGGAAAGATTCTAATGAGTGGTCAATTTTGAACATTTGTGAGTCTTCTAGTAATGGCAGCTAAAACTAGTTCAATTGAACCGAATTAGAACGCAACCGTCCCGCTTTAGCGCGTCGATGTGTGAGAGCCCTTACCTCCGTGGAGATCTATTTAGAAAGGTACCTGAGTCCTGAAGTTATTCAGTATGTTAGCGTATACATGGAGACCTCTCTATGACAATGTGGTGCCGGCCTGGCATAGTGTTAGTTCTACTATTATCTTCGAGCGACAATATGTACATAAGATTAATATTTTGTAACGTGTCGCGCGGCACTTCCTAATTTATACGTTAAGCGAGGATCCGGCTCAAGGACAACTGAAATTGCACATGAAACGGCCGGTCGTTATAGGTGGGTAATCGCCGCTAATGGTCGCATCAACAAACAATCCCATTCTCTTTCAAGTACTCAATTCGACCTCGAGTGACGTCACCTTACTACCGATTGCCTCGTATTCTACAAGATTCAAAATAACTGCCGTTCGTTTACGCATAAGACTTGATCCTTCTGTAATATAGCTTTTATAGGAATTGAAATACATTCGAGGTCGCCTCGAGCGGGGGTGTCGCGCGATCCAGCCCTATTGATACGTTCGGTAATAACCGAACCCGTTTAATGTACATACGAATATGTACGACGGTTTTAAAGTATACTTAAAATATACCTAATGTTGTTTTTCTTATCGCGACTCGATTGTACATAGATCACGCACGCGTGACGATATTCCGCTTTGGGCGACTTACGGGCCCACTTTACCATTATATTCCTAAGATAGGGGCGGGTATGGGATAACGTAACCGATGGAATGGAGCAACTATTTTCACTACGCACTTGTTCGATTTTTTCAAACTTCACCGGGATTCACGTATATTTTTTACATGAACGGCACATTAGATGTTTTTTATGATTCGGACACTCATTTATAACACAAATTTTGTATGTAATCGCACCGGTTATCGGACTGTTGGTGTAAGTTTTAAGAGCTGAAAGTAGGTTTATATAGTTAAGAACTTTGTACATCTACGATAGCTCCCTTAATCTCCGTGTTAGGTAAGAGGGCGGCGATTATGAAGAGAAATATGTCCATAGCTTTAAATGTGTCGCGCCCGTTGTATCAACGGGTACTTCGGGATACAAGGAGCTAAAATGTACCACTAGTTTGTAGTTGTATATCATTACTGTAAGATCATGTAAGTGCCTCGGATTTATGGGGGGGTCACGAGTTACTTTGCGGAACCTTCAGGCAAGATCACTCGATTCAATAAGTGCTTCTTATCGTAGCCTCTAACTTTTTTCCATTTAAAGTACCAGCGAGAGATAAACGGAATGCAATAATGAACAGAACGTAAATAGGTTAATTTGACGGAATAATGTAACCGCGTACGATTAGATTATGTCTTCCTGTAAGCTCCATCAAATAAGAAAGATTAGTTTAAGAGTATGGGGATTTCTGGTGAGCGGTGTTAGATAGGGCGCAGACATCACCTTATCCGCCCACGACGTAAACTTAGGCAATGTATCGAGATGGGGGCTCGCTCACAAATAAATAATTATATTCGAGTAAGTGTATTCAATAATAGTAGTTCTATCGAACGGTATAATCATTAACGGGTGTTTTATATGAGTCATCTAAATTAAACAGGGTTAAAAACCCTGTATTCTACAGGAATTTACTATATTTATCCCATAATAGCATTCCATTCCACTAGTGGTATGCCGCCTTCCACGGTCTTACGTTGCGTTCGGCTTTCTGTCCCGTCGAGATCGCTTGTGGCACAATTTTACACTCGAGACTTACCTAGTTAGGAGTTTATAAATATTTAAATAGTAGGGTACCGTTGGCGTTAGGGTAAATAGTGGTGTAGACAGGAGCCGCCGAGGGCAGCCGTCACGCACAAGCGCGCTCGCGTCCGCGCCTCCTTTTTACTGACATTTCAGCCGACTCAACTCCAACACCCTTATGCCTGGGTTAGCCTTTTACTGCGCTGCTCTACACTTTTACGTCCATCTACACTTTTTCAAGTACCTAGCGCAGTTGTAAAGCCTAGCTTTGGACATTGAATTGCGTCGGTTGGAATGTAGGTACCGCATTGTACAAAGTGTAGTTGTCATTCATTACGGTTCGGCTCATAACTAGCGTTACTTCACATAGAGCTTGTTGTGCGTCCATAATAAAACTTTTTAATTTTAGTTTTTCGCGGCTGAATCATAAAACATACGACATAACTTACATTCGCCCTACAAATTCCCTCAATAAAAATTCCGAGGCGTTTTTTGCCCCCGCTGTAAACATAATTAAGTATGGCAGTAGGGTATTTACATTCCAGACGTAGTATGTTAACATTCGTGTATGTTCTATAATTCAGCTGCTATCATTATAGTGTAAGTCAGCTTTTGGATTAGGTTTTTTGCTTCTTGCTTTACATTATACGATCAACTTTTACTTGTTTTAGTATGTCGTTATTTCACGTTTGTTTTGTTGTAAGTTTTATTATATCTGTTAGTTTGGATTGAACCATGCGGGTTGTGGGATGGCTAAGTGCTTTTTAACAAATAAACTAAGAATTTGTAAATATTTTTTGCATAAATGATATTGTGCATGTACAATTTTAATCTTGTACATACAATTTGTAATGTAAAAACGTTCAAGTGCTATTTGTGTGAGTGTTAGGTATGCCACAGCCAATGAGCGTCGTTGGATGATCGCTCATGTACCATCTGTGTTATACACAAATACAATCCTAATGATATATAACAAACTATCCTACTTAGTAGATAAGGACCCAAGAAATAGCGACTGGTTCGCATAGACGTTACATTCCTATGATTGTTTGATTTCCGTTTTTGTTCTGTGTTGTTAATTAGTACTTGTAAAGCGAATGTCCCATTTAGGCTGTTCAACTACAACGAATGTGTCTTAGGTTTACCTATAAGTGGAATCTGGTTTAATTGTTGACCTCAGCCTCGAAATTATCGTATTCATTGTATCTTTGCGAGAATTATTACGAATACTCAATTATCTTGATGCATATAGGTTATTCATTATGTACTTACTTACTACATCTGATTGATTTGACCTGTGTAAGACATGTTGAATGGTTTTGAAATTAAATTGTATTTAATTATATAATTATGAAACGTAACAAGTTTAAATAGTAAAAGCACAGGTTTTTATGACGTTATTATTGATTATAAATTAGCTGAGATGTATCGTTCGTTTGTTATATTTAATCTTAAATGCACATAGAAAATGAGGTTGTATTTTGAATTATAAATAAAAATAACCAAAAATGGAGACAAATAATTGTGTGTATCTTATTTAAGAAAATTAATACCATTGTATGATTGTACAGTTCAACTATTCACTTTTCCTAGAAAATCCTCATCAGTTGTATAATTGTTGTTTTTGATGTCACTAATGTGGCAACAGAAATATTTGACACAATAAATAATGTATCATAATAACTTGTACAATATAAATATATAGATCCACAATTATGAAAGAGATTAAATATTTGCAAAAGTTAATATTAAACGAGTTTTATTCACTTAAAAAACCTAATTTTCAGTCATCGTAGTTAATTTTTACATGGAAATATTATATTATTGTTAATTGGCTAATTCTACTTATTTGGCTTAGTTTATTCAATTTGTTTTTTCTTCACTGGTTATTTTGTGAGGTCCTGGGCCGTCATCTGAAAACGAAAATAATTATTATGATTAGTTAGATGCTTCTTATCTCGCGGTTTAGAATATATTCACATAGACGAATCGAATAGCCTAAACAGTGCTTGCTGCCCGTAGCTACATATTAATTAGCCAATTTTTTTTAAACAAACCATCTCTTTAAATAACAATCTCAAACTCAAACTAAAAAATGCTTTATTTCCATAAATACAATAAATGTACACTTAGAAAAGGTCAAATCATTTTTTAAAAATACACTGACACGGAAATAACGTGGTATTTTTTATTTCGATCGCTTCGTATGTAGACTAAAGTAAAGAAACGACGAAGAAACCTTTAGCCTGTTAGTTGTTATTTTTCGAGTTGGAGCAAAATCCGACCATAGCTTTTTTATCCTCTAGAAAATCTGATATTTTATAGTACGCCTTTTTGCATAGTAAAGTTTTGACAGTTTGTTTGAATTTATTTACTGATAATTTTTGCAGCTCAGTAGGGGTTTTGTTGTAGAAGCGTATACATTGCCCTTTGAAAGATACATTAGTTTTATGAAGTTTAGCTGTGGGTACAGCGAGTTTATGTTTATTTCTAGTATTTACATTATGTAAAAACAGGCTAAAGTTCATTCGTCGCATAATCACCAGACCGAAGCGACGTCGGTTTGAAATTTGACCGTTTCTTAGTTTACATTTATTGTGATAAAGATGGAATAAAGAGTTTTTGATTAATACGTTCTGGAGATGAGAATACCTATTACAAAGTTACATACTTTTCGAATAACCAGCCTAGTCCAATGCTGGACATAGATCTCTCTTCATAAGCGTCTTATTGGCTGTTATCATTAATATACCACAATCCATACGCCGGACATGCGGATTGCGTACCGCAGTTTAATTCGATGTTGATTTGTTAATAGGGGGATCCGCTGCCTGTCCCCCGGGTATTCCATACACTAAACACTTTCATTGCCTACGACGACGCATATGCCGAATTACATACTGGTACCTGAACCCTGTCTGGGTAGTGAAAGCGTTATTCGCCTTTTGCGACACCAGAAAAGTTGAGGTGTTGAAAATGTGTGCCTTACTGGCGTGGCATGTGGACTCGGATCAAGATGAATATAAGAAAATTAGAGCCCATTTCCCCAAAAATAAAATTTGTACCTACATATTAAGGTTACAAAGTCATTCGAGAAAATAAAATGCTGCTGTAGTAACATCTGTAAACGTTACTACAGCGGCATCATTTTTATCTATTAGCCGCCACCTAACCGGGCATCACACGGCCTGTATGGTTACCTTCATAAAATGCAGCAAAAAAGGGTATTATGATAATGATTATGACATATGTTGGTACCTGTAACCTCTGGCGTGGCCTCCCCTTTCTTCAAGGCCTGGAGAGAGTCCGAGATGCTGGAGGCGATCTGTTTGAACTCCTGCGTGACGAGAGCCAGCTTGCCCAGAGCGTAGTTGAAGTCATCGCCGAGGTTCACCATTTTGGCAGAGATACTCGCAACCTGGGTACAGTTAAAAAATAAATAAATAATTCTGGACAATTCACACAGCATTATCTAGCCCCAAGTTAAGCAGAGCTTGTGTTATGGGTACTAGATAACTGATATACATAATACAATACACTACATAGATAGATATTTTTTTATTATACATAGATAACAGTTGATGCTATATTAACTTTAAAGATGAGCTTAAAAAAGTGGAGTGAGCTCTCTGATCTTGTCACACTTTACACGTCACATCACACTAATATTATAAATGCGAAAGTTTGTATTGATGGATGTTTGGATGTTTGTTACCTCTTCACGCAAAAACTACTGAACGGATCTGGCTGAAATTTTGCACACAGGTAATTATAATCCGTAAATCAAACATAGGCTACTTTTTATCCCATAAATTAGTTCCCGTGGGATAAAAATTAAACGTTACTATAGGAACAACGCGTATGAAGCCGCGGGCCGCAGCTAGTTATAAATAAAATTATTACATATGTATTATACAGTGTGTTCGGCAGAGCGTATGCCACGTGGTACCCCAGGGGGTCGGTGAAATCAAATGCAATAGCTTGGTGGCTTTTTTAACCCTTATAGCCCCTCGACTATTATTAAGAATTTTCTAGTGCTAACTTGCTAACTTTTTTGTACGAAATAAAATTGCTTACATTTTTTCTATTACAATACAATACAAAAATACTTTATTGTACGTACACCAACCAGCAAAAATTCAATAGGTATTTTAAGACAATACTTTTGTCTTAAAATACTATTACATCGTACATTTTATTAAAATATGTAGGTACGTGAGATTTAGATAAATGAAGCCGCGGATTTGCAAAGTGTTAAACAGATTTCTTTTTAAACGATAAGTTCAAATTTGCATTAAAATTATAAAATCAATGTCGAATTCTTTGGTTTATTGGCTGATATGGTAAAGATACACTTTTGTAGATAATTATAAATACTTAGGTAAGTAATTCAGTATTGCTTAGAAAGGAAACCTGAATATGTAAATTGTGATTTTCTGTTGGGGAGTCCATAAATAAATAAATGGTCGTACTATTAGTTACTTTCAAACTTTTGTTTTTATAAGTAGATTTTTGACGCTCTAGTGTGTCAAAAATAGTGTCTGCGTAGAATTAAGCTATGGTATGGCTATGATTCTCATCCAATAGGGTATATGCATGTGATTTCAAAATGGCTAAAAAAATATATACGTATTCTCTATTGATATAGAAACATATCTACATATTTATTTTTGCATTTTGAGATGTTTTTATTGTAGAATTTAACCATTGAAAAATTGATATTTTAAATCTCAATCGCAAAATTTCAAAACGCTACGCCATTGGCTAGAGCGGATGTGACATCACTGTACACGTTTCTTCTTTTTTTTTTCTGCTTGCTGCACCTTGATTTGACACTATTCTGCCCACTTGACATTTCGTATTGTCGATTATTTTCAGTTTTTTCGGAAAACCTCTTTCCTGAGATGATCACTACCGAGGTCGTCACCAAAGGTTTTAATCAAGTGTGTACGTCGACGTCACATAAACATGGCGCCAATATGGCAGCGTTTTTATCACCCGAAAATGATTGTAGTTTTGATTTGTTTTTTTAACTTGTTAATGCGAAATTCAGTGAGCGTCTTATCATTCCTCGGTTAAATAATGACCTAAAGAATCGATTAAAACAATAAAAAAATCGATGCATATACCCTATTGTCTGACTGCTAACGGATAGGTACTTACATCTTTCTTTACTTTTCCGATGTTAGTGGAACTGCTGTTTGCGTACTCTTCGGATATATTCTGGGGAAACAAATCATTCTGTTAAATAAATAAAATAATTACTTATGTATTTTCATCATCATCATCATCTAGTCCCAAACAAAGCAGAGATTGTGATATGTTATATGTGGTGTTATGATGCACGGATGCCTATACTGCGGTCGCATTTGTCGTTCCCGTATAAGTAGTACTTACAAGTCATCTACGTAAGTGCCAAAAATCGAACACTACATAAACCATCCTTCGTGGATTTAAAGGCCATTGATGATGATGATGGTGTTATGATGACTGATATATTTAATACAATAAACTACACAGGTAGACATACCAAAACACCTGTATGTCATGCAAAACTTTACATAAAAGGGAGGAGTTTCAAAAAGAACATGAATCTGCAGATCATTCAGTACAGATATTTGTCCCGAGACGGTAATCAAACCCGCGACCTGCGTCACAGGTAGACCTTCACTCACAGCCCACTGATGTTTGAAGAGATGCCAGAGACCGTCTCCATCTTAGCGCACAGATTGACCTGCGTGATCGCTTGGTTATCCATCACATTACGACTTCAGCAATAAATGACTTACATTGAAATCAAGTAAAGTTCCACAAATTTTCGACATCGGCGGAATCGAACCCGCATCCTCCCCTCAGTACGGCGATGTCATAACCGCTAGACCACTATGTCGGATAGCCATCGACCCGAAAAATTCTGGATCTTCTTACCCAGAGCGTATAATAATAAATTTTGTTTTAAAAAAACTATAAACCGACTACAATTTTTACAGTTTTTTTATGAATTTTCATCGATCCCACTGTCAGAACTGAACAAAATTAAAATGGGACCACACGGGAGTGTGGTCCCAGTGTGGTCCCCGATGAAAATTCATAAAAAAACTGTAAAAATTGTAGTCATCAGCACCAGCTTTCATATAAAAAAAGAATCATGCAAATCGGACCACCCAGTCAAAAGTTCTGAGGTAACAAACATAAAAAAAAAAGACAATGTTAATCAACCTAAAATAATGATCTACTTTAATTGTCCTCACCTCAAACTCGAACGAGGATAATATTTACTTTAATAGTCTTATCATCCAAGTGACTCACTATAATTGAGAACCTCCTCCTTTTTTGAAGTCGGTTAAATACTATAAATAACCAAAAATCTTGAGACTTACATTAAGTTTATCCAGTGCTCCCTTGTTGGCGCTGAGCTGCACGTGCATGATGCCGATCTGTCTCCACACCTGCGACATCTCCGTCTCGATCTTAGCGCTCAGGTTGACCAGCGTGATCGCTTGGTTGTCCATTACGGTTGACTCGATCTTGTCTAATCTGAAATGTCGTGAACAAATAACTAAGCGGCAATGGATGGACCCATAGATTGGTGGTGAATAGGCTGAATAGCACAATTTTTTTTTATACAACATGATAATATAATATAAATCTGTAATATAATATTTTTTGGACAATTCACACAGCATTGTCTAGTCTAGCCCGGGCTAGATAAAGCTGTGTGAATTTTAATGTGCCGATAAATCGATCTAGCTAGGACAAATTTTCAGAAAATGTCGTTTTATTCGTTTTATTATGTTTTTAATAACTAACTTTATCGTAATCAATTGACTCTTCCTAACATCTATTGGTGAATAGTAATACTATTTTAATCGTGTTTTCAATAATCATGTTTATCCTAATCAACTTAAACTGAAAAATATGACTCTTCCTTCCTATACTTAATACTTCATATACTTAATACTTTACAAGGGCAAGACATTCCATACTTTAAAGATAGATATTACTAATTTATTATACATGAAAAGCATCCAATATCCCTGTTTTTTTTTTGTAAATAGACTTAAATTCTTTATTGCACACAAAATAACATACATAAAAGTTAACAAATACTGGACATGTACAAAGGCGAGCTTTTTTTTACGGTAAATAGACCTTTGTTTGACCGCAATCTCACCTGATGGAAAGCGAAGATGCGGCCGACGGTGTATCACGAAGGTCTAGAAGATACCAATATCTGCAGAGCGTACTATCTGTCCCGAGGCGGGAATCGAACCGGACCCGCTACGCCACAGAGGTCGTCAACAACGAACCTGTCATTGAATGTCCCATTGAGCACCTTCCCCTGGCGAAGCACCAGGTCAGTGATCTGCATGAGGATCTGCTGGACGCCGTAGTCGATGCGCTTCTTGGTCGCCATCACGTTGTCTGCGGTCTGCAGCATCACTTGCTCGCTCTTCGACAGCGATTGGAGCTGAATGGAATAAATAATAATAAAATAACATATAACAAACTATGGTTTATCCATTTTGAATGAAGCATGTTAGTAAACAAAGTACGACACAAATAACAAAATCTCACTTGCTTGGCGTCGAGTTTCAGATATAATTGTAAGCAATTTTTATTGAAGGGAGGATCTAAAATCGACAAGTAATGTAAATTACGTATAAAAGGACGCGCCAACAAAGTGAATTTTAGGTTAAGTATGGGCGGTTTGTATACGTTTATGCCTCATTCAAAATGGACACGGTTATAGTTGACTTGCTCCAACCAATATATTTAACATTGGTGAGATATTTAACGAAATCGCAACCAAAACACTATGCTTCTAGATTTAAGTAGGCACACTATGCATTAGCTACACACTGGTACGTTTTAATCTAAATTAGCATTCACAATTCACACAGCATTATCTAGCCCCAAGCTAAGCAGAGCTTCTGTTATGGGTACTAGGTAACTGATATACATACAATACACTACATAGATAGATATTTTTTATTCTATATAGAAAACATCCCGAACGTCCTAAACAAATATCTGCAGATCGTACACACATTTGTCCCGAGGCGAATCGAACCCGCAACCTCCTGCGTCGCAGGCGGACCTTCGCCCACCGCGCCACAGTGGTCGTCATACGATGTAGTGATGCAATTAATAGGAGGCCCAGCACCGGGATTGTTGTCTAGGGTAGAATAGAAAAAATTACGTTACTTTGTCATCGAAGCGTAAATGTTTGAAGTTCATTCCTTCAACTTCGATCATTTACGCAATGTATGACGATGTCATTTTTTCTATTCTACCTTCGACAACAATCCCCGTACTAGGCCGGTTAGGTAGGCATTTTAATTAATTCGATTCGTTACCGAAGCGAAAACGTCCAATTCGAATTTGAATTCTATTCCGACGGAACTTTTAAATGCTATTTTGATTTGTCGAAAGTTTCCGATATGTAATCCCACGGCCATCCCACGAATTAAATTGCCCCTGCTGTCTTTGGCCTCTGAAAACCATTGCTGGGTTTACTACAAAGTAGACATACTAGAATGAAGTGGGGATGCCATACTGTTTACTACAAAGTTTGCGTTAAGCTATTTTATATGGAAACTAGCGACCCGCCCCGGCTTCTTCAACTTCAATAGTAGGTCCAATGCTGGACGCCGGCCTCCTCATAAGTGCCTGATTTCTCATGGGGATAGTGCCCATAATCCCCACGCTGGGCATGCGGGTTGGGTATAGCAGTTTGCTGCCTACTTCTTGCCCACGGTAGATATCCCTTAGTCACCTCTTACGACACCCGCGGGAAGATTTGGGGTGGTGCAAATTCTAAGCCCCTGCCCCGGCTTTGCACGGGCACAATGCTGATGTATTATACATATAAACTTCCTTTTGAATCACTCTATCTATCAAAAAAACCGCATCAAAATCCGTTACGTAGCTTTAAAGATCTAAACATACATATAGAGACAGACTGACAGCGGCATTATTTTATACGATGTAGTGACAGCGCTCCAAGCGGGAAGTTTACATAACTTTCACATGTTCATAGAAAATAGAGTAACGCAAACTTTGCAGTAAACAGTATGACAGGTCACACTCAGCATACAGGTCTACCCATGAGGTGATCTCATGACAGGTCACACTCAGCATACAGGTCTACCCATGAGGTGATCTCATGACAGGTCACACTCAGCATACAGGTCTACCCATGAGGTGATCTCATGAAAGTTTTATTCCCGAAGGATTTATATTTGTCCATCAAAACTTAAATAAGTTTAGCTAAATATTCAGAACTTACTCAGAAAATACCCTCTCTCCAGGGTATTCGCCTGAGTAAAGCTTGCTTAGATACCGTTGCATATCATCTTACCTCAGTCCTCATTGACTCGTAGCTCCGCGAGATGTCGCTGTAAGCTCGCTCGGTGAGGGTATTCCCCTGAGTAAGGCTTGCTTGAATATCGTTGTTGGTGGTCTCGAGACGGGCGCCCATTTCTCGCAATTTCAGCGAGATTTTCTGTACCGCTGGAAGGAGAATTTGTGCTTTAAAGCATTTTGTGAAACAAAGCAATATAATAACAACTTCTTTGAAATTCGTCTGTGAAATTGAATTACATCACACTATTACTATAAATGCGAAAGTTTTGATGGATGTTTGTTACCTCTACACGCCAAAACTACTGAACGGATCGGGCTGAAAGTTTGCATGCAAGTAATTCCTATCCTGGATACTTTTTGTCCCATAAATCAGTTCTGTGATAGAAATCCATAGAATCAACGCGTGCGAAGACTCTGCCAGCAACTACATAGTTATAAGTAAGTCTTACATTCATCCTCGATCTCCTTGACATGCTCAGTAGCGTTGACTATAGCGTCCAGAGTCCTGTTGGTGGCCAGTTCGAGGTCATTGACCCTCGGGAGGTCCTTCCACAAGCCTTCGGCGTCCGAGAGCAGGCGTTGTACTTTCGTGATCTCCTTACCTTGCCGCTCCATTTCTGGAAGCATATAGACATAGACATAGACATAGACATAGACATATCATTTATTTGCCACCACAATACACACAATATAAATGAACATTAAATACATAGTTACCAAATTAGAATACAGGAACAATATACTCAAAAATACACATATAATGAAGTGCTAGACATTTATTATGAGTAATTTATTATGTACCCGCGACGAAACGAAGACGGTATTTGCGTTTAGGGTGTTATGTCGCTGTGTTGTGCTGGCTTAGAATTTGTACTACCCCAACTCTTCCCATGGATGTCGTAAGCGACTAGGGATATCCGCCAGGTGCGGGCAGCAGCGCCCCCTGTAGAACAATTATACCACCTAACTGCGATCCCCAACCCGGTTGCCCAGCGTGAGGATTATGGGCACTACCCCTCCATGAGATAACTGACAATAAAGGCGATAATCAGGGGGAGGCCTGCATCCAGCAGTGGACCAATATAGGCTGTTGAGCTGAGGTACAATGAAAAAAATTCAAGAGACTTATATTTCCAGGGTAATATGCCTTTCTGGTGACCGTTTTCGACTTTAAGAAATAGTTATAAAAAGAGAGTAAATAATAGTTGTAACTGTTTTATAGTGTGATTGCAATTCTTTATGTGCTAAATAAATGCATTCCCATATTTTCCTTGACGCGTGACTTTTTGGGTCTCTAGCGACGCGATATCTCTATTCTTTGTGCGTGAGAAAAACCGAATGATAATAGAAGGGTTTGGCTCCGTGCCTCGGTGCGCAAGTTTGAAAAATTGATAAATCATCGCAAAACCTTCGGAACTTGAGTCTGTTCAAAGAGAGATGCGTAGTGGCGTTACGGTGAACTAACACTGTTCGTCGTACTGCAATGACAGGGCAGTGTTGTCAACGCAACAAAAGTTGTCAATTGGCACACGCGCGCCCTCAATTCCCAGGACTCTTCTCTTTTTGGATAGAACCTTTTTGACAATCACTAACAACGAATTATTAGGAATTCTCTTCCTAAGGAGGTGAAAATGCGAGTCAAATGTTTTTTGAATTACCTATTCATCACGGATTAATAAATAAATTTATAATTTATAGTCCCAAAATAAGCAGAGCTAATGTTAATGTACTAGATAGCTGATAATACAATACACTACACAGTTTGATATTTTTAAATAATAAATATCTGCAGATCGTACATACACCTGCAGATATTTGATCAGGGCGTTATGGATGTTTTCTATGTATAATAAAAAAATATCTATCTATGTAATGTATTGTATTAAGTATATCAGGTACTAGATACCAGTACCCATAACACAAGCTCTGCTTAGCTTGGGGCTAGATAATGCTGTATGAATTGTCCAGCATTATTTTTTAAATTTAATGATTTGGCCCGAGGCGGGAATTGAACCTGCAACTAGGTAGGACTAGAATATCCATAACTTTTTTACCAGATTCTTTATCGGTAACCGTATAACCGCGGCTATCTCTACTTACCTAATTTATGGACCACTAGTTTTAAGTATTTGGTTCTCTAGTTTGGAATTCCTTTGGGTTATCGCTAGTTGTTTATACTTACCGTCAGTCATCTTGCTATGCCAGGCCTCATCAGCTAAAGCCACTTCACTAAGCTGCACTATATCAGTAGGCGTGCCTCTCGTCCCGTTGTATTCATTTAACTTCAACTCGTACTTGGTGAGAAGTTTCTCTGCCTCGGTAAGGTGTTTCACGAAGGGAGCGTCGGGAGTGCCTTCTTCGGTTGAGAGAATGGCCTGGCACATGGTCTTTAGGCCGTCCTAGAACATAAGAAACAGTTTTAATGCATGAGCTGAAATGGGTTGCACACATTTGAGAATGCTGGAAATTCCACACATTTGAGAGTGTGATGTGTAACACCTTACATTCTCAAACCAAGAAAGCAGTATCTGTGTTAATGTATCCCGGAGACGGCGATTCGTCAATCGGTAGGTGGTTGACCGTTTCAATTGAAGGTAGGGATGATGTAGCTTCAATCGACGACGCGTCAATTGCTTGCCCACATTGAAAAGGTAGTCAAACGATATCATATTCTGATTATGCACAGCGAGACGTTCAATAGGGTAGAAGATATAATTACCTATATCTGTATATTTATTTTTGTATTTTTGATGTTTTTATTGTGAAATTTAATCATTGAAAAATTGATATTTTAAATCTCAACCGGAAAATTTCTAAACAAAACGTTATTGGCAGCCGAACCGTGACGTCACAATTGTACATTTTTGTATTGTCAGGTACTTGACATAGGTGAATCGGTGAACATGACGTCACAGAATGCAAGGGCCAACATGGCAGCGTTTTTATCCCCCGATACTGAGTGCAGTTTTACTTTTTGTTTTTTACTTTAATAATTTAAAATTTTGTGGGTGTTATTTTTTTTCTGTTATCTAATAACCTAAAGAATCGATAAAAAACGCTATACATATTGTTTGCGTCATTTTCGCCTACTTTCACGAAGTAGTTGCGAATTAAAGTAGATAATTAAAATTGACAAAAATATGAGCAAATTATACTCAAAAGTTGCCCGATCATTCTGGGTCCAGTAAATGCAGATTCACCATCATCATGAACCTCAATACTAGTCCACTGCGCGACAGAAGACTTTCATTTGAGGGTAATGCCCAAATGGAGATTTGAACTGAAAATACATGGGTTGGAACAAATTCAGGGCCTGATCCCCACTTCGCTTGATGTTTAGGGCTAAAAGATGATGAGTAAACTGACCAGCAAAATAAAAAATATTGAATGGAACACCCTGATTAAGATAAAAACTTACCTTATTCAAATTATCCTTCAGTTTCTCTATCTCTTTCATCACGCCGTCGATCTTCGCATCAGTAGAGTCTAATCTCCTCTCAACAGAGTCCTCATTCGTTGTCAGGTTATTGTCTATCTCTGTCGGTTTAGGCTTCATGTCTTGCACAGTAGATGTCAACGATTGTAGGGACTTCTGGATGTTGTCCAATGCTTCGTTTGTTTTCTTTTGTGTGCTCTTTTCCTCGGCAGATTTCTGGTT
This sequence comes from Eupithecia tripunctaria, assembly GCA_955876795.1. Lineage (NCBI taxonomy): Eukaryota > Metazoa > Arthropoda > Insecta > Lepidoptera > Geometridae > Eupithecia > Eupithecia tripunctaria. Next base: position 10,841,451 of record OY041618.1, read on the forward strand.
GAAATAAAATTGCTGATGTGGTTATTATTCAGTAAAACTTTATGTTTGCTGTGAATGATAAATTTAGACTTAATTTAATGTAGATATGAGATGTTATGCCTGTAGAAAGCATGGGATGGTGAGAAATTTGGTGTTTGTTTTAATTAGCTAATTCTGAACTGGCAGACATATTTGCGCTTCTCACAAAAGCCGTATCAATATATTTACACGTTGAACAACTTGTAAAGTTATTCAGACTCTGCGCTAACGAGTTATCGAAAATTGAAATATTTTACTGGTTCTGAATTTTTAATGGTTTTTGCAACATACTAAATAGTAGTTATCGCTCACAGCGATCTCTCCCTATCAACCTTTGGACGATATGGATAGGACCAGTAGGTAAATAAAACTGACGGTGGCATATGTATTTTTGATTCGCTACCCGTTATGGGTAGCGAATCAAAAATACATATTTTCAAACATAAAATTTACTAAAATAAAAACAGAAACTAAAATATAAGTCGAGTTAGGTATCATCATCATCAGCCTATATTAGTCCACAGCTAGACATAGGCCTCCTGAAGAAGCGATATCCCTTTCTTCAGCTTGCCGCATCTTACATCTGCTTGCAGTCTTTCGCAGATCGTCATCCAACTGACCGGAGGACGTCCGTACAATACGTCTGTCGAGTCGCGGTCTCCACTCAAGAATAGTTAGGTAGGTACACATCAGCCAAAAAATCTTCAAAAATAACTACCTGCATAAGCACAGTTTCCACATTCGACAGCCGGTCGTCCATCCTCGAGATCATGCCTTTCATCGGCTCCAGTGCCCGATGCTTCTTGTCCAACGTGTTGAGCATCTTCTTGACGTGTTCCCCCAGGGCCTTCTCTCTGAACTCGTGACGTTCCAGCTTGTCTTCAGAGAGCCGGAGAAGGTGGACCACTGAGATCAAAGCGTCGCGGATGTCTTCGTTCCTGGTGACATACCTACTATAAATATCTATATCTCTGCCGTGGTCGCAACGTCGGTAGGGTTGCCATCCGTCCGGATTTGTCCTAGTTTAGAGCGCGTCCGGGGAGCGTCCGGGCGGGGTTTTATTTGTTGTCCGGGTTTCAAAAATGTCTTGAGCCACCCGAGACACCCACCCGCACGCCGCGATAAAAGACAAGAAAAGATATTGACGACGCAAAATTAATTTACGAGTGAGTGAATTTAAAGGCTTTTAGTCAAAGTCTAACTGCGAAAAGCTACATGATGGAAATTACAAGGTAAAAACCGAAATAACTCAAAATCGCCAATAAAGAAAACCAAAAATCCAGTAATGAACCCCCATTAAATGACACTCCCCAATTATGAATATCTAGTATTTGACACTTACCCAGTAAATAACACCTAGTAATTGACACAAATCCAGATTAAAGTTTGCCAATTACAGAATTATATAAGCGCTTACTTATACCGTAAAAAGGTAGTTAAGGACTATATAAATAATTAAAAACATGAAAAAGGTAAGACAATTAGGTATATTGAATAAATACACTGTTTTTTACGACTTGATCATAGGTACATATTAATGTGTATCTGCGTAATATTAAAAGATAGTTAAGGACTATAGAAATAATTAAAAACATGAAAAAGGTAAGTCAATTAGGTATATTGAATAAAAACACTGATTTTTACGACTTGATCGCAGGTACATATTTATGTGTAATATTTAGCCTGTAAAAGGATTATACAAATTTTAAAAGCAATCTAAATAAACTTATATAATAAATAAATTCAGTCTCAATCATAAAAATGCATAACAACTGACTGTAGAACTGGTGTTTTTTTTTTTATTTAGTTTAAAATTTTCAGCCATTTACAGTTTTTTTTTCAAAACTTTCAGGGGTCTAAATACTGACAATACTGTTTTCTAGGAACCATCTACAACAAAATCGGTGAAAACCAGTTAATGACTTTTTTACCCAGTGATCGACACATTGTTCTTTACTGGTATACGTCTTCAAATCGGTGTATTTCAAATATATACTAAAGTTATTTACAACGGGATATTTACCATGATTTGAGTTTTGAGCTTTCCAATATTTCGGCACAGTTTCATGCGCCATGATCACGGAATAACTGAATGTCTTACGAGTGAGTTATTATGGGCAGACATTTTAGCAAAAATGTGTACTTACTTTCTTGTCCATTCGGCGAAAAAAATTGCATTTATTTTTGATAACGGCCCTAAAAATATGTACCTGCGATCAAGTAGTAAAAAACAGTGTTTTTATTCAATATAACTAATTGTTTTACCTTTTTCGTGTTTTTATTGATTTCTATAACCCTTAACTACATTTTTGGTATAAGTGAGCGCTTATAATTCTGTAATTGGCAAACTTTAATCTGGAGTTGTGTCAATTACTAGGTGTTATTTACTGGGTAAGTGTTAAATACTGGCTGTTAATAATTGGGGAGCGTCATTTAATGGGGGCACATTACTGGATTTTTGGTGTTCATTATTGGAGATTTTGAGTAATTTCGGTTTTAACCTTGTAAATTCCATCATGTAACTTTTCTTGAAAACTTACGAAAGCAATATCTTACCCAATAATAATACCTGCAGTTTAAACTCAAAACTGTTTTTATATCTTCGTTTTAAAAAAAGTTATTTTAAATCAAGTTAACCATATGCTTGTGTAGTAAGTGTCACTAACTGGTTCCATCACCCTAGGTAGGTATATTTAAATGATGATAAAAAATACTAAATTTAATTTAAAGGTCCGAAAATAAATAAAAGGGTGATTTATGACATTTTCAATTGTTTTTTTATTACAATGACTATGTTTAAAAAAACTAGTTGACATGTCCGGGTTCTGGGCTCTAAAATCCGGAGTTTTCACGCTTCTTGTCCTAGTTGACGAATTTTAGAGATAGCAACCCTAAACATCGGAAAAAATTACACTAAAGTTTGTATGGATCTATGGATGGATGTTTGTTACCTCTTCACGCCAAAACTAAACCAGAACGGACCGGGCTGAAATTTTGCATACAGGTAATTCTAGTCCTGGAATCAAACATAGGCTACTTTTTATCCTATAAATCAGTTCCCGTGGTATAAAAATCACATTTAACGTTTTATAATCAATGTAACTTACATTGATTATATAGTAATGACAATCGTGAGACGTTAGGAATAGGCACGTCTCACGTGTGACATAGCTAGGTGTAGAATGGCACTTATTATTTTATTTCCTGTTTAACGTCAAAAAAATACTCTATATGTAAAAAATTGAAAGTTTTGTGAAAAAAAGTTTTTGATCCCGACTCGTTGTTGTCAATTCGTTTCTGAATATAGCCAAGGTAGGAAGGAAGGATACCACCTAGCAGTATCCAGTGGATTGATTAGATTTTCATTTTGATTTCGGAACCCTTGGCCTGTTAGAGTTCTGTGCAAAGAAAGACTGGAAAAATGGATACTATTATATCCACGTTCGATTATATCCACGGCTGGGTATGTAGTAATGACACGAACTTCTGTTTAAAATGTACACATAGTTTGTGACATTTTACCAGACTTCTGCTGATGTTGGGTTTACCGAGGACATATATTACGGACATAACTTAGGAAACTTAGGAGCTACATTGCGTAAGGTACAGTTAGACGACTTCATATTTTGTAATAAAATAAAAAAATATAGTGGGCGACGAAGCTTTCTATGTACATATACATATGTAACCGCCGTCGAATCTATTCTGGGATGGATACCGGTAAGCAATGCTGTTATATTAAAGGCTTGATCATATTATCTTTTACTATGTTTCCATAAAACTGATTTATCTATTTTTGTGTTGGTTTTGCCTTTTAAAGGTTAATGAATAAACATGCTTTTCTGAAATCCCGAATAGGATCTAGACTAGAATGCGTATATTTTACCTCCTTTTAGTAAAGTGCTTTGACTGTTTAGTCTTTCTGAAGCTTGTTTGGTTTGTTTGTATTAAGGTACCTACCTAGTATATATGTTTCCTGGGGAATTTCTGCATAGTGCTGTAGTTTATACATCCTACTTGGTTTACTAATTACATCCGCTCTCATAATCAACTAACCTACCTAATATGCCTAAAGGTACAGTATCGGCTGAAATAACTCTAAAGGTGACTGCGCACCTCCGCGCCGCAGCAGGAGCCGCACGCGACGCAGTCAATGAATTTACTCGAAAATTGACAACTAAGGCTACAGGTTTCTTCATAACTTTTTTACTTTAGTGTACGTACATACCGTAAACATACAGAAACTATGGTTTATCCATTTTGAATGAAGCATGTTAGTAAACAAAGTACGACACAAATAACAAAATCTCACTTGCCTGGCGTCGAGTTTCAGATATAATTGTGAGCAATTTTTATTGAAGGGAGGATCTAAAATCACATGTAATGTAAATTACGTATAAAAGGACGCGCCAACAAAGTGAATTTTAGGTTAAGTATGGGCGGTTTGTTTACGTTTATGCTCCATTCAAAATGGATACGATATAGATCACTTTATTTCAGTGTCAGTGTAATTTTTAATTTTACTTTTTCTATGTGTACCTACGTACATTTATTGTATTTATGGAAATATGGTTTTTGATATGATTTTTATCTATCTTCCGGAATAGTAGAAGGACGCAAAAGATCGCGTATCGAACGCGGTTTTTTTATGGTTTCCATATACCTGCAGGATTTTACTAAAATGAGCAGGGATGTTGCATACTATTTAACAATACTCGTATTAGAATATCAAATATATTACTCGTTTCATAAATTCTCTTTATATCCATATTATAATATAATTATATTATTATAAATTATAAAAGCGAAAGCAAAACTACTGAACGGATCGGGCTGAACTCTGCATACAGGTAGTTCTAGGTATGAAGACGACGACCGTCGACGACGGGTGTGGCTCCTGCTGCGGCGCGGACATGTGCACGTTCAACTTAAACGAGAAGTGGCACGAATTTATTATTAGGTGCAACTTCTGGTGCTAGACTGCTCTTTCATTCAAAAGTGCAGTGCTTTGCTCATCTATTTATACTTACCTACTCTAATAAATAAATTTATTTATTTATTTATTGATAATGGACGAGCAGCCTGTGGCTGATGTGTCCATATCACACAGTGCTGAATTTAGTCATTGCGTCACTTTTTTTAGTTTGTTTTTGTTGTCTCGTAACCAGTGGTCAAGTTTATTCTTGAAGTTGTTTATTGATGTGGCTGATATAATGTCTTCTGGTAATAGGTTCCAGTTATGAACCACTCTATTGCTAATAAAATGGTGCGCTGCAAGGGCTTCAGTAGAGTCTCGGGCCAATTTAAGGTGGTTTCTAAGTGTTGAACGTCCTTCTTTATTTATTTAGATGTAGATTCATTTTCTAGAATCGTAGAAGGACCCAAAAGATCGCAATGATTGGAGATCTATAACGGCTCGGCAGTGGGACGAGATAGGCATAAAAAAACATCTTTGAATGGTGGAATTCTTCAAGAAGAACAAGGAAACTGCTAATAGAACAGCGTTAAAATAAAAAAGAAACCTCTGCCTTTAACTCTCGCAGACGCTGACTTTTAAAGCTCGCATCAAGTTGATAATTTAAATAATTAAACATTTCTGGTTACGTATAAAAATGCTATAATTATACTTAATGATAGTCAGACAAAGTTACCACCCTCCGTTCGTCTGCTTTCGAGGTTTCGAGGCGTGCTTTTACTCGCCATAAAAGTCAGGAAAACAAAATCGTAAAAGATTTATATACACCCGCAGAATCGTAAACAGATCAATGCTCTTGCCATAAGGTACGGTAGGAGCATTGATCTTTTCACGTTTCTTTTTCCATACATCAATCAGTCCTAAATATAAACAGATTTATTAGTTTGGTCAATTTTAATGGAGATAGATGGGCTTTGGCATTACTAAGTATTTAGATAACAGAAGTTTATGTTATGCTAAGTAAATGATGATTTACGCGTGGTAGTGGTGGTGGCCACAACACAAGCAAAGCGAGTTGTTTTTAACCGATTTCAATTAAAGGAGGAGGTTCTATTTTCGGCTGCAGTATGTGTGATCTGTATCCGTATCTATTAATAGTTTTAACAAAAAAACGACTTCAATTATATGGTTTTCTCAAGGATGCCAATTGGACTAAATTGAAATGAGAACACACGGGAAGCACCAAATCCAATAAAAAAGACGTGTGGCACTCGGGGACTGCCGCGGTAAAGCTATTGCAATGCCATCTAGAGGCGAGTTGCTGAACTAAAGAGACAAACGTCAAGGTTTTTTCGTTACGGAATTTCTGAATTCGGTCCCCGCGCTCAAGGCCCGCGATAGAAGCTATGCAATAGCTTAAAAAAAAAACATCAAAATCGGTTCAACCCCTACGGTTCACCCTGTCGAATGTTCTGATGCAACAAACATAAAAAAACTTATTAAGAATCTCCTTCTATTTTGAAGTCGGTTATAAAGTCGACAGTTTCTCCAACGAAGAGACTACGCCGCAGTTTTTAACTTTTGTGGTCTCTTCGTTCACATGTAATCTATTATAACCTGTACTTGTCCAAATAAATGATTTTTGTATTATTTTTGTATTGTATTAACTAAAGTTGCTCTGTGGCTAGTGGCTAAGGTATCAGACAAGTCAACGGACATGGTGATGGTGATGATGATGCTGTAATCATCACCTTGTTGGCAGGAAGATCATTTATTTATACTAACAAGGTAGCTGGTAAACTACGAATAAGGTAGCTGGTAAACCAAATGCATTCGCTGACTCGCCACTTTCCGAACGGCTTACGCTACGAAGAAGTACTTCTTCGTAAGGGCTTACGTCATTATTTGTACGTCAATTCTATGTCAAACATAACAATGTTATTCTACATAGTGTAACGTGAAATTACTATCAATCGCGATAGGGCTTCCCGTTACAATAGTTACATAGTAAACTTGCTATAAATGTCACCGTGAAACACGGACCTATTTCTGAATCTCGAAATATCAAATTAGAAATGTGAAAAGGGAATGTAGAGGTATTAACATGTTAATAGTTTTATGGGGAGAAAATCTTTATATTAAGAGTTTTATAGCTGCTACAGTCAACACCATGATGACATAAAAATCGCCGGTTCTCGCTTGATACGGCTGTTTCAGTTTTTTGCTTTTCTGCATCCCGAAGTATCATAATTATTTCTGAGGGATTAAAACTTTCCCATTAAAATATGCAAAAATAGTATAGACATTTTTGACGATGAAAGTAGTGTATAAGAGTCAGCCTATGGGCGCTACTAAAGCTAAATAGAATGTTTCGTAAGCGTAAAGCTCTCTTAAAATCTCTGTTGCCGACTGTACAGTTTCGAAATCGTGAAGTTTTCATTGACATCGACACCTCATAAAACTTATACGGTATTTAAGGGGAAGTTATAAAATCCTGCTTCGTGACATAATTTTGTAATATATGCATGAAAATAGAGTTTATGAGCGAATTAGTTTCCGTGACTCATTAAGATTCTCTACAGTCCTTTTTGTCTTTCTAATACGGTGTAGGCCTCTTGTAAATATAACATCATATGGGTGTATGAATGGATGGATCGATGGATGTTGGTTACCTCTTCACGCCAAAACAACTGAACGGATCGGGCTAAAATTGTTGAAATTGTATACAGGTAATCCTTACCCTGGAATCAAACATAGGCTACTTTTTATCCCACAGTTCCCGTGGGATATAAATCACCTTTAAACGTTTCCATAGAATCAACGCATGCGAAGCCGCGGGGAGCAGTTAGCCTCTTGTAAATATAATATCTTTGTGTCTAAGTACTTCATTTATAATAACTGAAAGCTTTTCTAGTAGAAATTTAATAACCAATCATTTCGTAGTCGGGTCAACACTTGGTATGTGGTAGAGCTTCTTCATAGATGATTACTCGTATGTAGGTAAACGTTTTTATAATTTTTACCTCTATTTTACTGATATACGAATAGGTACCTAATTATTATTATTATCGTTAATTATTAAATTGAGTAAAAAAAATTGTGCACGATGCGTCGTCTCCTAACATGTGAAAATACGTAGATTTTAAGATTCTGCAATGTACCTCTTATAATTAGCACCAGTAATTTTATATCTTCAAATATGCCCTTTTTTATAATTAAATGATACAGAATTCAATTTATATTATAAAACACATATATATGTATAGTATGTACCAAGGGGCAAATAACGCTAAACCAATGGTTCCATGGATGGGAATCGAATAATGATCGAATATATTTCGCTCAAATTGCAATAAATTGGATAAACAAAGGAAGCATGCCAGTCCGATTGATATCAGAAGCACATAAATGCACGAAATTTGTGATATCAACATTTTTGACTAGTAAAAATGGGCTATAAAAATTACCTTTGCCATCGGCTAGTATTATTCCTTAAAATCCTAATTTAAAGCAAAAAAAACATTTTTTGACTTAGTCGTCAAATCGCGGATGTCCGCGAGCCTAATGCTTTTGTCGTCAACTCGCGGTTCTTCACCATATAAAACAGATAAATTAGTACCTACTCAATAAAAATATTTTATTATTTTAGAGAACCGTAATGAAACTGAAGTTCTTAGCGCGTAAAGCGATTTCTTCCAGGTAAACAAAACTTCTGCGAGAAAAATAAAGGGACGGCAGTAAAACTATTAATACTACTTCGTAGACTAATTCACTTAATTAGTATTAATAGTACACTTGACTTATTAGCATATACCTTAGTTAGAATTTTATTAGAAACTAGCAGCGCCTCGCGGTTTCACCCGCGTAGTTCCCGTTCCCGTGGGAATTCCGGGATAAAATATAGCCTTTGTCACTCCCTTAAAAGTAAACTTTCTACTGATGAAATATTTTTTTAATCGGTCCAGTCTTTTCGGAGCCTATTCAAATAACATTAGTAAAGATGTAATAAATTTGTGTAATATTTTAGCAGGTAATAATAATATTACTATGCTATTGGATGTAATACCTATTACTATACTCGTACTATGGGATATGCTTAGTTACCTAGCTAGTGTTTAATTTTGATGGAAAAAAATATGTATTACCCATCCACGGATTCATTTCTTTAGCGTGATAGATAGGATTCTAACTCGATGGTAATAGGCTTTAAATGCGTTTGTACTCACGTGTAGTTCCGGCATTCTGATTGTGGACTCCATAGAAGTACAGCAAAAGCCATTAAACAAATTTTCTGAAAAAAGAAAACAAAATAAGATTGCCTGTCTTAAGATGCTCTAAATGTTTCAGGTTAACAAGTATCTTTGACATGCTTTTGACTATTATTCATCATCATCAGCCTATACGAGGCCACAGCTGGACATGGCCTCCTCTAGGGCCCTAATGAGCGCCATATGTCTTCAGCTTGACGCATCCAGCATCTGCCTGCAGTCGTTCGCAGATCGTCATCCGGAGGGCGCCCTACACTATGTTTTCCGAGTCGCGGTCTCCACTCAAGAACTCGTTTACCCCATCAGTTGTCGATTATTCGCCATTATATGGCCGGCCCACTGCCACTTCAGATTGGTAATTCTTTGAGCTATTTCGATAACTTTGGTTGTCTGTCGGATGTATTCGTTATTGACTATTGTTGCATTGTTTTTATTTATAAACTTGCTGCACCCCGCGGCTTCGCACGCGTTGTTCCTATGAAAACGTTTAAAGGTGATTTTATCCCACTGGAACTGATTTATGGGATAAAAAGCCTATGTTTGATTCCAGGATTAGAATTACCTGTATGCAAAATTTCAACCAGATCCGTTCAGTAGTTTTGGCGTGAAGAGGTAACAAACATCCATCCATACAAACTTTCGCATTTATAATATTAATATTAATTCGTTACTTACTCGTAAAATAATATTTGGATTTTCCGTGAGAATGGCTTATTCTTGTATTATCGGGCAAGGATAATTGACTTTATAAACTCAGCATATTTTAAATAACATAAGTTATTATTATGTCTGAAATCGTGACTCTAAAATCTTACGCGCATTTAATGCAAAACATTTATTGTTCGCGACAACAATGGCGTAATATTTTTTAAAAATTTTACGCGATAAATACTAATCCCTCGGGACTAAATTATTATGGGACTTTGGGATCATCCTACTAATATTATAAACGCGAAAGTTTGTAAACACGTCCGTATGTATGTTTATTGCTCTTTCATGCAAAAACTACTGAACGGATCGGGCTGAAATTTTACATTCAGATAGTTCTAGGCCTGGAATAATACACAGGCTACTTTTTATCTCATAAATCAGTTCCCGTGGGATAGTCATGCTAAGCCGCGGCGCGCTACACTACGGGACAGTTTTTCGGTAGAGTTCGTTTAAAAAAATCAATTTATGCTTCACTGGGTTAATATTACTAGCGTCTAGTCACGCGCCTGAGCAATAGCACTGCGCTTAACAAGATCGATAAATCAATACCTATTGAACTAATCTAATCAAATACAAAATAAACATTAAGCTCAATTGAATGCGGCATTCAATTCGAACACAAACGGAATGATTAATGATTAACCCAATAAAATAATACTGTGTCAAGTCAAGTTGGTACAAACTGTCGATTGGCGAGATGTGGGCATACCTACGCACAAGGGGCAAAGATTAGAAACAGCTGTCAGAATACAATTTATCAAGAACCACCGAGACCTCGCATCTCTCGGAATCAAGAGGTCAAACGAACCCGGTCGTATTCACATTTTCAATGATAATTAGAACTGCGGGATGTAGCAATAGACCAATAAAATAATCATTTATCATGCGCGGACGCACCTCGAGAAAGGGCTTCTGTAATAATTAAACTTGTGAAAGCTACATTCGAACTTAAAGGGATTTTATTGGTCAATCAATTAACTGTTACTATTGTGTTGTTAGATAACACTGCCTACCGATTTCATAATCTTAACATTAAACAAATCAGATATGGTTGTGGTATGTGGTGCGCGACCTGTTTAATAGGAAGGAACTATAGCTTGAATTTCTGGTAGCTCTACCACGCACGAGCGAAAGCTGATAATAGATATCCAAAGGTAAATTTTCATAATTAAAATTGTTGATAAACGTGTAGGTATAATCAGCAAAACCAAAATTAGCAGTGACGACCGGCGGCGGTGGTTACAAACAAAGCGAAAGGACTCGCAAAGGGGACCTTGGCCGGAATCCAGGCAAGCTTTTAATGGCAAGGGATATTCATTAGTTATAGAACGTAGAACTACCAAGAGATTTATGAACACAGCCATGTCAATCGAGATAAGACAAGCAAGCCCATATGAGGCTATGCTAGTTTAATAAGATGTGGCTTGTGAATAAATTGATTTAGCGGGCAAAGGCTTATCGATCGGGCAAAAAGGAATAAACAAACTCTAGCACTGTATACCTTATCGATGTATTATTTTTGTGTCAGTTTGAGTTTCTCTCTGTTTTCCTCTAATTAATGCAAAATAAGGGTTATGTTACCTGTATTTAGTCAGCCTTATCATGCTTTTTTTTGTCCCAATACCTACGTTCTTATGATAATTTGGAGCGATGCGATAGTTTGGAGGGATGGATATGGATTGTTTCTTCGCGCCAAAACTATACTGAACAGAACGGGCTGAAATTTTATTTTAATAGTCAATATACCCTTGTGTAAGATTGTGGTTAACAATCTCACCATGATGGAAAGTGACGATGTTGCTGACGATGTATCACGAAGGTCTAGCTAAGAGATGCCTACCTATTCAATCTTGTTTTGAGGTTGTTGTAATTGACCGGTAGTAACTGACTTATGTAACCTGACTTTTATTTCAGTAATCGGACTCCATGAGATTAAACTACAATCAAACGTTTCCACGGAAACAACAGCTTGTGCGTTTGCGAAGCTGCGGGCAGAAACAAGTAAAGTATTATTGGACTTTTCATAGAGCCCTCCTCATCTATCATCTAGCCCCAAAAAAACAGAGCTTGTAGTTTACCTGTACCCTACGATTTATTAGAAGCGAAGCGAGTGTAGCCAAGCTTACGTTAGTTAGGTGCATCGTTCATTAGCAGAATGCGATGCGGAAAGGTGAATTTAGTTCAATGATCGATGTCGCAGGCGCCGGCGCAGTGCGTGCGTTGGGTTCACAATAAACAGGTTTGTATTCCATGTCACCACATAGGAGTAATCAACCTGCAGGAATCCATAGCCATAGGGTTCAATAGATACGTGGGAATACTCAATATAGGGCGCTATCTTCTTTTTAAGATCAAATTATTGCGTTATTTTCATTGTTTTATTAATAAATTAATGGTTATTTGAGTAACTTTTCTGGTTTAGGTTGTCTTCCATTTGAACTAAGAATACTGTTCATTTAGTGCTTATTCAAAATCAAATCAGGGTCTTTAAACTTATGGCGTCAATCATAATAACCCGGCTAACAAAACATTTGCGCAAAATGCATCAACGAAAGGTGCGAAAACATGCGTAAGCGCACCTTGGGGCAATAAACTCGATGCTTTGTGGTGATGTGACATTTAGCGACCTATATTTCTGAGATGCGTGTGAATATTAGGCTATTAGATACGGTACACAAAGTAATGCAAAGTGCATAATTCTACTCGGTGCTAAAATATGTAAGCAGCGTGTGGGAGATGTTAATTTTGTAAATGTTAACGCTGGGCATGTAAATCTGAATAGCATGCAGTTAATGTTTATTTTATGTTGTTACAATATACATACATATTTTTACAAATCTATTGTGATGCATGCGCTTAGCTTGGAATATTTATTGGATAATGCGAACCGATTGCAATGGAAGACAAACAAGCTGAGAGTTAAAATAGATAACAACGATGTTATTTGGTCCCTTTGTTTTATTTGGTAATTAATAATGTAAGCTTACCTACTCATCTCCTCGACACAGTAAAAGGTGTAAAACCTTATACAAAACAAAATTCTAGCCTCTAAACAAGCTGAGTCAAGAAATTATGGGAAACTAACCGATACATCTAAGAATCCTAATTTATAAGAATTATTTAGTAATAATCAAATATGTAAGTATTTTGATTTGTAACTCTACGTAAAGCCAGATAAATTATTCGATAAGAATAGAACCGTTGTTAATATCATTAGTCCATAATTAATATTGATATCACATTTCAGAGCATCTAATTAAAATTGATTTTAATTAGAGGCTTACTTTGATGATTGTTGATTGAAATCAATTAAGATGAAGTATGATGATCTTTAACACAATTAGAGAATAACAACTTACCATACTGAAAAGCGCCATCGCGCTCTTTTCTAAATTAAACAAGAAGCACTTTTTTACTTTTTGTACCGGTCGAAGCGTGGTGCGTATGGAGATCAATTTAGAATTATAGGGACGTGCGTTCGCGAGCACGGCTGGACGCGAACTGATGGTGGATTTGACTGACTAATGAACTCTGCGCCGGCGCCGCTGCCGGCCACGGGTGGATGGATGAGCTTGCGATCCAAGTCGTAAGCTGTTGTTACTGTAAAATTTAAAAGTGTCTGTACCTAGGACCGAGGTGAACGGCATAAACAAAGGCGTTTGGCCAAGAGTGAGTGCAGGGCTCATTAAGTGATGGCAAAAGGGGGTTTCTGTTTTAAAATATTTTGTGTAATATCCTGTTTAATGTTTGAAAAATGCCAAAAAAATATTCCTAAGGGATTATCACGATTCATCGATTTTTACGGTCTCTAGGTACCTACCTACCTACATTAAAAAAATGCTTTTGGTACCTATAAACAATAAAACATTACGATACTACCAAATTCACAAAAAGCTTTCTGCCAGGTTTGCCAGTTTGTACCTAAGTGCATCATGAGTTTTACCGTGGTTTTAACTTTTACGATAAATTTAGCAGTCCTTCGACTTCATTGGCAACTCCATTCCGATTCTATAAATTTGTAGGCTTAGAGCAAACGCAATACCTGAATAGAATTATCCGTGTAAGGAAGACCAGCTTCCAAGCGCCACCATTTTATATCAAGTCTTGCCCTACTAAGACCATACAAGTTTTTCGAAGCATCCTTAGTGCGTTAGTCACTGAGCATTACCCCTTTTACTTTTAACTGAGATTGAAATCTATTATTAACTTCGTAGACCGGACTGTATAGACCGTATTTGTTTCTTCTTTTGTTGACTTCTAATTCTGAAACAAAGATGCGTTTATTTTAAGCAATCAAATAGCTGGCTTAAGAGTTTTGGATGCGATTGTTGCTTTTAAAAATTAATTGTTTATCTATAGGTCATTATGTAGGCATCTAATTAACTTACCAACCCAATAGGTTCGTTTCTTTTTTATTTTAGGGCACCTTAAACAAAACATCTAAAAATGGATGCAATTCTTTGTTCCAAACTTTCTTTGGAATAAACCATTTGATCCTTGAAATACAATGTTTCAAGTGGCCGGATGTTGCAACATAATCTTTTCTCAAAATACTGCGAACTAACTATTTTTGGATATTATTCGTCAATAAGCATGCGCGCACATGAATAATTCACAAGCCTAATAAACAATACTACGTTTTACTAAAGAAAGATTATGTAGGCCGGTAAAATTCTAAAGGGTGAACACTTGATACGTAGGTATCAAAAGTCGCTGAACAACTAGTGTCCCAATTATTGATAAATATTAGTAGTAGGAACGGGGCACTATTTATTTTGCTTTATGGCACATTTATAAGCATAGTTGAAATCTAAATGCCATGGTGGGGCTACTAACTACACGAAAATCTGAAAGTGGACGCAGTTTCAAGCATTTCTTTTGTGATAATCACTTCTGATGTAGAGCATTGCTCTTATAATTCGGTTAAGTCAACACTCTTTGTTAGCAGTACGTTATCTTGAGATTAAATTAAGAGAGTTAACGAAATTCTTAAACAATTAAGTTCGCGGAAAATCCGTCTCTGTCCAAAGCGTAATAAATACAGATAAAGTTAGTTAACCTCAGCAGTAGGTAAACACAGATAAACAGCTGGGTCAGACGAGCAAGTCAACAAACGTAGGACGATCCTAACTCAAATCATTGTTGTACTTATAAGGACTTCACCGTCTATACTTTTAAGATTACTTCTTGTCCATCCTAAGGCCTGAGAGATCGCTTTTAGCGATAAGGCCGCCCATTGTAAAATATATGTATTTGCTTGTTTTCTGTTAACTTATGTGCCTCAAACTCAACCTCAACAGCGTGTATCGGTCTACTGCTGGACGCAGGCCTCCCCCTGATAAATTTGCTGCTTATTGGTGTTTAACTCATGAGGGGTAGTGCCTATAATCCACACGCTGAGCATGCGATAAACAATAATTGAATTGTATTGTATTTCTAAAATACTCTGCTGTTCTATGATCTTTCTTTTTTATTTTGCGTTTATAAAGTGGCATCGTAGTTATTGTATTTACTTTGGTGACTTTACCTATGTAGAGCCGATGTCACATTATCCCGTTCGCAGTACTACCGGATTTAATTATGGATGCGGATTCAAAACATAACAGGGGCATAACTTTTGATAGCATTGATATACTACTAATATTAAAAAGGCGAAAGACTAATCTAATAAAGGTAAATTGAAGTAAAAAAATTCAATCATGAATAGGAAAATAATTTATTATGATTTTTTAACACTTCTGTGCACTATCTTCCTATGCCGACCCACACAGCCAGCTGTTCTAAAGGTCTTGCCGCACTCTGTACACGTAAAGGGTCTCTCGTCCGTATGCGTCATATTATGTACTCTGAGTATATCCAAAGTGTTGAAACGTTTCCCGCACGTTTCACATTCAAATTTCCTTTCATTCGCGTGGTAAACGAAGTGTCTTCTATACTGCGCTAGTATGTGGAAAGTTTTTCCGCAAATTTCGCAGGTTTTCCGAGGAGTGGGATTATGTATAGCCTTATGTATGATGAGACCGCTTTTGAACTTGAACTTCTTATCGCAAATATCGCAAGAGTATTTCTTCTCTATATTATGCGCGTCCAGATGACTGACTAGATTTTTTGTATTCTTTCCGCAGATTTCGCAAATTTTCCAGTAGTCGTATCTTGATTTTCGTATGTTTCTTCTACGCTTCATTGATTTTTCCTTTTTAACTGCGGATATTATTTGTTTCTTGGATATGGTTATGTCTTTGTCGTTTGTGTCGGTTTCAAAGTCAGCTCTGTCCATGTCATCGTCCATTGTAAAAGTAGTATCGTCATCATTGACAGGTATCTGATATTCTAATTTAACTTTGTTCTCTGCGCTTCGGAACTGTTTGTCAGCTTTTTGACATTTCCGTCGGAATTTGTACGCGCTTTCTAACTCTTGGAGGCAGTTGTAGCAAATCTGTGATGGTAAATTTTCAGATTGATCAGCCTGTAATAAATTAAAACAAAGCAATCTATATTAAAAAAAAAATACTATGGCGATTGGTAACATAATTAAATAAATGATCGCTTATCGGGTATTAATCGCTTATCTTTTTATTTCCCCTACGTTTCTACCGCGTTACAGCGGCAACTGACCAGTCGCCCTATCTCTATTTAAGAATGGTAGAAAATTCACACAGCATCATCACCCTCTTAGCTTAGTAGAGTAGAGCTTGTGTACTAGATGACATATACATAATACAATACATTACATAATATATATTTAGTAATTACCTTTATATGATACAAAAAAAAGTGAGCTTCAGTACAACTTGGTTTTACAATTTAATGTGTAAACTACGACGAAAATAGATGAACATTGATAAAATCAAATCTCGTGAACGACTCTGCCACTTATACGTCTAAAAAGCTTTTATGGAATATTGATACTATTTACATATTTTTGTCATTTACTAAAACTTATTCCTGTAAAAATCAACGGTACTACTCAGCATATAGGTATCATCATCATCAACATCATCAGCCTATATTAGTCCACAACTGGACATAGGCCTCCCCTAACGAGCGCCATAACGCCCTGTCTTCAGCTTGACGCATCCAGCATCTGACTGCAGTCTTTTGTAGATCGTCATCCTACCTGGCCGGATAGCGCCCTACACTACGTATGTCGAGTCGCGGTCTCCACTCAAGAACTTGTTTACCCCATCGTTTGTCGGTGCTTCGCGTATATAGGTATAAAATAATTTATTATATATTATTTTTCTGTTAAAAAAAGTAAATTTGATTGTAAGTTTTGTCTCTACTAAAGTTTACGACTATTTTGACATAGACACTGGCAGAGTTGTGGGAGCACAGACACAGCAAGCCATGAAATAAGAAGTTGAAGTTGAAAATTTCTTCCATTAGGTAAAATTACCTCAATCCCAGCAAGGGCTTTAAGTTTCGTCGCCAAACTCGTGCCATCTTCATCTTTATGCGCAAATATATTGACACTGGCCTGCGAGTCTGCGCAGGCCCTACAAAGATCAGCCGCAAACTCATCTTTTGGCTTCAACCCTAATTTCTGTTTCAAATCAAACAATTTCATATCATCCTCGTAATCATTGTTGTCATTACAATCATTCTCGTCATTGTATTCTTGTTTGGTGCGCTTATGACGTTCTATTTTGGGTCTAGGCTTTTGCGTGTATTTTTCCATAGCTTCGTAGTACGGCCATTGTTCGGTCAGTATACCTTTGGTTTTGAATTTCTTTTTCCACTAAAATATAAAAATTATTGAACATGAAAAACCGAATGGGAAAAAGAACAAAGGAGTTTGAATTAATAAGGATAGAAAAATGGCTGTTATCGTTAAAAATTCGCGCTGTCATTGTTAAGGTTATTTGCCGCGATTTTGTTCAGCTTGTTTCGCATTCGTTAGTTGTTAAGATATTTTAGAGCAAGGATTTAGAGCAAAGAACTCTTTTTTTCTGGAAGCATTTAAAAAAAATAGAACTCACCCTAAAAGTCCTCCGTAAATAGGACCAAATCTCGGAAATCTCTAACAAACTGTGATCCATCGGTATGTCAATGCATCTCAACCTTTTTTCGACCTCCCTGCCAAAGTAAAGGGCAAAAGTAAAGTAAAATATATAATTCGAGTAAGGACTAAGTATGTGGACTTAGGCCCGTATTATGAAAGCTTGCTCAGTCACAGAGCTATGCTTGAGTGACGTTTATGCTATAGAAAAGCGTTGCTCAAGCATATATCGGTGACTGAGGACTTTCATAATACGGGCCTTAAAGTCCTAAATAAAAACTAGAACCTATGTATTAGTATAGGTGGGACCTAGAAAAGTGGTATAATATATTCAAATATTGAGGAGCTTGTAAGGCCGATTGTACTCTCCCGATTCTAGTTTTCATCATTACTTATCACACTAGATTTTATTTACTGCTTGGTTAATACGCAGCAATGGTTAAAATCCCTGTCTTAATCCATCTATAAATGAATATAAAACATACCTCCAGCCTTCATTTCTATCCTTATTGGAGTATTCGAAGACATGTTCCAAATCAGTTCTTGCGCTAATTAAGTTGAATACCCATTCTTCTTGCCCTGTTGTAGAAAGTTACAGTTAGTTTCACAGTTTTTACTCAACTACCAAAAGAGGATGGTTACTTATGAGGTTGAAACCCTATGTTTGTATGTATGTAATCGATTTCCCGCGTAGTGGTTAGAGCTGGTTCAGACACGGCGGAATCCGCGCGGTTCCAAACCGCGCGGGTCAACCGCCCGGATCTTATTTACATTAGCGCCTATTCATTCGTTCATACCTGTCCGCGCGGATTGACAATCCGCTCGGCTACCGCCACTGAAACGCTAGAAAATGAATTCGCGCGGTTGCCGCTCGGATCTATTTACTTGACGTACCAGGAGCGCGTTCAGTTGCTGCGCGGACGCCGCGCGTATTGGATGGTGACAATGGATCGCTTCGACATTGAGCTATTTATCTATGAGGTGGAAAAAAGACCTGCTTTGTGGGACATCCAATGTTCAGAATATTCTAATAAAATTATTAGAAACGGAGCTTGGCAGGAGCTGGTGGAGATTTTTGGAGAAAATGAGGATTCTTTGGAAAAAAAGGCTGCACCCAATACTGTCGTTTCTTCTTTCTTTTTTTTATACGGAGCAACAAGTACACACATATTGCTTCTTCGACTTCCATGATTGGACTGTCACTCTACACTCCGCTAATACATCCGCACCCCTGTCTGAACACTTGCGTTTAGAACCGCGCGATTTGCATCCGCGCGGAATCCGCCATGTCTGAACCAGCTCTTATAGGTAACGAGATATCGGGATCTAGTGGGGATTGAAAATTCTAACGTTATTAAATATGCCCGTGTGGGGTATCGTTGTAAAGATAAAGATATTTATTTGCAAAAACATGTGTACTAAAAGGTGATATAATAGTGATAAAGAAACAACATGCTTGACCGTTTGCGGCATGCAAAAATTATTGAGGGATGACAGCATGCAGCGTTAAAAACTATCTACAATTTATCATTAAAAAATTAGTCTAGGCTATAATAACATAACACTTAGAAATTAACATTATTTTTAATTGCCTTTTAAATGTTTGTTCATTTAGGTTTCTGTACAGTTTACGTAATTTGTTGTATAATCTTAGGAGCGAGACTAACAACACTTTTCTGCATTAATGCTGTTTTAACAGGATGTGTTTGTAACCTAGTGTTATCCCGCCTGTTCCGACTTACAACATCAGATAACCGGGGATACAGATGGGGATTATTTTTTACAAAAACAGCGATTTCCATTATGTAGAGGGAATTCTAACACTTCCGTTAGAATTTTGTGTTTCAAGAATAGTGGTTTACAGCTACCTATCAGTAATTTTTATTTTAAACATAGCTCTCATACAACGTTTGTATAGAGCGCATTTAATAGATACTGATCATAACTATATTACTGCAAGAGGCAAATAAAGTTAAAAACTAAAACCCACTGCGTAAAAGTTGTACACAAGCGTTCAATGATGTTCCGAATAAATATTACCGTGTGAAAATAATCCATCATTGAAAGCCTTTGTAAAAAGGTTCATTATGTTGGGGCCTCCGAATAACCGAGTATAAAAATTTCAATTTTCGCGCGCTGTAACGGTTATTTCTATCTTAAATAACAAATAGGCGTTTTATCCTACAAATCAGTCCGATTTATGGGATAACGGCTATGTTTTATTCCAGGCATAGAACTACCTGTATGCACAATTTCAGATTGATCCGTTCAGTACTTAGTTGTTGCGTGACACATCCATACAAACTATCGCGTTTATAATATTAGTAGGAATCCTGTCGTAGCTGACAGAAAGGAAAACCTTTGACCGTACTAAAGAGAGTTTATCAGCAGAATAATCGAGGTCGTTGATCAAGAGACCTATAGTAACATTTTTGGGTCCATCAAGGCATAGTGCAAGGAAATCCAAGGAATTATTTGAAGATTTTTATATGTAGCAAATCTTCACATCATTATAAGACACACATTTTTTGCGTTAAAATGTCGCCCCTTTGTTGGAATGCTGGCGAAAGCCTGATAATTTCTCCTAATAGAAAAGTGTGCCTTACATTGCGGTAATATGATTCAAAATCGTATCAAAATCTGTAGCCGACTGTACTTTAATAAGTATTAAAGTCTCATAACATTACATCAAAGTTTAAAATAGCTATCCTTCAAAGCCATTTCCACTTGAAATCTTATTATAAATGTACTTACAATCGACGAGAGGGTTGAGGCTGAGTTTTCCATCTCCTAAATATAAGTCGAACAGATTGTAGTACACCCATGCTGTGTTGTTTGTTGCTTTCGCCTTTTGGAAGTCCTGTGAAGATTTAGATTTTATACTCATAGGTAGTATCTGATACTGGTAACACCGAATTTTATTATTAGTATTATTCAACGGGTATTTATAGCGTTGTTTAACCTACATATTTTTCCCGTATACTAATCAAATCTAATGTTTTTTATTTACGAACAATAGACCTTGCTTGAGCGTTCTCTCAAGATCAAGCTCTGTTTAGCTCAAAGTACAAGGCAACGGGTTTATGGGATAAGGATAGTACCTATGTAAAAAAAAAACACCCAGATCCGTAGTTTTGGCGTGAAAAGGTAACATCCATCCATACATCCATCCAAACTTTCGTATTTATACTGTTAGTGTAAAGTGTGTTAGTGTGATACATACGCTCATTATAGTAGCCCATTTTCTGCAAGCCTCCCGCGCGCTTAATGTGGTCGGGAAACAGTAATCGTTTCTTAGAATCGAAACAAATTCTCTGAAAATTTAAATATTTTAAATTTAGTCAAATATAATTAGAATATGGATCAGTAGCTACTTGTAGATTGATTGCAACAGTTTGCGTTTCAATTGTAAATACTAGTTCTGATTTGTTTCTTATAGTGGATTTTATTAAGATATTTTCGTAGTCAATAAAGGCCATCTTTTTATGAAAAAAAAAGTAAAAGCAAAGCAAATAAATTATTAGATGATTTACAAGAAATTTGAATTAATCTTACTTCCATGCATGATTTTTTTCTTTGAACAACCAATCATTCTGAAGTCTCACTTGTATAAAACTCTCTGTTGTATTCTTGGACCCTAAAAACAAAAACGTAAATTTTATTTAGAAAAGAACAAAATATTTTTTTTAAAGAAGATCAAATTGCGGTTTTTTTCATGAAGAAATTCTAACTCACAAATAAATTCATGTTCCTCGTCATCTATCTCCACCTTCTTACTCTTTAACCCTTTCAATGCCGGCATAAAAAGCAATTGTTGAGACTCTGCCTCCATAGCTATTAACTGTTCAGCGCAGTATTTCTTGTAGAACTCTAGCATTGTATCATAGAGTGTCCATTCTGTCGATTCTGTGCTTTTCTTTAGTCTATAGCGGTGCTTTCTCTGAAACGTTCAACTTTGTTTAAGGCGCTGCACAAACGTAGACACTTTTTGTTGCCGACACGGCACACCGAACACTTTGTCATCGTCAATGAGTATGTGCTAAGTGGGAGCAACTGGATACATGTATGCGCAGGGAGTGGACGATTGATCATAATGGTTCTGTAGAAACAAATATTCATCCGTTGTTTGTATCTGACACAAGACACAAAAGTTTCCACGTTTGCTACCTCAACCTCAACGTTAACAGCCTGTATTGGTCCACTGCTGGATGCATGCCACTCCCTGATAAGCGGCCGTATTGGCGAGGCTGATGCCCACGTTGGCATGCTTATTTGATCAAATCTGCTTAAGTTTCCAAAATGCTGTCCATTTTTCTTTTGAAGCCTTGTTAAATGAATTTGAAATTGAAATTAAAAAAGTGTTCCGTCCGAGTCGCGTTTAACGGTCAGGTAGGACAAGAGTTAAGGCATCAGCCTTATGACATTTATATTGCATTGTGATTGGATAAAAGCCAGTTCAGTTCAGAGTACGTGCTATTCGCTACCCAGAGCAGCATCGGTAACTTTCGCTTGGAGTTCGGTTGAAGCTTCGCGCGGTTTACGTTCACTGAACACCGCAGACTTTCGGTACGGGTACCGGTTACCGGTAGGATTACGGTATTGGTACCCAGTCCGATTGAGTTCGATACCGCTCTGGGTAGCTGATACCGCGTAGTTCTGAATGGCGGAGATTAGTCAAATAATTAACGCATGGTTTTCATATCCTCAGCGTTGGGATAATGGGCATGACCCTCCATGAGATAAACGCGAATACAGGCTGTTGAGGTTTCATATCCTCTTCTTTTTACTACAGTGGAAACTGACCCCTAACTTATCTAATGTTAGCTTGGGACTAGATGACGTTGTGTAAATTACAGCCTGCGAGCATTATTTATTTATTTATTGCCTTCCAAACTTGTAACTATACCTTATCCATCGTACTTGTAGAATGTTAGTAAACAAACCACGACACAAATAACTAAAACTCACTTGCTTGGCGTCGAGTTTCGGATGTAGGTAATAGTAAACAATATTTATTGAAGAAAGGATCTCAAATCGACTAGTAATGTAAATTACGTATAAAAGGACGCGCCAACAAAGTGAATTTTAGGTTAGGTATGGGTGGTTTGTTTACTAACATTCTACAAGCTCGATGGATAATGTATAAGTAGAAATACTATTAAGGTGTATTCTTTCTTACCGTGAAAGAAGTTTTGAGATGATGCCATAACCCTTGCATATCTTGAATGCAGCAATCGATTGGTAGATCTTGAGCACGCATTGCTCTTTCAACTGTCCTGTTTTCAACATAAATAATCAATAATAAAGAAAACAAATTAAACATTTTAAGTTTAAACATTAACATCGGTACTACAAAAACCTATGTAAACACTGGTCTAACAAGTGTTTAGCTAACAGTTGGACGTGGGTTTAACTCTCGATTAAACTATATCTCAGCCGTGTCTAACTCTAAACCGTCGTAAAACGCAGTTTTCACTTTTGTCCATAATATATAATTCACTAGTAATTTAAGTATGCATGCAGTCTTATGCAATAAAGACGAGAATGAGCCAATATAATTATGAATTACTATGTGAAAACTAAAGGGGAGGGGGGGTTCTTGGCATATACTACGAGTGGTCACCGAGGGGAGGGAGGGGTCGAAAAAACTAAAAAAATAGGTCACGTAGTATTTGTACGTTCCCTAAAGAAGACAGAAACATTTTTTTTGTCTATTATTGTCTATACCTAACCTATAGACAGACTTACAAACTAGGTAGGTACTAATATCTAAAATAAAAATATTATGTATACAGAGTGGGGAAAATTTTTCGCCCCTTCAGGGTAGCTACCGTTTCTTTCGTAGTTAGAAGGTTTTGTTCGTAGGAACCTTCTGTTTTATTTCGAAGAAAAAAATATTGCCATTTTTAGAATTTTGATAAAATTTACGGGTAGAGAAGGTTCGAACAAAACCTTCTAACTACAAAAGAAACGGTAGCTACCCTTAAGGGCCAAAAATTTGCCCCACCCTGTATATTGTATTGTATTATAGGTAAGTATAATACGATTAAAGATATAGGGTAAAAAAGGGTCTCCACCTCAGCATGTGGAGCATTTTTCTAAGCCCAATGTAACGCTACACTGATTTTCAGGTAGGTGTGTGCTTCGAGTGGTTGAGTGATTTGTCTTATTTTTTTGTACTATCTTTAACTGTAAATGATTACCTCCACATAGTTTGTTCATCCAAGTTGCTATGCTCTTTTGTTTCAGCAATACAAGTAATCAATTTTAGCCTCCATTCATCTGACCCTACAACAGAATAGGAATTTTAATAATTTAAAAACTATCGTATTTTGACGGATTCTTTATGTGTGTATAATGACACTAAAGATGTAAGCTGGGTCAACTACTAACCTTATTTAGTGAAACTTTGGTGTTAGTCCAACACAAATAGGAATAGGAATTTATGGGTTAAAGATGCTTGGCGATATGACATAAATAACATGATATCCAAAAAAAATTCGACTTCAGTGGGACTTGAAACCACATCCTTCCGCTGTAAGCTGGTTCATGTCCCGTCGATATCGTTTTTTTGGGATATTATTTGATTTCTTATTGAAATTGCCATCAAGACAGATTCATTCTACATTTTCTAGTAAGAATTATTATTGTCTTCTGAGAATTCTAAGATCTGGTTGGTTGCCAACAAAAACCCCGAAATCAATGAAGATTCCCATAGACACTGCTGCTCTAATAGCATAGCATAGCAGTCACACTTTTCACACTAATATTATAAATGCGAAAGTTTGGATGGATGTATGATGTTTGTTACCTCTTCACTCACACCGAAACTACTGAATGGATCGGGATGAAATTTTACATACAGGTAATTCTAATGGAATCAAACATAGTATTGGCTGCAACTTACACGAGTCAAACTTATCCAATACCACTTTTCTGCCAAATTGTTTTTCAAATAACTTATAGAACTTCCAACTTTTCCTTCTGTTCTTCTTAGCTAATTTGTAGGTCTGAAAACAGAAGACTTATGATAAGACAACTCATATAATTTAAAAGAATACCTATAATAGGCCTGATGACTAAATAATTCTAATTAGACTGCCGCCAGTAAGATTATCAGAAGATATTGGAGATATTAAGAATTTTTTAATCATCAAGCCTTTTATTGCTTAAGTTATACTTACATCCCAGGTGTATGACCACTTTTTCCTAACATGTTCTATTGTCATTTCTTCAGGGAATCCACTTTCCTTTAGTATTTTATAAAATTCCCTGAAAATCAATGCAGAGTTACATAAGATTCCTAGCTTCTGCCCGCATCTTTGTACAAAGTACATAATAATACCATTACATTACCATTACCTATAACTATTAGTAGGTGTTGTACCTAAATTATATGTTCCTATAATAATCATAGCATTTCAAATCAACATCTCATTTCAGGACAATTTTTGATGACTGAAACAAAATCTTTGGATGGGGAAGCCTTTTGGATGTTTCAAGACTTTCAGATTGTATGGTACAACTTATAATTAACTCTGACCGAACAAATAGGCCCAAGTATGATTTGTAAGTATGTATTTGGTATTTATTAGTAACTCACGCCCAAGGCTGTTTCCTTTTTTTGAAAAGCCAATCATGATCAAACTTCATCTGACATAGCTTCTTGGTAAGTTCATTTGTCCCTGAAAACCATTTTAAAGTGTTAGGTACACAGTCCTGGTTCATGATAATCAACAACACAACAAACAAACTTATACTTACAAATAAATGGTTTTTCTTCCATGCTGAGTGAATCCTCGAGATATGAGTTAGTTATTGATAGAAACAAATAAATATTATTTTAGTGTGCTGTTTTGTGGGAGTATTCTGAGTGTGCGTGCAATTACTTCATTCAATATTAAGCCAAAGTAATCTAATATTACTTAGTCAATTTGAATGGTGCAGAGTGCAGACACAAAATCGCCTAGTATTTATGTTCCTTGCACAAAATGTTGCTTTGTTTTGTTGTGTTGCCTGCCATTGTTGCCAACAGGTAATCTAGCTCTCCACTAAATTCAACCTCAAACCACCAGAAAACCACTAACAATGAGCGATCCTACTGTAAAAATCGCATTCCACTAAACTAAAAAAAAATGATTTTACAAATGAAAACAGTACCTTGTTATGGGTTTTAGTAAATAAACTGTTTTATACGTACGTAATAAAATATTTAAAAAATAGTAGGTACCTACCTAAATCAACATGAACATCACAAATCATACAAAACAAACGCATATTTTGAATGAATGTCTTTTTCAGATGAATCATTTTAGTCTTCACCATTCAGGTTTCTCAGGTTTCTCAGGTTGTTTCAGGTTTATACGAGTTTTTGATAACGATTTTCTCTGTAACGTTATTTAGAATCGGTAATGTTTTTAGCATTTTCCTTCTAATCTGAAACCACAGCGTATTCTGAATCGATAGATTTCCTTACTACAATTAACAGTTCAATGATTTAACCTTCGGCTGTTTTTTATAATATTAATACCGACCGCTCAATAGTCTTTCAACATCGGCATTAGAATGATGAACGATAAGATAATTTTAATACTGTCACTAAGAGTTATCATATCGCAAATGTCACAATTTTTTTGAAAATTAGCGGCTTTTGAGCATTTTTGAACTGCAATACTTATTTCATTTTTTCTGTAACTTTGCCTCATTCCATTTCAACAAGGGAATTTGTTGAATATCGGGGTTCTAAACTACCAATTATAGTGGAAAATCCACTAAGGCGGCAACACTTTTTTTTCAACCTTTCTTGTAACTTTGGGCATACATGACTGTATCATGACATGACGTTATGTTAAGATAAAGGTTTTATTTTTGTCAAATTACGTTTAGTAAAAAAAAAAAATTAGATAGGAAAAAAAAAGAGCATTTTCCCAAGGACCGAGGGGTCGTCACCCCTCGAGTTGAAGCCGCCGCCGCCGCCGCCCCGGCCGGCGGCCGGGTAAAGAGGTCACGCCTCGAGGTCTCCCATAATGCCCGAACAAGGGCCGAAATGAAGTTTACCCCCATCTAGCTAGTGTCAGTGTTAATGTCAGTTTAGTTCAGTTGTCAGGATTCCCATCCCAAATAATCCCAATATTTTGATTTCTGTCTGCCTTGCCTCGTTCTACATTTTTCACGTGGTTTCTATTTCTAAATAATTTCGGCATGTTTTCCTATTTATTTTTGTGACAGTAACGTAATTTTGTGATAATGCATCGTCTATTGTCAGCGAGGAGTTTATATCAAAACAGTCTCCATGGCTATTCTTCACCTGCAAATAGTGCTTTGAAAAGTAGCTATATCCCAGAAATCAAATGTGCTCTTTGCCAAACTATACTTTTGGGACGCCAACATGCTGGTAAAATGCCTATTAGTTATTTCTTGTGTTAGCTTAAAACCCATAACATTCTGTGAAACCATCCGGAAATAAAAGGCAAAGTTTACGACGTGAGGTTAGGCAATTGCATAACTTTTCGGTTTTCTTCCAGAAAGCCTACTTGCCGCTCGATATCAATCGACGAAAACGGTTAGCGCCCTGAAATCCCTTCGGAAAAAGCCCAAACATAAAAACTACAAGAAGTATGGGGAGCTCCTGGAAGGTATGTATTATTGTTTACAAAAATGTTCCATGTGAATGTAAACAAACCATAACACGTGATACATTTTCAGTCGGCGGCCAGGTGATGACTGAAACTAAGGTGTCTATAAGCAAACTCAAGGCTGTGCATCTTTCAAAACTGGCTTCCAGTACTGTATCTCTAGGGCAGCTTCATCAACTAACCACAAAACCAGCTAAAAAGCCAGCCAATGTTGAAGTAGACCCAGAATTGCTCAAAACTGTGAAAGAGAGACTGCTGAACAAACCTTCCCAACCGGCCATGAGTATAGAAGATGACAAATGTGCATTAGTCTTTACAACAAATCAGATATCAAACTTAGAAGATAGAATAAAAACAAAACAATACTTAGAAATAGCTAAAGAAAGTTATTACAACTTTAGAAGGGCTACTTTGTATGACCAAAGACTGCAAGACCTTAGATATGCAATAAATGAGGGTGTGACGCAGGAGTTAGACTTGGGCAATGAGCCAGCTGAGTTAGAAGATGGGGCATTCAACCCTATACCTCGGAGTCCACATGCTGTGTTTAGAGAATTATTCATAGATAACCAGTTGGACAGTTATGATAGTGAGCTCATGACACATATTTCTAATTTGCAGTGAGTACTTTCACATTCTCACACTAGTAATTATCATTATAATTTCTAAGATAGGACTTAATTTAATATTTTGTCAATTGATTCTATTGAATCAATTTTGACAAAATATTTAGTTAACTACTTAATCATAATTGGACGCTAATACTCGAACCGGAACTAACCCACACTCATGTCAAAATTGAGTTAAGTACACAGAAAGCTTTCAAAATACACCTTATATCAACTCTGTAAAGATCACAGTGATCTGGCAATTTTGACTGAACAAAACATTTTGTCAACAAAGATACTAACCCACACATCAACAGTTGTACAAAAAATTAATAAGATCCATGCTTCATGGTAACCCGATAATCTAAAAAAAATTCAAATTTTAATTCTTTTAAAAGGAACCAAACCACATGGTCCCTTGTGTAAATATTTTTTCATTACTTTTGTGGGTTGGTTCTTGTTTGCTTTATAGAAAAGGCTAAGTCTTAAATTTTTACAAAGATTCAAGTCACTTGGTTCCTTAAAATCTATGAGATTTTAAGGATCCAAGTGAAAATCTTATAAATTTTAAGGAACCAAGTCAAAAATGTACCAGCAGATAAACGGTTGCTAACTTTGAAAAGTTTTAATCTCTGGGGTTGTTCGATGCGCAAAATATGTTTATAACAACTTTAATACGCGAAAAACCTTTGGCTCATCACTATACTACAGATTAAAAAAAACAAAGAAGCAAACGTACGCACGTTATTTTTTCTGGGTTTAATTAGTTTGTTAAAACATTCCAGACGTCGTCAAACAGAATAAACACATCGCTTTGCTGGATTCGATCGAGGGTGTAACATAAAAGATTTCCGTGATGGGAATGGCGGGCGTAACAAAGTACCTCTAGAAAGCGATATTTAATTCGGATTGCCATCAGCTTAACTAATTACAATAGAAATTAAATTGTCGCAGAAAGCTAATAATAGGCATTATAAAAGATTACAAAAAGTTACTGACATATACGGTAGAAAAACGTTTGCCATATGAAAACTGGGGGTAGCTGGAACCAAATGCAATAGCTTGGCGGCTTATCTAAGCCTCAAAAGCCTCCTTAAAACCCATACACGTACATAGAATAAAATATGAAGACTTCTTGTCATCGTTGAATTTAGAAAAATATATGTAGGTATAGCGAATAGAAAGAAAACCACTGAAGGAGATGAAGTTTCATAGCCAAACACAAAAGAAATATTGCTAAAAATTAGTGATAATTACAATATATATAATGAGATCTGATCTCAATGAAGAGTATAAGGTAATATATAATACGAAAAAGGCCTCGTGGAAGTCCAGAAAGTCTGAAGGAAAAAATTATGGAGCCACTTTGGCCAAACGGAAAACCTGTCACTGAAGTGAAGCTAATCGACCTCAAAAGCAAAGCTACACTTGATTCTTGAAGACTCACACGACTTCTACGTGAGGCTTGTTGGAAATGAGGCCATAGCAGACGATCTGGAAGGTTTTTCAGGTCATCCTGATTTTGAAATAGAGGAAGATTAGGTTAGGAATCAATGTAAAAGACAAAAATTATATCTTTTGTTGCATTTTTTGTGTTTTTTTTTATTAAAGTCTAGGTACATTTTCGATTTAAAATAAATTCATGAAATAAATAAAAGCATTTATCTATTTTAATTACTATTATTCAAATTTATTTAATAAGTTCATAAGGAACCAACCCACACATGAGTGTGGGTTGGTTCCCTACAAAATTAGTTTTATCAAAAAAAAACTTGTTAATATTAATGTTTTTTAGTAAAATAATATTGATATAGGTAGAACTCAGTATGTTGTACAGTACTGTAAACCAATTTTTTTAAAAATGGCAGTAAATTTTTTTCTTTGCACAATTTAGACAAAAATGCCTTTATCTCAAAACTGTCATTGTGTGGATTGGTTCCGGTTCGAGTATTAGCGTCCAATTATTAAATACTTAATTGTATTAAATTTCCAATAAGATTAAGTATAGTCCTAATTTTACCTTATTACATAATTAATCAGCCTTATTAACATTCTAGATAAAGAAAAGAAATAAAATAAGTGACATTTAATTGTTTTCAGAGCACAAGGTATTGCCCACCCTGCCATAGAAGAAATTTTTGATGATAGTGCATTGCACAATGAGATTGCTGATGCTAAAGATGAAGATATAGATTTAGAACTTATGGAGATAGCTAAAGTGAAAGGATTGAAAATAAAAAAGGCGTAAGTTTTTATCAAAATAAGTAAAATCATAATACGTAATTTTGAAATTATAGTAAAATCCAATCTAAAATTTGATACCTGTTGACCTAGAACCATAAAATTTATCTAAAAGCTTATATAATTAACACAAGTAAGGGGAAAAATCTGAAATCTATAATTTGGAGTTTATTTGAAAAAAAAATATTATTTGATTCTCGTCAGAGACCAAAATCTAGAGAGTACCTACTTCCCATTGACCTAGAATCATGATATTGGGCAAGAAACAAGGTCTTACAGTTATAAGGAACCCTTTATGTGCAAGTCTGACTGGCATTTAGTTAAAAAAAAATCCAAAACAAACCCTAATAATGTTGTAATTCTCCCATATAGTCACTAAAGTTCTAGTAATATTGTAATTTTCCCTTAAAGTCCTGAAACTATAAAAAAGACTATTTGAATAGTCTTACAATTTTTTTTAAGTGAATATATAGCATTTGCCTATTTGAACTGTTAATCCGCAGAAGACAAGCCATAAAAGCTAAGCAGAAAGTAAAACGTGAGAAGCGACGCGCGGTCCGCGAGTCCAACATGAAGCAAGATCTAAAGGAGATGGAGAGGCACGGCAAGCAAGACGCGTTGCATAGGTTGCTGACGGCGCATCTACAGCTGCTGTGCTCGCTGAATATGATCCATGAGGTTAGTAAGAGAATCACATCACACTAACCACATTGCATAATATTTTTAAGCCTAATACGTTCAATTACTGAGCAAATACCGTGATCCGTGATCTCACAGACGTGGACACATCTAGACTAGTTTATTTCAGCTACTTCCATAGTATTATGTCTTATGGTATACTGCTTTGGGGGAACGCTGCAGATATTAACAGAAGCGGGCTGTTCGTGCCATCTATAAAATGGGTCCCAGAGAATCCCTACGTGATAAATTCAAAGAAATAAATATAATGACAGTAGCAAGTCAATATATTTATGAAAATTTGTTGTACACTCATAAAAATATCAATAGTTTCCCAAAAAATAGCGATATACATAATGTAAATACTAGAAATAAACATAAACTCGCTGTACCCACAACTAGGCTGCATAAAATTAATGTATCTTTTAAAGGGCAATGTATACGCTTCTACAACAAAACCCCTACTGAGCTGCAAAAATTATCAGTAAATAAATTCAAACAAACTGTCAAAACTTTTCTATGCAAAAAGGGAGCGTTCAAGTATTACGTAACGCAATTTTTGAAGATTTTTGACCCCCCTCCCCCCACTGTAACGCTCCGTAACGTTTTTCTGTACCCCCCCCCCCCCTCCCTCCCTTTCGAGAAAAAGTTATGTTACAGTTTTTTATTCTTGCTGTAGTTTTAATTGCCTTATAAAACAAGAGATATTTAATCCGCAACACCTGCGTATTTTGTTTATTTTTTTATAAATTTTTGGCTTTACACACAATTGTTTTTCTCCTTCATTCTCCTAAGTATTTTAGCTTTTTTGTGTGCGTTACTGGGGCGGCACGTCGACTCGGATCAAGATGAAAATATATAAAAAAATCAGAGCCCTATGCCAATTTCACGAGCCCCAAAAATAAAATTAGTGCGCCCTATGGTTTCGGAGTTATTCGAGAAAAACAGATTCCGCTGCAGTAACGCCTAAAAACGTTACTGCAGCGGCGTTTTTACCTATTAGCTTTAGCCAAATTTTAAGTAGCTTAAAGATAGCTTATATTTGAGCACTTCATGAGCCGAACAGCGGCATTTGTGCGCCCTGTGGTTTACGAGATATCAGCAGTTCCACAACGTTTTGCAGATGTCCATATCTTCGAAACAGCTTTTTGTTTTCAAAAATTCAGGATTTATGAATTAAACGCCTTTTTCAGTAAATCAAAAATAGCCGATATCTCATGAACTACATCACGAAGGTGCTTTGTGATTGCATTGGCTGATGCCTATTAGAAATAAGTATCTTCTGACACACTTTTGAAACCCTGCATCTAAGTCTCGCTGAAATATAGCAATTTTATCACTGAAATCGGTTCACTTATTTCGATCCTCAAAAAAGGGAGTTTTTAACAAGATACAAAAAAAAAAAACAACTGGTGCTGCAGTTGCATCAGGTTACACCACACCTCCTCACAAAAAATCATATTCGTTCATCCAGCCGTTCCGAAGATATGGACATCTGCAAAACGTTACCGCAGCGGGAACTGCTGATATCTCGTAAACCACAGGGCGCACAAATGCCGCTGTTCGGCTCATGAAGTGCTCAAATATAAGCTATCTTTTAAGCTACTTAAAATTTGGCTAAAGCTAATAGGTAAAAACGATGCCGCTGCAGTAACGTTTTTAGCCGTTACTGCAGCGGAATCTGTTTTTCTCGAATAACTCAGAAACCATAGGCCGCACTAGTTTTATTTTTGGGGCTCGTGAAATTGGCATAGGGCTCTGATTTTTCTATATATTTTCATCTTGATCCGAGTCGACGTGCCGCCCCAGTAACGCACACGCTTTTTTTACTAATAAACTCTTCAAATAAAATAACATATTTATTTTAACCTTTGACAATGCAATAATAAACAGAAACCCAACGTAAATTAAACATTTTACTCGAAATAAAATCGTATTCTTAACAAAATTAAAAAATAATCAACTATTAACTCTAAGTATTCCCCGTAAAACGAAAACGAAAAGGGTTGCCAATTTGGGAGATTTAATTCCCTAATTTTTTATATAAAAAAAGAAATAATGATACGTAACGTGTTGTAAGAAAGACCCCCTCCCGCCCCTGTAACGCATCGTAACGTTTTAAGAGAAAAAAAAAAAACTCTCAGGATGGTATTAAAGTCGTCTCGCTCGCACGTCACATAATTATCAGAATATGCGAATTTTTGGGTATTGTTATCTCCTTACGCCAAAACTACTGAACGAATCCAGCTGAAATGTTGCATAGTTGTTAAAGTTTTAGTGTTGTCTAGTGTGAAGCTGCGTGCAGACACTAAGGTAGAAAAAAAATCATAAGAAAATGGAGAAAAACTGTCACTTTGTTGCCAAGTCTAATGCTAAGTGACGTCGCTTCCAGCGACCCCCGAAACAAGGGCTCGATACGAGTAGGTTTGATCTAATCATAAAATTTACACCAGATACACACTCAAAAATCCTAACATAAAAATATATTTATTTGCAGCAAAAAACAATCACATTACAACGTGGGTAGAGAGTTAACATTATATTACTGTACATATGAATAAAAAGATATTTCTGAGTCAGGATATGCAATGTATCAAATTACTTTTGTAGTCATGGGACGCAAACTCGCCATCTCTGTTGCGTCAAAACAGTCAATCTGGCTTTATCTAGTACACCTACATATATTCGTTCGGAATTTGGCACATCACCTTATCATTTCAATGACTCGGAGGATAGTTGTTGTCTAGTCTACCTATCGAGATTCAAAAATACAATAAAAATACCCATAATTAACGACAAAACCTCATCCCTGACAGAGACTTAAAGACGCTCTCATCCTGCTTCGTACACGCTTAAACGGGTTTTATCCAAGAAATCAAATATTAGGTCCTTACATATGAAATTGGCGTTTTTCGTACTGGCCACTTTAATCACAAATTTCTCCTCTTTGGTAAGGAATTCCAAATTCAAATTTGTACAGCTATAGACTCATGTATTTGTGCTTCGATGATCGTCATTCATTTGTTTTTTTTCTTCTGTTTTTTTCTGTTTGCGTCACTCATTTTACAAAATGGAAAACTTAAAATATCGCATTATTTACGAGTACGAGTTCCGCCGTGGCACTAGTGCTGCGGAAACAACTCGAAGGGTGAATGATGTGTATGGCGGTCGTGTTGCAAAAGAAAACACAGTTCGTTTTTGGTTCCAACGTTTTCGTTCTGGAAATTTCGACCTGCAGAACAAGCCCCGTGGACGGCCTGAGACTCAAGTTGATAATGAAGAGTTGAAGGCTATTGTGGAAGCGGATCCATCGCAAACCACGTCCGAGTTAGCTGCAGGCTGCGATGTTAGTGATAAAACTGTTTTAATTCACTTGAAGCAAATTGGGAAGATTAAAAAGCTTGAAAGGTGGGTACCTCACGAATTGACTGAAGCAAACCGGCAAACGCGCGTCGACTGCTGCGTTACATTACTAAACCGGCACAATAATGAAGGTATTTTAAACCGAATCATTACCTGTGATGAAAAATGGGTTCTTTACGATAATCGGAAGCGCTCAGCGCAATGGTTGGATCCTGGCCAGCCAGCCAAATCCTGCCCCAAGCGAAAATTAACCCCGAAAAAGTTACTTGTAAGCGTTTGGTGTACTAGTGCCGGTATTGTTCATTACAGTTTTCTCAAATCTGGCCAGACTATTACGGCTGATGTCTATTGTCAGCAATTGCAAACCATGATGGAAAAGCTAGCGGCTAAACAACCTAGGCTGGTCAATCGCTCCACGCCACTGCTGCTTCACGACAACGCTAGACCACACACTGCGCAACAGACGGCTACTAAATTAGAAGAGCTTCAATTGGAAAGTCTAAGACATCCTCCGTACTCCCCGGACCTTGCTCCAACAGATTACCATTTTTTTCGAAATTTGGATAACTTCTTGCAAGGGAAAAAATTCAACTCCGATGGGGCAGTCCAAATCGCCTTCAAAGATTTTATTGATTCCCGTCCGACTGGTTTTTTTAGTAAAGGGATCAATGAACTACCTATAAGATGGCAAAAGTGCATAGAAAATAATGGTTCATACTTTGATTAATTAAATATATTATATTAAAAAATATTCGACTTTTTGTTCCTCCCATACAAAACGCCAATTTCATATGTAAGGACCTAATATTATCCCAAAACATTTCGACTTCGACGGAACATGAACTTGCGTCCTTCCCCGGTACGGAATGTGACAACCAACTTCACTACGATGTCAAGTGACTTAGGAGGAAAATCAAGTTCCAGAGATTTCACAGACTTAGAGGCTGTTAGCTTAACCTACAGGAGAAATGAAGTTTATCGAACATTTAGTTCTGTTTTATCCAGTTTACCGATTTTATCATTGACTCACATACGTTTTGGTACATATAGTAAGCTTTTAAAATACAGCGCGGAACGGATTGTTGAGAGATCGATCATCCACTCGGGCCGACGACATTTTAGCGGTCACAGAAAGTCAATGGAAGGAGGCTACTCAGGACCGCTTTATGTTACGTCGATGGGGAAGCCTCTGTCCAGCACATTTATGGGCTTAAGTGATGATGATGAAAATATTTCTACGCAAAGATTACTTCTAGAGTCTGTTCAAAAAGAGAAGGGTCGTTGGAGGTCAGGGGACTTGTGTGCCAATTTGTTAAACACTGTCATTGCAGTACGACTATAAGTGTTAGTACACCGTAACGCCACGGCGCTTTTCTTTTTGAACAGACTCTACCTATTCCATCGCCTCTACTATAGCTGTTAAGCTAAGTTGCTAAGTTTGCTGGAAGAAAACTCTTTTTCAGGGTTAAGCTCGCCTATGTAGGTACATAACTTATTAAATAAGTTTATGCTTCGTATTAATTGTGTAAATTTGTGTACAATAAAGATTTACAGTAGATTCTAGTAGCCTACTACGTTTCTAAGGTCATGTTAAATATCCTTCTCTAACTAATATCAACTACATTTTTACAGGGTCGTAGGATTCTACAGTATTACAGACGGAAAAGCGCCAAAGTGCCAGACCACCCACAAGTCACAGATGTTAAAGTATACAACACACTGTTACATGGATATGCTGGGATGGTAAGTTGTCCATACAATTAAGTTTGCCCTCTATCGTCCCATTGTTGGGAAAAAGCTCCCCGCTGATACCTCCTACGCAAGAGAAAAGCTAGCCAGTTCGTCACGCCATCGTTACCGCGGTCTATCGCGACGTTAAGTCTATAATTATGTAGAATTATCTGCAAAGGGTTTTTGTATTATATCTTTACGTCTTTCCTTTAGTTATTGTGGGTTGTTTGTAGTAAAAGAGGTATTGTATTGAACTGAGTCTATTGATTACACAGAACACTCGTACATGAAATTACAATAGAATGCTTATCTTTAATCCTTAATTAGGATATGACTACTCAAAGGGGGCTCTACGAAGTGACTTTAATATAATCTGTAACCTTTAACTAGGGTAAGTGTTCTCTATGAGAGCTTGGTGGAATGACTGGCGACACACGGCTTAGCTACTAAAAACGCTGAATTAACGAAACGCGTTTGCGCCGCGTACTATAAGCTAAACTGTGTCTCTACATCAATCCTCCCCTTTTTTTAAATTTTTTACAAAACAAAATTTCAATCCTAATAATCCAATTTAGAACTTTACAATTCAAAATATCATAAAAGTTACACAAGTTCATGCCTACATACACAATTTAGCTGACATCAACAATGCGATCATGTTACGAAGTCGCATTCCTAAGTAGGTTCAAGCAATACAATCAGAGTTTATTCGAATGAACATGAAAAGTACAGTCAGCCTACAAAATTACATTTTGTTTTTAAATCTTTAAAATACATACAAACAATTATCTTTTAATAAAGTTTTTGAGAGTAAACAATGAAAATTAAACTGTAAATAATTTTGTGATAAACAATAAACTGCTTTTTTTTATTACTTTAAAAATTATATCTCTTTACACAAATAAAAAATTATCAATACATTTCTTAACATAATACATGTACTGTCGGCATAAACAAATTTTTTACACACATTTTCAACATCTTATAAATTTACTGTCCACAAAACATATTTCATCCTTATATTTTTAAACATAGATACTTTATCAAAAAAATAGTGTAGTCGTGACTTCATCACTCAAAAAAATATTTGCTTTAAATCTAAACTTTAACTTTAACAAAATTTCACAAAAATCTACCAATAAATTACTATTCATTAATTTTTCAACATTAAAAAAATATTATCAATCATCATTATAAAATAACATCAAATTTAATATTCAAACTGCGCAGGTAGAGTACATAATTATAATCTCAAACAACACAATTGCAAATTCGCTTATGCTGCAAATAGCTCGCTACATTACAATGTGGGAGTGAGGTCTCACGTTACCTTACCGTGTTTCCGTTTAGGTACTCTACTTATGCGATAAATTCTAAGAACTAACACTGACTCTAAAAAAATTTGTTCACTGATTTGGATTTTAGAAAAACTTTAGCACGCACACCAATGATAAGCGTCGACCAGTCCTGCACATCCAGCACCTCAAAATCGCCGTCATTTTCCGTCTTGGTCTCCATGTAGCGCTGGAAAATCACATGCCAGTCACTCGCAGTGGGAATGAGCCATATCTCCAAAACCAACACTGCTAGAGTGAATCTGCAGGTATAAACACCATTTTCTACGGGATTGAGTATACCTCAGATATCGCTGGCTCCGAAAATCTTCTTTACATCTGCCGCTAGACCTCGTTGCGTAAATGGCTGGACCGCGGGTTAACCACTCCCCGGCCATGCGCTGCCATTCTTCGTACGCTGCTGACCGGCTGCTCCATGGGGCTTCTCTGGGTGGCAGGAAAGGGATCTTCTGATGTCACATGTAGCGCATTTCATACCGCGTGGCGTCGCTGCGTCGATGTTGCGTCATCCTGCTAGTTTAACCTCCCGAGGTGTGGACTTCATCGGGAGGGAGTCTTTCCACATTATTTTTCACTTTCATCCAACCCACAATATTATTAGATCACGTCGGGGTCACCAATTTTGTATTATATCTTTACGTCTTTCCTTTAGTTATTGTGGGTTGTTTGTAGTAAAAGAGGTATTGTATTGAACTGAGTCTATTGATTACACAGAACACTCGTACATGAAATTACAATAGAATGCTTATCTTTAATCCTTAATTAGGATATGACTACTCAAAGGGGGCTCTACGAAGTGACTTTAATATAATCTGTAACCTTTAACTAGGGTAAGTGTTCTCTATGAGAGCTTGGTGGAATGACTGGCGACACACGGCTTAGCTACTAAAAACGCTGAATTAACGAAACGCGTTTGCGCCGCGTACTATAAGCTAAACTGTGTCTCTACAGGGTTATTGAAAATTGACCATCTTCTGTTCTGAAAATTTAATGTTACGTAATGTATGTTGAATTTAAAGATCTCGGATATTCATATATAATAGGCTCTAATCCACCGTGTTTACTTACACTAATATTAAAAATTCGAAAGTTTGTATGTATTATGGATGGATGGATGGATGGATGTTTGTTACCTCTTCACGCCAAAACTATTCAACGGATCGGGCAGAAATTTTGCATAAAGGTAGTTCTAAGTCTAAAATAAAACATAGGCTACTTTTAAGGTATATCCTATAAATGTAGTCTTCATGGGATTGATTTCTATCCAGTGAAACTATTTATGGCAGAAATTATTTATATGCCAGAAACTGTTTATACATAAAACTGAGTTTCAACTTTTGTCAACAGTCAATGAGAATGAATCACATAACAAAATGTGACTGATCCTCATTCCAAGACGGAAACTAATCGATCGATGGCGAAAAGTGGTGTCTATCTATGTATTTATAAGTTTAATAGATTTCTAAATAATTTGCTTTGTTGCAGGGTTTATTAAAAAACACTTCCGAAATCCTCTCCTACATGAATGAAGATAAAATCGAGCTGAATGCACAAACTTACGCGGCAGTGTTCGAAAGCATAGAGAGAAGTCAATCAGAAGAAAAAGCGAACCTGCTAAATAAATATCATAATATTATGCAAGAAAAGGTTTGTTTAAAATTTCACCTATTATTCTCACAGGACTGTGCTTGTATGTAATTCCTCAGCGTTCTGGACCTAAATGGCATGACATTATGTTCGAAAAATTTGAATCAAAGCTTCACGTAACGAAAAACAAGTAATATGATACTCTATATTGTGCCTAACTTGAACCTGCGTAAAGGATTTGTGCAGTTTTTTTCAGCGATGGCCTATGTAGTTTTATGAGCGAGTCACTCGCATTCAAGCTAGATCCAATAAAAACAGGCACCGCCATCGCCGAATAAAAACATACGATGAAAAGGTCCTGTGAAACGGACTGCTGTATAAACGTGCATTTTCTGGCCGAGCGAGCCAGTAAAGCGATGCGGTTTTGTTTTGTTGATGGTGTTGCCTGATAGGCTAATAGTGTCCTCTACTATTAGTCCGTCATCGTCAGTTAGATTTGTCACAGGATATTGAACTCGCATTTTTTATGTCGTTTAAACAAAAAAGTATGAAGATGAAGAAAAGTACAGTTAAAATTCCGAGTGATGTCACCTTGCGACAGTTCTTAACAAGGTGTGATGTCGCTAACACCCATTCCTAAACTTCACCGCGCTTTTCAGTCTCTAGCCGACCGCTAATTAGCACGCACGCGCGCCTATTGTCTCTCTCGGTGACTCATTGTTGTGAGGACAATGGCCTCAAGTACTGTGAAATGTTCAAATTGTAACGTCGTGATCAACGAACTTCTAGCGTTCTTATGGAACGTCCTGGACTTCATGGACGAGGAGAGTATTCACCAGCTGTGTACTACGTCGTTCTCAGCTGAAGAAATAGTTAGTGCCAAAACGCTGCTATTTGAATCACTACCTAGTGCTAAGAAGATGCCACTCCGCCGTAAAGTTGGAAAAAAGAAAATGTCGCGGGATCTCGATGACATAATATGCCTCATGAAAGGGTCTAACTCCGAAGTGTTCCCGATTTTTGTGGCAAAGGAGCTTCATAAGATCCCTCCCGTTACTTTCGATCATGTGGATGCGACACGATTATTGAGAGACATACTGAAAGTTCAAAATCAACTGAACGTCTTGGAAGAAAAAGCCGTCACCCATGAAAAGTTCGATCTACTGAAACTTCAGGTAGATAACATGAAATATGCATCTCTGCTGCATGATAATGATAACTCTTATCACCGCAATATGAATGTAAATGTCAATAAAAGACGAGGGGCATGCTTGCAAGACAGTTTTACATTAGATAGCGGCCCAATAGGCCTACAATACGTGCCTATAAAATCTATGCCTAAATCAGCTGATAGGGCCAACGACCGTTCGACGTCCTTGATGCACTCAACCTGTGTACATGAAAATGTTTTGGTCTCTCTCCCACCTGAGCAAGGTAATGAAACAGACAAGGCCAGCACTGTGTCTCCTCAGGGTGTGAGCAAGAGCAGTGAGAAGGTGATGACGTCTAAAGGCCTGGAAGGTGGGAGTGCAAGCGAGATAGCAATAAAGTGCAAGGAAGCCCATCCCACGACGTTGCAGTGTGTGAGCGGGAGCGAGAAGCGCGTATGCACTGATAGCGCAAGTGCAAGCAAGACATCGGTGCAGCGACAGGTACCTGCATTACGTTACACTCCGCCTCCCGATACCCAAACGAGTAAGAACGAGACGCTAGCATTGAAGTCCAAAACGAGTGCGACCGAGACGACGACGGTGCAGTGTGTGGCGCCCGCCAGAACCCGCCCACCTACCAACCCAGTGCAGTCAGATGATAGCGAGCGCGGCGCACGCGCCTCTAATGCTATAATATCGGACTCAGAATGGCAAGTTGTGCAACGGAAAACACCAAAACAGTGTAGGGTTATCTCTCAAAAGGGCTGTGGGTCTACCACACCTAACGGTAAATTTAAAGCTGCAGACAGTAAAGTGCCTTTGTTTATTTCTAACGTTAGTACAGATACATTGGAATGTGATATCGTAGATTACATAAAAGAAAAAACAAATGATATTGTGTCTCTAAAAAAGATTAATATGAAGCACACGAAAAACTATAATGCGTATAAGCTTTATGTGTCTAAAAATAAGGTGGGTCTGTATTTAAATTACCAATTCTGGCCGAATGGAATAACTTTTAGACGTTTTGTACATTTTATGTACAAAACAAATACTGCTAATTCGTTAAAGTCGGATAATACACCCATTTTATGATTAGACACAATCTTATGCGTTGTAAGTTAGTTAGCTTTAACTGTAAGTACCTGCCTACATCTATGAACTGTGTAAGGACACTATGCGAGCGTTCGGACGTAGTTGCCCTTCAGGAGACGTGGTTGCTCCCCCAGGATATTCCACTATTAGGCACTATTAGCAAAGATTTTGAATACACAGGCAAGTCAGCAGTGGATACGTCCGCGGGCCTACTGGTGGGAAGACCGTACGGGGGAGTAGCCATTCTCTGGAGGAGGGGGATGTTCGAGTCCGTCTCCGTCCTGGATTGTACTAGCCCTAGGTTATCCGCAATCAAAACTACTTCTCGTGGTCGCTCTGCTATAATATTCTCAGTGTATATGCCTACGTGTAAGAAGGATAATCTACCTATTTTTACTGAGGTCCTAAGTGAGATTAGTGCCATAGAGGAAAGCAGCAAAGTTGAATCCATTTTTATTCTGGGGGATTTCAATGCACATCCGCAGGAAATGTTTTATAGAGAACTGTCGAATTTCTGCGCGGACCAGTCCTGGCTCTGTGCTGATGTAGAAAAACTGGGATGTTCTTCAAACGCTTATACATTTATATGCCAAAAGTCCGGTAGTAGAAGATGGCTGGACCACTGTATTGTTTCCCTCTCCGCTTGGCATGCAGTTAGCAAAGTAGGTATTTATGAGGACGTCTACGCGTCCGACCATCTTCCTATTTACGTGGAATGTGATCTATGTGCAATCAGGCCGCGGCTGGTGGCTCCTGAGCCGACCCCTAGTGCTGTTCTATGGGGAGAGAGAAGTCAGGAACAGATAAACAGGTACCGTGAGTTATGTAACACCGCCTTTCGTGACATTAGTTTCCCCCAAGATTTCGTCGAATGCGGCCACGGGCCATGTGCTCTGGTTGAGCATAGATCTGTTCTGGATAAGCTGTATAGTGTTGTAGTGGGTACTATGAGTGAGGCGTCCGTACAGACGAGGCAGCGTGGTTGTGCGAGACCTAGGAAGGGTAAAAGCTTGTGTGGCTGGAACAAATATGTACGTAGCGCGCATGGGGAGGCTAGGCTTAAATTCAATAGCTGGTTGCTGAGTAACAGACCTACTTCAGGCGAGATTTATGAGCAAATGTGCGAAACCCGCAAAATCTTTAAAAGCCGCCTGAAGTGGTGTCAGAGAAACCAGGACCAGCTTATTATGGACAAACTAGCTAAAGAACGTGCAGCAAAAGACTTCAAAACCTTTTGGAAGTCAACTGGTAAGCTTAACATTAAGCCTGGCCCCCCTGTGAGTGTGGAGGGCAAGAGTGAGGGGAGGGAGATAGCGCAGTTATTCAGCGAGCATTTCAAAGTTCACTCCCCCCTTGGCCCCTCGGAGATGACCGATGCCGATTCCTACGCTCGGGGTGACGAACCTCTATTGCATGTGTCGGCGGACCAGGTCCGCGCTACAATAAAGGGCATGACACGAGGCAAGTCTCCCGGACATGATGGGCTCAGCATCGAGCATCTCAAATACGCGGGGAACCATTTGCCCGGCCTCCTTTCCATGTTCTTCACAATGTGTCTTAGTCATGGGTACCTACCTGCTGACCTCATGAAGACGATAGTGGTGCCCATTGTGAAGAACAGAACAGGAGACATATCGGACAAAGGGAACTACCGTCCAATTTCACTAGCCACTACCATAGCTAAAGTATTGGACAGTATGCTTGACTCTATTCTACAAAGCCACATAGAGCTACACGACGCACAGTTCGGGTTTCGACGCGGACTATCTACTGAAAGCGCAATATTATCACTCAAGCATACTGTCCAATATTACACAAGCCGCAGGACGCCGGTGTACGCCTGTTTCCTCGACCTCTCCAAGGCATTTGACTTAGTTTCATATGATGTGCTGTGGGGGAAGTTGAGGGACAGGAGGGTGCCGCCGGACCTGTTGAATATGTTTCGTTTCTGGTACGGACACCAGAGCAACGTCACTAAGTGGTCGAATGCTCTCTCCGACGCATATAGGTTGGAGTGCGGGGTAAGACAGGGGGGGGTAAGCTCGACCTCGCTTTTCAACCTATATGTAAACGATCTAATTGTTGAGCTCAGCGGCATGCGTGTCGGCTGTCGTGTGGATGGTATTTGCATAAACAACATCAGCTACGCGGACGACATGGTGCTGCTGGGGACAACAGCGAGATCTGTCGAGGAGATGCTGAGGGTCTGTGCGGACTATGCTGCATCTCACGGCCTCTGCTACAACATTAGAAAGTGTGAATACGTTGTCTTTAAGGCCGCCGGCAATAAACTAGAAGAATTTCCTAAAATAACCCTAAATGGCATGAACATTAAAAAACAGGACATTTTATTGCCGACGACCTTAAGGACAACGCGGACATCGAACGAGAGCGTAGGGCTCTAGCGGTAAGAGGTAATATGTTGATCCGTAGGTTCTCCCGGTGTACTGAAGAAGTAAAACTAACACTGTTTAAATCCTACTGTCAAAACTTCTACACCGGGAGCCTATGGGTAAGCTACACCAAACGACCGCTGGAGACCCTACGTGTACAATATAATAACATCTTTAGGATGATGTTGGGACTGCCTCGTTTCTGCAGTGCATCAGGGATGTTTGCTGAGTACCAAACAGATGGGTTTGCTGCCATTCTTCGGAAAAAGACGGCATCCCTGATGCGCAGAGTGCGGGATAGCCCCAACAGCATCCTACAAACTGTAGCTGACAGAACGACTGCGCCGATATGGCAGAGCTTTATGCAAAAAGTGATTAGTTGATAAGATTTTAATTTAATTTATATTTGACTCTATGTACTATAATTTAATATACTTTAATTTAATTTCATGGTTGGTATTTAATTCGATTTGATTATTATGTAATTTGATTTATTGTTATTTAATATGTTTTAATTTAATCACATGGTAGTTATTTATTTCAATCCCATTATATGTAATTTAATTTAATGTTATATGATTTAATCTAATGTTGTATAAATTTAATTTAAATGAATTTGAATATGAATTTTATTATATTTTATAAATAACTTTAGTCACTAACATTTAATATAAGAAACTGTACTAACAAACTATGGATTTATTTATCTGAAAATAAAAAGAATTTGAATTTGAATTTGAATTTGAATTTGAATTTACTTTGTCATTTTTTGTTTTATTGACTATAATGTCCAATATCTAACTGTCCGTCATTTATATTTATCAGAAGATTGTTAAGCTATTGCATAGCTTCTATCGCGGGCCTTGAGCGCGGGGA
Organism: Eupithecia tripunctaria; assembly: GCA_955876795.1. NCBI lineage: Eukaryota > Metazoa > Arthropoda > Insecta > Lepidoptera > Geometridae > Eupithecia > Eupithecia tripunctaria. The sequence continues at coordinate 10,886,075 of OY041618.1, forward strand.
CCGAATCCAGAAATTCCGTAACGAAAAAACCTCACGCTCCCCACTCCGCCGGGCAAGGAGGTGTGGCTTGAAGGCCGTGCATCGTCTAACGTCGTTTCAGTTCGGCAGTCTTCGACACGGCGTTGTGTGCGTGCGATTAGACGTATTGTACGACTCTACGAAACTCGCACGAATCGAGACGAGCTGCTCCGAAATCGGACGAATACATAAGCAGCTGTTTATGAGAAAGTATATAGGTGTATAGGTATTTATGTACAACAGTGAATAGCTGTACTGTACTTGTAAAATTATTATCGGTCACCACGCTCAAAAAGTGTTACTTGAATTAATATCAAAGAAAAAGCAATACTGCATGAATAAAATAAATAAATAAAATTATAATTTCATAAGTTGATACAAAATGCTATGCAATAGCTTTACCGCGGCAGTCCCCGAGTGCCACACGTCTTTTTTTATTACCTTGAGTCTATAACACGCTCCTAGTTGTTTTTTTATCTAACAAATATTATTATCTATACATTTTACAGGTTTCAGTTATTCTAGTAGGTTCCATAAATATTGGCCTTAGAATATAACAATTAAATAAATTCGTTTATCTACTACTGAGTGAGTAGACTTCTAGAAGGTCAATGTTAAAGTCTCCACATACCATGACATTTTTATTAGATTTTATATTCTATATAATATTCTATATCCATAATTCTCTCAAATATCTTAAAGAGCGGTTTAAGTTCCTTCATTCTTCTAACTCTCATAATCTCAGGTCATCAGATAACTTACTCCTCAAGTTTTCCACGCATTCCCAATCCTTCTATGGAAATTCTTTCAGTGTACAGGCGGTTCGTCTTTGGAACAAACTGCCTGTCGATATCAGGCTTGCTCCTTCCATCTACTCCTTTAAATCCAAACTGAAGTCCTATTTCCTTTCTAGAGCTATTTAAGCTCATTCATTTCACCATCTTATTCTGGAACTTCAGATGTGATTGTAGCTCAATATTTTATATTAATATGTTTATTTTGGACCTACTGTATTAGTTTATTATATTATTAGGTTATTTTGTATTGTATTGTAATTAAGTATGTATAATATGAGTTCTGTTTTCACTACTGTACACTATCGACCCTTTTTCTTCTTCTTATATCTTTTATTCTCATACCAAGGTTGCCTGGGAGAAATCGCTTACAGCGATAAGGCCGCCTTTTGTACTACATTTATTTATTATTTAGATATAAGACTTTAATGTATATTTATTACTATAAGTACAATAAAGTGTTCATTCATTCATTCATTCAAATATCAAGGACCCTATTACAAATATATATTTGTAATATCTTGCAGGGTATATCCCTGAACGACCTACTGGACAAGTCCAAGTTCGTGTGCGACCAACGCGCGGTGGTGCTCGAGGCCATCCGCCGCATTCAGCCCGCCTTCGAGCCTCGCTACACGCCGCCTGCCTTACACTACGACTGTCCGCTACTCAACCATTTGAACAACCCGGAGATTAGGCAAGGTAAGCACCATACTATCACCTCAACACCAACGTCAACAGCCTGTAATGGTCCACTGCTGGACGCAGGTTTCCCCCCCCCCATAAGCGCCTTATTGGCTTTTATCTTATGGGGGTATTGCCCATATTTCCCACGCTGGGCATGCGGATTGGGGATCGTAGTTCGGTGGTAAAATTGTTCTACAGGGGCGCTGCCCCGCCCCCCGGTGTATATCCTTTAGTCGCCTCTTTCGACACCTACGGGAAGAGATGGGGTGTCGCAAATTCTGAACACAGCTATCACATCACACTGATATTATAAATGCGAAAGTTTTGATGTTTGTTACCTCTTCACGCCAAAACTACTGAACGGATCTGGCTAAAATTTTGCATACAGTGTGTATACTATGAGTTGTCACAGTTAAATCTCTTAAAGTTACTGCACTAGTTACGTAAATACGCAGATAGTTATCCACGCGACTCATACTGCGCATTTTAGTACCAGTTCAGTTCAGTTATTTATTGATAGGCGTACTGTTGCGGGTTAAGCAGATTAAATTCGTTGAAAAAAGACATCCATCTGTTGCTCATCAGTTTTTCAAGCATTTTAGCAATTATTAGAATGAGAGATATGGGCCGGAAGTTTTTGCACTCCGTCATTTCGCCCTTTCCTTTGTAAATAGGTTGAACTTTTACTAACTTCAGGGTGTTTGGAAATACACCAGCTTGAAGGCACCTATTAAAAAGCTTACATAAAAATATAAAAGGTGGTAGGTAGTCAAATGTCCGTGTAGTCATGTCATTAATGTCCTTTGAGTTTTTGTGTTTTATATTTTTGATGGTTTTTATTACCTCTGTTAGGCTAAAAGGTTCGCAGGAAAGCTCTGTCATGCGTTTATGTACAAACGTGCTTAGGTAGACCATAGCCTTAACTATGCACGGCGAGGTATTGGAGCTTTTGTTTGCGTTTACATAAAATAAATTAAGTTGACCTGCGGTAGAAGCGAAACGCTCGCAGTCGCAGTTGCCTGGAGCTCGACTGACAAGTGCATCCAGAGCACTGCATTTATTATCATGGCCAGTTTCTGAGGCTATTAACTGCCACACACCGCGGCAAATATTTTCAGATTTAGCAATTGTTTTATTTATAAACTGCCTACGAGCTGATATTATTTCCAATGAGTATTCCGTTTCCAAGCCTGCGAGTTTCAGTTCTAAGCACATATCGTTTCGTCGGCCTGTCAAGAGATATTTAGTGGCGGAGATTTGTTTATTTAATTCGTGGGCGCGATCGCTGATCCACACTTTTACATTATTGCGAATTGGATATTTTTTCAACGGGAAGTGAATGTCAAAAAGTGCTTTATGATTCTACATACATTGTCAAAGGTAACGCTAGGGCATTGTGTTTTGTTCAATACATATTCCCAATCATGCAAGGAAATACTATTTTTGAAGTCATCTATTTTAATATCACTATAAACTCGTTTAAAAGCCACAGGATTCGATTCAGATTTGTTAGGTAAAGCAGCGGGTTAGCACTACTCCGTGATGGTCGGAGATGTTCAGATCTATTAACTTTGCAGAAATACTCGAATTAGTGTGTAGATTAGTGTAGGCATGATCTATGCATGATTGTATAGTTGATATTCTAGTCGGAAAGGAGGATGGGCATTTTGGGCCTTTTGGGTACTTTGTCCAATCAAGACGAGTCATACGTCGTTGGATAGCTCTTTTCAGTAGGACAAAAAAACAATACCACGAAAAAGCTGTTGCAGTTGTCCGTTTTGAAATATACTCGAAAAAAGATGTTGAATATTTACCAAAAAGATTATCAAAATCCTATTATCACGTGGATCGTTTAATTAACTGGATACTTTATTTTACATAAGAAACGATAAAAAAAATATCTTGAATCTAAATTAAGTAAAAAAGTACAACGGGCGGCCTTATTGCTAAGAGCAATTTCTTCCAGGCAATCAATTTCCGTCAATTTTAATTGTTACCTCAGAACTTTTTACTGAGTGGTTGTAGGTGGTAGTTGCCTGCAGAGTGGGTTGAAAATAATACTTTTCAGCCCTATATCTCATTCTTAAAGTATAAGAAATAAAAACTATTGACACCCTGCCCTCGCCGTCTCGGGACTAAATAGGTTACTTTCACTCCTACTGTAACAATGTACCTACTATTCCCGCTAGTATGTGAAAAGTAGTATATGATTTTTATTTCCCGCCTTTTTAAACACTTGTTATTCCATTTTGTATTACAGATTATTACAATTTTACAATGTATAGTTTCCGGATCTGTGTAATGTGCCGAAGAGGGCTATAACGAGGTAGATACCAAACTCGTGTCCTATCGGAAAACCTGCCAAGGGTGCGCGCAGAGCTAGCAGTATAACTTGTTTTATTGACCGAGATTCGAAAAATATTATTAATATGTAGTTATTCAATGTATAAAAGGAGTTTCTGTGAAGGATTCGTCACGAAAACATCCAACAGAGAAGCAGAGTTATCGACATAGCTCAAAGAATTAGCAAGATTAAGTGGCAGTAGGCCGGCCATATCTCACGAAAAAACGACTACTGCTGTGGTATACGTCTTCTTGAGCCGAGACCGCGACTTGGCAAACGTATGTAGGACGCCTTAGAGCTAAGTGGGATAAAGATCTGCGAAATACTGCGTGCAGATGCTGGTTGCGTCAAGCTGAAGACAGGGCGCTATTGCAATCATTATGGGGGGCCTATGTCCAGCTGTGGACTAATATAGGATGATGGTGATGATGATGTTATATTGTAAAAACAATACAATGCTAAAATGTAAAACACTGATGAACTTTTGAAGTAGGTATGCCCTGTTTAAGATAGTACTTTAATAGAAAGGGCCAAATATCTCATCAAAATTAACAACTTTCAAAGTGGAATTACTCAAAACGGACAACGAATCAGGACTAGCCCCTTAGTTATTCATATTCTACAAAAAAAGAGCTTTCCAACGACATATCAATCAGTTCGATTGGTGCCAGGCCCAGGCGCCATACATTTGTGCCCATCCTCCTTTAACAATTGACTTCAATCCGACAGATTTTAGAAATTCAGATAGTTGTTTAGTATATTTAGTTTTAACTAGTAAATTTAAGTTCATGTCCCCAACAATAATTACTTGTTTATTTATTCTATTAGCAATATCTGTTATTTTATTTTATTTTGCAAAGAAAATGTCAAAGTCACCCGAGGGAGGCCTATACAGACATATAACAATTACGTCCAGTTTTATACACTCAATTGCACATATTTCACAGTGGGATTGGATAGATAAATTAACAAATTCCTTTCTTTCAATGGCTACCCAACTATCCGCTGGAGTTTCCATACATTTTTTTTTCTACAGTCGCTAGCGATCATAGATTGTAATAACTCATGGTATACACACAGGTAATTCTAATCCTGGTATCAAACAAACAACTTCTACTTTTTATCCCATAAATCAGTTCCCGTGGGATATAAATAACCTCTAAACGTTTCCATAATAACAGCGCGTGCGAAGCCGCGGGGCTAGTTTTTTTATATGGTAGTTTAAAACTTATAGCTTATAAATAATTTTCAAACTTATAACTACAATTTTGAACTGTAATGGACACTGTATAGGTGATCCTATTGGTATGTTACTAAACGATCTGATATACTAGCAAGTCAGAAGATACAAGGCTAAAATTTCTTTAAATTTCGTTATATCTTCACAGGCTTCAACAATTCCCCCGCTGAAGGAGTGGTCAGCGTAGATGAAATGGTGAAGAAAGGACAGGATCAACTAGAGATGGAAATAAACGGGGAGATTGAAGTCCGAAATATTAATAGCACGGATAAACTGTCTGATACGATGGTGTTTTGTGTGAGTTATGTGTATTTTTGCTGTTATTTGAGTGGAAGAGACGAAGTTTTCTGTAAAATTTGATTATCTAAAAAAAACGAACAACCAAATTTGAATCCCTTAATTTCACTCTGTTTTTAAGTTTTGCGGGATACTAATCCCTCGCATGGGACCAACTTCTTTTGTACTTCATTCGAACTCAAGCGTCTTTAGCTCTACATAGGGATAACGACATACTGGGAAAACGATGAAGTTTGTTACTTCGACTAGTATAGATATGGATCAGTTAAAGATAAAGATATTTATTTGCAAAACCATTTGTACAAAAAGGTGACAGATAGTAAGATAGAAACAACAGGCTTGACCGTTTGCGGTATGCAAAAATTATTAAGAGATGACATGCAGCGTTAAAAACTATCTACAATTTATCATTAAAAAATCGTCTTGGCTTCAGTAACATTTTGAAATTAACATTAATTTTAATTGCCTTTTAAATGTAGAGTTGAGCTACCTGATTGATAGATTGCAACAGTTTACAGTCAGCTTGATTATTTCAATTGTAAATACTTTCTAATTTATTGATTGATATCCTCTTTGTCGATCAAATAATTTCAAGTTTCTAATCATACTTTATGTTTGGCAGAGAAAAAAGCTGCAAGAAACCGAGGAGGAATGGCGCGAAGTGATAAAAGAGGCTTTCATCCGCAACCTCGGCACTCTCAAGTCCCAATGCACGGCTTCGCATTGCGCCATCACTCTGTATCCATATCTAAAGGTGTTGGACGTAAGTATCACAAGCATAAATTAAACCATGGACTCAGAGTCAGAGTCAAATCGTGTATTTGTTTAGACTTACAAAATAAGCATTTAGCTTGATCTTGAGCCATAGCAGCGGTATACTACAAAAATTAATTTTGTTTTTAAAAAACTATAAACCGACTTCAATTTTTATAGTTTTTTCATGGATTTTCATGGATCCCATTGGCAGAACTGAACCAAATTAAAATGGGACCACATGGGAAGTACCAGCTTTCATATTAAGAAAGAAACATGAAAATCGGACCACCCAATCAAAAGTTCTGAGGTAACAAACATAAAAAAACAGTGGAATTGAGAACCTCCTTTTTTTGAAGTCGGTTAAAAACCAACGTAAACACTGGTCTAACAAGCGTTTAGCTAAACAGTGTCAGGGTTTAACAAAAGTTTAACTCTCGTTTAAACTATGTTTAAGCTAAGTCTCCTTGTAAATGTAACACTTGCACTTGCGCTCTCTTTACTATGAATGCGAAATCCTATGCCTTTCCTTTTCACAAAATGGCGCGCATTGCGCCCTCTTAATTAATTATATTGTTAAATTTCTATATAAGATAAGATATTTTTCATTGGTTCACAACACATAAGAAACTAAGTTTATTTATATTTACAGGTTGATCAATTCGTAAATTTAATAATGGGCGAACTAAGCAAACTCGTGGACGGCAGCGAAACTTACAGCCCGACCCTGAAACTTCTACAGAGAGATCTAGGAACACAAGTTTATCACAAGTAAGATTTTACGCTTCAAATTATGCAATAGTAACTAGACGCGTTGTACAAGTTTTTATTGACCGAGTGAACGTTAGTGAACGAAGGTTTAACATTCTCGCTTGCTTGTCATTATGTCCACAGTCTTACTACAGGTCTTATTTTACAACCGATCGTTACGAAATCTCGTGTACGATCGTCCAGCATTATTTATTTCAATACAAATTATTTTTTTAATTGCAACGGTTATTTTAAACCACTTACTAATTAAAATTAAATAGTACAAATAACTATACTTCACATAAAATACAATCTGGATTCAAAAATAAAATTAATAAAAATGTCTATAAAATTCAGTTTTAATTATTATCTACAATTTTAAATTATATGTTCTTTACCTTTTCAGATACCAAACGGAGCAGTATCGTCGCAACGGCGTATTAGACAAGATATCCAACGTTTATTCCCAATACTGCGAGTGGTATATGAACCGCGGCGGGGAAATGAACTCGCGACAAGCGTGGCAGACCCTAACACACCAATGCAGCGAGGGACCTAGTTTAGTAAGTTGAACTTTATGCACTGTACCTTTAACCTCTCCTTTGCCTAAGCACAGATCAGTACCTACTAACTTTGTCGGCCTAAGATCTGATCAGTGCGCTAGCAACCAGCGATACCATTTATTCGTTTATGGTATTTAAATACAGTGCAATACAGTCTAAATTGTTTTATTTGTTTACCTCTGAAATGAACGAACCCACAATCATTGCATTCATTCAGTGAAGTTCATAGAACCGTCATTACAAGCAGTTCAAATTTGAACATCGGCAGGCAAGTGTGGATGTTTATAGCGCGTCGAAAAGTGTCATTTTTTGTGGAAAAAACTTCATGAAGGGTAAGCTATGTATACATTTTATTATTCTTTACCTATTTTAGAACTGTAATCTACTTGAATATAGTTATCAAATGTAACTAGTTTTGAAATATCTTTCGTCAAATGTACTGTACCCTTTGTAACGGCTGTCCGTAACTTATTCCGTTGATGATTTCATACATTTCGCGTATTGTTTTTGTTGAAATAGATATATCATTCAGATGGTAATTTCATTGAGAATATATCATTATATCTAAAATGAGTTATAAATGCGGAATAATTGTGCAAAGTCATTATTTATTACGCATCTGACGAAAATACACGCACACATACACAGTACAAAATGGCGATGTGATGTGTAAATATACGAAGTCACCAATGACGTTATACAGCATGTACTTTTTTCAGGTTCTGTAAACGATGGCATAATGAACATTGGACACAGTTATTACGTTTTAGTTATTTACCCCCTTTTTGACAGGACTCAATATCCCCTGTTGATTGTTTTATAGCTCTTATTTTGTATTGTAATAATTTGTAAGATAAAAGTTATGTAAATATATTAAATTTGTAATGTGAATAAAACCAGTGTTTTTTACATCGTGTGTTTTTTTTATAATAAAAGTGATTACCTCATGAAGTTTTGTAATTAGTATATATAATAATATAAAATACTAGCGGTCCGCCCCGGCTTCGCACGGGTATATTCTATGGACTATGTTCATCAGAGATATTGTAGGATTCTAATGGTGAAAAAAAAACTCTAAATGGTCCAGTAGTTTCGGAGCCTATTCAATTCAAACAAATAAGCAAATCTTTCCTCTCTATAATATTAGTTTATAAGATATTTTTTTCATTCACTGTTTCCAAAATTAACAACCTGTATAGTGATCCTGATCAGTGCTTAGGCCGTTGACGGACCGCTTTATAAGCGCTGATAAGTGCTACGGCAGTTGTCACTTTCTCTGTACACGCACACATGCAAACAATAATTGAACTAGAATGAACAATGATCGAAATCTATGCCTCACATGTTACCACATTATTCTAAATTATTTTGTATTGGACATTCATGAGTGTTTATTATCTATGAAAAGCTCATTTTGTCTATAATCATTCACAATCATTTCCATGGAGCATTGAGATTTAGAAGAACATGAAATTTGTTTATGAAAAATGCCTTGACAAGTCACGTACCTGTTTTGGTTATTTATCGAAAAAATTGATTATTATTATAATACATGTACTTTTAGCACGTAACAAGTAACAAATAATATATTTTTCACTAACATGCGTACTTACTTTCATGAAAATTTTACCTAGAATGTTATTATCAAATAATAAAAGTGTGGTTTGAACACATGTGAAATGGCAAACTTTTCGGTGTGAATTGTGATTTTCAACATGGTATTTTTAAATGATTTCTAGCTATAAAGATTGTGTTTTTCATATAAATAAACTGCTTTGATATTGAACTAACGAGGGTAATAAATTAAATTAAAAAATGTTCACAGAATTTACTAAAAATATCATTATTTCTACAGCCGGTGTGTTAATTTGATATTGGGTACAATAACCTGTGAAAAATAAAAGCGTAATAATGTTTTAGCAGTAAAAAGTTACATTATAAGGTACAGTAATTATCTAACTTTATAATATAATCATTAGATATCCTTCTACCAAACAATTTATTGAAAATATTCAATAAATTCCGAACCCTGTCGAGTGCACTCTCTGATTCCGCCATTTTGCGGCACACGATGGGTGCAATTCTCTTCCCGGTCCGGCCTTCCACAGGTTAAGGTATTTTTTTCAGTGTATAGTGTCACAGATTAGCTTATAGTACGCGGCGCAAACGCGTTTCGCTAATTCTTCTTCATGTCTCTTCAGTCATTCCACCAAACTCTCCTAAAGAACACCTACCCTAATTAAGGGTTGAAGATTATTCATTAAACATTTTTGTATCAATAGTAACATCGGGTCTATTCTCTATTGCTCAAAGATGCTTCTTATTTCCAGGACATAGAAATAGCCCAGTGGCCGATAGAAATGCGTCAGAATGTTGGCAAGTTTCTGTACAACATAATTATCAACGACGTGAAGATTGATGTCAACATGTTCAAGACGAAAGCAGCCAAAGTGTAAGTAGATATTTGCATACTGTTGAAATATACCCATCTAAGCCCCGCTTGCATAAATAATAAATAAATATTGTTGGACAATTCACACAGCATTGTCTAGCCCCAAGCAGAGTTTGTGCGTATGGGTACTAGAAGGCTGGCTATCACACTATCACACCAATATTAAAAATGCGAAAGTTTGTATGGATGTATGGATGGATGTTTGTTTCCTCTACACGCCAACAATTCTAAACAGATCGGGCTGGAATTTTGCATACAGGTGATTCTAATCCTGGAATCAAACATAGGCTACTTTTTATCCCATTAATCGGTTCCCGTGGGATAAAAATCACTTTAAACGTTTCTATATAAACAACGCGTGCGAAGCCGCGGGGCGCAGCTAGTTTGAAATAGAAATATGTTTATTAAGTATTTCAAAACACAGTTTTAAACAATGTTTAAAACATGAAGCAAAATACTGTGTTTAAAACTAACCTTTTATTGCAAATGAATGGAAATAAATCCAAACAAATAAATACGTAGAACTCTAAATAGCTTAAAATAAATTTACCCTTGTTGGCCGTTTTATACACTGTACACTGCATAGGTAACTCCCCGCCAGTAAAGTCCCTGGTAAAAGTAAAAAAAATCAATTTTTTTAAACATTTCGAACTGTTTGTTTAATAAATTATAAATAACTGTTTTTTTCCACTTATAGTACTTATAGTAATGTATTAGCTTTAGCTTTTATTAGACCGTATTAAGACATCCTAGTCTCGACAATTCCATTAAATTCTATATTAGACAACAATAAATTATTATACACACTACCATTATTAACTCGGTTCCACATACAGTTTTAAATCAAAATCGCAATTAATATTCACTATTACACACTACACTAGGAGCATTCGTGTTTTTTAATAAAAATATTCGGGACACATCAGGGAATACATAGGCTACTAATAGGTAGATAGACTTTTAATCTCGGAGAAAAAAGCGTGCAAAGCCACGGTCAGCTAGTAAAAGTACAATTCTATTTCAGTAAAAAGCTCCCAGCCGTATACAAAGTCCACCGCCCCTGGGGGCGCCTAGTCCGCCTAGAACTGAAGCCACATCCAGTCCTAGCGCGCCTTTGGTCCGGCGCAGCCAAACCGGAGCTCAAGATCCGCGCCTCGCTCGCACCCACATATGGGCCGCCTGCGCCCTGGACCGGCGTCAACTTTGGAGCTTATTTGGTGACGCCTACACCGCTGATAAGGTATCTTGAAGCTTATTTAATTATAATATAATAATAATCCTACTAATAATATAAACGTGAAAGTTTGTAGACATGTATGTTCGTTGCTCTTTCACGTAAAAGCTACTGAACGGATCGGGCTGAATTTGCATACAGGTAGTTCTAGGCTTGGAATAGCACATAGGCTTTTTATCCCATACATCAGTTCCCGTGGGACGGGCGTGCGAAGCCGCGGGCGCAGCTTTTAAACCATATGATTCATGCAACATTACTCTAGTACAGAATGTAAATACTTAAAAACTATAGCCCCATTTGACGACCTCTGTGGCGCAGGAGGTTGCGGGTTCGATTCCCGCCTCGGGACAAAATTGTGTACGATCTGCAGAAATTTGTTCAGGGCGTTATGGATGTTTTTCTATGTATAATAAAAAATATCTACTATCTATGTAGTGTATTGTATTATATCTCAGTTATCTAGTACCCATAACAAAAGCTCTGCTTAGCTTGGGGCTAGATAATGCTGTGTGAATTGTCCAGCATTATTTATTTATTTATTTATTTATATAAAATGTCTAGCATACATAAAATAAACCTTTATCCTACTCCTACTCCTTGTTCTAAGCACTTTCTGTTAACCACTCAGCTGGCAGGCCCCGGGTGCACTCTTCGTCTGTTGGTATTGATTTAACACTTTAGCATATATTATATTTCCGTGTTTAATTCCTCTGCAACGAAGTGATTAGTTAGGAAATTTTTAGGTCTGTCTGTGCCCACGTAACTCCGAATCTAAAAAACTTTTAAAATTGTGATTGTATTTAAGTAGAGAAGAGAAAAGATGTGCTTAAAAGAACTACCACAATATCGAATATAACTTAATAAATGGAATTGAGAATGAAGTCTGTATACTGTCATATTTATACTGCCCTGCTCTGTTCAAACCAAATCTGATCGAGACAGCAAGAGAGATAACGTCGTTCTCAATCCCATTATTTGAGTAGGTACGCTGGTTTTAGATATCTTGATGGTCACACCATCTCCGCTTCGTTAGTTGTATGTTTGTTTGAAACAATGTTGTAGTTAGTTATTTCTTTCCCCACAGGATGAGCATGTATGTAACCAACCAGTGGAAGCGTCTGGAAGAGTCTCCGCAAGAGAAACTGTACCCGGTACTGGACAGTTTGAACCAGCTAGGTGAGGTGCCCTGGGTCATCAACAAGCCTATACTGGATCTGCAGTTACAATTGTTCAGGTGAGTCTTTTTATGCCGATTGTGTATTTTATCCGAGACGAAACAATAGAAAAGTCACCGCTTAGTAGCTGTACCCGGTATTGGACAGTTTGTACCAGCTCGTCGAAAAACTACATTCTGTATTACTGAACCAAAAGATTTAGTTGCTGAAAAGGATCAATCTTTGCAAAGAAATGAATTACTAATAATTTAATCATGAAAATCGGACCACGCAGTCAAAAGTTCTGAAGTAATATCATAAAAAAAACAGTCAAATGGAGAACCTCCTTCTTTTTTGAAGTCGGTTAAAAATGAAAGAAATGATAATATTTTTACATACGAACATAAACCCATCTGGTTGATTTCCATCAAAAGTAAAAGTAAAAATAAACTAAATATGCAGTTATTGTTTTCTTATAAATCGAAGACATGACTCCTTTCACGACTTTTCTCTAACTCTCGTGGTTTTGGACTTGGCCATCGCCGCCCTTCTCTAAAAAATAAATAATGCTGGACAATTCACACAGTATTGTCTAGCCCCAATCTAAGCAGAGCTTGTGTTAAGTTGTGTTATGGGTACTAGATAACTGAATAAACACAATGCAATACATAGATAGATATTTTTTATTATACATAGAAAATATCCAGAACGCCCTGAACAAATGTCTGCAGATCGTACACACATTTGTCCCGAGGCGGGAATCGAACCCGCAACCTTCTGCGTCGCAGGCAGACCTTCGCCCACCGCGCCACAAAGGTCGTTAAAACCTCCCTTTATATCCCGCAAAATTTAAAAATAGTGTAAAATTAAGGGATTAAAATCGGTTTTTAGTTTTAAAGATAATCAAATTATTCACTACCTTCATTATCCCTACGTTTCATATTGGGGACCACGCGTGCGAAGCCACGGCCAGAGGCTAGTAAAAAATCTTAATCTATAGGGGAGAGGCTAGTATCTTATTGCGGAATTAATTGGCAGCCGCAACAGTGGCGCCAAGGATGGCTTTCTATTGCGGCAATTTTACGAACCTTATGTTTTCGTAAAATATAACTAGATGTCGGACCTTGTATTTGTACCAGGGCTAGATAGGCCGCGCTAACGAAGCGTTCCGGGGGTAAAAAGCGACCCTAGAACGATTTCTTTCAAAATTGGGTTCGATTCCCAATCTCACCGCCTCAAGGTTGAGATTTGGCAATCAAATTCTAACTCGATTCCCACCTCGCGACAAATGTCGCAATTTCTGCAGATATTTGTTCAGGGTGTCACTTATTGTATTCTCTTTGCAGGATGTTCTAAATGTTTTATATAAAATATCTATCTATCTTTGTAGTGTATTGTATTAAGTTTATCAGTTATTTAGTACCCATAACACATCTCTGCTTATCTTGGGCTATGATGCTGTGTGGATTTTCCTGTCATTATAATTTAAATATCTGATGCTTTAATCGAGTTCGAGTTGAGACCTAAGGCGGCCATAAAATGCTTGCCTAGTCACATTCCCTATCGTCGAAATCAGCTGGGACATCATCATCATTTCACACGTCAAGTCATTGTAATCATGAAAAATTAAAATATTGCAAACATAAACAACACATTAATGACATAAAGAATAATAATTATTTATAAAACTACTACTAAAACTACTAATTATAAAACTTTTAAATCCATCATGGTTATTAATATTAAATATACCGTTGTAAATAACTTTAGTATTTGTATTAATTGTTTTAGTAATTTGTTGTTCAAGATTTGACTTTGTTTGTGCCTATCATAATATACATTTAATTTTGATTTTAACTGAAAGTCCACTTATTAATAAATAAATGAATTATGAATTACTAGTTTCTGCTCGCGGCTTCGCACTCGTTGTTTATATGGAAATGTTGATTATTAATGTCTATCCCACGGGAACAGATTTATGGGTTAAAAAGTAGCCTATGTTTGATTCCAGGATTAGAATAACCTGGGTGCAAATTTCAGCCGGATCCTTCAGTAGTTATGACTTAGGTAGGATTATGAATTATAAACTCACTAGCTGCGCCCCGCGGCTTTGCACGCGTTAATCCTATGGATACGTTTAAAGGTGATTTATATCCGAAGGGAACTGATTTATCGGTTAAAAAGTAGCCTATGTTTGATTTCAGGATTAGAATTACCTATATGCAAAATTTCAACCCGATCCGTTCAATAGTTTTGGCGTGAAGAGGTAACAAACATCCAGCCATCCATCCATACAAAATTTCGCATTTTGATGTGATATTTAGAAATGGACAAATCAGCCCAAGATTAAATATTTTACCTGGTTTTTAATCAGGTACCTTTTGTGTTCTAACAGATCCGGCGGAAACAAAAAACTAGAAATCCCGTCTCCATCGAGTTCGTTGGATACCTCCCGATTCGAAGGCAACGCGTTCAAGCGACGCCTCGCCATCAACCGCGCTCGAGGAGAGATGCACTCTCTCTGGTGCGATATGCTGTACAAACTGTCTCTCGCCAACCATTTCAGGTGAGAATTATACTTAGACCGATACTTTCAGTTTGAAGCAGGGCTTGCAATAGCAGTGTCGTGTGTGAAAAATTCACCCCGTCTCTTCCCGTGAGTGTCGTAAGAGGCGACTAAGGGGGCGGGCAGCAACCCTAACCTTAACTCAGCTATAGGTACTCTTGAGTAAACTAAGGTTGTTCTCATCATGTCTGTTCACTAGTTTTTTATGTGTAAATTTGATTATAGTGACGACTTCTCTGTTCTAACGAAATTCGTATTGTATTTCTTTATTTATCTATGTACTGACTGTCTTCCAAAAAAAAAAATAACAGCCTGTATTGGTCCACTGCTGGATGCAGGTCTCCTGATAACAGCTTTATTGACGTTTATCCAATGGGGGTAATGCCCATAATCCCCGCTCTAGGCATGCGGGTTTGAGATCGCAGTGCGGTGGTAGAATTGTTCTGCGGGGGGCACTGCTGCCCATCCCGTTGGAT
This sequence comes from Eupithecia tripunctaria, assembly GCA_955876795.1. Classification (NCBI taxonomy): domain Eukaryota; kingdom Metazoa; phylum Arthropoda; class Insecta; order Lepidoptera; family Geometridae; genus Eupithecia; species Eupithecia tripunctaria. The sequence goes on from OY041618.1 coordinate 10,901,403, forward strand.
ATACCTTAGTCGCCTCTTACGACAGCAACGGGAAGAGATGAAGTGGTGCAAATTTTAGAACTTGCACCACCCCATCTCTTCCTGTTCCCGCACATTGCATTGCCCCTCTGTATCGCAATGCTGATGCGCTACGCCAGATACTCACCAGTTTTCGGACCACGCGACGGTTCTACCAAACGCTCAGATTATTATTAGATAACTAGCTGCGACCCGCGGCTTCGCACGCGTTGTTCCTATGGAAACGTTTAAATCGTGATTTTTAACCCACGGGAACTGATTTATGGGATAAAAAGTAGCCTATGCTTGATTCCGGGATTAGAATTACCTGTGTGCAAAATTTCAGCCAGATCTGTTCAGTAGTTTTGGCGTGAAGAGGTAACAAACATCCATCCATCCATTCATACATCTATACATCCATACAAACTTTCGCATTTATAATATTAGTGTGATCTAATACTACAAACCACCTCATCTAAATGTTATTTTCCTTTACAGAGACTCAACATTCTGGCTGCCCCACAACATGGACTTCCGAGGCCGCGTCTACGCCTGTCCACCTCACGTGTCAGTTTTAGGCGCTGATACGCAGAGGGCGCTGCTCGTGTTCGCCAAGAAACATCCTCTGGGACCCAGGGGCCTGCGGTGGTTGAAGCTACATGCTGTCAACCTGACCGGCACTATGAAGAAACAAACTGTTGAAGAGAGGTAAAGAAACAATAAATAAATAATTAGGGGCGGTCACAAAGGGCGCTGCTCGTGTTCGCCAAGAAACATCCTCTGGGACCCAGGGGCCTGCGGTGGTTGAAGCTACATGCTGTCAACCTGACCGGCACTATGAAGAAACAAACTGTTGAAGAGAGGTAAAGAAACAATAAATAAATAATTAGGGGCGGTCACAAAGGGCGCTGCTCGTGTTCGCCAAGAAACATCCTCTGGGACCCAGGAGCCTGCGGTGGATGAAGCTACATGCTGTCAACCTGACCGGCACTATGAAGAAACAAACTGTTGAAGAGAGGTAAAGAAACAATAAATAAATAATTAGGGGCGGTCACAAAGGGCGCTGCTCGTGTTCGCCAAGAAACATCCTCTGGGACCCAGGGGCCTGCGGTGGTTGAAGCTACATGTTGTCAACCTGACCGGCACTATGAAGAAACAAACTGTTGAAGAGAGGTAAAGAAACAATAGATAAATAGTTAGGGGCTGTATGTAACAGAAGGCACTACTCGTGTTCACAAAGAAACACTTTTGAAGGGGAAAATAAAGAGTTCACTCAAGCTAACATTCCATCGATCAAATAATTGTGTCCATTATTCAATAAGTTTTATTCTAGTAGGTTAAGTTTGTCCTGATTCAGATGTCTCTTTCGTACTGATCAAAATAACAAGGATAGCATAATTTTGATTGTTGTCATATGAGTTAAGTTTGCACATGCCGTGTGGTGCCGGCTTAGATTTGGCACTAACCAACTCTTCCCGCGCGTGCCGTAATCCACCACGTGTATAACCACCGGGGAGTGGGCAACAGCGCTTCCAGAATGATTCTACTCTGCGATCCCCAACCCGCATGCCCAGCGTGGGGAGTATGGGCATTAACCTCATGAGATAACAGCGTCATAAGGCGCTTATCAAGGGGAGGCATGCGTACAGCAGTGAACCAATATAGGCTATTTATGTGATGATGATAATGTTTGGCAACTTTTGAATTGACTCCAACCTTCCAACGACCTCCCGTTACTACAAATCCAGAACTAAAAATAAAGTTACATACTTTTGAAGCGTGAAAGTATTACATCAAAATTTTGAAGTTTATTGTTTTTAATTTGCAAACTTCTTTCCCTGCAGACTGCAGTACGCTGAAAGTATACTGGACCTCATCCTAGATTCGGCACAACGTCCGCTGTCGGGCGCCGGCTGGTGGATGCTATCTGAAGAGCCGTGGCAGACGCTCGCCTGCTGCATGGAGATAGACAACGCACTGCGCTGCTCTAACCCTGAAGGTAATACTGTTACAAGTATACTGGACCTCATCCTAGACTCGGCACAACGTCCGCTGTCGGGCGCCGGCTGGTGGATGCGATCTGAAGAGCCGTGGCAGACGCTCGCCTGCTGCATGGAGATAGACAACGCACTGCGCTGCTCTAACCCTGAAGGTAATACTGTTACAAGTATACTGGACCTCATCCTAGACTCGGCACAACGTCCGCTGTCGGGCGCCGGCTGGTGGATGCGATCTGAAGAGCCGTGGCAGACGCTCGCCTGCTGCATGGAGATAGACAACGCACTGCGCTGCTCTAACCCTGAAGGTAATACTGTTACAAGTATACTGGACCTCATCCTAGACTCGGCACAACGTCCGCTGTCGGGCGCCGGCTGGTGGATGCGATCTGAAGAGCCGTGGCAGACGCTCGCCTGCTGCATGGAGATAGACAACGCACTGCGCTGCTCTAACCCTGAAGGTAATACTGTTACAAGTACATATACTGGTCCTCATTCTAGACTCGGAACAACGTCCGCTGTCGGGCGTCGGCTGTTACATTGAACCATAGCGTAGGTTCTGTGACGTTATTGCATAAACTCGGGCCACGAGCGACCAATGTGTGATTTTATACGGCTCGCTTAAACTTGCCACGTTGTATGAGGGTCGCTATGCTCGGAGCACTGGGATGCCATATATGTCTATATACTAACACTACATGGCGGCCAAGACGCACATCTCCCCTTGTGATAGCACCTGCGCATCCCTGCCAGGCTGGGCAGTGAATGCGTTAAACGGTGCGCGTGTCATCAGCACACTACGTGCGATGCACGTTAAACACTGCAGTGACACCTATGTATTTATTTCGATGCGTCACAAACACGGTCTCTCATAGAATGCGAGGGCATACATCACGTATTCATCGTCATCACCATCATCCTCGGAGATAGGCGTCCCCTAAGTGAGCGCCATAGCGCCGTCTTCAGCTTGCCGTATGCAGAACCTTCCTGCACGTATTCATACAATTGGGTATATGCATGGTTTTTTTTATCGATTATTTAGGTTAATACATAAACGAAAGAAAATATATCACCCAAAAAAATCAATTATTGAGGCAAAAAACTAAAAGTAAAACTACTCTCAGTTTCGGGTGATAAAAACACTGCCATGTTAGCCATTGCATTTTATGACGTCACGGATCATCGAGCTCCATATGTAAACACAAAGTCAAAACTTCATGCCCATACAAAAATGTTCAAGTATGACGTCACGCTTCACGTGCCAATAGCGTTGCGTTTAGACATTTTTCTGTTGAGACTTAAAAGGTCTACTTTTCAATGATTAAATTTCACAATAAAAACATCATAAAATACAAAAATAAATATACAAATATATTTATATGTCAATAGAGAATATGTAAAACAAATATTAGCTTTTTCGAAGTCACATGCATATACCCTATCCGCAAACTGCTTGTGCGATGCACTCTCTTTATGACTGGGGTTTTGGAGGATAGGGGTTGGTGGGGTTGGGTTGGTTTTTCTTTGTGAACACGAGCAGTGCCCTCTGTTACAGCCCCTAACTATAAATTTTATTAGGCCAAGGTAAAATAATCATAAGCTGAATATAACCCTAATTGTGATGTGTATGTCAACAGAATACATGTGCGGTTTCCCAGTCCACCAAGACGGGTCCTGCAACGGTCTACAACACTACGCAGCTCTGGGCGGGGACGCAGCCGGCGCCGCCGCCGTCAACCTAGCGCCTTTAGACCGGCCCCAAGACGTGTACAGTACCGTCGCTGCCAAGGTACACTCTACGTCACTACACATAGAGCTCACTGTAGCATGTTTCACGTTACGTCACTACGCGCCGCCGTCAACAACCTAGCGCCTTTGGACCGGCAGTAGGGCGCGTACGACGACGATACACTCTACGGTTACTAGACATAGAGCTCACTGTAGCATGTCTCACGTTACGTCACTGTCGTCAACGTAGCTCCTTTGGACCAGCCGCAGGACGCATACAGCTCGGTCGCTCCCAGGGTAGACTCTACAGCACTAGACATAGAGCTCACTGAAGCTTGTCTCATGTGACGTCACTGCGCGCCACCACCGTCAACCTAGCGCCTTTTGACCGGTCTCAAAACGCGTACAGCGCCGTCGCTGCCAAGTAACACCACTATACGGTTCTAGGCATAGAGCTCACTGTAGTATGACATGTTACGTCACTACGCGCCGCTACCGGCCGCTGCCGTCAACGTCGCTTTTGGACTGGCCGCAGGAGGCTAAGGTACACTCTACGCCACTAGACATAGAGCTCACTAAAGCATGTCTTATGTGACACCAAAGTTACTACAGCAAAACAGACCTTACCACCCAACTAATAGAACTTATTTCCAGGTGGAAGAGATGCGAGTCCGCGACGCAGAGAACGGCGTTGCCGCCGCGTTGTTGTTAGAGAAGTTCGTACGGAGGAAGGTCATCAAACAAACCGTGATGACTACGGTCTACGGAGTTACCCGGTTTGGAGCGAGACTGCAGATAGCTAAACAGTTGAAAGGTTATTTTATCCATTTTTTTTAACTAGCTGCGCCCCGCGGTTTCGCACGCGTTGTTCCTATGGAAACGTTAAAAGGTGATTTTCATCCCACGGGAACTGATTTATGGGATAAAAAGAAGCTTATGTTTTTTTCCAGCCATTACCTGAATGAAAAATTTCAGCCAGATCCGTCCAGTAATTTTGGCGTGAAGCAGTAACAAACATCAAAGTCAAAGTCAAATCGTTTATTTCTTTAGACTTACAAAATAAGTACTTAGACAAGTCAAATTTTTACTATATAAAAAGCTTGATAAATAGTTATTACTATCAAACAAGAAATAAGATGCAATTGACTTTAATTCACTTCAATTTTTTGTCCACTAGCGGAAGAAGTAAAAAAGAAACCACTAGCAAGTTTATCGCTATCAACTAATACAATCTTAGGATAACTAAGTCTAACTGGTCTTACATACTATTGTTTGTGTGGAACTGGGCGACATCCGGCCAAGCATTAACATCATTGACGTAGTCATCTATGGAGTAATATGCTTTCTTGATAAGATTTCGTTTTATGTACAGTTTAAATTTACGAATAGGGAGCTCAGTTGCTTCAGATGGAAGCTCATTATAGAATCTTACGCAATTGCCCACAAATGATTTCCCTACCTTTCGTAATCTATATGATGGGATGTGTAATTTGTTCTTGTTTCTTGTATTTTTATTGTGAACATCACACCTTTTCATAAAGTTATCTCTGTTTTTGTGTGTATACATTAGATTTTCATAGATGTATTGCGATATTACTGTTAAAATATTTATTTCTTTAAATAATTCCCTCAACGAATCACGTGGATTTAATTTATAAATAGCGCGTACCGCCCTTTTCTGAAGAACAAAGATAGTCTGGATGTCAGCTGCCTGTCCCCAAAGCAAAATACCATAAGACATAACACTATGGAAGTAACTGAAGTAAACTAACCTAGCTGTATCTTCATTGGTAATGTATCTAATAACCGCATACGCTGCTGAACTAAGTCTGTTTGCGAGAGCATCAATTTGCGGTCTCCATTGAAGAGAGGAATCAATATATAACCCTAGGAAAACAGTTGAGTCTACAAGGTGAACAATCTCATCCATCCATCCATGCATCCATTCAAAATTTTCGCATTCATAATATTAGTGTGATTTCTTTCTGCGTTGAAATAGAGGGCATCTTTTTCTACACTACGCAAACTGAGCGAGACTTCAGACTCGTATATATAGATAATAGTGTGATGCATTGCAAGTGTAAGGTCCTATTCGTTTCATAAAATCAAGCAATCAGCCCGTATATGGCCACAACCGAACATACATCCCTAAACGACTCCACGAGTAGCGGTCCTTAGGGCGTAGACAATATAACAATCGATGTCGAAAGCTATAGTAGAAAAGTCCAAAAATGTATGGATTTGACATATTCGTTAGATATGTCACGTGATCTATTTCGAATGTTTCCCTACGAATCTTTCAATTGTCGTCGCTTCGCTTCATAGCGAATGCCGGTTGGCTACGCCCTCAGGGTCGCCTCCATCCATCGACTCTCTGCGACCCCTACAATGTCGTCGGTCCATCGAGGGGAGGTCTTCCCACAATACAAATATTCTTTAGTGCACACCAAATAAAAACAGAAATACAGGACAGGAATATACAAATACAAATAACGTTGCACAATGGGCGAATCTGCCAAAACTTACGATTTTATTTGGTATCTTACTTTGGGAAAAGTGTTCCTGGGCAAAGGTAATTGCGGGCAAATTAGACAGCCCAATAAGTTTGTAGCAATCCTTCACCGAAATCGTAAAGTTTGCGACAAAAATCGTCGCTTGCCAAAACAGCTGACAAAAATGAATAGTTCCAATGGTAAATCAATATGAATATTACAAATTTAACCTTTTCTTTATGTTAATCTACTGTATTTATGGAAATAAATATGTAGTTATTGTATCATTTGAAACTTGATTCTTGCAAAGAAAATCAAAATACGTTAAAATATATTCGGTAAAACTTTGCGACCGATGTCGGTAGTTATCTATGTCGAGACTGCTCGGGAAATAGAGTCGATTAAGACCAACGTCATTTTATGGGCGAACCGTATTTAAAAAAAAAAACAAAATGTCAATATTTTTGTATCGAAATAAAACAGAAGGTTCCTTAGAACAAAAACTTAACTACAAAAGAAACGGTAGCTACCTAAATAAGTAAATATATTAATTTGACATTAACAGTTTGATGTAGAGGTAAGTAAGTGTTTGTAGACCATATATGTTTGAAGGAAAGATAATAGAAGGGACATAGCTTGTCGAATTGAAAAGGGGAGGGCAACACACGTCGCTTTGCATTGCATCACGGTTGCCACTCGAGAACCTTCACTTCCTTAGGGCTCTTATACATGGACTGTAAGTTGTCCGTCGAATGCCGCCCTGTCGTCGCCTGCAGTCGACGGGTGTAGTTGCCTTGCAGTCGGCAAACTTGCAGTCCGTGTATAAGAGCTTTAATTTTAATTTAATTTTCTTTATTGGCACACAAAACAGAAAACAATCAATACATGACATTGACTTACAAAATTATAACTAAGGTTCTTATGCTAGATTGGATTCCTAAACATGCATGCACAACATGATTCAAACATAGAGCAGTAAAAGCAACGATATTCTGACTAAAAAAAAAATGAAAAAAAGATTAAAATATTGCTATAAAGCTCTAACGGTTATCAGTGCTGCGAGCTATATGGCCTTATTTCTTGTTTGATAGTTACTTAATTACTTTTTATCAAGCTGTTTATATAGTAAAAAATTGACTTGACTAAGTGCTTATTTGTAAGTCTAAAGAAATAAACGATTTGACTCTGACTCTGACTCCGAGCTATATGGCCTGCCCATCGCCACTTCAGCTCACTCTGAGAGCTTTGTCGGTTACTTTGGTTCTTCTACAGATTTCTGTATAACGAATCCTATCGCGTAGAGAAACTCCGAGCATAGCTCTCTCCATTGCTCGTTGAGTGACTTTGAGCTTATGCACGAGGCCTATAGTCAGCGATCATGTCTCACTCTCGCCTTGTTAGATTCATTCAATAGGGTATATGCACGGATATAAAAAAAACACCGAGTCCCTTAGGGGACTTTAGTTTTGACTTTTAGTTGACTTAGGTCAACTAAATGTCAAAACTTCATGCCCATAGAAAAATGTTCAAGTATGACGTCACGTTTCAGGTGCCAATAGCGTTGCGTTTAGATATTTTGCGGTTGAGATTTAAAATATCTACTTTTCAATGACTATATTTCACAATAAAAACAAAAATATACAGATAATATATCTAAAAATATACAGACAGTCCATACCAATAGAGAATACGCAAAAAAATATTAGCTTTTTTAAAGTCACATGCATATTACTAAAAGAAACCTAAACTGCCCTATTATAACTCATTTATATACTCACAGATATCGATGATTTCCCCAAAGAGCACGTGTGGGCGTGCTCCCAGTACCTGACCACGAAGACGTTCGACAGTCTCCGCCAAATGTTCACCTCCACCAAGCTCATACAAGACTGGTTCACGGAGTGCGCCAAGTAAGTAGCTTTTTTTACCAACTTCAAAAAGGAGTAGGTTCTCAATTCGACTGTGTTTTTTTTGTGTTTGTTACCTCAGAACTTTTGACTGGGTGGTTTTTTTATATAAAAGCTGGTGCTTCCCGTGTGGTCCCATTTTAATTTGGTTCAGTTCTGCCAATGGAATTCATGAAAATTCATGAAAAAACTAAAATCTGAAGTCGGTTTATAGTTTTTTAAAACAAAATAATTATGTAGTTTTTATTTATTTGGGGTAACAAACAATTACACTCTTTGAAACAATTACATTCTAAGTAGAAAGTTCTGGAGTAGTTCCAGAACTGTCACAGTTAGATAAATTCATGAATGTCCTAGTGCAGCTTTACCCCGAATACATAAACGCAACTCAGATTTAAGCACATCATGTGGGGCGTGCCGCGGGCGTGCTGTGGCGCGGCCCGCACTAAATTCAAACATATGGCGTTGGTAGAGTGTGTTTACGGAGAAGCGTTTTACACGCGTTTGTTTGATATGACGCGTCGCATGCTGCGTCGCACACGGCGTGCACCGCCACTTTGCACGCCCCCCTATCCATAAACATCACCGTGCATTGTGGTATGTTTGGGTTTACGCGTGCGATGACGGGGCCGCTGCACGCTTCCTGGCCATGGCCATACGACACCAGCGGAAGCGTGTACGAAAGATTTCGGGTGGTACAAATTCCACACGGTCACAAACTAAATAAGAGTGCCCTATTCTAATTATATGTGGGGGAACTGAGATCTGGCTGGGTATTTTAATTCGTCGGAAAGGCCGTCGGATTCGATATCGGAAACTTTTGACGAATCAAAATAGCGTTCTAAAGTTTCGTCGGAATAGAATTCGAATCTGACGTTTTCGCTTCGGAAACGAATCGAATGAATTGAAATACCCCTGAGGGCCTAGACAATGTAACAATCGATGTCGAAAGCGATAGTAGAAAAGTCCAAAAATGTATGGGTTTGACATATGCCTTAGATATGTCACGCGATATGTTTCGATTTTTTCCCTACGAATCTTTCAATTGTTTTCGATTCGCTTCATAGCGAATGCCGGTTAACTCGCATAGGAGTGTATTGTGTATTATCCCCCTGCCTAACCAGGCCCTAACCAGCCCAGCTCCCTGAAGTATCGGAGCAGGACCTTTGGTGACTGACAGATAATAACAGTGTTATTCCAGGTTGATATCCGGCGTTTGCGGCGAGAGCGTTGAGTGGGAGACTCCGCTAGGGCTCTGCGTGGTGCAGCCCTACTACCGACGCGCGCCGCCCTCCGCCGCCACGTACAAGGCTTCGCTAGATCAGCATCAGTGAGTCTTATATACCTATGGTTTATCCATTTTATATATATATATAAATAACAAAATCTCACTTGCTTGGCGTCGAGTTTCAGATATAATTGTAAGCAATTTTTATTGAAGGGAGGATCTAAAATCGACATGTAATGTAAATTACGTATAAAAGGACGCGCCAACAAAGTGAATTTAGGTTAAGTGTGGGCGGTTTATTTACGTTTATGCTCCATTCAAAATGGATACGATATAGATAGATATATTTTTTTACTATACATAGAAAATATCCAGAACAAATATCTACATTATCCCGAGGCGGGAATCGATCCCGCAACCTCGTGCGTCGCAGGCGAACCTTCGCCCACCGCGCCACAGAGGTTGTCAAATAGTCGTCGAAATAAAGCAACGTGTGCGGCACAACCTCTTAAATCTCCTCCTCTTAAATCAACACTGTATTCCTCAGACGGCCGTGCACAATGAAGCAGCGCAACGCCTTCCCTCCAAACTTCATCCACTCCCTGGACTCGAGTCACATGATGCTGACGTCACTGCACTGCCAGCCCGCGCCCCTCACCTTCGTGTCGGTGCACGATTGTTTCTGGACGCATCCGCACACCGTCGATACTATGAACAAGGTAATACTTACCACATAAGGTTGAACTAGTCGCTGATTTTTTTCAAACAAACGTGGAAGGGTAACTACAAGGCTGTTTGATGTTGACCATCCAAAACTAAAGATGAAATCAATTTGTACCGTCATATACTATGTTTGTATACCACTAAAACAGTAAAAAAAAGTATACGTTTGAAAAATACAGGCTTAGAAACTTTTGTATTTCAACAAGAATTTTAACTTAACTTTGGGCGAAAATAAATAACGACGAGGAAAGAACACTCTAAAATGAAGGGTTTATTGACATACTTTAGTTATTAATAAGTTAAATAAATCTATTTTGAAGAGATACTACTACATTCAATAGTTTTAAGCTATTGCATAGCTTCTATCGCGGGCCTTGAGCGCGGGGACTGAATCCAGAAATTCCGTAACGAGAAAACCTTACGCTCCCCACTCCGACCGGAACAGCGGTGATACTTTTTAGTTTTGCCATCTATCGATGAATAGTAGAACTTTTAATGACTTTTTGAAATATGACGTTTGTCTCTTTAGTTCAGCAACTCGCCTCTAGATGGCATTGCAATAGCTTTACCGCGGCAGTCCCCGAGTGCCACACGTCTTTTTTCTATGATAAACCTTGTGCTAAAGTCTGTTCGGCGGCATAAATTATTGTGCATTTCATTCTATCGCGTGGGTATGTCTATGGTGAGATAGCATGCATTTAGGCCGCGCTCACTGATGACAAACAGTGTACTCTTAAACAAACAATTCTGTTACAGGGTCTAAATAAACGGTTGAACCGTTTAGTTTAGACCCTCTGACAGAATTGACTGATCTACTTTTTATCCTTCGAACACACTTTAAAGATCAGTCTTTGAGCGGCTTTGGGTGGTCTTTGGACAAGTTAATACTTACCACTTTCAACCGTTTTGTTTAGACTTTGACAGAATAGTTGGACTATCTATTTAATATCTAGAGGATTGTACGGAGTACCGCACGACAGGTAGAAGTCATTGATCTGGGTCATGTATTAGGCATTATATACCTACTTATACACATGTTCTTGCACCAATTTATTTACTACTCATGTTATTGTAAAATTTCTTACCAATATGAAATCGTGTCAAACTAGCACTCGGGGGTTTGATTCGTACTTTATCCTTCCCTCTACTAAATACGTATTAACTTAACTTATAACTGTAGGAACCTTTACAAGGATAAATAAGCTTGGGACGGATTTTGCTCCTACTCGAAAATAACAACTAACAGGCGTCGTTTTTTTACTTTAATTTACATACCGAAGCGGCTGAAATAAAAAATACCACTTTATTTCCGTGTCAGTGTATATTTTGAATATGATTTGACCTTTTCTAGTGTACCTAAATTTATTGTATTAATGGAAATAAAGCATTTTTGAATGTACTTTAAAGACTGAACACAGATTTGGGCGGCGGAGGCGTAGTCGCTGATATCGCGGAAACCGTTTTAACTCCATCGCTTTTTTTGTGGATACCGGCTTCTGTAAAACTTAGTGTAAAAACACACTGTCACCTACGCACCTCGGAAAAGGAAATCTGAAGTTTTGTTTTCGTTTTCGTGCAAAACCAACGCTTAACTCGCTTGCATATGATTAGTGTTCGCACGAAAACGAATCTGAAAATTCAGCTTTATATCTCTCAATTTCGAAGTGGATCGCTAAATTAACTAGACGATTAGTTGTTCGATCATAAGAAAATACTATAAAGTCTAAAATTGCTTACTCTTTTACAGATATGCCGGGAACAGTTCGTGGCCCTCCATTCGCAGCCGATCTTAGATGACCTTTCAGAGTTCCTAGTCAAACGATACAGCTACAATACAAAGTAAATCATACTCCTTACTAATATTATAAACTATTAGCTGCGCCCCGCGGCTCCGCACGCGTTGTTCCTATGGAAACGTTAAAAGGTGATTTTAATCCCACGGGAACTGATTTGTGGGATAAAACGTAGCCTATGTTTGATTCCAGGATTAGAATTACCTGAATGCAAAATTTCAGCCATATCCGTCCAGTAGTTTTGGCGTGAAGAAGTAACAAACATCCATCCATCCATACAGCCATACAAACTTTCGCATTTATAACATTAGTGTGATTTGAAAGGAACTCTGTCTATCTGTCAGGCGTGAAAAAACCCTTAAGCTGCTGAACGGATCATAATGAAAGTTGGCAGAGAGGTCAATGGTATCTCAGGAGCGGGTATAAGCTACTTCAAAAGCGCGTGCGAAGCTGTAGACAGCAGCTAGTCGTGTATAAATTATAATAGGACTCATTTAGTTATTGTTTCTTGACCTATAAATATGTCAGTGGGTTAGGTACGTAAATATAAATTTAACCCTGCGTACATTTGATATTGATTCCTCGACCTGAACAGCCCGTATTGGTCCAATTGGTGGGAGAATCGTACTGCAGGGGGCAGTGCTGACCGCCCTCGGTGGATATCCCTTAGTCGCCTCTTACCAAACCCGCGGGAAGAGTTGGGGTGGTGCAAATTCCGGCATCACACAGCTATATTTTTATCTGATATTGATTGTTTTTTATTAATTTCAGGGAACTAATAACAGCGACGGGCTCATTCGACAAGCGACGCGTCAATAGTCTTCTCTGCAAGGTGCCTCCGAAGGGCAACTTTGATATAAACAGCGTCTTGGATTCAGTCTACTTCTTCAGCTAAACTGGACTCTATTACGCATGACACAAGGAGTTTAGTGAGGTCAGGACTTTTGTCTACTACTATACTAATTTGGACTCTATTGACATTCAAAAAATGTGTTAGATAGGAACCGTTATCTTTTAATTATACGGTTTATATTTGTGAGATTGGGGAGAGAGCTTTGTAGATGATTGTGTGTCGGAATCAAGATTATACTCGAATTATGTCGCTTTTTGTCTTGAAAGATTTATTTGAAGAAAAGTTATTTAATGAAGAAAAAATATCGGTTTCCGATTGGCCGTTAGATGCGCCATTTTGTTTCCGTTTCTTTGTGGCTGCGGTCCATTAGTTCATAGGACTAACAGTCGATTAACTATATTCTTTGAGCGCTATAAAGCGCAGAATTGTATAACCATGATACAGCAGTCCAAAAATAAAAAGAACATCAGATATCGGGCAATATGTCAATTTGATAGATCTTTCAGTTTTGTGAGCAATCAAATCGATTTTGTTTATAAACGGATCGCAGGGTGCGATGGATGTGTTGATTAAGATTTCATCCAAAAAATAATATAGTACAAAGTTGTATTATCAAAGCCATATTATCTATAGATTCTTACATCTTTTGACACGCAATCTAGTTTGATAGACTGATGTTATTAAGGAACTTAAATTTAAGCTTTTGTAAATTTTAATACTAAGAACTGCCTTTTGGTAAATTTAACACTTATGATTTAATAATAATAGTTTTGCCTAAAAATTTCACAGCATACTTAACAGTTATTTCGAATTTAGGACTCAAATTGTATGAAAATAATTAAAATATGATTAAACTATGAAGTTAAGTTCCATCAAATAATGGCAAATGTATTGGAAAAATTGTTATAGTAATATTAGGTACCACATATATTTTTAAGTTGACGTTCAATTTTGAGATTGCCCTGCCTCGACTTAGTTCATAACTTAAATAACAAAAAAATATCTCCCTAATTTTTATTAACCTGTTCAGTTCATTAAAGTCTGTGATTTGGTAGTATTATAATATTATGTTGATCCAACACTATTGTTTTATTTAAGAGTTATTCAACCTACAATAGGAAGTCAAAAGTAGCAAATCCATCGATCAGAACTTAAAGATAAAAATCAATATAAAAGGATAAAGTATACGAAGAGGTAGAAAATAACAACTAAATAATCATTTTAAATCGCCATTTACTATTACAAAAAGTTTCGAACATCACAGGGTTGAGACAGCTATATGCACCAACATTTATATAAATTAGAGACAGGGTCACTTTAACTTTGAACAATAATATAAATTAATGAATGGGTCTACAACTTGCACAGTAAAAAACAATGACCAGAAAATTCACAATCATGATTATCTTACTAACTAACTAACTAAAGATTTCGAGTTCATTGTGCTTACAAAATAATATTTGGCGTTTGTGCAGTCTAATAAATTATCTCCTAATCTAAACCGTGACATTTTAATTCTAACAAATCATTCCATCGTGCATTTCTATTAATTACAGATTTTTCTAATCAATTATTTTATGGGGCGCATTTGTTCCCATTTTTGGATCAATCCAATTCATTGTTCGTATACAAAATTATGCATACTAATTTAAAACGTAAACGTCTCTGAAATTGTTACATAATTTTACGATTAGGTACTAATTTTTAAGGTACTTTCAGAACACGGGATACGCAAGCTATTTTATAAGAGACTTCACTAGCCCTAAACTGTTCTTTAACGCATTCACAGTCTACTGGTTACTGGCTTCAGATAGACTGTGCATCTTGAGCCATGAAAGTGGAACTAATAATATTTAAAACATTCAACCTACAAACCAGCATTTTCATAACATCAAAATGGTCGTCTAAAATATCCAATTCCGTGACTGGAGTAGAAACTAATGTAGAAACGGAAATGCTTATTTTAGCGAAGCAGTTACTTGGTTCCCAACATGGCAACATCAATGTCTTTTGTGATGGAACGTACGCACATTCACGCTAGTGTTCGGTCTCGCGGCTTGGTCTGCCGTTTGGTGTGACCCACTCGTTGTTGTACGCAAATTCGTGTCCGAGGAACTGCAAGAAAAAAAAAATACTTATATGGAATTATTTTTATGAAAGATACAAATTAAAACCAGTATTTGCAATAAAAACAATTGAACTGCTGACTGTAGTAATGCAAACAATCTACTGGTAGCACAACTGGTTCAATATCAATTATAGAAGCGTCCCCAAGATGCGACGCTGGCTGCATTACCCCGCGGTATGGCAACGTTGATGCGCTGCGCCAGATACTCACCAGCTCTCGGGTCACGTGTCGCTTCGACCAGACAATTTTTTTCTGGTGTAGGTTTTGTTTAATAAAACGCATGATGCGGACGTATTTTGCAAGGTAGTATTCGTTTTTAAACAGTTTATTCCTAACCCCTATATTTCAAAAGGAAGACTAAAAACTATAGAGGGGCTTCTGCTGTCTGATTTAAAAGTTTATATTTCTAAGCCCAGTTTCTCAACAAACAGGATTTAGAAAAGATTTATGTTATGATTTGTAGGTTATTAGCTTATTAGGTACTAATTCTTTGGTTCCTTTATACAGTTTCTTCATAAGTTTATATGTAGTTTTATTGAAAATAAGTAAAACATCATTTTTGCGCTCCCGACCACGCCACCGTTCAAAAACGTATGCTCTATGCTCTGTCCCGCTCCTATGAACGAGATATCCTATGTAATTAATGAATGACTTATTTCAGTATGCTGAGTGTGAACTGCCATACTATTTACTACAAAGTTTACATTAATTTATTTCCTATAGAAATGTGACAGCGCTCCAAGCGGGAAGTTTACGTAACTTTCACATTTTCATAGAACATAGAGTAACGCAAACTTTGTTGTGAATACTACCTATAACAGTACACACTCATACTGAAATAAGTCAAAGTTATGTTAACTTCCCGTTTGGAGCGCTGTCACGTTTCCATAGAAAATAAAGTAACGCGAAATTTGTAGTAAACAGTATGGCAGTCCACGCTCAGCATTATGCAGAAAGAAGTAGAAGGCTTTTACAGGATACGCCTGTAAAGGCAGGTTCTGGTACTTTAAGAATATTTTTAAGATCTATGTATAAACCTGAAACTTTATGAATAGATGAAGTAAATTAGGCAAGTGAACTCACCCGGGGGACAAGTTGTCTTCAATAGTCTGCAAGCATATCCATTGCGGAGTCAGTATATCGTCGTTTTTGGCACAATCCAAGGTCCCGTTGTATATAAGCAGATCATCCATAAGAACCTGTAAACAGGGTTCATTTTACTTTGACTACTTCTGATTAGTAATTAATTAAATAAATAATATCACATTACATCAAACTTATATTATAAACGTGGAAGTTTGGATGTTTGAATATGGGTGTATTGTTTGTTTGATACCTCTTAACGACTAAACCACTGAGCAAAATTTTCTAAAATTTATCATACAGGTAGTTCTAAGCCTGGAATAAAACATTGGCTACTTTTTACCCGTAAATCAGTTCCCATGAGATAGAAATTAGCTTAAACGTTGCCATAGAAACTTAAGATTATGTTACCGCAAATTCTTTGACGCCTCGTGACGATGTTTTCGCGTAGTTCCAAATCTTCATACCGTACACAGATACTGGGATGTCGAACACGAAAAATACCCTGAAAATACGAATGATGTCAGAAAGATAATCGTTAAGCTAATTTAAAAACTCTTTAATTAACACGTTCATGGCCCAAGACGCAGATGCCAGTCTCCGTCTCCGTGTAACGGCTAGGCAGTGAATGCGATATACTCGTATATTATTAAAACTATCATGGATAATAAACACTAAAGGCATTGTAAAGCCCAAAACTAAAATCATGGAAAATACCCCAATGACTTATAGTAACTCATAGTAACTTCATTGTCACATTGGTGCTGCTGTACTGCAATGGCAATGTATATGTATATACATATGTAATTAAAGAAATAAAAAAACTTCTTCTTAAGGCGTGTTATCGTACACCAGTGAATGTGGCACCCCCACCTATTGTATCTTATTATTACGTTAAACACAGGAAGTTTTAAAAATCTATCGTACAGTTTGTGGTATCTATTATAAGTTATTCATTAATGCCTCTGCATTTCATTTTGTAAAGCTTAGGCAGAGATACGAAGTTGCGCTTTTTGGTTACCAAATTTAATTCTATTTTCGCATCTCTTCCTTAACTATATAAGATAAACTATTACAGAAATAGCTTATAATAGATACCACAAACTGTACCTACGATATGTTAAACGTAATAATCTGATAAAATAGGTGGCGCTGTCTTATTGGCTCGGGTATGCGCCTTAACTATAGTTCAAAAACAGGATTTAGGGTATGCGCCTTAACTATAGTTCAAAAACAGAATCAGACAAATCCTGCAGATGGTCATTTTTTTTATATAGTTTAACATAATGGCATCTTATCAATTAATTTAAAACTTGCCATAGATTGGTAACACCTAGTCCTAAATTGATAAATAAAACCGAAATTGGTAAAATAAATCTGTTAAACCTTACCTATGGATTTGTTTAGGTTTGGTTGGAACCTAGACTAATATTGGTTTACCAATATTTAATCTAGATTATGATATAAGGTAAAGATAAACCATTCTAAAAAAGGACGTGTCGCGTCGCGTATAGTGGCTTTAGGTTTCTTTCCTACTGTAGCACGTTTAACGTTGAACCTACCTATGCACTGGTAAAACTATATCTAGGTAACACATAACACATATAAAACCAGTTGTTCAGTGTGTCGGGCAGTACAGGTGACAGACACGAGTGCGAGCCGTCGCTTCTCCGCGAATTGACTCCGTCGATCAGCTTGTCTGGGGTTCTTGCGTCGGAAAAAGTGGCATTACTATAGCACGTTTTCCGTTAAACACCCAATGAATCAGTAAAACACTATCTTCATATAAAACCTGCCTGTTTAGCGTGTCGGGCAGTACGGGCGCGAGCCACGAGTGCGCGGCGTCGCTTCTCCGCGAGTTGACTCCGTCGATCAGCTTGTCTGGAGTTCGTGCGTCAGGAACAGTGTTGTTAACTGTTAGCACGTTCACGCTGGATGGGTGTGCGCAGACGTCTGCGAATAAATTATGTTACTATGCTTAAATGTAGGTAGGTATAGGTATATCTGGCATAGGTTAAGGGTAGAAACGTCGGCGTCCTTACGCCCAAAAACTGTGGCATTGTCTTTGAATGCGCGCGTTAACAAAATGCCGACGCACGCACACCATGAGAGGGTACAATTAGTGTTCTTGTCAATAAACCTTACTGTTATTATTGCCATTTATTGTAAAATCACATCGCATGAACCGCTAAAACATACAATTCACTGATTCCAAATGGGTTAGCTCATTTCGTTTGGCAACAAACACGGCGCAGTCTCATTATGGAAAGGGCGATTTAAATCTTTGATATCTGGAATAACCTCGATCAAAACTTCAATGATAGGAAAATACTCGTATGTATTAATATATTTCATTACGTATGTAAGCGGGTTTACTACGAATCCTATGTATGTGTGTTGGAAGAACACCAACATTTCATCTTTCAACGAGGGACTTATTCGTGCGGTTCTAGTCGCGCGCGTTCCGCATCTTCCGAGAGATGCGGAACGCGAACTCTTTTATTTAATTCGGTTTGCCATCCGCTTAACTATTAACATGGTGCTTATCTGGGGGAGGCCTGCGTCCAGCATTGGACCAATACAGGCTGTTGAGATTGAGGTTGAAGTAACTATTTTCATTAGAATTAAAAATAAACACATAAAGCCAATAATAGGCATTGGATATAATGTATACTACCCGCCTTAATTGCCTCCCGGCAAAGCCAGAAGGTGATAGTGCCAAGAAGAATGAATCGGTAGTTATAAATAATTTAACTGTAAGTAATGCGTCTGCCCCAGGTCCATTGCAGCTAAAAAAACAGCACAACATTTTAATTTGGTTATTTAAACGATCTTAGTCTTACTGCTCTCACTCAAAAGGATGACATTTCCCTGAGGGTCATACAGCTCGACGCCTGTCAACCCCACATAGTACTGGTCACCCCACGTAGAGAAAATGCTGATTTGTAGAACAAAGCCGGTGGGCGCTCCTAGTTCTACTGACGTCCCGTACACTAGGCAGTCCATTCGGAAACTATCAGAGTCTTTCGCGTCGTCTAACCTGGAAAAGTGATAGTTTGTTAAAGTGACAAAAATTAGCTAGGCGCATTCAGCATCAGCAGGGGTATTTTAATTCGTCGGAAGGCCGTCGGATTCGATATCGGAAATTTTTGACAAATCAAAATAGCGTTCTAAAGTTCCGTCGGAATAGAATTAAAAAACGAATATACCCCGGCTGAGTTTGTCGCAAATCATTCTAGGTACACTTCAGTATCATTCTCTATACAAAAACAAAAGAGTCATCAAAATCCGTCCATCGGTGAACATCTAGTAAACATACATACATAAATGCAATTTAACAGATAGCCTCCTCCTCTTTTCAAAATTGGATGTCATCCCATCCCATCTGGCCACAAAGCGTCACTGCGGTTGCCGAGTCGCGTGACGGTGTCCACTCAGGAACCTTCTTCCACCACAAATGTATGCCGCAGGTGCACACACTAGACCCTCACTCTCATCCGGTGAGACGGTAGACAAGGTCAGTCGCAGGACATCACCAACTGTCACTGTCATTGTCACTGTCACTCTACTATACTACACCTATCATCGACAATGGCCGCGTCCAGCTGATGCACGTAGTCGTAACAGACGTGTCCGGGCGCGCGGCGCAGCAGTAGCGGCCGGTAGTGCAGCGCCTCTCCGTCGAGGTACAGACGAGCGTGACGTACGCCCGCGTACGAGAGGTCCATGCTGCCGTTGTAGTTCCAGATTCGAATACCTGGAGGATATGGCTTGTTTTGTAAACACTAGTAATGGCTGTCTCGAGAGTAGGTAACCAGTAACCACTGTGAAACGTAATGCCTATCCAGTTTGAAACTATTGGACTTTGCGTTAAAAACAAAAGATATCGAGCAAGCCGGGGTTGGCAACTATTCACTTCAAAGAAAAATCACCCTAGTGCTGGTAAGGCGCAATTTTTGCTGACTATTATGTGGCTCCTCGCCGTTTCATTGCGATCAACCTTGTAAGGGTGATTAGGACGGCTCACGCTGCATAAGGTCTTGTTGGATGTGTAGTCATAGTCACAAAGTGGATCCTTGTAACTGCAACTGGATACGCTGAATAACGAAAAGTAGTCTTGGAATTCAGACAGGGATAATCATATATTGTATTTATTCCTGATGTTTATACCTGGGGCGTACGAAATATGACTCAGAAAATTTCACCATCATGTACCGGAAAACTAATTTCTTCAAGGACGAAGAAGATATTTGTTGAAGACGAAAAATATAATTTTGGGGCGCAATAATCTCTAGAGAAGAGACTTTGTTTAAAATATATCCTGTATTAAAAAGAGTAATCAATAAGAAAACTTACTAGAAATCTCAGTCAGCTCTTTCAACTCCAGAATAATATGACAGAACTCAGTCCCGCACTCGAATTCCGTGCACCACATATCATCAAATTCGCTGGTGAGATTCCGCCCGTTGAAGAGATTGTTGCAGTCGATCAGATTGCTGTGCTCGGGGCCTTGGTCTTCTGAGATAAGCGCTTTGTATGCATAAGCTCGGTAGACGTCTATAGGTCCCTTGTAGCAGGTTAGTTCTATGCCTGGATACAGAGATTTGAATGTTTTTATCAAAATGTTATGTATTAAGAAAGGGTAGGCTAAATAAGTTATACGCGTAATATTGTGCAAATTTCGGAAATGGAAAGGCCGTATTTTAAAGTGCTTTTACGGCTTGTTATCATGTAAATTTTTGGTCCTTTAACTGGACTTTCACAGCGTTCAAGAAGCGAACGAAGACTTCTTAAACTAGGTCATACTCATAACTCCTGTCTATGGTTGTAACACTTGAAATTTTCGAGGATGCTTTGATATTATTAGAATGGGATAACAAACCTGTAAGTCCAATCAGGTGTCCATGCCCCCAGTTGGACATAAGGGTAAGTTTGATCGTCCTCGCCTCGTACTTGGTATCGTTTTCTCCGTCCAACGATCGCAGCAAGGCTACAGGACTCAGCGAGTGTATGCTATTGTTCGCTGTAGACGGCCGATTCTCGTTCGTCATTTGATCGTTGAAGGGTTCGTTGTCTTTCAGCAAAGCTTGGAAGTTTTTGTCGTTTTGCATTACTGCTTCTAGGATTGAGGGGTCTTTGGTGAAGAGGATTGTCTGTGAAAAAGTAAAATTGGTGACTATTGGGAAATAAGTTCTGCGAGTGCTACGTACGAGCGGAGATAACTTTTGTGCGAACATATAGCATGCGAATGCCGTAATAAACCGCTGTTGACGCCCCTAAAGAGTTCATTTGGCTCGAAGTGGAACCCGAATATTAGGAAATCAAACTTATGGCATCTTTAGATAGACCGATTTTGCGACAGATTGGACTCGTACACACGGCAGGGCAGACCAAGAAATGCTGAGACTAAGATAGATACCAAAACGGCTGGCTGGAGAAAACACTTGCTCAATTGCCACTTTGCCGAAGATGATAGATTATATATTACTTAGTTAACTTACATCGCCAAATGATGACAGAGGTCCCTTCAACTCGCCGCTAGCTCGTGCGATCTCGCCGTAGAAGATGACTTGATCGTCCAGCTTTATTTGCACCAGACGGACTCCTCGCGTCGAGTATATGCGGGACTTGTTGTAGTTCTGAAAATTCACACATTGGAAGCCCAAATACCTACATTACGAATTTCCAGCTGGAAACAGACCGCAAAAGTGATAACTTTTTTTGAAACGTTTGGGGTCAAGAGAGCCAAGTCACATTTCACGTCGCTGTGTCATGGTGTAGGGTAAGTACCTACCTATATTTTTACTGATTGTCTCATAAATCTCCGCCAGAGATATTGGTAGAAGGGGTTGAACCAAGCTGCGGGACAAATGCTTGTACCTACTTATGATCTGAATCTGGTTCTTCCTTACACAAGTGTATTATGTACTTTGTATTGTCTTGTTTTATCAAGATCTTCTAAGGCGCAATTTAAGGCTGGTCGCTACCCCGCATATTAAATACTTAAAATGACACTGTTTGAAAACCTGTTGTGCCGACGCAACCTAAGACTGCACGTTTCAAATACATGGACGGCAATCAATCTTCTGCAGACGACGACGCAATCAATCGACTGCCGTCGTCTTAAGTCAACAGTACCTTGCAGTCCATGTACAAGAGCCCTAGTTGGTAAATCAGATGTTTGGTTTACCCATATCCTCAGCAAAGCCAGCTGCGTGTTGGTAGCGAGAAGAGCCGCCAACGCCAGCGGTATAGCAAGCGGTGCGGGCGCTAACCACGCGTGCCGCTCGTCCCGCGTCCGCACCACGTCGTCCGTCAGGTTCTGGATGCGGCCTTGGACTGTCCCGTCGCCGGTCTCGCAGTCCGTCCATATCTGAAGAAAACGTGATTTTACCACAGTTGAGATATGGAATTATGGGATGTTATATTGTGATTTGTGTTACGGATCCAAAACCTTTATGTTCGGTATGGTGATGATTTTGGATAAATAACGATATTTGTGAGGTTTTGTGCACGGCGGCGCAGCGCTCCCGTCACTCGCGTTGCAGGCGTGACGTCAGATGTTTTGCTTTGATTTGAGTGATATACGTACCTATAATAAATTTTAGGTAGGTATATCACTTATACTGACACTCGTCTGAAACTCGACGCCAAGCGAGATTTTGTTATTTGTGTCGTATTTTGTTTACTAACATGCTTCATTCAAAATGGATAAACCATAATATTGTATAAATAAGTGTTTGCTGTGTCTGGTATAAGATGACTGACTGTATTGAAGAATGACTACACAACTGAATGTATTCTATAGTAGACAAGAGTAGAACCATAAATAAAACATTAGTGTTATGTAGGTGTGAGCTGTAATCACATCGTATTAATGATCCATTGCTTATTGACAGTTAAACAAAAGCGGTATGCCCTCTTCTTAACTTTTACCTACCTTTTCAATTTCCACAACGTTCCCGCTGGAGTCGAATAACTCTATTCCATTGAGTCCCACAAATTCCTTATCATCCCAATTAGAAAACACCTTGATTTCCAAAAGACGTCCATTAGGAAGTTCCGGTATAACAAACTCGCTCTTGACTTTATCCTGCGTTGTTGTGCTACTGGACACTGAACTCAGTGATTTAGTTAAGTTTTGCTGTGTGTTGAATTCTTTTGGTTTTCTGCGCCCTTTGCCCTCTGGTGGTCCTGGAATCATTGTAGCCGGTGTTAGAATATCACAAGCTTAAAGTATTTATTAGGATGCTTAAGGGCCCTCTCCCTACCTCAGCACCGTGTCGCCATCGCCACGGCGAAATCTCTGATTAGCTAACCCCCAAATACTCAAACGCATCTCAGACTTACGTCTCAATTCGCGATTTACTGACAGTTTTCAATGAAAATCTGTCAAATATTCGTCATTTGAGACGTGCTTATTATCTGAGATGTGTTTGAGTATTCGGACGTTACTCTCTGTGACGGTATGCAAACCTCGTCTGTCATACAATCGTTTGGACACGCGCTGCCAGTTATGTCGCCGTGGCGTCCAGCAGGCATTGGGCTCTAATAGTCCTTCGTCTCCATGCCTTGGTCCTTCGAAACGTAATTTCTTGTAACAAACCTTAATAATGTGGCCATTCGCACCAAAGTGCCTATGTCCGTTTGTGTGAAATTGTTTTTAACCGACTTCAAAAAAAGGAGGTTCTCAATTAGACTGTATTTTTTTTATGTTTGTTACTTCAGAACTTTTGACTGGATGGTCCGTTTTAATGATTTTTTTTTTTATATAAGCTGGTGCTTTTTTTTTTGCAGTGATACAATATGTACCCAACTAAGTTAACCTAAAAGATCTCTGTAATTTTGTATGAAATACAAAATTAAGTCCTTAAGTTAAGTCTTAGATTAAGATCTATTGCCATACCCTAATAACAGGGTACATTAATACTTACAAAACTGTAATATTTTTTGTAATGTTTTTGTTTGCAATAAAGATACTGAATACTGAATACTGAATACTTTTCGTGTGGTCCCATTATAATTTTGTTCAGTTTTGATAACGGGATCCATGAAAATTCATGAAAATACTATAAAAATTTAAGTCCGTTTATAGTATTTGTTTAATAAAATTAAATATACCTATGTATTATCTTCCAATTTCACCTACAAAGGGTAGGTTAGGTAACACCTGGAGGGTATTTTGAAGCTATCGAGAATCTGGATTAGGTACTAACTAATACCTACCTCTATAATTTTATTAACTTACGAGGTCCAAGAATAACGTCATAAAAGTCCTCGTCAACGATATTATTAAGGCGGCGATGTCTCGGTGTCACGTAATGCGGCAGTAAGTCCGACAGGAAGTCATTCGGGCGGGAACTGTCATTCGAGGTGTCGCCCCAGTCCATGTTGCCCCGGATGATCTTGTACTTGCGGCGGCCATTTTGATGATAACCTAAATAAAAGTTTTATTCAACTACCGCTTACTGAAAAACTAAGGCCCAAGCTAGTTGTTCAATGGGTAATTGGCAAATGCTGAGGCGGTGGTGGCAGCGTAAGATTCGACCCCTGACTCACCATTATTGTACCGCAAAGTCCCGGCAGAGTGCGCCTCCTGCGGTCCTTGAGGTTTCGTCAAAAACTCAACAGATGATGTGGTTTCTAAAGATGTTCTTCGTGTGCTGGGCCTATTACAAACAATGAAATAAGAAAAAGAGAAACCTATAGCTTCTAAACTAGTTACTCATAAACATAATCGATAGTAATAAAAAAAAACGAATCAGTAAAGCATTAGGGTTGCGTTCCGTTTCTTGCATAAAGCGCTCAAGCGCTGCAGGAGCTATGCTCGCCCGAAACCGCACGGCGGCGGCCCGCCGCGCCGCCGCGGCGTGCCGTCGTAAATAATACTTTTCCTTTATAAAAAATAATGAATGAAAACGTGAACAAAGGTCGAATTTCTCAAAGGTCAAAAAAGTTGAATAAAGTAAGTCCCAAAGTAGTCAAGTTTATAGAACTTACAATCCAATGATCCTATCCATCCACGGTTGTCTGGTAGAGATCGCTCATGAGCGATAAGACCGCCATTTTTCACTTAGTTTGTAAGCTGTTTTGTTGTATTGTTTCTTATTTTATGTGTGCAATAATAAAGCATTGTCTATGTCTATGTAACTCACCTGTGATTGGTATTAGCTTTTTGTTTCCTAAAGATTTGGTCTAATGTCGGCGACAAGCCATTGTTGCCTCTAATACGAGTTTCTTTCATCTCCCTAGAATTAAGGTGGTTAAACTTTATGTAGGTAGCACATAACTTAAACAGATTATAAACAGAGGGTAAGTAGGTACGCAACTGACCTACTTTGGCCTAAGGTGGCCTAAGAGTTTAAAAGGTAAGACCCTTTAAACGTTAAGTAAACAAACACTTTAGAAATCGGTTTAAATATTAACTTACCTAAACCTATCGCGACACGAAAAAAACAGCCTCACTAGGTATATAGGAGTTTAAGGAAACCCAAAGGAGTTGGCGCTGTAGGTATAGTAGGTATCATTTAAAAGAACTGCTTTTAAACACAATATTAGGTTAGTACCTACCTACCTAACTTAATAAAAAGGTAGTAAAATGCATTACTTGGTAAGGTTTTCAAGCCACATGGACTCCTCGCTGTCCCCGTTAGCATATTCGAGTCCAATCTGACTATACGCCATCCTTTAGCCATCAGAATTTTAATATCTTTCGTGGGCCTATAACTGTACTTCACTGCAGGTTCTGCACATGACTGATGCTCTAATTAACTTATTGATTAAATATATAAACTGAACGCTGAAAAATATATAGAAAAACAATATTTTTATCTATTTTAGCTCTGCCATAGCACTTGTCACTTTTGAAACATTATTTTGGCTCTGTTTGTTTGACCTTGGTTGCTATGGTGACGATTTTTAATCGAGTTTAGGCGGAAGCAAAGAGTATACAATAGTCGGAGGAAGAATCAAAACTTGTACTTTCTTGCTATCATTGTTTTCATATGGTTCTGAGCGTTTTTAATAAATCAATGGTTCTGAGGCATTGAGAAAAAAACCTATACTCCCTGATCGAATAAGTCCTGAGTAGATGGCCTACGGCCGTACTTACTGTACCAGGTTTAGATTACTGTTGGGTTGGGTATATTGCCAATAAAACACAGTTATTATGAGACACACGCGTGCATCCGTCGCGCGTCGTGCTGCCCGAAGGTAGAAGGAGCGGGCCCGCTCAGCCCGCTCCGCAGGGTGACACCACCAATGCGCGCGTTACATTCAATTAACACTTCAAATGCTACACTTACCATTATGTAATTACTAATTACAATGTCACAGGAGCACAGAATAATTATACTCTTACTAGTAGTAGTACGAGCCAGGACGTACCGGAAGTACTACTTACCCGCTGCTTTTGAAAAAATATAAAAAATATAGACATTGACAGAAGAAGACATTGATCCGCCAATGTCAAAATTGTGTTGTCACGTAAGCGTCCGTCACTGCCACTATTACGTTTACGTCAGATATTGATAGGGTGGCTGGCACGTCATTTTGATCCCTAAATAATAATAACCTCGAAATCAAAATTCTCAAGCAAGTCTTACCGAAATCTTTCGTTGCGGTAATAAAATAAAACAGGATAGGTGTTAGCAAAGTTGTTTTAATCGAAGTCTTTTGAACGAATTCCTGCTTCCGTAGAAGTGATAAAATCATCCGCCAATATGTCAGACACCGACGAAAAACAGCTAGATGAAATGACGACCAAGGCTGAGAAAGAGGTAAAACAAATTGCATATGAAGTAGAAATGCTAGAGAAAGGCGATTTAAGTTTCCTGACCGACCCAAGGCTTGACAAACTGCTAGCAGATAATGAAAGACTCAAACATCGGTGTGCGGTTCTCGAAAATGCAATCAACGTTGAAAAAGCCGGCTCGTCTGGCGCTGTGAGGCAGCCCAGGAAGCGTCCCACGCTCCTCACCGACGTACAATCAGTTGAGGGTAACATCTGCCTTCTGAACGAGCTCGAAAATGTGTTCGAAGTTGCTATTGCATGTGCCTACCCTGACTTGGATGCTCCACCGGCAGCTGTCAGTATTTCAGGCAACAATCCGAAGTTCGGAGATTACCAGTGCAACTCAGCCATGGCTATCTCAAAGTTACTGAAAGCTAAGGACATAAAAACTAACCCAAGAGAAGTAGCCAATAATATTTTGAACAAAACACCACCATCACCGCTCATTGACAGGTTGGAGGTAGCTGGAGCTGGATTCATCAATATTTATTTGAACAGAAGTTTTGCAGAACATGTATTGAGCTCAGTTCTCAGGTTTGGTGTTAAACCCCCACCAACTAAAAGGGAAAGAGTTGTTATTGATTTCTCTTCACCAAATGTTGCTAAGGAAATGCATGTTGGTCATTTACGTTCGACAATTATTGGTGACAGTATTGCCAGAATCCTAGAATACTTAAATAATGATGTCCTTAGGATCAACCACTTGGGAGATTGGGGAACACAGTTTGGTATGCTGATTGCTCATTTACAAGATAAGTTCCCAGACTATAAGACTCACTCCCCTCCCATATCAGATTTACAAGCTTTTTATAAAGAATCCAAGAAACGCTTTGATGAAGATCCAGATTTCAAAAAGCGAGCTTACGCTTGTGTTGTCAAGCTACAATCCCATGAACCTGATTACCATGCAGCTTGGAAGTTGATATGTCATGTTTCGGAACAGGAGTTCCAAAAAGTTTATGAGCGCCTAGACATCAAAATTATTAATCGAGGGGAATCATTCTACCAAGACAGGATGGACACTATTGTTAAAGAATTGAAAGATCAAGGACTTTTGGAAGAAGATGAAGGGAGACTGATTATGTGGACAAACCCTGAAACACATGAAGGTATACCACTAACAATTGTCAAGTCTGATGGAGGATACACTTATGATACATCGGACATGGCTTGTATCAAACAAAGGGTGCAAGAAGAGAAAGCAGATCGTCTCATTTATGTAGTAGATGCTGGTCAACATACCCATTTCATAATGTTGGATGGTTGTGCACGGCGCGCTGGCATTCTCAAGGATAACAAGAAAGTAGAATTTGTTGGATTTGGAGTGGTATTAGGCGAAGATAAAAAGAAATTCAAAACCAGGTCTGGAGATACCATCAAACTAGTTGATCTAATGAATGAGGGCCTTACACGATCTCTTGATAAACTTATCGAAAAGGAGAGAGATAAAGTGCTGACTCCTGAAGAGTTAAAGCAGGCACAAGAAGCAGTTGCTTATGGCTGCATTAAGTATGCAGATTTGTCTCACAACAGGGTCAATGACTATGTGTTCTCGTTTGATAAAATGTTGGATGATAGGGGTAATACTGCAGTGTACTTACTTTATGCCTTGACTCGAATTAGGTCTATAGCCAGAAATGCACAGATTTCCTTTGACACTTTGTTAACAGAGGGCCAGAAAACTGGACTGAAATTCACCCATGAAAGCGAATGGAAATTAGGCAAAGTTTTACTTAGATTCCCTGAAACTATACTGAAAGTGTCAAATGACTTGTACATTCATAGTCTTTGTGAATATTTGTATGAGATTGCTGCAGCTTTCACAGAGTTCTATGACAAATGTTATTGTATAGAAAAGGATAAGGAAGGCAAAATTGTTAAGATATTCTATGATAGGCTTGTACTTTGTGAAGTTACTGCATTGATCATGGAGAAATGTTTTGATATCTTGGGTATTAAAACAGTTTCCAAAATGTAAAGCTATAAGTGTACCTTGTGTGATTATTAATCTAATCTTTTTTACTAAACAAATCACAATATTCGTGTTAATATTTATTGTATTGATTAGATGCAGTTAGTTATTTTACAATTGTAGGTAAACTTCTAAAACACTATCTGATATATTGTTATTGTACCAGAAAATATGTATTATGTTATTTATGTACCTATGACTAAATGATAATAAAACAAAATTTGTTTATAAAATCTGATTTTATTTATTCCCAAAAACCTCTACAAAACTATACCAGGATCTGCTAAGTAATTTTTATTTTTTTTCATGCTACTTAACTGTTACATAGTAGGTAGAAAATCATGAAATTTCACTGCGGGAAAAATCGTATCTAGTTACATGCATCATAATAATAAATAATAAAATTGTATCTTAATACAGGGCAAATATAATTCATAATTACATGCATAGATGGGTTGTATTGGAAAGTAGTTGAAGTGATTATTATAAAAAGACCGTCTAAGACTTAAACTAGCTAACTATAGGCAGGTGCAGGGATCTCATACAAAGGTAAGTTACCTACTCACTAGCACAAATTATCATCTTTTGGAAGACTCATGAGGCAAGACCTCAAGGCATACCTTCTGAAAAACCTAAGTAAATTTTAATGCCCTCTTAGGCTGGGCCAAAAAATATTAGCGTAATTCAAATAATGCGTAATGAGTTATTTGTGTGGCTCAGCAACACAAAATTAATAATTGTCAATTCTGTTAAAAGTACCTATACATCGCATAGGTACACGATTTACGACTAATAAAATTACGCTTGTTTGGCCCCAGCCTTAGAAACCTGGTTTCAATAACTCTTAGGCAATAGGTTGGTATTTAAATAAAATACAAGTCTTCCAATTAAATTCAGATAGCTATCAACAAATATTCATTCTAAGGCCTTTCATGTATTTTTGTGCAGTTAAAATTACCCTGTTAAAATTTTCTAAACCAATTACAATAAATACAATAATTTCAAGTAACCCTTATATTAGAATGTTACCTTATATTTTTATTTTATTATTCATCCATTTTATAGGTATATTGTAGCAAGAATGACTAGAAAATTGGTAACAATTTATTTCAAAACTTTGAATATTTTAATGGAATTGTGTTCGCACTTTACAAACAAAGGGTACAGGGTGTCCCGTGGCAGATTGCAATTTTTTTAATCAGGGTTTGGAAGAGGCTTTATGAGCGCACTGATTGCGGATTTTGTTTGAGCCATGCAGCAGTGGTCACTCAACATTATGTAATAATGTTAATACATAATTAATTATAAAACCTTTAAATCCATCATACTTAGTTATTAACGCTAAAGTGATCTTTTATGGACCTACTTTTTTAACAAGCTCTCAAATTTTGACATCTACCACTGGACACCCATTACATGTTTTTAGGTTTATTGGTAAGATACGATGTGTGTGAACAGAGGCTTCTGTATACTGCCAGAGAACCTTTAAGTGTCAAAAGTCAAAATGTAATCGCTCCACTTTCTAAAAGACTATTGTTTGCTAATTACAGTTCATTTAACTCGCATTGAAAACCAATTCAAAGTTCAATAGAATATCTAAGCAGTTTGAATTAAACATAGACAGATACATATATATATATATATATATATAAACGAAATAAATAGGCATCTATGTCACAAAATATTAATAAACTGTAATGTATTATAATATGTGTATTTAATAGGTTCCAAATAATTTATGGAAAAAATTAAAATACATTTTGGAAGTCTAGCAAATCACCTAGTCACACGATTGAGCAAAAACTACTATCTAATTAACCTTACTTGTAAATCTATTTTTTGGTGAGGTAGGCAGACCTCAAAATTAGTTTTATTTAAAAAAAATTATAAAACAATCATAATAATTGATAAAATAAATTTTATAAGTAAGGCTGTAGGTATGTATGATTCTAAGCTGAGACCTAACTTAAAATAGTGCCTAAATCTAGGTTCATTACATTTTAGGATTCAACTAACTACACTAAAATGTATAACGAATTATTCTAAGGAAAAATCACATTTAGGTGTATAAAAGGTTCATGTGAAACTGGATCTATATATAATAAGAGGTAAGTATAAAATCTCTAAAAACCTCAAATATTCATCAAACACTAAAGGGAATCTAAAAAGGGCCTGATTGGTCACGAGATTCAGAAATAACTTACTAGAATTGATAGACACTACATTATTACAATAACATTTAACAATATTTTACAAAATATACACATATTTTTGTTGGTATTTGGCGAACTATAACTACTCTACTAATGGAATAGAAATAATAATATAATAACCTTCACTCTCCAGCAAAAGTGACACTGTAACACTTACCCCCAATTCATCAAACGCAATTCAGATTTAAGTTTATCTCGAGTCGCGTTTAAGAATTTGGGTATTCATTTTATAACAACTCTATGATCTGTGAAAACTGACATAATCGAATGTGAGCGGCTTTACTACACACCCTGTAGAATCCCTGAAGAAGTCCCTAAGGGATGAAACGTCGGTGTTCTAGCACAAGCAAGGTTCGTAGTTAACCCGCTCACATTCATAATCTGAATCTATGAGCGCTGATTACCGCCGCGATTATTTCTAATGACGACGGGTAGTTAGGTACACTTGATCGTAGGCCCCTACACCTCCCAGTTTCAAAATTTTCGGATCTAATTAAATGGCAGGTAAGGTAAGGTACCTACTAAATATAAAAAGTTCAAACGGACAGTGATAGGATTTATGATTAAGGTATTGATTTAACATATCACGACCCACGAGGTTCGGTTGGCGAAGGTTGCGGGTTCGATTGCCGCCTTCGGACAATTGTTTGTACAATCTGCTAATATTTAGTCCGGGTGTTCTGCGTATTTTCTTTGCATACAAAAAAAAATTATATCTATGTAATGTATTGTATTGTATTGATATACCATAACGTCCCGTTTAGAAGTTAGTATCTGAAAACATTAAGAGTTTTTCCACAAAAATTTAGATATCTGTTGAGCGCGTGTTTAACAAAAACGTTAACACAAAACTGTCGGCGGTTTACAGTTAGAGTTTAGAGTTAAACTCTTGCCGAACCTTTGTTTGATACTGTTTAGCTAAACGCTTCATAGACCAGTGTTTACGTTAGTTTTTGTATAGTACCGCTGTGAACGTTTAAGCTGCATTAAGTTTTATTTTTAGCGAAACCGGCAGTTTGTACACAAAACCAGTTCTTGCGACAAGGCCCCTGTTAAGAAGGTATAGTTAAACGCCAGTTTGAATGCTAAATTCAGAACATGTTTAATTTGGGAAATCAACTGATCTGATGGAAAGGGTCGGTACCTATCTCTTAATCAAGAAGACCTTTATCTACCTACTATAATAATTCATCATATTTATTTATAGCCAACGATACATTTAGGTCCAGATCTATAAAGCGCTCTTGGATTTAGTTCAAAATACTAAGGAGTGGCTTAATTTAATATTCTTAGAATATTCTACTTAAAAATTTGGAAGTTACACCTAACGTTCTGAGTATGAGCTAAGCCCGCGCTTTGCCTCTACGCTTATACGTTAAGAAAGACTTTCGTTTAGCCACGCGTCTATACAGATTCATATACAACAGAGATTATTTGTCACATACAAAAACAGGATGCTATGAGCAGTCTAAAAAGGGTTTTCAAAGTTCAAGGTTCTTTGGATTCATTTTGAAATAGGGAGCTACCGTTATACTAGGTACTACCTAGTACTAAGCAAAGTCAATGTATAGTCTATAGATATGGGCATTTAGTCGACACTTTTCATCACGGACGTTAAAAACTATGTCAGTACTCTTTTGCGGTTGCTACTTGCACTGTTGTCTCGTGGGTGGGTTTTAAGCCATGTTGGACATAACGGTGTATCTATCGTCTAATATTTTCAATAATTTTTACAATGTCCCAATCATGAGCATAATCAAATTCCGTCCAGCAGAATTTTAACACAGAATACATACTGTAAAACTGGTTACACCTACGTCTATTAGAGTATTATTTAACTAAGATCTCATTGTAATAAATTAAAATTGTATCTAAAAGATCTAATAAAGGGAGCCTTACGGCTTTTGAACTATAAGGTCTATCATACTAGAGCGTGTTCTTCCCAGACAGTAATTTTAAAATAATAAATGGATAGGTACTTTTGGTACTTGAATATACAGGGTGGAAAACAGGAGGGGAAAACCTTAAATCCATTAAAAACCTTAAATCCATTATTTTTAAAAAGAAACAAAATCGAATTTAAAGATCTTTTAATAATTAGTATACCAATACGATTCAACTGGAAATCAAAAAAATAAATATGAATAAGCCCTCGCTATTCTAATAAGCACATTAGCCGGATTATTGTTCAGGATAAAAATTTTATTTTTTAGTTGATTCGCATATTAAAATAGCGAGGGTTTATTATTTAATTGGTTCAATTCCCAGGACAGACAAGCAAGTTTTAGAAAATCAATGAATGCGATTTTGTTTCTTTTAAATTAAAAGATTTTTTTCCATTCCGTAAAATAAGGTTTTAAGGTAGTTCCAGGGCCTATTGATTTTTTCCACCCTGTATATCATCAAAAGGACGTTCACAACAGGCTGCAATTGGTCAGTGAGGTAGCGAAAATCCACCCAAAATAAACTCGACCTTACACAGGAACTGTATAAAGTCGAGTATATTTTGACCTTGTTGGTCTGTACACTTTATCCGACAACAGCTGTACAAAGACACATCTGGAAAGACATTATCCAATTACGGACTGTTACAAAAATAGCTAACTCTTTGGAGATTCAAAGTTTCAATTCCAAGGCAGTCTTCATTGGGTTTTTAGTTCAGGGAAGAGATGTCTTAAAATGGCAAGATAGTGTACACTGGCGGCCAAGGCTACGAAGACATGCCAGATTGCGTGGGCGAAGGGAATCCGCCCATCAGACTTGAAGAAGAAGACACCCATCAGGTAGAGTATGCCGCCCAGTTTCAGATCTGACATCGCCGGGAACTGGTGCTGAAAATGAAACAATATAACTTAATAGGTACTCCAAGGATCGAGGGTCTCGCATCCAAGGGGAGCAAGTGTGTGGGCTCTGTGAGACCAGCATATTTGCGCCTTTTGAGATCCTGGTCGAAGCGATGCGGGACCCGAGAGCTGCTGAGTATATGGCGCAGCGCATCAGCATTGCCTGCAGCAGGGCAATGCAGCCAGCGTCTTGGGGACGCTTCTAACTGGTATTGATATGGATCAGTTGAACTACCTGTAGTTTGTTTGCCACTGTCTGCAGTTAGCTCAATTATAAATACTCGGTAGTTATAGTTGATTTTATTGTAATATTCTTTGTCAACAAATATGAAATAATCTTGAAAAGATACTTAATAGGTACCTAACCTACTTAGTGATAACGTCTTGTACTACAAATACCTATGCATTTCTCTAAACAGAAAGACAATGCAGAATTATAAATGAAAATGTTTTTATTTATATGTAATTCTGTATTTGAAAATTACTTGACAACAATTAGAGAAATTCATAGTGGTGCATTAGTTATGCCAAAAAAGGATACTTCTTTGGATAGGGTCATTAACAAACAACCAGTATTCGTCCACAGCTGAACATAGACCTTTCCGAAACGACAACGCCACAAATCTATTTTTACTATCATATTAGGAGTTTTGCCTGGTTTAGTTTAGTTTTGTACTACAACTTACTTACAACATTACTAAGCTGAGTATATCATACATAACTAGACATAATTATAACAGCTGAAAAACATTAGGTGTTTGACGATTATTATTATTCTAACGAAAACTGAAGTAGAGGTAGCGCTAAGGAAATAAAGATAAGTAGAATAATGCTAAGTACAATACTCTATGGTATTGGTAGGCAGGTGAGCAAATAAAACTAATTTTGTTTTAAAAAACTATAAACCGACTTCAATTTTTAGTTTTTTCATGAATTTTCATGGATCCCATTTGATTGTCAGAACTAAACCAAATTAAAATGGGACCACACGGAAAGCACCAGCTTTCATATAAAAAAAGAATCATGCAAATCGGACCACCCAGTCAAAAGTTTTTTTTTAAATGTTTTTACCTCAGAACTTTTGACTGGGTGGTTCCATTTTCATGTTTTTTTTAAAACAAAATTAATTATTAACCCACTTAGAGGTTAATTTTGACAAATAGATGAGTAGGTATGTGTTATTGTAAAACCGAAACTATTGACCCAAATTTCATCTAAATAGGTTAGTTACGGAGATACGTGGTATCAAACATTTACACAGACTTTCGCATATATGTTATTAGTAGGATTTGTATAATGTTTAAATTAGTGTTCCTTAATTTGCGAGTCTAACTAACGACTTAAAGGTACGCGATATACATTTTTGATTTAAAAAAAAGTACGTTAATACCATGGAAACTAAACAAAACCTATTCTATTTTATTCAAACTGATCACTGTTTTATTTATGCAAATCCTAACTATTGTTTTATTTCCGTATTGCGCATTTATACCTACCGGTCATTGAACGAGTTACCTATTTCCTACTTTCTTGTTACCCATGGTGATAAATAGCGTAGCAACAGGAAAGAAAGAAAATAATTGGTAGCCATGACAATGCCGCCACGGCGGCGGGTACCTTCCTATAACGTGTCCATTTTGAATGAAGCATGTTAGTAAACAAACGGCCCATACTTAACCTAAAATTCACTTTGTAGGCGCGTCCTTTTATATGTAATTTACATTACTTGTCGATTTGAGTTCCTTCTTTCAATAAAAATGGCTTACAATTATATCTGAAACTCGACGTCAAGCAAGTGAGATTTTGTTATTTGTGTCGTAGTTTGTTTGCTAACATGCTTCATTCAAAATGGATAAACCATAGGTACGCTAGATTGGGATAGGAAGCAAAGATGAGTTTGTATAATATTATGACCTCAAATATATTTAACCTTACCTCGATCTTATTACTTAGTTCTAGTAAGGTAGCCCGTAGTTAAAGATTTTACTCGTTAGATCGCCCTTACGCCCATAAACTGTGGCATTTTCTTTAAATGCGTGCGTTAAACAAAATGCCGACGCACGCACACTATGAGTAAGTATATAAATTAGTGTATTTGTCAATAAACCTAACTGTTATAATTGCTTTTTATTGTGAAACCACATAGCACAAACTTTTGTGAATAAGCACACCACAAAAACACACAAATAACTGATTCCAAATGACAAAAGTCCAAATACTCAAACGCATCTCAGACACATCTCTTATGCACATCTCAATATCAAGTCGCGATTTTCTGACAGCTTTCAATGAAAATCTGTCAAAAAATTGTCACTTAAAAGACGTGCTTATATCTGAGATGTGTTTGAGTATTCGGGCGATAGACTCATATTTTCATTTCAAAGTGACAAAGATTTGTGAGCTCACAAACTTCGTTTGGCAACAAACACGTCGCGGTCTCACTACGGAAAGGGCCTATCTATCTAACGATTTAAATCTTTGCCTGTATCGACAGTGGGAAAGCGCCCTAAGCGTTAGTCGATATAACTAAAATTATTTTCCAAGAAGGCACAAACAACCGGGCTGTTTCTTAAATTTTTAATGTCCGATCTGAACTCAATTCTTTTTTATGAAACTTTAACATGTTTGCGCTACAATTTGGTGCCTATACCGTGTCCATTTTGAATGAGGCATAAACGTATACAAACCGCTCATACTTAACCTAAAATTCACTTTGTTGGCGCGCCCTTTTATACGTAATTTACATTACTTGTCGATTTTAGATCCTTCCTTCAATAAAAATTGCTTACAATTATATCTGAAACTCGACGCCAAGCAAGTGAGTTTTTGTTATTTGTATCGTGGTTTATTTACTAACATGCTCCATGCTGGATGGATAAACCATAGGTGGTATTGGATTTTCCTGAGTATCAAGCTTACGTACAGCAAGCTATAAAAGCCTTCGAGCAATAATGATTAAAGAAATGAACATCGCCTGGATAATGTTTTCGATTGGTGCGGAAATGCGGTAGAGCCGACTCTATCTAAGTATTCTTACGTTCTTTTTGAGTCTAGTTGGTTGTTAGTGCCTCAAAAGTTTTTATTAATTACTAGCTGGGCCCCGCGGCTTCGCCCCCGTGGATATTTTTACGTCACATCCCACGGGAACGGGATATAAACTAAGCTACCTCCCCACTAATTTTCATCTAAATTAGTTCGGCTGAACTAATATCTTGAGTTATAATAGTGTAACTACACGACTTTCTTTTTTGTATAAAATATAAACAAGTATTTACAATTGAAACAGTTGAGCTAACTGCAGACTATTGCAAATCTAAAGGCTCAAGTATCTCGCTACTATGCAGGACAAAAAAAAACATGGAATAACGAGATATTTGCCTTGAATAGTTTGCATGGCGCGGATTATCTTTTTATTACGTTGTTGTTTTTTGTTGTAGTTTTTTTATAAGTAGTTAAGGAGATGCGAAGTTGTAGGTACTTGGTAGCCAAACCACCCAGAACTTGTAATAATAAGTACTTGGGTGACCGAGCCTCGCTCGGTTTTTTTTGGTAAATTGTTCTTATTAGAAATTATAGTAGTACTATTCGCCAATAGATGGCAGGAAGAGTCATATTTTTCACTTTAATTCCTAAGGTGATTGGGATAAAGTTCATTATTGAAAACACGAATAAAATAGTATAACTATTCGTCAATAGATGTTAGGAAGAGTCAATTGAATACGATAAATCTAATTATTGAAAACATAATAAAACTAATAAAACGACATTTTCTGAAAATGAATCCCTTCAGGACCATTAAGTTGGATTCCCCGTAAGTTGAATTCCCATTAAGTTGGATTCCCCGTAAGTTGAATTCCCATTAAGTTGGATTCTATTATATATATATATATATATATTGATGGATGTGGGTTAATTTGAGGTAACGGACAGTAGTCGCTTTACTATAAAAACCAAAGGTATGAGGGTAGCGGACTGATTTTCGCTGCGATCGTCGTGCTGTACGGACGTGCACCCTCGAGTGCTTGTGGTATCGTTGGTTGTGGTTCATTATCATCAGCCTACATTGGTCCACTGCTGGACATAGGCATCTCCTATCAGCTAGTGGCTAAGTGTGGTTGAAATATTGAATCTCTCACTGTCTTGGTTAATTGAAAATGAAAATGAAAATGTTCATTTTGTAACCACAATAACAAAGAACAAAGTTTTGGGCAGCTCTGTCTTCCGTTTTAGTTTTTAAAAACTATGGTACAGAAGGCAGCGTCTTTCCAATGCAAGGTACATTGTTTGTAGTTTCAGAAGGAAACGAGAAACATAATAGAAGTAATGCCGAATCTAGTCTAGATCTATTTACAAAATAACAGTAATGTTTAAACAAAATAAACTAAACTTAAAAGTGCATGCGTAAGTAAGTATTTAGAGCAAAATTTAAACAAAAATATAAGAAAAGTAACATATAATTGAGTCGAGTCTTTCGAGTATAACCCATGTAGGTTATGATAATGGTGTTTCTTTTAAATAAATTTGCCTTTGATTGCTAATAATATATACAAGAATTGCTCGTTTAAAGGTATAAGATATTATTACGATTTCTGTGGTGGCCACCAAACTCTCTTTTAGCATCTGCTTCTAATCTAAACTATGCAAAAAAACTATTACAGAGGTATTAAAAGAAAGCTTATGGTAGGTATCATAAACTAGCATAATTTTTATTGAAAATTCATTTTTTTAACGTAATAATATGAAAATAGGTGGTGGCGCTAGCGTGCCTCGGGGTACCGCCTTAAAACACCACAATTCAAGGTCAACACAATGGTATTCATTTCTTTTTACCGGAGTTGCCAAACCTAATCATAAATAAATAATTCTGGACAATTCACACAGCATTACCTAGCCCCAAGCTAAGCAGAGCTTGTGTTATAGAATACACTACAGTACACTACACTAGATAGATATTTTTATTATACATAGAAAACATCCAGAACGCCCTGAACAAATGTCTGCAGATCGTACACACATTATGTCCCGAGGCTGGAATCGAACCCGCAACTTCCTGCGTCGCAGACGGACCTTCGCCCACTGCGCCAAAGAGGTCGTCATAACTTGTGCCATCTATAAAATGGGTCCCAGAGAATCCCTACGTGATAAATTCAAAGAAATAAATATAATGACAGTACCAAGTCAATATATTTATGAAAACTTGTTGTATACTCATAAAAATATCAATAGTTTCCCAAAAAATTGCGATATACATAATGTAAATACTAGAAATAAACATAAACTCGCTGTACCCACAACTAGGCTACATAAAATTAATGTATCTTTTAAAGGGCAATGTATACGCTTCTACAACAAAACCCCTACTGAGCTGCAAAAATTATCAGTAAATAAATTCAAACAAATTGTCAAAACTTTACTATGCAAAAAGGCTTACTATAAAATATCAGATTATCTAGAGGATAAAAAAGCTTGGGACGGATTTTGCTCCAACTCGAAAAATAACAACTAACAGGCTAAAGGTTTCTTCGTCGTTTCTTTACTTTAGTCTACATACCGAAGCGATCGAAATCAAAAATACCACTTTATTTCCGTGTCAGTGTATTTTTTACTATGATTTGACCTTTTCTAAGTGTACATTTATTGTATTTATGGAAATAAAGCATTTTTGAGTTTGAGTTTGAGTTTGAGTTTGTAATATGCGAAGGTTTTCAAGGGCTTCTTAGGTTTCGTATTTTCAAAACAAAATTTTGGAAAGATACGAATGTTTGAAACAGACCGGACATTATATATAGTGTAATTTTAAGTTTTACTAATGTGTTATGGATAAAAAAAAATACATTATTACGGATTCAAAGAAATGAGAGTGTCAGTAAACATCCAACTTCAGATCGATACCGGCGATGGTGTTAACGTGTTAACCAATTATAGATAAGGAATCTAAAGATGATAACGACTAATCTAACTGGACGAAAATAATTCAAGAGCCCGCTTCATTTAACTCTGCGGCATCGTTTATCAATGTTAACATTATAGTATATAGTACCTAGAGGACTGTTTTTTTTGGTAAAATTTGTTTTTTAGAAATTATTGTATTATTATTCGCTAATAGATGTCAGAAAGAGTCATATTTTTCAGTCTAGTGTTTAAGTTGATTCCAATAAAGTTGATTATTGAAAACATAAATAAAATTGTATTACTATTCGCCAATAGATGTCAGGAAGTCATATTTTTCAGTTTAGTGTTTATGTGGATTAACATAAAGTTGATTATTGAACACACGAATAAAATAGTACTTGTTATTATTCGTCAATAGATGTCAGGAAGAGTCAATTGAGTACCTAGGTACGATAAAGTTTATTGAAAACACAAACGACATTTTCTAAAAATGAATCATAGCTAGATCGATTTATCGCCCCCGAAAACCCCTGTATACTAAATTTCATGAAAATTGTTGGAGCCGTTTCTGAGATTCAGATTATATTATTATAAATATACTAGAATATAAGATAAGATAAGATTTTGTGTTGGGTTAGCAATAAATAACAAATATAACAGGTTTTTTAAATAAAAATGTTTTTAATCCCTATGTAAACTCGAGTGGTAATTTTATTTAACCGCAGACATACCGCAGACATATCTACAGAACGCACACCCATTGTTTGAATAAGGGTTTTTGTATACCAAGATATACTCGTAGAGAGGTAAATAAATCTCTGCCTATACGAGTAGGTAAATTATCTTGTCTATTTATTTTTACTCTATCTACGTAAAGTAATATAATATTAGGACATTAATAAAATTGGTTTGTAGTAAAAACAGCTTTTTTACTACATGACGCACGCAGTACTAATAATACAAAACAATTTTGAATTTTTTGCCGGTCTGTTTGTCTGATTTAGTTAAGAGTAATCTCAGAAACGGCATTTCTTTGCGTTAGTTCCCTATTACATCAGCCATTTGCCAGTGAAAGACCCATCAAAATCGGCCCAGCCGGCTGGCTGAAGTTATAGCGGGCGACATAGATTATTTTCATTTTAGATTAGATATTTAATAAGGGTTACACACAAAGAAATTTTAAATGTTTTACAGTGTGAATTCAACGCGGATAAGGCTGCGGGCACAACTAGTTTAAAGTAAGTACACTATAATAATAATAATAATAATAAAGTTTATTTATTTAAACTACAAAGTCATCTGAGGTCTCACAGAGCAAGGGCATATCTAACAGCGATACACGTAACCAGTTTCCACCGAGGACATTAGAACGTTGCCTTCATTAGACACTGGGTGAGTAGGTAACGTTAGTCTGAGTATCTGTTCATACGGTACTTTAACCTATACTGAGCTTAAAAACATAGTACCTTGTCGTAATTAAGAGCGTTTATGGGCAGACTGTGGTCATCTGATCTAGTAACTTTGAATCATGTTTATTCCGCTGGTTGATTTATTCCAAAGGTCTGCTTGCGATGTGACGCCGACGCAGAAGGTAGCGGTTTCGATTCCCGCCTCAAAGGTTTGTACTTTACCAATAACCCTGTATAAATGAGCCCAACTGTGTGGTACTGGATTAGAATTTGCACTACCCCAACTTTTCCCGCGGGTGTCGTAAGAGGCGACTAAGAGATATTCACCGGGGAGCAGTCGACGACTGCATTCAACTTTGCAACTTCTTTGTATTAGTTGATAAGCGACAAACTTGCTAGTGGTTTCTTTTTCACTTCTTCCGCTAGTGGACAAATTGAAGTGAATTAGAGTCAATTGCACCTTATTTCTTGTTTGATAGTAATAACTATTTATCAAGCTGTTTATATAGTAAAAATTTGACTTGTCGAAGTGCTTATTTTGTAAGTCAAAAGAAATAAACGATTCGACTCTGACTCTTCAGTCGAGCCTTGTAGTCGGTAACTTTTCATTCGTATATTTAAAACGTGGAGTCCATGTTTAGTGTATTACTTGCACTTAGTGCAACGAGCTGTAATAGATTTTATCACCTAATTCGTTTTTATCGCTTAGCTAGGAATATGTCTGTGGTTATCACACTAATATTATAAATGCGAAAGTTTGTATGGATGTATGGATGGATGTTTGTTACATCTTCACGCCAAAACTACTGAACGGATCTCGCTGAAATTTAAAATAGACATAGTCCTAGGTCTGGAATAAAACATAGGCTACTTTTTATCCCATAAATCAGTTCCCGTGGGATGAAAATAATCTTTTTAACGTTTCCATAGGAACAACGCGTGCGAAGCCGCGGGGCGCAGCTAGTTCTAACATATTTAGATAACGATACCTACCTAGATACTTATAGCTATTGAAATAGTCGATACAACCTTTATAACTTAGGAGATAATTCAAACTAACTTGACCCAAGTCTTAGGGTATCACTGTACCTAATTCGTTATTAATATTATCGCGCAGCTAGTATGTCTGTGGTTATACTAACCTATTTAGATAACGATACCTGCCTAGCTACTTATAGTTATCGAAAGAAGCGTACAACCTTTATAACTTAGGAGCTATAATTCAAAATAACTTATTTAGATTGTGCTATAGGTGACCTAAGGTTGAGTATACCCATGAGTATGAGCGTAGCCTTACCTAACCCAATAACCAAAGTGGCCCCACCAACCTGTAAAAGCTTTTAGTCTGATAAAATGACATTTAGAAATAGATTACCTACTTTATTGTACACTTGCGGCGAACCCAATTTAGTTACTATCGATAGCATGCAGTATCTAATAGGATCAGCATTTAAGGGTGCGTTCCAATTGCCTCGTCTCGTCACGACAGAAAGTCGTGCAGTTTAATCGCTCGAACCTAGTGGATTTGTTAAAAAACTAGGCAGTAAGATGATAAGATGTGTGGTACAAAAACAAGAATTACATAAAATTAAAAAAAAAATCTTAGGTTCCTTGGTTGTGAAAACACGATTCATTAAAAAAATTACGATAAAAAAAACATGAAAGTGTGTTTTACACCTAATTTAGTCTAGTCTAGATCTTCCCGATACGTGACTTTTTTTCTTTTTTTAAAAAAGTCAGGTACGCGAAAACTCTAATAGGACGACACGATTAATTAACTGCACGACTTTTTTAGCTTTTTTTTGTTGACGATAGATTGTCGTTAAGTATATTGGGAAAAGCTTATTCCGATATTTTACGGTTACGACACAATATGGGAACGGTACATCGATGTTGTAAAATATGTATGGGACGCGCCCTAACTTTTAATTAATTTTGTAATTTGTAATTTATTTATTCAGTAACTAACACGATTTATATTAAAGTAGTATATCCAATTACCAGTTGCCTAAAGAAGATAAGCAGTACGATATCTACACAATCTTACGTATTTCAAAACGGTATGTAGTAGTTTCTGTAGCTAATAATAATTTATTTATTTATTTATTTAATAAGGGCAACCAACTAGAAGTAACACAAGATATCACAAAATTATTACCGTAAAACTTAAAACTAGTGCACTCTAAATTACAGGTAGCCACAACATGCGCAAAAACCAAGGCAACTCAACTAAACAGCTGATCGTAAATTAATA
Organism: Eupithecia tripunctaria; assembly: GCA_955876795.1. Taxonomy (NCBI): domain Eukaryota; kingdom Metazoa; phylum Arthropoda; class Insecta; order Lepidoptera; family Geometridae; genus Eupithecia; species Eupithecia tripunctaria. The sequence goes on from OY041618.1 coordinate 10,944,707, forward strand.
ATAAATGGTTAAATCAAAGTGGTTTATACATACATTATTTTATAGGCACAAGCAGGTACCTGATGTACCTGTGAATCGCATGTTGTAGAATTAAGGTAAATTAAAAATAAATACAGTTGGACGTAATTCAATGAGGGAGGGAGGGAAGAGGAGGTATGGGTAAAATGTAAGTTCGTAAATATAGTATACTTAACGTAAATTGATTTATGTTAAGTATCAAGATCCTGGTTAATTAATATAGGCTTAAGACATTTGACAAATTTGTTCAGAGGGTCAGATATATCAAGAGGACTGTTTTTGGCTAAGGTGTTATAGTTTCCACAGATCCTGGGAATGATGGCGTTTTTGCTCATCTTGGTCCTGCAGTAGGGAAGTGCGAAAAGATTATAAGCTTTGCTTCTAGGTAGCCTGAAAGGAGCATTTATTTGTAGCATATTATTTAAGTTAATACAGTCTATGTTTCCGTTGAAAAGTTTGTGTAAAAAGAGCAAGTCGGCTTTTTTTCTACGCAAAGATAAATGAGTACTTTTATAATGGTTAGTACGCTTACGGTAACTGGTCAACTTTCTCGCCAAATTGTCGCTGTATGACAGATGGTATAAGAATCGTTTTTGAATTGATTCGAGACGTTTGCTGTAGATGTCATAGTGAGGGTTCCAGATAACAGAGCAATATTCTAGAATAGGACGGACAAGGGTTTCGTATAGTTTGATTTTAGTATGGGATGATTTAAAAGCTTTACTGTTACGTATGATGAACCCAAGTGTTTTAAAGCCCTTGGAAATTGTTTTGAGGATATGAGCCTTAAATGTAAGTTTAGAGTCTATAAGGACACCGAGATCAGGTATTTGGTTGACGGTATTGAGCATTTGGCCATTGAGGTAATATTTATTAACATCAGGTTTTTTGCTAGGATTAAATTGGATATAAAAACATTTGTCAGTATTGAGCGCCATTTTATTGTCAATACACCATGAAGCTAATTTGTCTAAGTCCTTTTGTAAAAGAATGGCATCCGAAGGTTTTTCTATCTGTCTTACTATTTTGAGGTCGTCGGCGAAGAGAAAGAATTTAGAGTAAGAGAAGCAATCTGTAATATCATTAATAAATATGTTAAATAGGATCGGACCCAGAATAGAGCCTTGAGGCACGCCGGATGAGGCATAAAAAGCATTCGAAGTAAATCCACCTATAGCCACCGTAGAAGGTCTTTTTTCGAGGTATGATCCGAACTAATTAAGTAATGCCCCAGAAATACCTAGATGGTTGAGTTTAGTCAGCAATAAAGAGTGGTCAACTTTGTCAAAAGCCTTACTAAAATCAGTGTAAACTGCGTCTACGGGTGTAAGTTTGTCGAAGGCTTCAAAAAGTAGGGTGGTGTAGGAAGCGAGGTTGGTTGCGGTGGAGCGGTTTTGCATAAAGCCGTGTTGAGCCTCCGTTATTTGTTGTTTCATGTACCAGGTTAGGTAATTTGCAATAAGCCTTTCAAGCACTTTTCCGAAAATAGCGAGCGATTAATAAGTACCTGTTATGATTTTGATAAGTTGGCTTTTGCCCAACAGTTGCATCCGATGATATATTTTCTTTAGATTTGATATGCGAGATTAACAGATGATTAATAAGCCTACGACAAGCAACCGCAGCCGGTTTAAAATAACACAGAACAAATACGAACGAACAAGACTTTTAGTTTTTATTGAACGTATATTAACAGAAAAAAAATTACCTACCTACTATTTATTGACTGTCATCGAGATCGCAATTTTTTATCGAATGATCTCTTTTCTTTATATTGAATAGTTAAGATTAGATCATGATTATTTAGTCTAGTATTCGATATAATAGATCACAAGAAAGGTTTATTTATTTATTATTTATTTAATCAGTGCCGTCGTAGCGCCCTGTCTTTAGCTTGCCACAACCAGCATCTGCCTGCAGTCTTTCGCAAGTTCGCAACTCATCATCCCACTATTACCACCCAATATAAAATTTATTCTATGCAAATAAAACAGAACAAATACAAAGAAACAATATTATACCTACTTTGTAAAATGTAGAGTATGTAAACATTAATAAAATACTACATGTTTCTTCATAACTAGCAGCGCCTCGCGGTATCACGCGCGTATTTTCCGTTCCCTTAAAAATTCACTGATAAATTAATATAGCCTTTGTCACTACCTGAAAAGTAAGCTTTTTAATTATGAAAGAATCATTCAAGTCGGTCCAGTAGTTTCGGAGCCTATTCAATACAAACGAACAAACAATCAATCATTCCTCTTTATAATATTAGTATAGATAGAAATACATACATATAGATTACTAGCTGCGCCCCGCGGCTTCGCACGCGTTGTTCCTATGAAAACATTAAAAGGTGATTTTCATCCCACGGGAACAGATTTATGGGATAAAAAGTAGCCTATGTTTTATTCCAGTATTAGAATTACATGTATGCAAAATTTCAGCCAGATCCGTTCAGTAGTTTTGGCGTGAAGAGGTAACAAACATCCATCCATACATCCATCCAAACTTTCGCCTTTATAATATTAGTGTGATAGAGCCTGCAATAATGGATTAATCGAGAACGTATTTATTTTAAAGAACGCAAGGTTTATAATATTAATATGTAATTAATTTTGTTTTAGAAGACTATAAACCGATTTAAATTTTTATAGATTTTTCATGAATTTTCATAGAGACTATTGTCAAAACTGAACAAAATTAAAATGGGACCACACAGGAAGCACCAGCTTTCATATAAAAAAAAGAATCGTGAAGATCGGACCACCCAGTCAAAAGTTCTGAGGTAACAAACATAAAGACGAATACAGTCGAATTGATAACCTCCTCCTTTTTTTGAAGTCAGTTAAAAACACGAGCGTTTGTTATTTAAGCGGGCAAAGGTCGCTTTGTGTTAAAGACAGTAGTTTCGGAGCCTTTTCTATACCTAGGTACAAACAAACAATCAAATCTTTTCTCTTTATAATATTAGTATAGACCATTGATTTATTAAAACGAAGATGAGGCACTGGTTGCTCGAAAGTGGCAACCTCAAATTGTGTAAAATTGTGTTCTCCCACATCAGTCACCGTCTGACCGGCGGCGCGGGCGGTCGTGATTCGCGTGAAATATTGTTGTCTCAGTCTCACTTCGGTCCTAGATACGTCTTTCCGTCTTTGTTCTTCTTTGTATTGCACAGGACTGGAAATATAACTGAGCGTATGTGTTTGCGTGTAGTTGTAACACATGCCAATTTTTGAGTAAGCGCTGGGAGAACGTAACCTATCTTCCCTTTTTAAATCAATGGTATAGATAGATAGGAGTATATAGATCATAGAGCCTGCAATAATGGAAACTTAATTTCCCATTTAGCAGGTTGTTATTATAAAGAACGTAAGGTTTTTAATACTAAAGACACAAGTGTTCGTTATCTAAGCGAGCGAAGGTCGCTTCGTGTCAAAGACATGCACGCACGCTACTCGGATGTGGACTACGACGTTGCATAATCCGACTGATTACCATAGATTTCACTTTTTGTTCTGTTTGTCAGTGCCGTGTGGTGCCGGCGGCATAGAATTTGCACCACCCCAATAGGGTATATGCATGTGATTTCAAAATGGCTAAAAAAATATATACCTACGTATTCTCTATTGATAAGTATAGAAACTTATCTACATATTTATTTTTGCGTTTTGTGATGTTTTTATTGTAGAATTTAACCATTGAAAAATTGATATTTTAAATCTCAATCGCAAAATTTCAAAACGCTACGCCATTGACTAGAGCGGACGTGACATCACTGTGCACATTTTTTCTTTTTTTATTCTGCTTGCTGCACCATGATTTGACACTATTCTGCCCACTTGACATTTCGTATTGTCGATTATTTTCAGTTTTTTCGGAAAACCTCTTTCCTGAGATGATCACTACCGAGGTCACCAAAGGCTTTAATCAAGTGTGTACGTCGACGTCACATAAACATGGCGCCAATATGGCAGCGTTTTTATCACCCGAAAATGATTGTAGTTTTGATTTATTTTTTTTAACTTGTTAATGCGAAATTCAATGAGCGTCTTATCATTCCTCGGTTAAATAATGACCTAAAGAATCGATTAAAACAATAAAAAATCGATGCATATACCCTATTCTTCCCGTGGGTGTCGTAAGAGGCGACTAAGGGATATCTTCTGGGGGGCGGGCAGCAGCGCCCCCTGCAGAACAAATCTTCCACCAAACTGCGATCCCCAACCCGCATGCCCAGCATGGGGATTATGGGCATTACCCCCCCCCCCCCCCCCATGAGTTAAACACCAAAAAGGCGTTTATCAGGGGGAGGCCTGCGTCCAGCAGTGGACCGATACAGGCTGTGGATGTGGATGTGGATGTCTTTGCTTTGTTACCAATGGCCTTAATCTTACTTCGACTTCTAAGCTATTTCTGTTCGGACTATGTGACTTTTGACTTTAATCTACATATAATAAAATAATATAAAGAGGAATGATTTGATTGTTTGTTTGTATTGAATAGGCTCCGAAACTAAAGGACCAAATTAAAAAAAAATTGCATGATTAAAAAGCTTACTTTTCAGAGTGACATAGGCTATATTTTATCCACGGGAACGAGAACTACGTGGGTGAAACCGCGAGGCGCTTCTAGTCATATAGGTATTATATGTAAAGAAAGAAAGAAAGAAAGAAAATGATTTATTAAACACTACACAACACTACAAATAAAATAAAGTAAAAAAATAAAAGACTACTTAGTAACACTAACTAACACAGTTAACAATTATTCGAAACCTAAAACTAACACAAGTATGTGTACCTATTTCGTATGTGCTTTACTTAAACCACAAACTTAAACCCTTTACCTCAGCTAAAAATAAAACAACGCACTTATCCTACTAATATTATAAACGCGAAAGTTTTGAAGAATGTATGGATGTATGTTTGTTACTCTTTCACGCAAAAACTACTGAACTGATCGGGCTGAAATTTTGCATACAGGTAGGTAAGTCTTGAAATCAAACGTAGGCTAATACATTTTATCCCATTAATAAGTTCCCGTGGGATTTAAACGTTTCCATGGGCAGAACGCAAACGACGCCTCGGGGCGCAGCTAGTGACAATAAAACGATCCTAAGGTTTTAGTTACTATAGTTTAATTAAACTTTAGGTAATTTCTAAGAAAATGAAATTATATCCCAAAAAAACATCGAAGTGGAATTTATTTGGGATCTTTGTCTCGAGAACTCGAAAATCATTATTTTTAACCGACTTCAAAAAAAGGAGGAGGTTCTCAATCCGTCTGTTTTTTTATGTTTGTTACCTCAGAACTTTTGACTGGGTGGTTAGATTTGCATGATTATTTTTTATATGAAAGCTGGTGCTGCCCTTGTGGTCCCATTTTAGTTTTGTTCAGTTCTGACAATGGGATCCATGAAAATTCATGAAAAATTTTAAAAATTAAAGTCGGTTTATAGTTTTTTAAAACAAAATTAATTATTAAAACATATGAACCCGATACCAATGCCTAAAAATCCTTAGTTGTTGTTTCTTCTACGTTTTTAACTAAATTCGCACCAAAATGGTCGATTTGAGCTACAATGTTAAATACCGACAATACTTCAAATTCAGCGCCAAAATGAGATTGCTGTATTGCGAGTTGTTTACAAACATTAGATCATAAGAATTTTTCGAGTATAGGATTACCCGGGATTTGTAGGTGTATTGAGAATGGGTGGGAGTAGAATTTTTAAGCTATTGCATAGCTTCTATCGCGGGCCTTGAGCGCGGGGACCGAATCCAGAAATTCCGTAACGAAAAAACCTTGACGTTTGTCTCTTTAGTTCAGCAACTCGCCTCTAGATGGCATTGCAATAGCTTTACCGCGGCAGTCCCCGAGTGCCACACGTCGTCTTTTTTAAATTAGGTACAGTCGTCGTAAGCCGTTTCTAAGATTAGCTAAAGTACCTGGGTGACAGAGCATCGCTCAGTTTTTTTTTGGTAATTTGTGCTTATTAGAAATTATAGTTCATAGTACTATTCGCCAATAGATGGCAGGAAGAGTCATATTTTTCACTTTAATTCCTAAGTGTATTGGGATAAAGTTCATTATTGAAAACACGAATAAAATAGTATTACTATTCGCCAATAGATGTCAGGAAGATCAATTGAATACGATACATCTAATTATTGAAAACATAATTAAACCAATAAAACGACATTTTCTAAAAATGAATCCTAGCTAGATCGATTTATCGCCTTCGGAACCGCCATACTCAATTTTATGAAATTCGTTGAAGCCGTTTCCGAGATCCGTATTATATATATACAAGAATTGCTCGTTTAAAGGTATAAGATTCGCGTACTTGTGCGTTGTTGTTGTCATCCCGTCCCGTATGAATAGCAATTGTACTGTTGGTATTTGATCTTTGCCCTCGACAACAGGAAATCTTCGGCCTAATTTAGATCAACTGGCCTTTACGTGCTAAGTTAGTAGAGGTTCGATACTATGTATTTAGCAATTCCGATATATAATATGTAATACGCAACTTATTCATGTTGTTTGTAATTTTATCCAGGTACAATTAAGGTTCTGGTAAAATTTACAGACTAAACCGAGATGTTTAAGAAAATAAGTTATCTACGGAACGTAATTCTTAGGCCCGTATTATGAAATCTTGCTCAGTCATAGAGCTATGCTTGAGTGACGTTTATGCCATAGAAAAGCGTTGCTCAAGCATAGATCGATGACTGAGCTAGCTTTCATAATACGGGCCTAAGATACCTATCTTAAGCTAGTAGTAATATCAACCTAGCTTAAGAGATTAAGATACGCGAACCCGGATTTATCGTTTAACTAAGTTTCGATATCATCTACATTTATGCGTCAACTATACACGTACATAAATAAATAAATAAAATAAATAAATAAAGAACTGGACAATTCACACAGCATTATCTAGCCCCAAGCTAAGCATAATAGTGATATAATATTTATAACCGCGGTTCTTGCTTGATGTTTGCTATTTGCATTAGGTATGATAATGTTAGTTAAAATTATACCAGTACTAGCTGCGCCGCGGGGCTTCGCACGCCTATCCATGGAATAAAAACGAGCCTATGTGAAATTCCAGGCCTAGAACTACCTGTATGCAAAATTTCAGCCCGATCTGTTCAGTAGTTTTTGCGTGAAAGAGCAAAAAACATACGTACATCATGTTCACAAACTTTCACGTTTATAATATTAGTGGGATTGTATGGGAAATATATAGGAAATATTATGGCAGTGAAGTATGCACCTATTGTCTCCTTCTAGATCAGTTTGTGTTTGAGCAATAAACGATTTATGTGACAAAGACCGGTGGTGCCGGCGACATAGGGTTTGCACCATCACAACTCTTCCCGAGGGTGTTGTTAGAGAGGACTAATGGATCTACCGGGGCGGGCAGCAGCGCCTCCTGCAAAACAATTCTACCACCAAACTGCAATCCCCAACCCGGATGCCTAGCGTGGGGATTATGAGTGGGTATACCCCTCATGCGATAACAGTCAACACAAAAACCGTACTTAAATAAATTGAAATGCAAAACTTTTTAAAAACAAGAAAAGCTTTTAAGGTAATTTATTAAAGTGCTTGGAAAGACGAATCCAACGAACTTAAACTCGACGGGGTTAAGTCTTTTCGTTTAGGATTTCCTATGACACCTTCTGTTCTGTCTCCATCATCAGATCATATCGATGGTAACATGACATTGCATTGTCACCGGACTTACATAAGTATACAAAATTTCAGACCAATCTATTGAAGATATCCGCTTTAAAATTAAGTTGCAAGATTCCACCCGAACAAACTACATACATACACATACATACATACATAGCAAGTTAAATAAAAGCTTTTTAAAATACTCACATTGGAAGTAACGATAATAGCAGCTGGTCCCAGTCCCATAACGAGATACAATAGCAGCTCCAGCATCTTGTATCTCTCGTGGAAGATCTGCTGGTACGTTATCCCGAGGACAGCCAGCAGCCAGATGGCCCAGCGGAGTTCCCTCAGCATCCAGCAGGACAGCGGACTTACAGTCAGCCAGGGGAAGTACGAACTGGCGATGAATATGTATATCATGGCACGGTCGCAGCGGTGGAGGAAGTGCTTCATTTTCCTGGAAGTAATTCGCGTTATTAATTTCTGTGTTTTTCTTTATTATTTACTAGCTGCGACCCGTGGCTTCGCACGCGTTGTTCCTATGGAAACGTTAAAAGGTGATTTTTATCCCACGGGAACTGATTTAGGGGATAAAAAGTAAAAAGCCTATGTTTGATTCCAGGATTACCTGCCCGATCCGTCCAGTAGTTTTGGCGTGAAGAAGTAACAAACATCCATAGAAACTTTCGCACACATAATATTACTGTGATTTATGAAAACTTGTTGTACACTCATAACATAACGTTTGTCAAGTTCTCGTGAATCGAGATGGCGTAGTTCACCCAAAAATATCAAAAGTTTCCCAAAAAATTGCGAAACACATAATTTAATTACTAGAAATAAACTAGACATAAACTCGCTGTACCCACAGCTAGGCTTCATAAAACTGATGTATCTTTTATAGGGCAATGTAAGCTTCTACAACAAAACCCCTACTGAGCTACAAAAATTATCAGTTAGTAAATAAATTCGGATCATGGACTTACAAAATCCCTTTTGTTTTGAGGTTTCATTTATTTCACCGATTGAGAGAAATAAAAATATATTTATTTGAGTTAGAGTCTGTTGAAAATGAGAAGAGTCGTGAGAATTCAGGGCGTTCGCGTGCCAATTGACAACTTTTGTTTCGTTGACAACGCTGCTCTGTCACTGCAGTACGACTAAAAGTGTTAGTTCACTGTAACGCCACGACTCTTCTCTTTTTGAACAAGTCTCTCTCTTGCGAAATAGAGTCTATTTCGCAATAATAATTATCTGATTAGCAAACTATATTAATATTTTATTATTATGTATGATATTCATGAAGTGACCCTGAATGTCACACAACATTTGCACGTGTAGAGCAACAAAGTTGCTCTTGTATGTGCCGAGCGAGACGCGACTTTAGTATGGAGAAATTTGCAAGTGGTGGTCTAGGTATTTCAGAACTTAGAGGCTAAGTTATGCTATACTCGGGTTTAGAATTATAGTTTTTTTAAAGTAAGTAACTAATTGACTTACTAAACCACAAAAGATTTCGCATAAAATATTTTACGATACTAATGGTATCATCGTAAGTATAAGGATGAAAATATTTAGCAACAATTCAGCGGAAAAAAAACCTTCTGTGATAATATCTAACAAATTATACAAAATTATCTCACCAGAGATATTGCCACTCCGAGACCTGCGCACCAAGCTCGGAGTGGTAAGGTAACATCTCTGGTGGGACTCTGCCGTTGTTGTTTGGCGCTCTCAGTGTCAAGATCGAGTGGTGTGGTGTCCTGATGATGTCTCGTGGAGAGACGAAACTAGTTGACGACTTACTTTGATAAATGTTCTTTCACTTTGTATAAATGAACAATTTGTTGAAGCCGTGGATAACGGCTAGTATGATATAGCGAGCGGAAAACCAATGCTGTGATGAATTAAGAGGCGTTAAATTTTGACATGAACAGCACAATTAGATAACTGTTCGACACCAGACACTGTGTAACAATTTTGTGTCGCTTCGTAGTAAGATATAATAAAGAGCAATATAAATTAAATACGATTCACACAGCCAAATAGGCAAATTCTACTAATAAAACCTTCGTACTTTGTAGAATTCAGTATACATACATATACATGTCAGCGGGTTAACTACGAACTTAGTATGTATTCGAAGAACACCAATGTTTCATCCGTTAACCAGGGACTTCATCAGGGTGATTGCGGTTCCAACTCAAACTAGGTTCGTAGGTAACCCGCTTACTTCTACTTACTTTAAACGGATTAGGCTGAAATTTTGCATAGACATAGGTACTTAGTGCTAAGCCTGGAATAACACATGCTACATTTTATTCCATAAATCAGTTCCCGTGGGATAAAAATCACCTTTAAACGTTTCCATAGGAACAACGCGTGCGAAGCCGCGGGACGCAGCTAGTATTAGTATAGATTGAACCCATTCTACTGTAGACAGACACAAACAGCTCAAGAAAGGAAGCGGACGAGTATTCACTGCCTATTAGGTAAGGACCACTCGAGAATTAGGCATACAATAGTTTTCCGCCCACAGTCTATAATCGCATAACGACCACTATCCTGCTATTTCAGTTCTGTGACCTCGTGGCTGAAGCCTTATCCTTGCATGGCCTAGGCTATTTCTGTAATACCTTTAGAAGAGAGCGTACTAAATTTACTACTAGTATACTATAAGCTGGTATGGTACAGATTATTTGTTGAAAGGGTATTAAGTAACACCTACTCAAGATCGAGAGTACTATGTCTACAGTCCGCAGCTGTAGCGTAGCGTAGAGGTTGGTTGGGTTGGTACTGATACCCGGACTTTTACCAAGCGCCATCCAAGCGCGGACAAAATTTTTGTTACTTTTTGGATGATCACAATCTAGTTAAAAAGAGTACGGCAAAATAAATAACGGCGAGTGGAGCGAGCCCTGAAATTTTGAAGATCTTGGCGGCAGAGAAAACTGTTAAGAAACTGACAAAATAGGTAACGGCAAACTTGCCGATATTCACTCCAATGAGTGAATGAGCCGCAGCCTTCTTTAAAAATTGTTAAAACATGCTTAGCAAGACAAGAAAGCTAAGAACAATTAACTATTAGTTTTTAAGAAGACAACAAAATGTACTCTATCTATATAATCACTGGTGAGAGAAGCGAGTCGCCAATTTTTTTAGGATCTGGCTGTGCGTGTCTCGTTATTGTCACCCCAAGCGGTACCAAGTTGGCACCCCGGAGCTTGATACCCGGGGCGAACTCCTCATGATTGTCTACAAATAGATCTATTGAATGATCTGGAGAAGCAAATGGATCACTGGCTGGATAGTTGGTAGGCATGTCTAATTGTACTTTTGACATCAACACAACGCATTATGATGCCCTGTACTCACTGTTTATCGAGATCTTGCCGAGCGTAGAATGAATTGACTATAGAGGTATTCTTTTGAAAAATATCGATGCTAATGAACTTTTATAATTATTATTTCCAATATTATTTACGAACGACGAAATTATAACAAAAATTAATAAACACTAAAGGGACGGTACCTCTGTGCGTCATTATGAGCAGCAGACTTGTTTTTTTATATTTTATAAATGTTATTTTTCTAAAATTAAATTTAGAAATGATATCGTCTACGTCTTTGTGTACGTACAGAGGGAGGACAGACTATCGAGTGCTTCGATTATTTCTTTCTGGGACTTCGTCCGTGAATTTTGCTTCGTTCATGATAAATACAATGTATTTAATGCTTAGGTACATAATTTACAAGTCTCAATCAATACCTACACCCAACTTATCTAATAGCCTAAGACTAGTGATTGATTATTGATTATCCAATTAACTTATGCCGATATCTGTGAATGAAGTAATATCTATGTACCTATATAAAAATGATGAAGTTGTTACACGTGTTTCAGTATGAAGTAAAATCTGAAAAAAAATGCTACATAATTCGGCCTTAGAAAGTTTTGTATTCGCAGAAAGAGCCCTCTTCTCCCTCGTATATTTTCAACGGCCTATTTCAGTATGACCTTGACCTTAGTTTGTCACAATCTGAAGAGTTTAAAAGCAAGATTTTACATTTTCGCGACAAAATGGTTGACATTTTAAGGTTTGATATTCGCGGCCTCTAGGTAGTTATACTACCTACAAGTATTTTGTTTTTGGTGTTATCATCGTCAACCCGTATACCCATATGGGATCCATACACTGCTGAACATAAGCCTCTCTCCATCAAGTGCATATCCAGAACCTACTCGGTGCCTCCACCAAACGACACCCCACCTTTTGGTGTATAATTACAATTTTTCAACCTACCTCTAACTATCGTTGTGCATGGAATTAAATTTCGATTCAGAAAGTTTTTTTTATTAGCCTGTTTAATTCCCCTGTTGGGTAAAGAAAGTTATCAAGTTATTTTCATTTAGATTGAACACTAATAAGTAGTTCAAATACCATAATACCGTAACAAATGTGTTACAAACCGAAAACAACCACCGCAATACGCGGTTCTGAAATATTTGCCTACGTAGGTGAACGTAAACAATTACAAACAATCCGTAACATCCCCGGGAATTACACAATGCCGTTCCGTTGGTCCAAGGCCGTGACCTACTTCCAAGGACGGAACTGGGAGGCTTGGATCCATTAATTGCTCATCGGCAAGCCTGGTCCCAGTTTATTGGTGGTGCGAGGCATGATTGGGTAATTCTGCGTGTAATGTAATCGAGTAATTGGATAACAATATGCAAGGGCATTGCGAAATGTAAGACAGACAGTATGAACAGTTGAGATCTACGAGAAAGGATTCTTCTACCTTGAGATAGAGGACAAAATATGTATATGAATAGCATCAGTAGATACTGCCAGCCTTATTATTAGGCCAAATACCAAATTGTGTGAAATAAGTGAATTTGTTTTAAAAAACTATAAACCGATTCCAATTATATGGTTTTCTCATGGATCACTGTCAGAACTGTACCAAATTGAAATGGGACCAAAAGGGAAGCACCAGCTTTCAAGTAAAGAATCGTCAAAATCGGTTGACCCAGTCGACAGTTCTGAGTTAATAAACATAAAAAAATCGAACTGAGAACTTCCTTCTTTTTTTTAAGCAAGTTTTAAAGGAGACATCGAAAATCACGTCCCGTTATTAACGTCAAATAGACGCTCCCCTCTGTGCTAGATAGAAGTTATAAAATGCCATCCCCGTAATAAACAAACAGATGAGGATGAATGAACATTTCTTTCACCTTGTCTCATGATGATGTGATGATGCGGTAGGTAACCGTGTCTCGGAAGACTATGCACTGCCAAATGAGCTTTTTACGACTGAATTCCCATTAAGGCTCGAACCTAGTGGATTTGGTAAAAAAACTAGGCCTAGTCACTATCTCGGTAATCACGGGATCCCCGTGGTAAAAAACAAGAATCATATAAAATTCAACATTTTGTCTTCGATTCCTTGGTTGTGAAAACACGATTCAGTAAAAAGTACGATAAAAAAAACACTAAGGGCACTGTTTTGCCCTAGATCTCAGGTACCCTGCGGTCTATAGGAAAGATTTTTGTTTTGATTCGTAGGTCATTACTAATTCTTTGGTTCCTGGGTTGAGTTTTTTCATAAGTGGAGTAGTTTTCTTGTAAATGTACAAAAACATAATTTTTGCCCTTACGCCGCGCCGTCCCGTTCCAAAAACGTATGCTCTGTCCCGCTCCTATGAACGCCAAACCCTATGACTATATTTTTCACAAAATGGCGCGTACAATTGTATAATCTTGGAGTCTTCAAATCCAGGGTAAATAAGTTTCTTCTGGAAAACCGTACTCCATTATAGACCATTATCTTCACTTATTTATAGTATATTGAGGGCTAACCGCTTGACCATCATCATAAGAAATATAACTTACGTCTCAGCCCGACTGCAGCAAACACAATGGAAGGTGGTGGAGACAGCAAACAGCAGACACAACGCTAGTCCATACACGACGGCCGCGATCGCCTGCGGGGCGTTCAGGGACCGTGTCAGCAATTGCTGAGCACCGAGCGAGGCTGGAGCGACGCATAGTGCGTGCGTGCATACGTTTGCTACGTTCTCCACCTGTGGGCAAAGTTAATTTTTAACCGACTTCAAAAAAAGGAGGAGGTTCTCGATTCGTCTGTATTTTTTTTTGTATATTTGTTACCTCAGAACTTTTGACTGGGGGACCACCCAGTCAAAAGTTTTGAGGTAATTTCATGATATTTTTTTATATGAAAGCTAAGCTGGTGCTTTCCGTGTGGTCCCAATTTAATTTGGTTTAGTTCTCACAATGGGTTCCATGAAAATCCATGAAAAAGCTATAAAAGTTGTTGATGGACTTAAAGAAACGAGGAAGAAACCTGTAGCCTATTATTTGTTACTTATTACAAGTTCTGTAGCTTGGAGAAAAGCGCGGGGGGGCCTATAGCATAGTTTGCTACTTCTGCTATCTGGTTAGTCCGCCACTGAGAAGCGTATACTGTCAATTTCGTAGAAGATACATTCGTACAAGGCAAGGACAGGTCGTTTGAGATGCCGCCGCCGCGCTCAATTCTCATACTATGTCGAAAATTTGTCATGGAAACATTGATTAATTTTTAATTAATCAATGCATGGAAAGGCCATTACGGCAGCGTTTAGACTTATTTGCATAACGGGGTCATAATGTTTGGCAACCCAAATGCCTAGCTAAAAAGCTTTATGCTTTTTGCTTATATTTGTTCTAGATTTCATCGTTATACGAAAGTAGTACCTAACTAGAATCAATAATGAAAGATAATAATATAGAACTATAGTTAACTAAAAAAAAAACTAAACTAGTTTTGAAATATCTTTTACTGACTATTAAGGTAATCAAATCAACTTCTAACAGTTAACATATACATCAAGTTCGTAACTATACCGTGTCCATTTTGAATAAAGCATATACGTAATCAAACCGCCCATACTTAACCTAAAAGTCACTTTGTTGGCGCGTCCTTTTATACGTAATTTACATTACTTGTCGATTTTAGATCCTCCCTTCAATAAAAATTGCTTACAATTCTGTATCTGAAACTCGACGCCAAGCAAGTGAGATTTTGTTGTGTCGTACTTTGTTTACTAACATGCTTCATTCAAAATGGATAAACCATAGATACCTACTTGGTGGAGCAGGTTCCTGGTCTTTGAACAATACACATAATAAATAATACGATTCATTGGGAAATCAATATGATGATTTCTTAATTACGCAAATCTCTGTGGTGGCAATAAGTAGGTAGGTATCAGCTTTACCTACGTACATACACGTACTTACATAGGTAATACAACAAGCGCATGTTACCGCATGATTTAGTGCGAAGTGCGAACATAATGACTGCCCCAATTAGGATTATAAATTTAGTTATAGATACAAGTAATTTTATTGTTGTTAAGTGTCTTATGTAGGACCATAACTTAATAATGACACCGGTATTATGATGGTGGTAATATTGTACAATAAAGTGTTTAATATTCATTGACTAGTTTCTGCCCGCGGTTTCGCAGGCGTTATTTCTATGGAAACGTTTTCTATCCTATGGGAACTAATTTATGGAATAAAAAGTCAAAGCCTATGTTTGATTCCAGGATTAGAATTACCTATACTTATGCAAAATTTCAGCCAGATCCATTCAGTAGCTTTTGCGTGAAAGACTAACAAACATCCATAGGTATGTACATTACTATACTTGTAGGTACATTATTTCTGCGTGTGTGGTATGGCAATGCACCCGCCAACCAACTGGTGTAGGTATTTTATACTTTCAATATTTCATTTATTTATATATTGTATTGATAAATACATTTGATGCATTATTCTCTTGATTAAAAGAGGATGTTTACATTTATTTGATTATTTAAGGTATTACATATTACAAAACTATGCTTTGTTAGGCATTGTATGCAGAAAGAAAAACAGACGGACAGTAATTCCTATAGCTATACATACAATAAACAAAAATTTACAAGCAGTTGAGTTTCATTAATCCCACTATGTCAGTTTGACAAATATTGCAAATAATGAGAGCTTCAATATTTATTGAGCTGGCAGATTACATGTGTTATAAATATCATATTAAAATGATTTAATTAAGAATATCTTATACTAACCCTTTATAACCCCTTTAAATTCAAAACTTCTGATGTTGTATTCAAAGTATATCGGAAAATAAGACTATTTTTATATATCTATTTTATTATTTATTAAATAAAAAAGAAAATAAATGCATGGACAGAGTTTTAGTAGGTGATAGTGGTTGGTAGGTACCTACTACATGATTGATATACTTGGAAGTACAATAGCGACAATGGTGTTATCTCACATCGCTTTTATATTCACATGCAACAATACTCTATTTTCCATTAAAAATCAATTTAGAATGAGAGACAGTTTATCAATAGTGAAATCAAAATATTATGAACATCCTGTCATTGTGGAGATAAGATAATAAGATGTTTATCATATATATAACATCTGGCCATAGCTATGCTTTCAGAGAATATAAAAATAATAACAGATAGGCACCAAGGTTTGCTGGAAGAGAACCCTTATTAGGGTTAGTCCCTTTTGCGATTACACTGTCAGATTAACTGATTGTAATTTTCATTGTCATCAAAACCAACATTTACTTTATACATTTTTCAAATAAGTAATTCATTTAAGGGTATTTAAAAATATATTTTATGAATAATTCAGAAGGCTTTATTTACTACTTAGGTATTTTTAGGTGAACATTTCTATTCATTGGAATGAAAAGACTAGGTTTTAAAAGGATTTCATGTATGCTAGGTAGGCTTAATTTGTGCAAACAGATGGGAAAAACATAATTGCTTTAAAATATTATAGGTACTTACCTAATAGAAAGATTCTGATTTGTTGATGGTACTTATTCAAATTATTCACCACAAGCATAATATTATTTAAACAGTGTTTATGGTAGGAACTCAACGTCATAGGTACAAGATTAATTGCTTCCATTCATAACATTTTATAAATAGTACAAGCAGGAACTGATAATACCAGATGCATAGCTCATAGACGAGTTCGTTCTTACCGTTGTTGGCACATAAGCTTTGTTGCCTTCTGCTTTTTCATTCATCCATTTGACGCTCTTGAGCCTCTCCCAGGGAAGATCACAGTGAAAATATAATTTACTCTCATTGAACTTAGACTTTAGTTTCATTATTATCACAGAGAATAAGCTAACAACGTCACCCATTTCACGTTTATTCTAACGGAAGCAAAACGGCCAAAAGACCAACAGCTGGTTTAGTTTTAGAATGGATAACATTCATGTTATCAATCAAATTTTCATTTTTTTCAGTTCGAAATACATTTTTCGTATCAAAATTCAACAACCACCTTGGTCGACGCGCAATGACAGAATGCATGAAAAGCATAAGAAAAGAAAAGAAAAGAAATAAATAATTGTTTTTCCTTCTGAATGACATTGACATTCTAAGATGACATTGACATTAGAGAATGTTTTTTTTTCTACTTCCATCAAGCTTCTATCAAGGCTCTTGGGTGGCTAGAACTACCTATTTAAACTCTATGCCGAGGAGCCTCGTTCCCAGACCCATAACCGGGGGTCGGGCTGGCCTAGGTGGCGAGACAATGTTGAAGTCTCTCTGGAACCTTCAAGACCGAATTGGTATGCTCAGCAAGCATGTTGACAATCTCGAAATGCGTGGGCGTCGGAAGATTCTTCTGATACATGGCGTGAAGGAGGACCGCGAAACCAGAGAATGGACCGCGTCCGACAGACCACGGTCCATTCTCTGCTAGCTCCGAGATGTCGAGGTTCGAGACAAGATGTGGTCGAGTAAGATCTCGCTGAATAACTCTGGCCTAACGCTCTCCGAGTTCTTAATAAGGGCCGACATCAAAGAGAATACAATAACTTCGTAAGACGACATGAAGCCTTTATGGAGGCTAGGAGCCGCTTTGGAGTGGCCATATGCTGGAAGAGGCAGATAATTATATGTCTTTGTTTTCGACGCTGAAGGCGACCGATACCAAGTCTCCAGTGTGGACGACCTAAACAACATCCCACAAGCACAAGCAGCCGACGGGGGCTCCGACGACGGTCATAATAAAGAAGGCTCCTGTTCAGAAGCCGAAGCGTATCGTCTCGAGTAAATAGTTTAAGTGTTTTGTTTTTCTCATACAATTCAGCGAATCGGTCGGGCTAAGTACGCTGTAGGTCCCAAACACAGGTAGAAGTCCCCACATTTTCATTTATTAAATTTGTTCAGCAATAGGTACCGTCTATTTACAAATATTTTTTTCTAAAAATTAAAAAGCTGGAGCTTTAAAAATGGAAAAGCGGGAGCTCGGTGTACATTATAATTATAACATATCAAACTGTTATATATTTTGTTCACAGTGGGAAAACTCCAAAGGCGTGGAGCGGGAGTTTAATGGTGCTGTTTTCTAAGAAAGGAGATAACACCCTTCTTGAAAATTACAGACCTTCCCTAGACGGCCGCGAACGCTGGACTTTCAAGTGGCTGGCCATTGATCTTGACTTTGATTTTTTCCAAATTCATGCCGAGACCGATGCGTCGTCGCGAGGCTGAAGCTACGCCGTCCAGCATCCGTTATAATATACGATTAATAAAACAATATATAGTTCCAAAACAAGAAATTATAATTATGTTTACGTTAATATTAACGTAAACATATGTATATAAGAATAAACGTAATTGATGATCTTATCATTAAACCTACATCTTCATATATAAAAATAAGCTTTAAAAAAAATAACGCGATTTTGATACACAACCGGTAGGTACCTACTCGGCGATAGTTTTTGCAAAATTTATTAACATTGAAGGAATAATATTTATGATGTTCAGAAAAAATACATGTGTATTTTCTGAATATACTCGTAATAGAAATATACAATACAGCAAAAAAACTAAATATTTAATTTACGATAACACAAGTTTTGAGCACATTCACACCTGTTTTTTTATCTTGTTGACAGACAAAGTTTTCGTAGAATTGTCCTATGAGACGTGGTGCAGTTCGATAGATATATCCAAAGAATACATCCAACAGAGAACCAAAGTTATCAACATAGCTCAAAGAATTGGCAAGCTACAGTGGCAGTGGGCCGGCCATATCTCGCGAAGAACCGTTAACCGCTGGTGTTAACGAGTTCTTGAGTAGATACCTTACTCAAGAATACTAGGCAAACGTAGTGGACGCCCTCTGGCCAGGTAGGATGACGATCTGCGAAAGACTGCAGGTAGATGCTGAATGCGTCAAGCTGAAGACAGGGCGCTATGGCGATAATTATTAGGAGAGGCTGATAATGATGATGTACATGAATTGTTAGGCTGTACAATTTTGGTCACCAATTATTGTGCCGTACGTACATTATTGCCTCCCGCATACGTACGTATACGCACCCACACACAGAACAATACTACTCTACGTACCATAGAGCTATAGAGAGATGGCAGTCCTGCGGGCCTAGACAATGTAACAATCGATTAGCGAAAGCGCTAGTAGAAAAGTCCAAAAATGTATGGGTTTGACATATGCCTCAGATATGTCACGTGATCTATCTATAACGTATAGAATAATGGTAGACAATGTACACACATGACGATTCCACCAAACGAATCGACAACATCGAACGATTACTTTCATACAAATGCCTAGCCAAGATGCACTTTTGACAATCGACTACGCCTATAGTCGATCGTCTTGATGGAAACGCTGGCGAACGCCGAGACCCTGTAGTTATCGACACAAAATGGTGATTTCATAAACAGCTGTAGGAATCATTGGATGGATGTGTTTATCGCGTTGTTTGTTTTGTGATTTTAAAATAATTAGTGCAAGATGCATACCTACGCTGCGTTTGCTGTGGTCAGCTCAAAATGAAAATGTTTGGCTCAGACGCCACTTATGTACCTAACTTTCTCGGCAGCAATTGGAAAGTATTGATGAAATGCAGAAACATTATATAAAGAGCACTTTAGACTCAGCAAAGCCTTATTTTAAAAGCTTTGTTGTGAGTTGCGGCCTTATACGTCAATAAAAGGATCTCTAGAGATATCTCTGGAAATAAAGGTAGGTGTCTAAGAAATATTTTTGATTGTGTATTGATAACCTATGGACCTGCTACCTACCTGCAATAACATTGCTTAAATTTCCTTTTTTCTAGTGTTTTGCGCCCTAAACTTTTTAGCGCTAGCAGCTAGGTATTAAAGTGATTTTTTTTCTTGCAGGGGACTCTGGTTATCCACAGCGACCCTGGCTGATGACGCCTGTTTTAAATGCTGCACCTGGGTCTCAAGAAGACGTTTACACATCTCGCTATGTGCAAGCCAGAAACAGCAATAGTGCGCTGCTTTGGTTTACTGAAGTCTCGATGGAGGTGCTTCCTTAAAGACAGAGTTCTTCACTACCACCTGTATGAAGCTTGCAAGATAACACTTGCTTGCTGTGTACTACATAACATGGCAGTCCAACACCAAGTATTAGTCCTGGCATAAGCAATGATGGCAGTGATGATTACACCTCACAACATAACATCTTTAATGCTGATAACCAAACAGAACTTATCCGAGGCAGGGCAATGCGCAATCATTTAATCAGCAGGTTTTGATGAGAATGAGAATTCTTAGTGGATTGTAAATAAAAGTACATAGTTAAAGTTACAAACATATTTTATTTTTAATTTAGTTTATTATCTATTTGGGTACACATTTGCTGTAACATACATTCATTCATATTTCTTATACCTTTAATTTTGGAGTTTAATAGTGTCCTAGAACTATCAAACTTATCTAATCACGAATGGTCATATACACAGATGACACATTGTAGACGGCTACTGTTGGCTCACGGATGGCAGGCATAGCCCTACTCAGATATTGTTAAACTAAGGCTTCAGCTATTTTTGTGAAACGGCCGAGGAGATTGTTTCGCTCACTATCCACCTCTACTCTTTGGCCTTCAGTCTGTGCCCGTCTCTCCTCCAACTGAAGGGGTCTCCGCTCGATGGCCACAAACTCACTCTTGACTTCCAGTCTGCCCACACCTTAAAATTACAAGAAAGTTTTAGTAATGCAGATTGCAGGGTTTTTTGTTTATATAATGAACTAAATATACATGATTTTTTTATGTACATACTTTCTATTTACAATTGGTAGGTAATTAATTTACTTCATGAAGTCATAAAAGTGCTATAAGTACTCGTAAGGTACCCACCTTTTTCCACTTGTCCATAGTCTTTTGGACACCACCACCAACAGAATTTAAGGTGATGGCCCGCTCTTTTCACAAACGATCAGCCCTCAAACGTCCCTGCGCTGCTGCGCTGAGGCTGGCTGAGGTTTTGCGAGGTCACCATGCCTGTAACATAACATAAAACTAAAGAGATCTCGTTCTTTATATTTCTTTGTGAATCGAGTCATTGTTTATGTTTCTAAGTAAGCAATACTATACCTACCATGGTTTAGGTATAGTATTGCTTTCCGGCTAGAAACTTTTTTAGGTAGTTATTTAAATTTTTGAGGTAGATAACTAGCCTAGTCCTTACAAAGAAAGGTAAGTAGGTAGGTCGAGTACAAAATAATTAATTTACCTTTCCATAAACTCCAAATGAGCTGAAAACTGCTCACCGCTGGCCCGTGCTCTTGATTACAATTACTTAAATAATTGCAATTACGTACATCAAAGTAAGATAATTCCAATTGCGCCAAAGTTGTTTTCTTTTCATGAAGTTTATAAAACAAAACAAACAATACAAAAAGTGTTCTCAGTCTTTTACTGCGTTTCTGTGTTGCCAGATGACTTGAACTTCCCCCCAACTTTATTCCAAATCCCAAATCTCAAATTGAAATTAAAACTTCATTTATTCAGACTGTGACATCCATTTTGTTAGAAACACATTATTTTAAATTATTATTTTTTATATATTGTTAAGACTTATTTTTTTATCATAGTAAGTTTATGTCTAAGTTTAAGAACGCCGTTGTGTTATTTTTGACCTTGTGTGGTTGGCAGGTCGAAAATGCCATCGGCATTATGCCCACCCACCATTTGTGTACTTTTTACAATTGTGTTTAATCATGTATTAAAATAAATAAACAATTAAAATTAAGAATGGTTAGTATGTAACAAAAAAAACACCGTTATTTTTTTATAAACTATCAATCAAAAATAACTACAATAATCATAATTTCAATTCTGATATCAAATGATATAAATAAATAATGCTGGACAATTCACACAGCATTATCTAGCCCCAAGCTAAGCAGAGCTTGTGTTATGGGTACTAGAAAACTGATATACATAATACAATACACTACATAGATAGATATTTTTTATTATACATAAAAAAACATCCAGAACGCCCTGAACAAATGTCTGCAGATCTTACACACATTTGTCCCGAGGCGGGAATCGAACCCGCAACCTCCTGCGTCGCAGGCAGACCTTCGCCCACCGCGCCACAGAGGTCGTCGAATATATTATATATATATAAATATAAGTATATATAAATTTATATACATATTTAGTTATCATTTATATCTATTTTATTCAACATGTACCTACACGTTTTGCGAATTAAATGTTTGCTATGACGGATCGAAATTTACACAACTGGCTTTTTCAGTACCATCTTATATGGTATGGTCGGTTTGGTACTTAATAAGAATCCCCAAATTTCCTCCAAACCCAGTTTTCCCTCCGAAAATCCCCCCAACAAACCTTTCGCCTACCCCGAATCTCCCTCCAAAAAACTCCGAATTTGCAGGGAATACCCCCGTCTGGCAACACTGGCGTTTCATTTCAATTGACTACGATCTTTCAATAAGTTAGTTCGAAAATGCAAATAATTTTTAATTCCATTTCAACCTATTAATTATGCTGTAGAATTTAAGTACTAGCTACTCAATGTATCAAAAACTTATTATAATAAGCCTCCACACGCAATAAAAAACTGAAAACCATTCATAAATAAAATCCAAGATATATAAGTTTTGCGTAGACCGGAACGTAAAAGAGACGAGCAAAATAGGCGAATGACACTTTTGACGTTTGACTACGACAACCATAGACTAAGCGCGGTATTGAGCGATCAGACGAATAGACACGGCGATCGCCACGCGAAGGTTACTTTGTCTACCAAACGTACTTCGCCATCGTTTAGGCGATGACGATTGTAGAAATCGAAACGCTTCTGAGCGAATGCCGGTTGGCTAGGCCTGCTGTGCGCTAAGTAGAAAAAAGAAAAACCTATGGTCGCAATCAAGCTCACGCACACACAGTTAACCAAATAAAAACAATACTTCGCGTGGTGTGCGTGTCATGCACACAACGCATGGAGTGCAACTATTCGTTCGCACACTAGGTTGCAAGTGACGTTCGCACAGCACCACTATAGACACAAAAATATGCGTTTACGATAGGGATTGCTTGTCGATAAAACGTGAAACGACTTGGTCATCGTTTTTACGCTATGAATTGAAATAAAATTAATAGGTAATTTATTTATTAACAATTCTACCACCAAACTGCGATGCCTAACCCGCATGCCCAGCGTAGAGATTAAAGACCTTATTGGTCCAATGCTGGACGCAGGCCTCCTCCTGATAAGATCCTTTTTTAGCTGTTATCTCATGGGGGATTACCCCCTATCTATATAATCTGATATGCATGCCCAGCGTGGGGATTATAGTATATCCCCCACATCTCATGGGGATCCCCCACGAGATAACAGCTAAAAAAGGTTCTTATCAGGAGGAGGCCTGCGTCCAGCATTGGACCAATGTAGGTCTTTAATCTCCACGCTGGGCATGCGGGTTGGGGATCGCAGTTTGGTGGTAGAATTGTTCTGCAGGAGGCGCTGCTGCCCGCCCCCGGAAGATGTTGCTTAGTCGCTTCTTACGACACTCGTGGGAAGAGTTGGATATAGATCTGATTTGGAATAATAGTACTTATTATACACTATATTATATTATATATTTGCGTAAGTATTAGACCTACCTTTGTACAAAGGTTAAATCCAAATGCTTATGGATAAGCCACCAATAAAATAAATAATAGGTACAAAACATGTGACAGTTGGTGGTCTTATCCTTCAAGAGCGATCTCTACCAGAGAACCTCTTTATCTTGCTCAAAGGCCATCAAAAGAAACAAGCTTTTGCATAGAATATATATTATTTATTTTACTTACTAACATTGTTAATTATAATAAATAACAATTTAGCTAGGTACAACAAAACTGATAGCATTCAGGTCGGATGTCTTAGAAATTAACTTAATCTAAAAAGTTTATGTACAATATTGTTGCAATAAAGAACTTGAACTTGGTTGAGAAGCATTACAACATGGCAAATAATGGTAGCTACGATAAAACTACCTATAGCAGTTAGCAGGCCTAGAAATTATTTTCAAATATTTGTAAAAGTCTTTTTATCTCCGCTATTCTGGCTGCTTGTGCCTGCACTGGTATCATCGCTTGTGATACCTCTTCTCCTTTGGCTAGGATTGTGTACATACTTTTTATATTATTATCCATAGCATCACAAGTTTTACCAACAGCATCTTTATAAACATCCATATTTTCAGCTGTCAATGAGGAATTGGAATGCAAGATGCTTGAAAGGTTCTCAATCAAATTATCTACGGATTGTGCTATCTTCTGTGCCTCATATTCGAGATCATTCAATACTGTTATATCTATTTGTCCAATTTGAGGAGCTAGAATTTGCCTGTAAAGTTTCCCAGGTGTGCTTGAGCGAGAGGCACTAGAACTACCAAACACAGGAGTTTCACCTTTCTTTGTAACTGGGCTTGATAGTTTGATTTTAAATTCTAGATCATCTGCCACATAGTGTGTCATATCGCCTTCATACCGAACATGCCCATCTATGTTTAGAGGAATTTTATTCTGTTTACGGTGCTGTGAGGGTAAGTTTAAGGGTCTCGATGGGCCAGGAACTTTCTCAAGCTCTTGGGTATGTCCTTGGTCAGAACCGAAAGAAATCTCACTGTAGGAGGCTGTCATACGTGCAGATATTTCGTCGTCCATATCACCATCACCCGGCTTTATCTTTTCATCTGAGGGCGACACAGGTTCATTGGCCTTCTCATCCATTTTTTTTGAGCGGTTTTGTCTAATTTAGGTTTAGTAACTCTATATATCCAGACAGTCAACAGATCAATTTATAGCTTGAAATAACCATAACTTTGTTTTTATGAAAGTAAATCAGAATTATTTAGAAATTTCGAGAATTTAGATGAAATGATTGTACGTACATACTATACACTATACATACATATAGGTACTTTTCTGTTTATTTTAATGTTTCTTCTTTTATTTTTATTTTAATGTTATTTGACATTGATTGATTGAAGATTTGAAGCTGTGACAATGACAGTAGTAGCTTACATTTTCCCTTCTTGGAAGATCGATTTTGTTCGTCCAAGATTGCTGACAAAAAATGTTTGTACCCATTGATTAATTAAAAAGGGAAGATGCGGTACTAGTGTCTCGAAAATGGCAACCTAAAATTGTGTACTCCCACCTCAGTCAACATCGGACCGGTGGCACGGGCGGTTGTGATTCGCGTGAAATGTTGTTGTCTCGGTCTCACATGTTGTTGTCTCGGTCTCACTTCGGTCTTAGATACGTCTTTCTGTCTTTGTTCTTCTTTGTATTGCACGTGACTGAAAATATAACTGTGAGCGTATGTGTTTGCGTGTAGTTGTAACACATGCCAATCTTTTAGTAAGCGCTGGGAGAACGTAACCTATCTTCCCTTTTTAATTAATCAATGTTTGTACCTTTGTTGTTTTCATCATCATCATCATCATCCACTACCGAATTTTAACCACTGCTGTGTATAGCATGGGTAGGCCTTCCGAAGTTTGCGCCATCCACCACGGTCCTGTGCTAACCGCCTCCATCGGCGTCCCCCGACAATTGTTGTTTTAACGTAATTATTCTAAGTTTGGTAAAAAAAAGTGTAATTGCGTGATGACGATTTTATCTATCTGGGCCTGATCTCTCGCTCAGTTTGCACAGTGTAGAAAGAGATGTCCCTTATTTCAGCGCAGCAAGACCGTTGTTAGACAAATATGACTGTCGTAGATAAACAAGCTGAAATAAACTTTATCAAGTTTATAAAATATCTATCAAGTTTAGAATTATTATAGAATAAAAAATGTATTTGTCCAATGCATAGAGTTTATACAGCGTGGGGCAAATTTTTGGCCCCTTAAGAGTAGCTACCGATTCTTTTGTAGTTAGAAGGTTTTGTTCTACGGAACCTTCTCTTTTATTTTGATGAAAAATATTGACATTTTTTGTTTTTGAAAAAAAGTACCAGGTACAAGAGTACAAAAGTACAAGTGTTGCAATGTCATTTGTTGGGCGGTTCGCCCAACAAATGACATTTGTCAAAAAAAAACAAGTTGGTCTTAATCGACTTTATTTCCAACCAGGATCACTTTTCCTAAAGTAACATACCAAATCAAATCGTAAGTTTTGGCAATGATTCAAAAAAACAATTCCCATACATTTTCTATGAAAAAACGAGTAAGTGAAAACAACAACTGTAGTAGTGTAAAGTTTACCCAGAAGGGGCAAAAAATTGGCCCACTCTGTATTAAATTAATAATAGTGTAAATCTATCTCGGAACAAGTAGCTGTAAATCTATCTCGGAACAAGTAGTACCTACCTAATCGTATAACCGTTCGTTCTGTCAACATTTTACAAGTTACTGTCATTGAGTTGGACAGTCAAAACAAAATTCAACAACGACATTTGTTTTGTATTTGTTGGTAACTTCATGTCATTCAATAAAAACATCGTGAGTTGTGATATTATTTCGAAGATCTTGGTACAAAACGTATAAAATAAATTGCGGTGCTTTGAAACAACCTCATATAATAAATTAGAATACATATTGTCTAAACAGAGGGTTCAATTGGTGAGTTCTTCTATTTGAAACCCGTTCGGGCAAGAATAGAATTTCATTCCGCATAAAACATGGCGCTCTGGCTCACAGACATGTGCAGTTGATAGGGCTTGTCCTTTGTCACGTCCGTGGAATGGTCGTTTGATGTCTGTGAAGTACTTATTTTCATGACTATTGGATTGCGTGTGTGTGATTTACTGTTGGCCTGTTGCGTAAGTGAGTTTTGTTGAGTCATATGGGAAGGTAGAACGTGCAGGCACGACTATGGTGAAAACTCGTCGTAGCGGTGAAAACGGCGAAGTTGAGGATGTGAATTGCTCTATGAACGACGCGGGTGAACCACCGGATGAAAAGACGAAAAGTCCTGTAAGGAAATGTGTTATTTTGCGGGTTTGCAGCCACATTGCTTTGTGTAGATGGTTGCCACTTCCTGCCCTGAATTCCTTTCGCCACCTATTACGTTTACGTTTGCATGGTGCTTTTCCTGTATTCCACTAGTATTGAGCTACATTACTATCGAAAAACAGGTGATGCAAGCCTAAACAAGGCCCCTTCAAAACTTTCTTATCCATTTGTGGAGAAGAAAACACCCAAGATAGAAAATCTAAGATCAGTTATGGCATTGGCGTTTGATCCTTTAACAAAACTTCCTCCATATTATTATTTGGGATACCATTCTTTCCCTTGTCAATAATAAGAAAACAGCTAAGAAAATGCATGTATGGGTAGCATAGGATGATGTAACTAATAAAGTTGGTTCCCATAGCCTTGTGGTGATTGTGTGGTAACCATGCATGGCCTTGCTAAGGTACCTTAGGTTTTAATAAATAATGAATCTTTGTATAGATTATTGCTTGATTGAGTAGCTATTACCATAAAGGGACAGCCTATTCCAATTTATGCTGTGGTGTCTGTTTGCATAGTAGAAACCACTTGAAGTTGCCTTATTATTTGTAACTACAAGGTAGTCGCTATGCCTTGATTAGTATTACTTCACAAAAACATATCTGATATGAGTAGAACAGTAGCTTATACAAATAATAGAGCCATATTATACTGAAATGATTAAAAAAATCACTTAACCATTTTTAAATTTCCAGGAACCAAACTTGACCCCTAGAGAGCTGAGGAGCACTCAATCGCAATATAAGGTCACCAGGAACATTCAGAGCTGGCCTCCCAAATGTAAGTACTCAAGTACTTTAGACATAATTTTCATGGGCGAGACAAATTTGCAGTTAAGTGGCAAACCAGAAGCTTTTCATATTGATAGAATCCAAGATATTTTCTGGCAGCACATGCAGTTTAGAAAACTTCATCTAAACTGATAGCAATAACAAAAAAACAAGAAGGGAACATCTAAAAACAAAAACTTCAACAATGTATAATTTCATCATAAATGTAAGTGGGTTAACTATGAATTTTGTTTGTGTTGGAAGAACACAAGAGTCACAGTCAGAGTAAAATAGTTTATTTCTTTAGACTTACAAGACATGTAAATTTTTTTACTTAGTTATTACTATCAAATAAGAAATAAGGTGCAATTAACTCTAATTCACTTCAATTTTTTGTCCACAAACATTTCATCCCCTAACAAGGGATATCTTCTGGGCGAGTGTGGTTCTAGACATGCGCATACCACATCCCGAGCACTGCACATAATTTCTGGTGGTAGTTATGAAAAATGATGAACCTACAAATTGTTAAAACATAAACAATTTGCTCTGATGATACCATGTTGTGTCGTAACATATAAATATTTCTGTGATATTGTAACCTCTTTGTTTGTAAATCGTATCTTGGATTCTAGAACAGAATATAGTTGCTTGTATTAAACAAACTAGGATATTTCTTAGAAGAATACTGCCCAAGAAATCTATGGTTTGTAAACTTACGGCCAAATGTTTTATGTTAATAGATAGTCGCAGGCGTAGATCCATCAAAATGCCCAGGATTGTCTTCCCTGAGAGTGACACAGAGGGTGAAAAATATTCAAGGCGGTAAGTTACAACTTTGACCTCAAGAAATAAATCAACCCTTGTTGACCCACTGCTGGGCGTCCTCTCTGTGTTAATGCCATTCGTCTCGGCCCTGTGCTAATCTGGGCCAAGTTTAGCCTACAGTTTTGTGTCATTACAAAAGACTCACATAATAATAATAAATATGTTTACATTCAACATTAGTCTAGTACAGGATGTTAAATATTTTAATACTATGGCCCACACATTTATTATACCTTAGTCTAACAAACATAAAATAAACCTATTTACTACCACTTAGCGTCGGCGACTTGTGACACGCAATATGTACTGCAACCGCTAATTCTCCGCGAAAGCACCGGAACTGCACATTCTATGGCCAAAATTCTACCTTAGTGAAGTTTCAAATATTCTCAGTTGGAATATGCACAACAAAAATGATTTAAAACACCCATAATCATAATCCTCAATCCCCCAAACAGAAGTGTGATTTGAGATTTTAGATTCTGATCAATTTCGAATTTGATCTGAACGGCTAGCATAAGAAACACGTCATGTTACTCGCCATCCCATTCTTGAAGCAGGATGTACAAACAAATTTAACCTTATTCTAACATTTGATTACTCTTTGTAGTTCACGTGGCATGAGAGTATTCTTTGCTGAAAACAACAACTCCTCAACCAGAAGTGTGAGAATTCGTCGTGGACCACAAAAGAACTACGTAGAAGACAGTGAAGATAAGCCTATACAAGAAAGTAAGTAATGTTTTGGTTATGATCTCTTTGAAAAGTAAAATTCATTTCTTGTGTCAACAAGTAAATATCATACAATAATCTAAATGAATCCACCCCGTGACCATGATCACTGTAATGCGGTAGAAACAAATGGTGAAATTATAACAAAGGTACGCAATAAATTCCTATATCTTATCCATTCTGCATGGAGCATGTTTATTAATAAAAGAAAACAGCTGTTTTTTAGGGTTATCACTACGTAATGATGCAGGCGTAGCACAATTACAATGATTTCCCGTAAATTCTATAAGATTGTAACTTTATAAATATTTACGTCAATTTAAAAATCCAATTATTTTAATTCACAAAATCATCAATATGTGGTCAAACAAGAAGATTAAATTCACCAGAAATTTTTGACTTTACAGCAGTGCCAACCCTATCGAATCTAAGTTTTGACGTCCTGGGTGGCCAACAATTGGTTACTTTTTTACGATTCCGAATTTAAGATAGCACTCTAACCTTACATATACAGTGACAGTTATTATGAGTAGATTGTCTCAGAACACATGTATTGAAAAATAAAATGATGTCTAATGTAAGGAATGTTCCAAAAATAAATATGTCCTTTATTTTCCTTAAAAGTCTCATTTCATCTTCCTTTAGCTTTTATTCTATTCTAGATAGAAAAAGATTTAAAATTGACATTAGATCACCATCAAAGCTCATAATAGCAGCCACTACTTACATAATATGGTATACCTTAATAGGTTATATCACGGAATTGAGAGCCAATTCTGTGGGTTAAATAGGCAAGTACTAATTTGATCTTTGCTATCTTTGGTTTAATAAAATTTAATTATGACATCAATTATGCATATCCATAATGCCGCAAACAAAGACGCAGACAAGAGCTTACCTAAATAATAAAATGTTTTTACCCCTTCATCAGCTGATTGAACTGTCAGTTGCTTTGTATGTAAACATGCTCTATTGTGAATGGATGGACTTATAGTAAAATGATTGAGTATGAGTATACGTAAACTCGACGCCAAGCAAGTAAGATTTTGTTATTTGTGTCGTACTTTGTTTACTAATATGCTTCATTCAAAATGGATAAACCATAGTATTTACTGTATTTCAGGAATCAGTCTTTTCCTGTGAAGGTATCAAATAGAGTAGACAAAATGTTTTTAACATCGATCAATAATTTCGCGGCCGAAATTTTTGATCGATGGTTTTTAAGTGTGAAGTTTATACTGCAGACGTAACACTAAGGGCTCGTATCGTACACACGAACTGTACGTCTCAAATACACGGATGGTGAGTTGCCAACCGCAAGGCTCGACTGTAGGCAGTCGGCTGGCAGGCGAGTCACGGGCAAATTGCCGTCCGTATAATTTGAGACTAGCTGCGCCCCGCGGCTTCGCAAGCGTTGTTACTATGGAAACGTTTAAAGAAGATATCTATCCCACGGGAGCTGAGTTATGGGATAAAAAGTAGCCTATGTTTGATTCCAGGATTAGAATTGCCTTTATGCAAAATTTCAGCCCGATCTGTTCAGTAGTTTTGGCGTGAAGAGGTAACAAACATCCATACAAACTTTCGCATTTATAATAGTGTGATGTGATGTGCAGTCCGTGTATAAGAGCCCTAATATACAGAATACAGGAAACCAAGGCATTTTAAGTAATGCTCAAAATAAACCCAGGCAAGCAGATTTTGTGACATCACAAAGTTTGAAATACATGCCCACATAATCTGTGTATATACTACATATATATGAGACATGTGTATGCTTTTTCCATACTTCACACTAATATTAATAAACTAATATTATGAAGGCGAAAGTTTGGATGGATGTATAGATGTATGGATGTATGGAAGTATGGATGTTTGTTACCTCTTCACGCCAAAACTACTGAACGGATCTGGCTGAAATTTTGCATACAGGTAATTCTAATACTGGAATAAAACATAGGCTATTTTTTATCCCATAAATCTGTTCCCGTGGGATGAAAATCACCTTTTAATGTTTTCATAGGAACGCATGCGAAGCCGCGGGTCGCAGCTAGTATGTTCTAAAAGCGAATGTAATTCTGTTATCTTTTCATGCCATAACGGCTGAACGGATCTTACTGAAATTTGGCAGGGTGGTAAATGGTAAGTACGTAACAGACTACTTTCATCCCGGAAAAGTGCGTGCGAAGCTGCAGGCGGGGGCTAGTTATCAATCAAATTGAATATATAAGAATATATATAACTACATGACCTGATCCCACCACCACCCTTCCACTCCAGGACATGCAGACGCACAGTACACACATACTTGGTGGACGTACCCTCGACTCGCACTAAGCGGTTTTCCTCCACCTTTATTATTCGCACCGCAAAGGAATGGAACTCGCTCCCTGCCGGCTAATTACAACCTGGGTCTCTTCAAGACAAGGGTGAATAGGTATCATCTAGACCTTCGTGATACACCGTCGGCCGCATCTTCGCTTTCCATCAGGTGAGATTGCGGTCAAACAAAGGTCTATTAACCGTAAAAAAAAAATATGGTTTATAAACACTTATCTCTCGTCGGTTAAAAATTGTTAGTTTTATTATGAATCTTTTTTTTATAAACTTATATTATATAAATATTTTATAGTATGTATTGTATATTTAAGTAATACGCCACCGTCTATGCGTGTACAACTGCTTCGTGTCCATCCCAAGTTTGTCTGGAAGAGATAGCTTTGAGCGATAAGGCCGCCCATCGTGCAACTCTTTATCTCTTTATTCCTGTATTTTTGTGTTTTCTTTGCGTGCAATAAAGTGTACTGTATTCTATATTTATCACAACACAATCCATAACATAACACAGGCTCGGCTAAGTTTGCGGGTAGATAATGCTATGTGGATTGTTTATTTATTTATTTTATTTACAGATGTTCGCCGCAGCTGTAGAAAACGCAAACTTCTCCACCACAACTTCAATGAGAGCTGGATCACCAATGAGCTGAAGGTCAAAGGATATCCGGATCTCTATGGATTCCTGGGGAACAGCTCTTCAGATGAATATTCTACCGGGGATGAAACTAGAGGCAGGCAGAAGCAAATTGTTGTAAGTTAAATACTATTTTATTGAAATTATATCACTGTTTAACACGTTCATTGCCGCTGCGTCGCGACCCGCAAATCGAGTTGAAGCTTCAACTTCAACTTCTTATTTCATGGCTTGCTGTGTCTTTGCTGCCACAACTCTGCCAGTGTCCATGTCAGTGTCCAGTGGCTAGTCATAAACTTTAGTAGAGAAAAAAAAACCATAAAAATATAATTACAAAACAGAAAACCAAACAATACCTTTTTTTGAATAGTACCATTGAAGTAACTAAAACAAAAAAACAACACAATGTTAGAAGGATGTTTGCACAAACACAAAGGGTTTAATAAACAGATACATTTACAAATTAGGAATAATGTCTACCATTTACAGCTTAATCTTATTTGAATTTACAAATTTACATAGAAGAAAGTTTATAGGAGGGGAAAAAATAAAGGATAGTCAATTTTTCGTTTCTACCTGTTCCTACCGTTGAAACGTTGACATCTACGAAGAAGTGACAATAACTTATTCGTATGTTGACATTGGTGTCTATTCAGATGTCGCCAAAACTTAACTAATTTGTCAGTACTAAAAATATCGCTGTCCCTGTCATAACGATCAAAATAATAAGGATGGCATCATTTTTAGTCTTGTCAGATTAGTTTGGTCTAGTTTTGGCAACATCAAGTTTTGTACTATATAAACTCTGTTTGGCAACATCTGAATAGACACACACACTACAGTAGTAGTATACGAGTTTAAATTAAGAACCATTGAATGAGTGACATTGTTGTCACTTACTCGATTTTTCGTAGAAAATGTATGGGAATTGTTTTTTTTAATTATTGCCAAAACATACCATTTGATTTGGTATGTTCCTTTGGGAAAAGTGTTCCTGGTTGGAAATAGAGTCGATTAAGGCCAACTTGTTTTTTTTGACAAATGTAATTTTTTGGGCGATCCGTGCATTTTTTCAAAAAACTAAAAATGACAATATTTTTTCTTCAAAATAAAACAGAAAGTTCCTAAGAACAAAACCTTCTAACTACAAAAGAAACGGTGGCTACCCTTAAGGGGCCAAAAATTTGCCCCACCTGTATAATTTATGTATGTACTACATATACCGTTTTTGACATGTATATATCTTCTTCATTCATTCTATTATCGTATACCAATAAATGAATCTGAATCTGTAAGTTGTGAGGCATTAATGGTTTCTGTACTATTTCAGCCACAGAACCACGTCGACACGCCCGTCGCTAATCTTACAATCATCGATGAAGAAACCCAACATGCCAGACAAAGGCGCACTTCCGCGAGATTTAATAATAACAAGAAATTAAATGTAAGTAGTCAATCAACGCAACGCACAACAGTGCTGTGATGCTATGTTACTTGGGAAAAAATAACTCTTACCATTATGTCTTTTGATCGGTATCGTAAAATTACGGGTGAATATTTTTTTCAATTTGGCAGGGTCTATTTCCGTTCAAAAAAACATTGAATAGAGTTTTGATTGTTTTTAAAATCAAAATAAATTCTTCTTTCAGTAAAATGTTCTATCTTCAATGTTTAAGGTACTTTCCCTCCATGTGGCATGGCCCCACGGCCCGTATATAATAAGTTATAAAAAATGGGCCATAATAGGTGGCAATTTTTTTCTTTTGTTGATTTCAAAGTTTAATTTTTTTTGGCCATCTGAATTGACCCCATTGTTAACTATTGCAGGGTGGAACTGATTCTGATTCCGAAGGGGAAAACAACCAGACTGTCGTAGAAAAGAAACCAGAGAGTAAGGAAGTTAAGCAAGAAGATGAAGCGGAGGTAGAGTCTAAAGACAAGAATAGAAAGGAAGATGTCACAGAACAAGAAATCGAGAGGTATGTTGGCTATTCATCTTATCACACTAATATTATTTGGATGGATGGATGTTTGTTACTTCTTTACACCAAAACTACTGAATAGATCGGGTTGAAGATAGGGTACCCAATTAAAATCCTGGAATCAAACATAAGTTACTTTTTATCTCCCTAATCAGTTCCTGGGAAAGGTATAGGCCTTTAAATGTTTCCATCGAAACAACCACCCTAGTCGCACAGTTCCACACCGACAATAGTATGTAAGAACATAAATTAGTTGTGTTAGACTTAGATATGCAAAGATTGTATTCGTTGATAAGCGGTAAACTTGCTAGTGGTTTCTTTCTT
This sequence comes from Eupithecia tripunctaria, assembly GCA_955876795.1. Classification (NCBI taxonomy): domain Eukaryota; kingdom Metazoa; phylum Arthropoda; class Insecta; order Lepidoptera; family Geometridae; genus Eupithecia; species Eupithecia tripunctaria. The sequence continues at coordinate 10,979,420 of OY041618.1, forward strand.
ACTTCTTCCGCTAGTGGACGAAAAATTTAAGTGAATTAGAGACAACTGCACCTTATTTATTATTTGATAGTTTTAAATAGTAAAAAATTGACTTGTCTAAGTGCTTATTTTGTAAGTCTAAAGAAATAAACGATTTGACTCTGACTCCGGCTCAACGCGTGTGAAGCCGCAGGCAGAAAGTTGTATGTATGTATATCATAAGGTCTTCATCTCTCATCAGCAGTCATTTTTTATGTTTTACTGGCTCACAGCCCCACTCGTTAATGATTACTTAAAACTGTCTCTTTGAAAAGGTTTTATTACAATACCTTTACTTAGTGACGGTTTAAGTAAGCTTAAGCGTCTTTGTGCGCGGCGCTCAGTATATTTAATATCGGCGCGTTCAGTTGTAAACCACTTTGCTCTTTTGTTGAACAAGTAACTAGGTTTTGATTTATTAATTTTTTTTATCAGCTTTCAAGTTCCTGTCCGATCGCTACGGAGGAAGGCCAGAAAAACACCAAAAAAAGACGAAATACGCAATGAAACAGGTAAACAAACATCAGTAATTTACACTACTACTTCATCACGATGCCAATCAGACTCCTTTTATTTGCATGAAATTAAACCTTTTTGGAACAGAAAACAATATTTGACATTGACAATAACATTTTAATGATTCTGTCATTTATTGTTTATGTTATGTTTTTAGATAGTTTATTTATTTTTTAACTTTTTATTTATTAGGATGGAAATTACTGGTTTATAAGTTAATGTAAGGGCTCTTATACACGGACTGCACGTCTCAAATACACGGACGGCAATTTGTACGTCGACTGAAGGTGACGGCAGTCGTCGACTACCGTCGCCTGCAGCCGACTGCCAGTCGGCTGCAATCGCCTACAGTTTAAGCCTTGAAGTCGGCAACTTGTTCGTGTATTTTAGACGTACAGTCCGTGTATATGAACCCTAAGTGTATTCCTGGGCAAATCCTCTTCTAAGTCCCCACCAGTCCTCCCATCTAATCTCATCGGAAAAAACGACGACCCGCCAACCAAGATCAATATCTCTCTTTTGAACCTCATTTCAGCCTATATTGGTCCACTGCTGGACGCAGGGCTCCCCTGATATGCGCGTTTTTGGCTTTTATCATGAGGGTAGTGTCCATAATCCATAATAGGGTCGGGGACCGGGGACAGTTCGGTGGTTTAATTGATCTGCAGGAGTCGCAGCTGATGCCCGCCCCTGGTGGTTTTATACTACATCTGTCTAATCTTATAAGCGCGCGTCTAGCTCGTATCTCCGTCAGTCTCTTTGATCAGCCACGAGGTCTATTTTATCTCTAACATCCATTCATCAATGGGCGTTTCTTCATTGTCGACGTGGCCCGACACCGACAGTACTCGACAACAGACACGACAGTGCAGTCTCAGTACTACCTACATTCTTTATTTGACCGACACGACGACGGCTTTGTAATTTCACAGAGACCTCGCACGCACGCCCACATAGAAGCTTGTATAGGTACACAACACATGCGTACAATGCCAGCCTGACACTTGTCGGAGGCATGTTGCGACGACATGATGGTTCCGGCGCTGGCATGGCGGTGTCGGGCTGGGCCAATGACAGTGTGCCATTCAATTTCATAGAATTGTGCGTCAACCGCCAGGCCGGGCCGGCCAATGAACAAATGCCCGTTGGCTGCGTCTGGTAGCCTAAAAATTATACAGGTCTCAAAATTATTCGGTGCTGCCACGTCTGGCTGTCTTGCACTGTGCTCTCATGGTCTGGATCAAGCTATATTCACATCAAATAATAACGATATTTGTAACACACAGTGTCTGAGCTTTCGTCCTCCGAGTCAGGCAGCGAGCTGACTCTGCGGCGAGCGCCGCGCCGCTCCAAGCGCACGCGCAAGCCGCAGCCAGCGGCGTTTGTGCAGATCGCGCAAGCAGAGACAAGGGCTAGAGGTAACATACACTAGGAGAAAAGGGCTAGAGTTATCATACACTAGGAGACGGGGGGCTATAGGTAACATACACTAGGAGACACGGGTAAGAGGTAACATACACTAGGAGACAAGGGCTATAGGTAACATACACTAGGAGACGGGGTCTATATATAACATACACTAGGATACGGGGGCTAAAGGTAACATACACTAGAGACAAGGGCTAAAGGTAACATACACTAGGAGACAAGGGTAAAAGTAACACACACTAAGAGACAAGGGCTATAGGTAACATACAATAGGAGACAAGAATTATGTTAAGCGTTGCCCAAACCTCGTAATTACAATGTTATTCTTATAGTTTTTTTCTCATATTGTATTGTATAATTTTTTCTTGTTCTGTTCATTTAGCTGTAATTGTGTGATGTAATGGCAGAAATTCCTTTGGTTTATGTTATCTTAAGTTTTTAATTTTAAGTACTAAGAACGGTATATTTCCCGAATAAAACAAAACAAGGGCTAGAGGTAACATACACTAGGAGACAAGGGCTAGATGTAACATACACTAGGAGACGAGGGCTATAGGTAACATCATGCTAGAAGTAACATACACTGACACCCGAAGATGCGGGCTAGACAGGTGCATATTGCATGATAAATTATGAAATTAAACTAACATACTGTTGCAAATAAAACGATTGATTGATAGGAGACGCGGGCTAGAAGTGTCATACTCTAGGTGACCTAGAGAGACTGAACTAGTACTTATGTGGATGCTGCCTATCTCTATTACTAAATAGTCATGTGAAGCCTAATGAAACTTATTTTATTTTCAGCTAAAACTTTTACTATCCGGAAGAAACCATACAGCTTACGAGAGAGGAAGCCCAAAATTCTGCGCAGGAAGACTATGAGATGTAAGTTTAATATTTCCTCGTCAATTAACACCTTACAATAAGTCGTGCAGTTAGTATTTTTAGATCTATCGTCATCATCAGCCTATATTAGTCCACTGCTGGACATAGGCCTCCCCTAATGAGCGCCATAGTAGTCCTGTCGCAAACAGGGCGGCATTATTAGGCGACCTCTGTAGCGCAGCGGGTGAAAGTCGCCGAAGGATTCCTGCCTGAAGAAAAATGTTTGTACGATCTGCAGATATTTGTTCAGGGCGGTCTGGATGTTTTCTATGTTTCATAAAAAATATCAATCTATGTAGTATATTTAGTGCGCATACGTTTTGTTGTACATTTATTTGGGCAATAAATGATTATTATTATAAAATTGTTTTATAATTCCAGCACAATCTCCATCAACAAGCAGTGACAGTAGCTCAAGCTCAGATACCGAAGAAGATCTCAACGTGTCCATGAAAAACAAGACCAAAGGCCGACAAAAGAGCAAATCCATGGACGACAAAGCCGACAGAGCATTACGCGACATACAGCCCGTTGAATTAGACGGAAGGGTCAAATTCTCATCAGTCGGCGGGTTAGAAGAGCACATCAAATGTCTCAGAGAAATGGTCCTGTTCCCCCTGATGTATCCCGACTTATTTAAGAAGTTTAATACCCGACCGGCTAAAGGAGTCCTGTTTCATGGTGGACCGGGTACAGGGAAGACGCTGTTGGCTAGAGCGCTGGCGAATGAGTGCAGTCTTATTGGGGGGAGGAAGGTCGCGTTCTTTATGAGGAAGGGAGCTGATTGCTTGAAGAAATGGGTGGGAGAGAGCGAGAGGCATTTAAAGCTGCTATTCCAGCAGGTGAGAGATTTTGTCATACTTTGATATTCTTGTCTATACACTAGCCGAACTCGACGTGGAATATTTGTAAACAAATCGCACATACTTAACCTAATATTCATTTGTGCCCGTTGCATGGTCTTTTTATACGCAATTTACATTTCTTGATTTGAGATCCTTCAATAAATATTGCTCTAATTATTTGTGTCGTGGTTTGTTTACAACATTTTTACATCGAGTTTTTCTATTCCATCCATTCTATGCCCTAGTGGCATAGGCCTCTACCAACCTCTTCACTTTCGTTTATTTCTATATACTTACAAAATAAGCACTCACACATAAGTCAAATGTTTACTATATAAACAGCTTCGTAAATAGTAATTACTATAAAATAAGAAATAAGGTGCAATAGGGTATATGCATGTGATTTCAAAATGGCTAAAAAAATATATACGTATTCTCTATTGATATAGAAACATATCTACATATTTATTTTTGCGTTTTGAGATGTTTTTATTGTAGAATTTAACCATTGAAAAATTGATATTTTAAATCTCAATCGCAAAATTTCAAAACGCTACGCCATTGACTAGAGCGGACGTGACATCACTGTACACATTTCTTCTTTTTTTATTCTGATTGCTGCACCTTGATTTGACACTATTCTGCCCACTTGACATTTCGTATTGTCGATTATTTTCAGTTTTTTCGGAAAACCTCTTTCCTGAGATGATCACTACCGAGGTCGTCACCAAAGGTTTTAATCAAGTGTGTACGTCGACGTCACATAAACATGGCGCCAATATGGCAGCGTTTTTATCACCCGAAAATGATTGTAGTTTTGATTTGTTTTTTTTACCTTGTTAATGCGAAATTCAGTGAGCGTCTTATCATTCCTCGGTTAAATAATGACCTAAAGAATCGATAAAAACAATAAAAAAAATCGATGCATATACATACCCTATTGACTCTAATTCACCTCTTGTTTTGTCCACTAGGGGAAGAAAGTGAAAAAGAAACCACTAGGCAGTTTATCGCTTATCAACTAATACAATCTTTGCATATCTAATTCTAACACAACTAATTTACGTTCTTACATACTATTGTCGGTGTGGAACTGGGCGACATCCGGCCATACTTGGCCATCCCTGGCGATACCAGACCATTTTAAAACTGTAACTGGAAAGCTATAGCCTAAGCTTTCCAGTTACAGTTTTAAAATTGTCTGTAATAGGGTATATGTATGTGATTTCAAAATGGCTAAAAAAATATATAAGTATTCTCTATTGATATAGAAACATATCTACATATTTATTTTAGAATTTTGAGATGTTTTTATCGTAGAATGTTACCATTGAAAAATTGATATTTTAAATCTCAATCGCAAAATTTCAAAACGCTTGTGACATCGCTGTTCACATTTCTTCTTTTTTTATTCTGCTTGCTGCACCATGATTTGACACTATTCTGCCCACTTCACATTTCGTATTGTCGGTTATTTTAGGCGCTATTATGGCAGCGTTTTTATCACCCGAAAATGATTCTAGTTTTGATTTGTTTTTTCACCTTATTATTGCGAAATTCAGTGAGCGTCTTATAATTTTTCGGTTAAATAATGACCTAAAGAATCGATTAAAACAATAAAAAAAAACGATGCATATACCCTATTATGTATAAGGTATAACCCTTATAAAATTTGCAGGCAAACAAGATGAAGCCTTCCATAATATTCTTCGACGAGATTGATGCATTAGCCCCTGTGCGCAGCGTGAGGCAGGAACAAGTGCACACCAGCGTGGTCGGCACGCTCTTGGCCGAAATGGATGGACTTTGTGACAGGTATGTTAATTATACTTATGTATATTTCTTGTTAATTACCTTTATTAGCAACTAGCTGCGCCCCGCGGCTTCGCACGCGTTGTTCCTATGGAAACAATAAAAGGTCATTTTCATCCCACGGGAACAGATTTGTGGGATAAAAAGTAGCCTATGTTTTATTCCAGGATTATAATAACCTGTATGCAAGTAGTTTTGGCGTGAAGAAGTAACAAACATCCATCCATACATCCATACAAACTTTCGCCTTTATAATATTAGTGTGATAGTGTGATGAAGATTGCAATCAAATAATTAAATCAACTGCTGGCTTAAAATTTCCGCCACCCCAACTTATTCCGTGTCGTAACAGGCGACTAAGGGATATCCACCAGGGGCGGGCAGCAGCGCCCCCTGCAGAACTCTACCGCCAAACTAATATCCCCAACCCGCATGCCTAGCGTGGGGATTAAGGGCATTACCTGCCATGATATAAAAAGCAATAAGCCGTTTATCAGGGGCGCCTGCGTCCAGCAGAGGACCGATATAGGCGTTTGAGGTGAGGACAAATATAAATTAATTAGAACTAATTGAATCAATTGAGCTAACTGCAGACTGTTGCAGACTATCTACTTGTAGCACAACTGATGAAAAACTGATCTTGCATATAAGGTGCATTCTACTACAATGAAAACGAAACCCTTTTTCCAGAGGTGAAGTGGTCATAATCGGTGCAACAAACCGCCTGGACGCTGTCGACCCAGCATTGCGTCGCGCTGGTCGCTTCGACAGAGAGCTACACTTCCCCCCACCTCATTCCGCGGCTAGGGCCGATATCCTGCGGATTTATACCAAGGAATGGAACCCGATTATAACAAATGATGTTATAGAACACGTTGCGGATATAACCGCTGGTTATGGAGGTAAGTTAATCTGAATATGTAGGTAAGACAGAGAGAGCTAAATCCGCCTGATTCCCATATGGGCATAAGAGGAGGCTGATGGGTAGAACTGAGGTGTAGAACCTCATTCCGTGGCTAGGGCCTTAGTAGTATTATATCCGTAGAACATTCTACGGATATAATACAAAGGAATGGAACCCACGTGTAAGTTATTGAACACGTTTCGAATATAACAGCTGGATATGGAGGCACAATAGCATCATAGAAATAGAAACGTTTATTTGTAATCAAACACATACAATTTCAAGATAATAAGAACAATAGAAGTAATTCCAACTGTCACTGTTAAGACAGACAGTTAGATAGTTCGGCTACCGCTGGGGTAAACGTGTTCTTGTGTGGAGATCACAACTCAGCAAACCTAGTGTGGGACAGTAACCGGTAAAGTTGGGGTGGTGACCTCGAAAGACTGCAGGCAGGTGCTGGTTCCGACAAGCTGAAGATGGAGGCTGTGGCGCTCATTTGGGACGGTCTATGTCTAGCTGTGGACTAACATAGGCTAATGATGATGATCATGACATGGAGATGTCATGATCATCATCATCAAGATCACATGGCTTCCCTGCCAAATGCCATTAAGATCCGTTCATGCGTGAAAAGGTAACAGATAGACAGACTGCCAAAGTTACTTTAGAACTTATCAATGGATGGGGGGGGGGGGGGGGGGGTAAGGGATAAAGAGCTACACTTCCCCCTCATTCCGCGCTTAAAGCATCCGCCTTAACCGATCCTTGTGTATCCGTAGGATATCCCCAAGAATAGCCCCTACACTAAATTGACTTCACCATGATAAAACTGTATGTCTTGTTCTAGGATCGGACCTCAAAGCTCTGTGTTCGGAGGCAGTCTTGAAGGCACTTCGCCGCGTCTACCCACAAGTCTACGAGAGCGAGCATGCACTTATGATTGACTCTAAAAATGTATGTTGCAATCACTTTTTACGATTATTTTTAGCTATTAATCGGAGCTTGAATATTAGCTTTTGATCAGAGCTTGTCTGTGTTTAGGGATTAGGGAGTTTCAAATTTTTACGTTTGTATTGAAAGTGAGAATGTTTGTAGTTGTGTAAGTTGATTTAACTATTTATGTTTTAACTAGCTATTGCCTGCAGGTTCGTACGCATTTTACCGGGATAAAAAGTAACCTATGTCCGTCCCTGTGATACCGTCCACGTTTAAGCGTGAAAAGGTAACAAACATATAGATAGACCGGCAAACAATGTAACTTTCGAATTTATAGTATTCGTATGCATTTCATACAAATCCTTCATGCCCCGTTACCATGGTAATTAGCTTGGGGTGGATAATGTTGTGTGAATTGTTTTTTAAGAAATAGTAATACTAATTTCTCTGATTCAGGTGGAAGTAACAAAAGACGACATCCTTGAAGCCATGAGAACATTAGTAGCGGCCGGATCTCGGACGGCTCCGCCCAGCGCCCGTCGTTTGCCTGCTTATTGCGAACCTCTGTTACAAACGCAGTTGAAGACCGCTGCTAACTTGCTGGATACTATCTTCCCTTCAGATCTTATGCAAAGGTATGGACCACAAGTAACTCTTTGTGTGCTATGATTGCTTGGTACTTGGCCCGTATTGTGAAAGCGTGTGATCGACCTATGCTTGAGTGATGATTATGTATAGGTTTGAGTAAAGACTAATTTTAAAACGATTCTTGGGAACTAATGTCAAAATCTACACTCACTCGCGTAACCCTCAAGTAACGATGCGTTCTTACCACGTTGTTACGCATTATTGAACGGTTACCAAGCATTACTTGAGTAATTGCCTATCTTAGAACGATTTCAAATTTTCATATCTCTGTGATTCTTTGAACTCGTCGCTTTTTTTTTATAAAGAGCCAAAAATGTTGAAATCATTGCGTTTCTTTTTACAAAAACCACCAAATCAACAAAAATACATTGATACTGTCATGCTGATGGTAAAGGAACGTTTTTCTTAGATAAATGTGTAGACCATAGACAAACCCCTACTCACTCAAGTAGATATTTTTCTAGTGCAACTAGCTTATGTAGCGTGAGATTTACGTTCTTTAATAAAGATTTACTTGAGCATCACGGAGCAGACATTCTAAGCTTGAGTAGAATTCACGTAATGACTGCATAAGTAATGTTTGGGGAAGCTTTCATAATACGGGCCGTAGTGTCGACGTCTTCAGTTTATTGCGAACCGCTTTAACAAAAGCCATAGAAGACTGCTGTCGACTTTACCCTTCTGATCCTACGCAAAGACCACCAGAATTGTCCAGCATAAAAAAAAACTTTGTGTGATATGATTACCTGGTACTTTGAAGTCGAGCAATAGTGTTGGCTGCCTGCTTATTGCGAACCGCTGCCTGTTACAAACGCATGTGAAGACAACTGCTAACTTACTGGATACTATCTTCCTTTTACATCGATAATAAAGTTATAAGACCACATGTAACTCTTTGTGTACTATGATAGCCTGGTATTTTTGAGTCAAACAATAGAGTCGACTGTCAGCTTCCCTGGTACATGCGTCGTCACGTCGTCTTCCGCTTATTGCGAACAGTTTTTGACAACTGCCAACTTGCTGGATTGGATACTATCTACTATATATTTATATGAAAAAAAAAATTGATTATTATTATTGAAGGGAAGACCTTCAGATCAGATGCAAAGTGATGAGATAACGAATAACGAACTCTTTGCGTGCTATGATTGCCTGGTACTTTCGAACATAAGTCTGCGAGGCACTTGCTTTGACAGAATTGAGATCGTTTGATTATCTTCTGGACCTGTTTACTTGTTCACAGCATAGGAGAGTCTCTCTCACCGAACGTGCTTCTAGTCAGCGGTCCATGTGCAGAGACTTATATAGCGCCGGCGTTGTTGGCTCGCTTGGAACATTGCACGGTGAAGGAGCTCAGTATAGCCACTCTGCATTCAGCGCTGACTTTCACACAAGAACAGGCCGTTATATCGGTGAGTTAGCTGATCTTTTCATAATTGGAGTAAGAAAATTAAAAGGGACTTTTTTGTACTAAATAAAATAGATGATGTGATTTATGATCAACCGATATTGTCCGAGAAGCGGCCGTCTCATTTTCCAAGCTCTTCCCAGTGTAAATAAAATAATTTAAGGGATGCGAAGCGGCCGAACTCTTTTTAAAACAGTTAATATAATATATTCTATTATTACAGTAGATGTAGGATTGATTTCGAAATAACATATAAGGTCGCCTTTCTTTTCAAAGGAGCGAATATATCAATAGTTGAGGCTTTGATTACGAAATGATCATACGGCCGCTCCATTCCATAAAGAAGCGAAGATAATCATCTATATTATTAGTATAAAAATAAAAGATTTGTATTTTTGGATGTTTGTCACGAATAAATATAAAAACTCCTAAACCGATTTCAAAAAGTCTTTCATCATTAAGATGCTGCATTGTTCCTGAATAACATAGACTATATTTGTTTAAAAAACAAATGTCACAAATGAAAAACCGTGCTGTGCCAGGACGCCTGCGCGTATCAAATAAAGAAGATTTTTTTTTTTTTTTTAAGAAGATTTTTACTCAAACGCAACTCAAATTTAAGCAGTCTCAAGTCGCGAACTTTTAACAGGTTTTCTTTAATAAACTCTAAAACACTATACACTAAAATCGCGACTAAGAACGTGCTTAAATGTCAGTTGCGTTTGAGTATGCAGGACTTCACACACGGCAGCTATAATGTATATTTTTACATGCACGAAATATGAAGGGATGTAATGTACATTAATATAGGGTGTTTCTACACGGTCAACGAGTTCCTTAACTGTAGCAATTAATTAAAACTATATTGACTTTATGTAACTTAAGTAAGCTCATTGGACAAGTGTAATTTTTAATAACTAAGAATTTGACCTTATTCTCTTCACATTGCATGATATTTTGATGTACCTACCGTTCAAACACAATTGTATGGTTGTTTCTGAATAAATGATTTATGATTATGAAATATACATTATGCCGTGCCATGCCGTTATCTGCGAAAGACTGAAGACAGGGCGTTTTGGCGCACATTTCTATGTCTAGCAGTGGACATAGGAATGTGGCTGGCTGATGATGATGATGATGACTGCCGTGTGTGAATCCCTTTCCGAGTTTAGTATATTATGATGTTCTACCTGCCAGGTGTTCTCTGAGTGCCGGCGCGCGGACCGCGGCTGCGTGCTGTTCATCCGCGACGTGTCCTCGGTGTGGTCGCTGCTGCGCGCGTCGCACGGCGCAGCCTTGCTGCTGCAGCTGTGGCGCGCGCGTGCAGCCGGCCCCGGGACACTGCTGCTGGCAACCACCACCGAGCCGCATGTAGACCTGCCCGCTGAGGTGAGACAGAAAATCACCGAGCCAACGCCCAACCGCTTAACGCATTCCGGCATGACAGTCAGCGTCAAACGCGACAGAGTGCCCATCTGGGCATAACAGTCGACATTCGCGTTTAATTGTGTCTGTCTTGTCTATGTCCCAATGGGCCGCGGTAGGGTAAAATGTTCCCGTGGTTCGGAGAAAATGGCGAGGGGTCGCTGGAGAGGTTTTTGTTGGTATTACGTCCTTCTTATCAGGGCGTCGAGCCCCACATAATTGTCGTCTCCCTCAGACCAGATTTATGTGTCTCTCTTCGCCGAATAAACAAAAACAATAAACGGACGCGCGGCCGCTACAAGCCGCTCTAGATGGATATTTGCGTCTTGGGCAAAGTGTTAAGCTTTGATCTCTTGATCACTTCGCTGCGTACTGCCTCTATCCCTTACAACTGATGCATACTTCAACGGTTTGCTGGTTTGAGTTTGCTTTAGAGATGTTAAATATACACAGAAAATAGATGCTGTCCTTCTTCTGGTATCAAGACATCCACTGACTGAGTTGGAGGTCAATTCTTACGCCACAGCGATAAACTAAACAAAGCGCCTCCCTGTAGCGTTCTTTTAATCTTGAATCAAAGTCTTAATGGATGCAAGAGCCATAGATTAATTATATAATTGCTTTTACATAGTTTCTCACAAATTCATTTTTCTTTCCAGCTGCAAGAACTATTCCCTATCCATAAAGAGTGCGTATACAGCATGCGAGAGCCGAACGCTTCCGAAGTGATCGCCTTCCTGAAACCGATCATTGCCGAAGCGCTGCAGGACCCACCACCTCTTGAGAACAATGACCCGCCGCCGCCGTTACCTAGAGGTTGGACTTTGAACTCTATTCCCACCCACATTTTATTATTCTTAGTTTTGTTCCTGAATTAGTTGGGATGGTTAATTGTCAAAACGATGTTAGTAAAGAAGAAAGAAAGAAAATACATTTATTTGGAAACAATAGTAAAGAAGAAAGAAAGAAAATACATTTATTTATTATACAATAAACAATTACATAGTGCAGGTCGCTCCATTGAAGCCTGTAAGCCTGCCCTGGGGGTTTAGTCGGAAAACGAAAAACGAAGTTTCTGAATAATTTACTGCAAAACCTATATATCATCTACATAAGATAAAATTTACACTAAAACAAACCAGAAACTTCGATTTTCGTCTAGGAAAAATCTACGGTTCTATAGTAGCAGCAAATTCTTAAATATCAGAAACGGCTTTAGTTATTTGATCGTGATTTTTTTACAAACATTCTACATTGAGTTTAGCTAGTGTATAGTTTTACTAATAACAAACAAATTTTTTAAATGTACATGCGGAAAAAACTACCATACACATAATCCCACCAAGTAGTTCATATACACGGGCTGCAACAACGACGACTTGCCTGGCAGTCGGCTTCTCACAATCCGTGTATAATAACCCTTAGAGATTCTCTTTTGCAGTAACAAATAAAGCACGATCCTAACTAAGGTAGAGTCTGCTCAGTCATTTTCTTACTATACATTTCTTCCAGCCCCGCCACCACCGCCGCCGCGAGAAAGCCCCGACGAGATTTACCGGCGCAAGCGCAAAGAAGACTACAAACTACGAGAGCTGAGGATCTTCCTCCGCGATATCTGTCGAAAGCTGGCTTCTAACAGACGATTCTACAAGTTCACAAAGCCTGTAGATTTAAAGGAGGTTAGTAAAAGATAAAAAGATAAAAAAAAAAAATATTTTACCCAATAGGTACATCAAAAAGAGTGGTACAATACATAAATTAACAGGACATATAAAACGAATAAGTAGGTACCTAAATCTAACAATACATTGGGTAAAAAGGGACCCTAGCTTAGCATTTTGCGGTATAAAGCATTTGCCATATACTGCGCTGGTTTTCAGTTAGGATCCCTATGAGTGACGACCAATATACAGCTACATACCTAACCATAGACAAAATAATAATAAAGATAAGATTGAATTAATACAAACAAAAAACATCACAAGGAAAAGTAGTAGTAAAGTAGCTGTGTCTTTCTGGCTGAGAATTTGTACCACCCCAACTCTTCCCGTTGGTGTCGTAAGAGGCGAATGGGATATTCTACCACCGAACAGCGACCCAGCCCAGCGTGGGAATTATAGGCACTACCCCCCATGAGATAAACGCGAAGAGTGGACGAAATAAGGTTCTCGCTTATCAGGGCCAGCGTCCAGAGGTTGTTGAGGTCACCCCAATTCTTCCCGTGGGTGTCGTAAGAGGCAACTAAGGGATATCCACCGGAGGGCGGGCAGCAGCGCCCCCTGCAGAACAAATCTTCCACCAAACTGCGATCCCAAACCCGCATGCCCAGCGTGAGGATTATGGGCATTACCCCCCATGAGGTAAACGCTAATAAGGTGTTTATCAGGGGGAGGCCTGAGTCCAGCAGTGACCGATACAGGCTGTTGAGGTTGAGATTAAGTCTGGGACTCGCCTAAAGTTCGTATGAAGTCCCGGAGATTTTCGACTCACAATTACATATTTCTTATATCGACTAGTAGTTTTTGAACGTGGTTATATGATGCATTTGCCGTAACTAATTGATCACGAAGCGAACAGGATCATGTCGAGTAGCACAAGAGTTAGGTTACGACTATGACCTAAAGATTTAAATCATTAGGTAGGCCTATCCATAGTGAGGCTGCGCTGTGTTTGTTGCCAAACGAAGTTTGTGAGCTTACAAACTTGTCTTTGTCGTTTGTAATCAGTAAGTGCGTTTTTGTGGTGTGCTTCGTTCGCAAAAGTTAGTGCTATGTGATTTCACAACAAAAGCATCATGATTATAAATTGATTTCTTCTCGTCAATAGTAAAATCAACGACCAAGTCTAGTTTTACCAGCCTCCGCCGCGACATAGAGGTAGACGTGACCATCTGCGCGCCGTAATAGTGTTAGTTTAACTTTTAAATCCATCATGGTTATTAATACTAAAGTAACTCAAAACTCAAATCATGGTAAAAATCCCGTTGTTAATAACTTTAGTGTTAGTTTAGTCTTCATCATTATTATCAGTATAACTTACGCTTTGGTAGGTATTAGAGTATGTATTCATATATAAATAGGTAGGTATATATAATTATTTTTATGTATAGGTAATCTGTAAAACTTAAATTAGCACGCCAACCCCCTGTAAAAACAATGTTTCTGGTTGGCAGGTAGAAAATGCTAATCTGTAAAACTTAAATTAGCACGCCAACCCCCTGTAAAAACAATGTTTCTGGTTGGCAGGTAGAAAATGCTAATCTGTAAAACTTAAATTAGCACGCCAACCCCCTGTAAAAACAATGTTTCTAGTTGGCAGGTAGAAAATGCTGCGCCCACCCTTTGTACTTCAGTGCAATAAAGTGTTTAAATAAATAAATAAATCAGTTTAGTATATTCTAACACAATAATTACAGGTGACAGACTACCTCGACATCGTAGAACAGCCGATGGACCTTGAGACGATGATGACCAAAGTGGACATGCACAAATACATCTGCGCCAAAGAATTCCTGGACGATATCGACCTCATCTGTGCAAACGCCTTGGAGTATAACCCGGATAGGTAAGGTTTAGAGCTTTTGTATTTGTAAACATTTCAGGGTAGTGTTGTTTATAAAGAAATTTAAAGTTTTGATATAAGCTTTCATGCTGCATACTGTTATTTAGATAATTCTCTTTCAGAAGAACTAACATAAGGTCGGCTTTCAGTGGAGCAGAGGGTAAATTCAGATGGAGTCAATTTGTGTAAAAATAACCTTAGTTGTGTAAAAAATATCGTAAATGAGATATATCTCCGCTTTGGTAGAATCCCGGTCTTTATGCACAGGCACAATGGAAACCTCAGAAAAACGAAAGGCGTTTTTTTTCTGAGGTGATGGAGAGAGGAAATCTGTTCTAATATATCATACTACGTATGTATGATATATTAGATGTGGTACGAACGTTTCCGTAGGAACGGCATGCAAGTCGCGGGGCGCAGCTAGGCCGTTCCTACGGAAACTTTTAAAACTGATATATCCCACGGGAACAGATTTATGGAATAAAAATGTTTTATTCCAGGATTAGAATTAGCTGTATGCAAAATTTCAGTCCGATCCGTTCAGTAGTTTTGGTGTGAAGAGGTAACAAACATCTATCCATCCAAACTTTCGCTTTTATCATATTAGAGTGATACAATACATGGACTTCTACAGGCTGATGATGATTATGATGCGTAGATAGATAAATTAATAACTTTATCAATTGCATGTGATGACAGCGTACCGCGTCCAAACGAATGTCTAACTCACCGACGGGAGCGGGGAAAACAGTGTAAAATGCATGTATCTCATCCAATAATAATCATCCGTTGTTTCTTCCATTTATGTCAAAAAACTATAAGGTGTAGAATTGTTAGAGGGGGGAATTGTTTGGAGATGAAAGTACACTCTATTGTTAGTAGACTTAAGTTGTATTTTGAAGCGTGTTTTGTTGTATTTTAGAACTAGACATGATATAATTCACTCCCCAAACCGTAGTACGTAGTTTAGAATTGGTTTCGTTTTTTTTGTAAGCTAAGGAAGGACGTAAATAAACTGTGATGGACGCATCATCAAAGAAGATTTTAGATGGTGTCTGCTCAAATTTCAACGTCATAAATAAATAAAATCATAAATCATTTATTCAGAAACAACCATACAATTGTGTTTGAACAGTAGTACATCAAAATATCATGCAATGTGAAGAAAATAATGTCAAATTCTTAGTTATAAAAAATTACACTTGTCTAATGAGCTAACTAAAGTTACATAAAGTCAATATAGTTTTATTTAATTGCTACGGTTAAGGAACTCGTTGACCGTGTAGAAACACCCTTTCAGCAGGAGTTGGGTTAGTTCACTTTTAAATTGGTTATACACTACTAAAACGTGGTTTATACTCGCGTCAAAAATCTTTTTGCCTGAATCAAATGATTGTAACTGCGACTACATATTTATTAATGTCTTAGCTTAGGTCTTAATGTTAGCTTAGATCAATAGAACGGGTGCTTTATTTTGTAAAGCTTGGGCAGAGATACGAAGTTGCCCATTTTGGCCACCAAACTCTATTTTCGCATCTCTGCCTAAACTACTCAAGATAAAACTATTACAGAGGTATTAAAAATTAGCATAACCCTCTATGAGCATATCGCGTAATATCTTAGAATATAGTTTCAACTTCTAGAGTCGGTTCAAAATGAGAAGCGTCGTGGGAAATGAGGGCGTCAATTGACTACTTTTGTTGCATCCACAACACTGCTCTGTCATTGCAGTACGACTAAAAAGTGTTAGTTCACCGTAACGCCAGGACGCTTCTCTTTTTGAACAGACTACAATACTAAAGTTATTTAAAACGGGATATTTACCATGATTCGAATTTTGAGCTTTCCAATATTTCGGCACAGTTTCATGCGCCGGTAAATATCCCGCATGGTAAATATCCCGTTGTAAATAACTTTAGTATTAATAACCATGATGGATTTATAAGACTACTATGAATGTAACCTAAAACATCACCCACAGAACATCGTCCGACAAACAAATCCGGCATGAGGCTTGCTCGCTGCGCGACCATGCGTATGCACTCATAGACGTGGAGATGGACAGCGACTTCGAAAGCCAGTGCCAGGAGATCGCAAAGAAGCGGCAGGAGGAAGGAAACGCTATGGACACGGATTTACCGGACTTTATCTACACTGCGTCTACTTTACGTGAGTTTTTGATAATATTAGGGTCTCAAATCTCAACATGTATCATTAGGGTAGGAGAGGAGGTTGAAATAAAACCGGCCGATGCGAGTCGGATCTTGCGCGCGAAGGGGTCCGTACCATTAATATATAAAATCACGTGTATTCTTTTCCTAAATAGAATAAAGTTATCATACAAATATTATCTCTAAATACAAGTATAATCTCATTTCATTCTGGAATATTAGGCATTGTGATAAAAATGTCTGTCTGGAACCTACTCGGAAATGAAAAATCGAAGCTTCGTTTCGTCACAGTGTAATACCAGCTTTGCATTAGACAAGCGTTTGCACGAAAACGAATCGGAAACTTCGATTTAATTATTGAGAGTCCCCTGACCGGCTTAGAAACCTCGCGTGCTACGAAAAATAAATACAGGTGTAATTTCTTCCCCTTACGTGATAAATCGACGACCTCTTACCAAGTGGTACCTCTTACCGTGTTCATTTCAATATTGATATACTTGATTGTTGATTGAGTGGTCGCAGTAGGGGTGTTAAACATACACAGAAGGAAACTGATTCTTTTCCTTCAGTAGATCCCCTTTATCGACTCTTTCGAAATGGCGTGAGTTAAAGGGGTCGGTTCTTACGCCGCGGATCCCACGGATATAATCTCAACCTCACCTCAACTGCCTGTATTGGTTAATTGCCGGACGAAAGCCTCCCACTGATGAGTGCTGGTTTGGCTTTTATCTGTGGAGGTAATAGAACCCATAACCATCACATCGGGCATGCTGGTTGGGGATCGCCGTTTCGGTGGTAGAATTGTACTGCAGGGGGCGCTGCTGCCTGCCCAAGGGTACAATACAGTCAATACAATACACTTTTTTGCACACCAAAAAAAAAACACAAATACAGGAAAAGATAGATAACAGAGTTGCACGATGGGCGGCCTTATCGCTAAAAGCGATGTCTCTAGGGTGAAAATACATCAAACTAATAAATTGCTCCCTTCAAAACAGGAATCGGCGACTCTCTCCTGAACGACACCGCTGTGAAATCTCCCCGAGTGCAACAAAATGGAGAAAAGAGCGACACACACTCTGCGAAGCGTAAGCGCAGGCGAATGAACGCCTGGTCTAAAGGACTTGTGGCGAAACGGCCTAGGACTGCGGGGAAGGTGGGTGCACTGAGAATATCAATGATAAAAAAAAACGAAGACTTAAAAAAAAAAAAATTGTTTAAAATGTGTGTTTGTTTAAAAAAAAAAACCATAAACCAACTGCAATTTTAGTAAAATAAATATTTCGGTCTTCCTCACACTGTCAGAAATAGACCAAATTTAAATGGGACTATACGAGAAGCACCAGCTTTCAAATAAAAAAAGAATCATCAGAATCGGATCATCCAGTCAAAAGTTCTGAGGTAACAAACATAAAACCTCCTCATATTTTGAAGTCTTGAAAAACCGAAGTCCATTGCTAGTCGGATCTAAAAATAGATGACTTTGGTTAATGCTATTTGGAGAAAAGAAAAGACAAGACTTGCAAACTGAAATAGTTTTTTGTTCAACAAGTAAGCAAAACTATTTTTTGTTTAACGTGTCGATATAAAATCTCGAGCTAGCGAAACTGTCTAGAATAGCGTCAGAGCGTATCGAGTTTCTCTAAAATGGACTGCGAGAGAGAGCCAGTTAAGAGTCAGAAAAATATTTGTCCTCGAGTTAAACCATACAACTTTTCACCGCGACTAACGAGAATGGTGAAATCACAAAACATTGGCTAGCTCTTCCCAGGATATTATACTGTATAAAACTACGACTATTATGATGTAAGTGAGTGCGATCAAATCATTGAATGGACAATTCACACAGCATATATAGCCCCAAGCTAAGCAGAACTTGTGTTATGAGTACTAGTTAACTTTTTACTATACATAGAAAACATCCAGAACGCCCTGAACAAAATCTGCAGATCGTTCAAACATTTGTCCCGAGGTGGGAATGGAACCCGCAACACCCTGCATCGCAGGCGGACCTTCGCCGACCGCGCCACAGGGGTCGTCAAATTGAAATAGCTGCTGTTGATGCACTGTTCAGAGTAACCTCCTTAGGTCGAACTGCTGATGATGCTAATATACCCTACGTGATCGATGCCTCGAACAGTAACTTCATTTTCAACTGTTCTTTCAGAATCTCAACATCACTGATGAGGAATCCAAAGAGAACAAGCCCATCACGTCCACTCCCCTCCCCAACGGCAGCATGTCTTCCACATCCGGTTCCGACGACGACGCGCCGCTGCGACCGCCGCAGGACGATGCGGACGCCGTGCTCAGCGGGACTATGGAAAACAAGCACAATGCTGACAGGTTAGTTTCTTGATTTAACTAAATGCGCCCCGCGGCTTCGCACGCGTTGTTCCTATGGAAACGTTTAAAGCTCCGGCCAGCAAACGAGCTTGATGCGGGATGCGAAGCGTCAACAACGCGGGAACATTCCCTTTAAAAGTTCCCGCGTCTCGGTCGCGTAGGTGTGCAATAATGTGTGCATGGGGCCATTAAATCGCCATTGCAGCGTCCGCCGCGTGGTAACTCCCGCTTCGCGATTTGGTCGCGCAGGAGTGGGGTGAAGCTAAAAAGTAGCCTATGTGTGATTCCAGGATTAGAATTACCTGTATGCGAAAGTTCAGCCTGATCCGTTCAGTAGTTTTGGCGTGTAGACGTAACAAACATCGATCCAAACATCCAAACTTTTGCTTTTTAGTGTGACCTAGCGACCCATCCCAGCTTCGCACGGATTGACATTTATTTTTTTAACATAAATATTCAGTCAGAGTCAAATCGTTTATTTCTTTAGACTTAAAAAATAAGCACATAGACAAGACTAGAAATTTTTACTAAATAAACAGCTTGATAAATAGTTATTACTATCAAACAAAAAATATGCAATTGACTCTAATTCACTTAAATTTTTTGTTAAAGCCTTTGTTACTCCCCTGTACTCAGTAACATAGGCTACGACACTACTGGTAGTGCGGCTGGTAGTGTCGTTGCCAGAAAATCGCTATTTTTATATATATTGTAGCATTCTAATGGTGAAATAATTTTTGAAATCGGTTCAGAAGTTTTTGAGTTTATTCGTAACAAACACAAACATTTCTTCTTTATAATATTAGTATAGAAGAATTTACAATCTTTACAATTGAAAGAATAGAACTAAACTGTAAACTGTTCTGATGCAACAACAATGCTCGTCTGATCAATATCTACCGCACGCAGCGCATCAGCATTGCCATACAGCGGGGCAATGCAGCCAGCGTCTTGGGAAGGCTTTCAACTGGTATTCATAATAGATCAGTTGAGCTAACTTTAGACTAACCACAGTGTTGAACCAAAAAAATCTGCTCTACTTTCATAATATCCACAGCCAAAGAGTGGAATGAACTTCCTGCGTCTGTCTTCCCATTAGAGTACAATCTTGCCCCCTTATTCATAATAGTCTGCATAAAACTTAGCACACTGCTAAATCTCGATTTGTCTTCTTCTATTGACATACGTCAGACTGAGAAATAACACTATTTAGCAGCTGTTTTATGTTAGTAGACCATTATGAATAAGGGGTCTTCAAATCTAGGGTAAATAAGTTCCTTCTGGAAAAGCGTGCTCCATCTTAGGCTACATCTTCGCTTTCTTAAAGTGAGTTCGTAGCCAAATGCTTGTCCATCATCAATAAAAAAGATTTAAATTGTTAATCTTTATGTATGTTCTGTTACAGTCCACCGAGGACCGCCGAGAAATCCACATCAAAAGCATCACCAAAGAAACGAAGTTCAGGGAACGAGAGTTCGAGTGCTGGTGCGTTTTACAAGTCCATTTTAAACTCTAGCTAACTCTCTAGTTTAGATAACTCTCTAGTTTAGAAATTAATTAATTTTCATAAAAAACTCACACATTTTTCACCTTATCCTGAATAATTCAAGAAGAAAAATCGACTTCAATTATTTAGTTTCCACATGGATACTGTTGTCAGAACTGGATCAAATTGAAATGAGACCACGGGAAGCACCAGCTTTCAAATAAAAAAAGAATCATCAAAATCGGTTCAACCAGTCGAAAGTTCTCTGGTAACAAACATAAAAAAATGCAGTCGAATTGAGAACCTCCTCATTTTTTGAAGTCGGTTATTGATTCTTCTTCAACTTCAACTGCCTATATTGCTCCACTGCTGGACGCAGGCGTCCCTCTGATAATCGCATTCTTGGTTGTTATCTCATATGGGGTAATGACCATTAACCCCAAGCTGGGCATGCGGATTGGGGATCGCAGTTTGGTGACAGAATTGTTCGGTAGGAGGTGCTGCTGCCCGCGCCTCCGGTAAATATCCCTTAATCACCTCTTACAACCACCCGCGGAAAGAGTAGGGTTGGTGCAAATTCTATGCCGCCGGCACCACACGCTTAATGATTAAATATTGATAGTTGTATTTGTTTTCAGAGAGCGAGAAAGTACTGATAAACAAGACTGAATTAGAAAACATTGTATATAAAAACGCGAAGGCATTGAGGGCGGTTGGACTAAGAACACTACTCGATTTGCATTCTCAGGTAAGGACACTTTATTTTTTATTTCCATATGTGAGTATAATAATAATAATAATAAATAATGCTGGACAATTCACACAGCATTATCTAGCCCCAAGTTAAGCAGAGCTTGTGTTATGGGTACTAGATAATGAGCTCTATATTATTGCGAGTAAACTGAAATTTCATTTGACTATGCTTTTTCTGTTAACATAACTAAAGAAAGCGTCGAACTTATTTGCTGTCAAATTAGTGCAAACATGCAACAGAATCCTTACTGATATTTGATCTTTTAGAGACTGATTCAATAATTCATTGTATGTCATCTGTGTAAGATTTTCGCATGGTATATATTTTATCAATATCTTTTCAGCTTTTAAAAGTGGTCTACACGTATTCAACGAAGCACGACCGGACAAAGTTACCGCAGGAGCTCAACGTAATCGTCGCAAGATACCTACAATGTGCAAGGAAATGAAACAGGGCTAATAGTCGTATAGAAACGAATTTTGAATAGGTTGTAACAAGAAAACTTTGTGGCGCTAGTAGCGCGAAAAACAAAATGGCGATTGAGTCGCCGTATCAGATACGGGTATTGGATAATCAAAATGGCGCTCCGGCCAATTAGAAATGAGATTTTGGATGTTTTAGCTGGAATTGTATCGAAAAGGGCTGAAAAGTAAAAGTATACGCTTTTGAGAAGGAAATTGGAAGTGGAAGAAACTCGTTCTATTAGGTGAGTGATTGTTCACTTTTTGTATGACTGATTGATTGAAGTAGATCAAATTTTTACGGAATTATGCGGGTTGCTGTACTGAGATTTGAAGTGATTGTTGGAAAATTGCGTAAAATGTAACTTAGTCCTCGAATTTTCACTGCCATTGTTGATTAAATATACGACTTTTTGAAAAAGACAATATTTTCGTATCGACCTGATATAAAACTAACTGCCATGTTTAATATTGTGCTGATGCTTATGTAATTCAAGAAAAACTAAATTACATTATGGATCAAATACAAATGTACTTAGAAATATACTAGAAAATAACATGATACTGATTGTTTGATAGTGTAGGCCACACTTAGTGTAGTGTTGCCATATTAGTTGGATAAATGTTGTGTGAAAACAAGGAAACGCATGTTTCTTGTTGTAACTTATTGATTATCGTCTTAAACTTCTCTAAATTGAAAATGATTTTATCTTCACAAGTAGTATAATTTTAAAACCTTCGATTTTCGGCATTACTTAGTTAAATATCCTCTTATAAACTAGCGCATCTAGCTTTTACACATTATATCAATAAAAAGAGCTACTATGCGCGTTTTCATTAAAAAATTCGCGAGCGAATCCTTTATCGCTATCAGAAAATGCACCCTATTTCACATTTTTGGAGCGTATTATTCAAATATTATTCAATGTAACTGGCCTGAGTGTCAGCCAAAACACTTTGTTTTTCCTTATCACTGTCTAACAGGCTATAAAATTTAATAAATATACTTATTTAGAATGTAAGGTAAACGTGTGGTTAAATGAAATTGTAACCCCACTGAGTATCGTCCTTTAGTCTATTTCAGAACGGATGAACCCATCTGAAGAATAACCAATCCTTAGAAGTATAAGGATAAAAAGATAATCATTATTCTAAAGGCATTTTACAGCTGTAGTAAATTTTACAACATAACTAAACACATTAAGGCTTTATTTTCAGTGAGTAAATTCGTTTTGATGTATGCTAGAACCTAAACAGCCAAATTGTCAGTGAGATGAACCAAATTACAGTTATTCCTTGATAAATAAATGCCCACTGGTCTGTGATATGTAGAAATGTTTAATATAGTTGTATATAGGAGTCTCATATAGCTAAATCCAAGTTGAATCTAAAATAAGTCTTATCATGACGGATTTAAAATCAATTTTCACTTGTACCAAAGTGTGAAAGAATGTTATAGTAATCGCCAAACAACTTGTCCAGTGACGGTCAGCTATAGTGATAAGTTTGCGCAGGTACACTCACGCATACAATTCAAATACCGCGGACAACACAGCAGTCGAAAGAAATATAATACAGCTTCGTATAGTTCTATAATATCCCGCGCTTTCATTGTTTGAATCAAAAGCTTACAAAGAAAAATCGACGCGACTGTCCAGAAAGTAACTACTAATTTGGCCTAAGAATTGTGTACTTATGCATCTTTGTCACGTGGGTAAGAAATTTGACGATTATTAATTTGAAGATTGTGTCATTTAATTCTGAAAAAACAACAAAAAGGCGTTATTTAATTAAACGAATTCATTACGCCATCTACCGGATGATTTAACTAATCTTATTCGCTTTGGTGCGAGTGTTTTCTTATACAATTTGGCTTTTTAGGCATGGGAAATGTATGCACTGATAAATTGATTACCAAATAGGATAGGGTTCTAAAATACGAGCAGTCTTTGATCATCCAACTAAAGTTAGTTAAACTGCGATGCTTAGGCAACTTCAACCAATAATTAATAAAAGATTATGCCAAATAAACTGAAAACGGAGTTTGTCGCAATAATAAAAACTGCTTGTCTATGAATGAGTTTTATGTATAAAGTTGGTAGATTCTGTTCAAAAAGAGAATCGTCGTGGGAATTGTGGGCACGTGTGTGCCAATAGACAACTTTTGTTGCGTTGACAACACTGCTCTATCATTGCAGTACGACTAAAAGTGTTAGTTCACCGTAAAGCCAACACCCTTCTCTTTTAGAACGGACTCTAGTCTTTTCGTGTTTTAGAATCTATAAAGCTTAATAATATCAGTAAGGTTGTACTAACCATAAGTATTAGATATTACTTTGATACTGATAACTCTGATAAGTCCTAATCGAATTATTGCATAGTTTAAGGTCGACTTTAATTTATTCCATTATTTCAATTAATGTTTATATAAAATTTAAGCGTTGAATTTAGGTCTACGATTGTAACACAAAAACATAAATTTACTACTTGGAGAGAGTAGAAAAATTTAATATAAGTACTCGATTTTATGGAGTCATTCGACTCAAAAATACAAGCTAACACAAAAAGATTGATCTTTTCTTAGTATAATTTCGTGTTATATGCTATAAGAAAAAATTGGAATAGGCTTGGAATGAGTGCCATGTAATGGCTTATACCCCGGCCACACGCTTCGTCTTACTTGCAAGCATGACTGCAAAACCCAGGCAAGACAGGAGTAGCTCGTTCGACACGCTGAAAATTTGACTGCCCAAATTTTGTTTGCACGTGTTACTTTGAGCATGCAACCGGTCATACCATCCGCACTTCAATCTGGCTAAGTGTTTTCGATGACACACGTATTAAATCATAAAATATATGAGAGAACATTTGAAGGAATTTTTATCTGAAGTATGTAAGTAATTTTACTTCATAGAGGTCCTTATAAAAAAATCAATCGGTGGCGACATCGTTACGTCACAGACACCGAAAATAGAGTAAAAACAGAAACCTCTCCAGTTCTCGCACGTTTGGACTGCCAAACGTACGAGTCAAAAATATGAGTCATGTCATGATATAGGGTTTGCGCAGTTTTGCACGTGTGGCCACTAGTGGTGTTCCGTGTTTTTTGCACAGTCATAGCTGCACAAACTGGACTTCGCAAGCAACACGGAGAATGTGGCCGGGCGTTAATACTTACATTTTTAGTGACATTATAAATTATAGTTCAAAATTCATTTTACTCTATTTTCTATGAAAATGTGGGAGCGCTCCAAGCGGACAGTTAAAGTAACTTTCACATTTCCATAGAATGAGAAATAGAATAAATAAATTTGTAGTAAACAGTATGACAGTTCACACTCGGCATACTGAACGTTAGCGATTGTGATAGTTTGATTTTGTCAGTTGGTTTTTTAATTTGGTATAAATTGTTTTCGCTATTTTGTTTGGTTGAAAACTGCAATTTGAAGGATCTTGGTAAATAATATAATAATGAAACGACTTAGCTCATGGTAGCTCAGTCATTTTATCCATAAGTGTAACGTAAACATGGCAAAATTATTGCCTTGTCCAACGCCAAGGTTTACTGTCTTCATTCAATTTTACGTAATTTCACCCCCTATTATTCTAACATTAGTTTCTTTAATGTAGTCTAGTTGTACTTAATTTATCAAGTATCTGATGAAAGAAACTGTCAACCCTCTTGACAAAAACAAATATAATTAAGGCTTCCTACTGTCCTTATTCCACATTAATTGTTTCATATTAATTAAAAGAAGAAAATCATATATTCATATTACCAATTGATTTTAATGTAATCTCTTTCTTTCCATTAACCGAATCAAGACCGAAGAAGTTTTGAACCTTTAGATGCATAAAGTGATAGTTCCAAAAAAATAGTTACCTCAAAAAGTTTTCTAAATAACTTGTATAAAATCGGCTTGCATTTGCTCAAAACGAGATGATTGTAATATAATAACGGTTTCAGCGTATCCACCGTATTATTTAGTGTATATTTTTTCTATTTATGAATCGTATTTAAAGAAATAAAAAGGATTTAACGTGATGTGATATCGCATTGATGTGTTTTATTTAACCATAAATGTTTTTCATAGCTCATACTAGTATAGGTATGTCGCAGCGAAATTGTAAGATCTAGGGTTTCCAAGTCCTTGGGATTTGGTAAAGTCCGTTTTAGAGTAAAATAAATCAGCCGAGGCTTGCACATTACTATTACGGCTTATTTACTTTTTTCCATGTCCTAGGTTCCTTGCCCTAGTATAGAGTACCTACGAGTATTATTGTCTTCTGAAAACGAATTTTCTAGGACTCGTAGTAATTTCAGGTAAATGTTTTTGCCTAAATGAAAGATCAGAATGGTATTTGATATTTTATTTTTACACTTTACGTTGGTGATCGTAAACGAATTTTACTACAACTGCTCCTTTCCATTTCAATTACACAATAATGATACTAGAACATAAATATTTATTTCGTATTACTTTAAGATCAAATAGATAATCTTTTTTACATCCTAATGTAACGATATCAATTAATTTGTCATTATATTAAGCAAAATACAACAAATTAAATTATACAACTTATTTTTATTATACTCTTCATCGGAGAACAATTATCTAAAAGCTAAAAAAACGTAGTTAAAAATAGTCGTAACAAAAATATTAAAGGAACTTAATATTTGAATTTACTACAGTAATTATGATCACATGTTTAAAAATTTAAATGTAAGTACTCAATTCTTATACTATTATAATATATTATCTATTTATTATTTTACTTTCATACATTTGGCTCCTGATATCTGTATACTACGCCTAATGAATCCAGTGTTCAAGCTGCAATAAAAATGTCTCAATTAAAATCAATATTAAATTAAAAAGCAGAGTGACGTATCACGAAACCCTGTCTAGATGGAATGTACGAATTAGAAACTTATACCATTTTAATAAGGACGAAAACTCTACCACCTTTACACGATTAACAAACAACAACTTAATTAAAAACATGTCAATTAAAACTTTAACAAAATCACTCTAATACTGCTGAATTTGTACGAATTAGGTAAAATAATGTTAGGCGACCCAATATGTCAGCTCGTTGGTCATATACCTACGATACAGAAAGGGTACTCGTTAAAAACCTAGGGACATATATCAGGATGTCTCAAATATAAGTTTTACGTAGAGGTATACACCTTTTATGTAAGTTCATCATGATGTCCGAAAACTTTAATTAGCTAAAAATATATCTGGGAAATCCTGTACCATACCTACCGATATAATAAAATATTTCTGATTATAATCAGAAGTGGGATCAGATTAGAATAAGTCTAATTTACAACCAAACGAGATCGAATTGAAAGAGAGGGAATATACAAATACTTCAAGTTAGTTAAATAAAATCCTAAAACCCGATGCCAAATTTTAAAAACCAATAAATTGTTGAAAAATCATATAACTTTTGGCACATGCAAAAATTTTTAAACACCGACTAATCCAATCCATATCTTTCTTAATTTAAATACATCGATTATCATATACTCGTAGTGCGTGTTAAATCTATGCGTCGTGTTGCAAACAAATATATAAAGCATCAGTTACTATTACAAATTCAATTATACACTGTAATTCGTTTATAATATAAAATCCCTGTAATGATAATATTGTTATATGAAAGTTGACACTAACATGTAGCTAATGTATGGCCTCGGTAGAAGTAAAGAGGAAAATGTATCCAAGGTAAAACAAGACTAATCCGACAGTAATAAAATTGAAATTTCAATGCAGTGTCGGGCATATAGGAGCACCCAGTGCAGTAAAATTAAAACTTTATGCGATCAGATAAGGTATCAATTTGTAAATGCATAAACGCTCCACTTTGTACCGGGCCGATGTGAATTGCAGAATTGTATAGTCCTTTGTAAATGTTGCTTTACAAAATAGACTCGTAAAGTGTTCAGTCTTGTGTCGGTAGATAGTCCAAACGCAAATACTGGACTGTGTTAAGGAAGACGTCTTATGGACTGCAACGACTCATGAGCCGCTATTCACAATGACATAAACAACGGTATAAGCGTTGGTATGACATCGCATCGGTTCTGCACAGATGTACAGAACAAGTCCTGATCGCTTGTTATGATTTAATAGACGAGGTCCTTTAAGTCCAGTTGTGTTTGGTTGTATGGGAGTTGCGTGAGATTCGAAAATAAATTGAGATCCGATTTGATCAAAAATTAATATGTATTTTTTTGTGATTGTTACATGTACAAGATGCTTGACGAAATAGTATCTAACACTGATCCTAAGTTATGAAACCATTGTATACAATTTATCTAAAGCCAGATAGGATTGAACCCCGTTTATTCTAACTTTTATTCACTAAAATCTTGAAAGCTCTTTGTTATTTGAACATTGAGTGCTGATTCTTTATTTGTCTAATCCTGGCGCGCACTGTCTTATAAATTTGAAACTGTACAATCCGGAACAATTGTTTGTGTGATTTTGTGTATAATTATGTGTGCAGGTGTAAATTTGTGTGTGACTAGTGCGTCGTCTCCCCGTTTTCTTGCCCCTTTCTGAACTTTACACTGATTCACTTTACTAAACTACAACAATTACAAATACACTACTATTTACCATTTTTGACAAAATGTCCCTCAATCGAATGGTTAATTCAAAATTTAATTTTATATCCATTTATAGATAACTATTTACATAATAAAATTGTTTATAATCGAATATTTTAATAACTACCATTAAGAAATATTTTACAAACTTTGGTGGAATGCAGATGTTAGTCGCATATTATTATTATTATCTACAAGATCACTAATGCAGATCGATATTATAATCTTAATTATTACAAATATATAATTAAAAATGGTAAGGACGTAGATAAACCTGTAAAACTAATAATAAATCTAAAATAGGGAATGTCAAAACGGAATGTTACAGTAACAATAAAACAGTATTGGTTATGTCCTAACGATTTAACAATCACAACACCTTCATACTTATTGCACTCCTTCAGAATAATAAATTATCGCCTATGCTTAATATGCGATTTCATATACATTTACAATATTAACACATCTTTTAAATATAAATTTAACTAACTTTTATGTGGACGTCGTCCGTAGCGGGCTACGGAGCTGTTTCACAAATATATTCTAAAAATATCAATAAGATACGATATATCCGGGAAACGGGAAAACTTTCAGTGTATCTCAAGTGTCAAGAGATGGTTCTATACGTTCCGGAACGACGAGCAAGCAATTCAGAGATCATTATTTTAGAGAGCAATTCTAAAGTTATTCTAAACGCTGCCGTTCGGAACGCAAAGCAGAATGAATCATATCGATACACTAACAGAGTCCGCGTTTCCGATTATGATTTCAGCGTAGAAATCAGCTAGAACGCTGAAGGTAAGTTCGTAAATTTAGTCCTGTCCGTTGTGGTGTAAGAGCTGGCGGTTGTCGGGCGGGTGCGGGGGGTGCGAGGGCCCGCGGTAATCCCCTTCCTCATCTGCAGACTTCTCGTTCGACCGGTCGCTCTTACAGTCCTCTTCCTTCGTAATCACTCCAGAAAGCGAGTCGAGAGCCATCGGCATCGACTGATACAGCTCCCTGGCTTTGTCACTCGGCGGTAAAAGGTGCAACATGTTCAGCGGCATCGGAAAACCTGGCGGGAACTCTGGGTAGAAGCCCTGCTGGAACGGATTGAACATCGGGTTCGAGGTGATATCGGGTTCGGAGCTCGCTGGTCTTTGGCTTGCGTTGTGGTGATCTTCCTTGTCGTGTTGGTGCTTGCTGGGGTGGTTGTTGTTGTTGTTGCCTGAGTTCATGTTGAGTACGTCGAGAGGTCCGCCGATGCAGTCCTTCCGGAGCTGCTCCAGTTTGAGGCTCTTACCGTACTTCCCACGCACGTACATGAGCAGAGAGTTGTACGGGATTCCGAAGATCCTCGAGGCTTGGCTTGTCGTCATTTTCTTGTTCCACACATGTTGGAGAGCTTCCGTCAGTTCCGCGTTTGTCCAGGATCGAGGAGGGCCACCGCGCGGCGCGCTGTGTTGCCCTTTGGGTCGCCCTGTCGACAAAATACATCAATCAGAACTTGTTTATAACTAGCGGCTAAAGTTCGGAGGTTTCGTGTCGTGAACAAAAATGTTTAGCAGACTAATTGCATTACGAAACAACGGTAAGCATAGAGTTAGTGATTTACGAGCGAAGTGCAAGCGGAGGCACGATATGTGCCGTGTCTTACGGCCGCAGCGACATTACGCGAATGCACTGGGTATCTAATAACCGTGTTTTGGTAATAAGCCTGTGCCAGGACGGCGACGGCGACATACAGCAGGGCGAAATGAGCGGTTACGACGTTCTCGCCGGCGATTCGTCATTAATTCGATAGAGCACGCGACTATTACGGGCCGTTTGTCGAAAAACGCGGACCTGCATACGATACGAGCGGCGATGTCGCCTGTAACTTTATAGTTTTATAATTTGAACAGGGCACGTTAACTCGATTCCGATCAGATCGTAACGATGATGTTTTATTATGGAGATTAGTTTCTTTTAATAGTGGCGAGGTCACGCGAAGGGAAAATGGAGAGAATGAAAGAATGTAGTCGATTTGTAGCTCGTTAGGGTATTGCGGCAGGCGCTGGGGAGCGATGGGCGCTAATCGATCGGCGTTGTGTCGTCTGTCGCATCGCAGTCGCATTCAAGCACACGTTAGACTGCAGGCAGGACCAGTCTCCCCTATGAGATACGATATCAGATCGTCTTAATAAACATTCAGCGGGAAACAATGCTCGTTTAACATGAAGCTCGATGCAGATGCGTGATGTGATGCTGGCATTATTCGCGATACATTGTTTTCTTATCGGCTTTTACTTGTTCCTCGTTTAGTTGGATAGTTTATGCGATTTCACTATGGAAGTTTAAACTAGGAGCCATTTTGTATTTGTGGCAATTTGCTAGCGTTTGCATGGGCCGTGATATTTTGTTTCAGTGATTGCGAATCTTGATATTCAACGGGTAGCGAAATGTTATCTAGAAATCGCGGATCTCGACCAAAGAGAGATTGTCTGATTTTCAAGGCGTTACCTAATCACTACTGACACTGGCTATCTTCGTTGTAAATAGTAAGTTATGGATTAAATGGAACTTAGCTAAATGTTTCCTTTAATTATACATAAAAAAACGCGTCAACTCGAGAACATGCTCTGTTTTTTCGTAGTTCAAGTTAAAATCGAATTATTAATAGATTACAATAAATAAGTTGTACGCCGTAGCTAATTAGGTACAGATAATTTCAAATTTTCTTATTTTAGCACTAACAGACTCACCTTGCCTTGCATGTTGGTTGTTTTCTGATTGCCTGATAGATAAGGTACTACCTAACCTACCAGGCAATCAGAACAATAGATGGATCTGTATTTCTTTTTGATGTTACATTAGTGAATTGTTAGGTCTAGCCGTAAGGACGGTATGAACATCAACATCGAGCTTTTGCGTATAAGCTGTTATGATTCCTAGCTACAAGATTTGGTGGCTGTGTCCCAGGCAATCAGTAGCCAGCAAGGGATGAACTTACATTTCTTTTCGACTTTAATGAATAAGTAAGTACCTAAGCTGTGACCATTATACGAAATTCATCATCGAATTTTTGAACTATACTGTAAGGCTGAGAATGTCTAGAAAATTTGGTGGCTGAGTACCAGGCAATCAGAAGCCAGCAAGGGATGAACTTACATTTCTTTTTGACGTTAGTGAATAGTTGTGAGTCGAGCGGCGGCCCGCGGTGGTCCACGTCCATCAGTGGATACATCTTGTGCTCCATTCCGGGGGGAAACAGCCCCAGTGGAGAGTCTAGTCCGAACACTGTAACAAGGGAAATGTACGTTAGACAAATTATTCCCCTTTTGACGATCGATGTGGCGCCGTGTGTGAAGGTCCGTCTGCGACGCAGGAAGTTGCGGGTTCGATTCCCGCCCTGGGACAAAAGTTTGTACGATCTCCAAATATTTGTTCCCGGTGTTCTGGGTATTTTTGATGAATAATAAAAAATATCTATGCATGTCATGTATTAAGTATATCAGTGAACTAATTCTCATAACATAAGCTCTGCTTAGCTTGGGGGCTGTATGATGCTGTGTGGATTGTCCAGCATTTTTTTAAATTACTTACTACTGGTTACGGTATACGTGGTACTTCAGGATAAATTCACCAACCAGTGTATAGATAGATATAAAATGTAATAATAATTATGTAGACTTAAAAATAGATAAGTATGACGGGTAGAGACTGTCCCACAGCTGGGCAAAGGCCTCTCTTTGTTCCTCCACTTGGGGTTCAAGGCAACTGACGGCAGGTTTGCGTCAAGCTCGTCATGCTACCTCATCCTAGGTCTTACAAGTACAAACCGTAGGCATTAACTAGTGCAATTAAACGTAAATCATGATTTCGTAACGGCTTCCTATTGAGCAAGCAAACTTTTATTAGAATTTCGCAACAAAGAATTATTATACGAGTAGAAGATACAAATATGTTAGCTACACGTAGACGCTTGTAGGTAGGTATCTAAACATCTAGATAGGTACCTAGTTTATTCTTCTCGTCATGTAAAATACAATGAAATGTTAAGTTGACCAAATGGAAAATAAAAAAGTCAGGCTGTGGATGATGATGATGATGAGGCAAAGGCATTATTAAAATGAATCAAATTCAGAATAAAACTAACTATTAATTGCTAATGTCGTTCTCTCCGCGTGCCGCACTACTTTCGTATTCATAGTTCTTCTACTCCCCGCTAGATGGCGTTAGTAGTACTTTACTGCCTGGTCTCGAAAGCTCTGCATGGTAAATGAGTGAATTATTTCGTCAGGACTTGTTAAATTATAATGTTATAACAACCTAATGGTGATTTAATTAAATATCAATAGGGAATCAGAAACAACAACAACAAAGTTCGAACGCTACATTCAGTGAAGGAAACTGTAGAAACTTCTAAGACGTATTTTTCTTAGTAAAAACTAACTTATAGGTAAGTACATATACCTACCTACCAAAGAAGAGAAGTTTCAAACTTGTGCCGCAATCGGGTACCTAAATCCATGCCCACCTTCACCTGAGGCGACTGAAGGATACTATAGCTCCTAGATCTACATTTTATAGGTACAATCCGCACCTACACAAAACAAACGCTACAGCCAGACGCAAGACGAGTGGCTATCGATTTGTCGCGCTTCTTCGAGATAGTATTTACATCACGAGATGAGGATTTGTGCGACTGTTACGTGAATGCAAAGCGTAGGTTCTGAGGTTCTTTGAGTTTTGTATTAGCGAACCTAACGGGTTTCTTTGTCAAACTAGGCCTAGATCTCTGTGCTCACGGGCATTACATTAAACTCCTATAGAAGTATTTCAAAGAGTCAAAGAGTCAAATCGTTTATTTCTTTAGACTTACAAAATAAGTACTTGCTTAGACAAGTAAAATTTTTACTATATAAACAGCTTGATAAATAGTTATTACTATCAAACAAGAAATAAGGTGCAATTGACTCTAATTCACTTCAATTTTTTGTCCACTAGCGGAAGAAGTGAAAAAGAAACCACTAGCAAGTTTATCGCTTATCAACTAATACAATCTTAGGATAACTAAGTCTAACTGGTCTTACATACTATTGTCTGTGTGGAACTGGGCGACATCCGGCCAAGCATTAACATCATTGACGTAGTCATCTACGGAGTAATAGGCTTTCTTGATAAGATTTCGTTTTATGTACAGTTTAAATTTATTGTTATTACTTATTTAGGTTTCTTTAAAAATGTGTCTGTTTTGCAAATTTCTGATTATGTCTGAGAACAGAGCACTTTTAAAAACAACTTCAGTAGGGGCCTGACAAACGACGAAAGAATAATAATTAATATTACTAGTTGCAAGGTTTGAGTAAAGCTTTTTTAACCGACTTCAAAAACGGAGGAGGTTCCCAATTTGACTGTATTTTTTAATATTTGTTACCTCTCCAGCTTTTGATTGGGTGATCCGATTTTGTTGATTATTTTTTGTTTGAAAGCTGGTGCTTCCCGTGTGGTTCCATTTGAATTGG
The DNA here is from genome assembly GCA_955876795.1 of Eupithecia tripunctaria. Classification (NCBI taxonomy): domain Eukaryota; kingdom Metazoa; phylum Arthropoda; class Insecta; order Lepidoptera; family Geometridae; genus Eupithecia; species Eupithecia tripunctaria. Next base: position 11,013,144 of record OY041618.1, read on the forward strand.
TTCAGATCTGACAATGGCTTCCATGAGAAAGCCTAATTGAAGTCGATATGTTTTCTTTATTGCTTTGTTTAACGTAATAATAAGATAAAATAGGTGGCGGCGCTAGTGTGCCTCGGGGTACCTTAAACTAAGGTAATATTAAGTTCAAACATGAACAGTGACGTCAGCAGTACGTACGGAGAAACAGAGCAATCTCTGGGATCATTACTCCAGCCCACATGAACACTAACGGAGCAGCATTCAACAAGTTAATTAAAACTGTTTTAGTTTCGTTAATCGAAGGAAACCTGTATCTACTATGTACAGGGGCGCAGTTAGGTTTCGTATTGTTAGGTACCGACCTCCATGGTAAAACATCTAAAAAAAGGTGGGTATAAGTAATTAACTAAACAGTAGATCAGAAATATTTGAAAATAAAAACACTTGTCTGTCTTGCAAACTTGAAATGTACGAATCTCTGTTTTCTCAATTGCTTGGCACTTTCTTGTATATCTTAAAAAATACAAAGCAATTATTAAAAAATCATCTCGCATCATCATCCACAGCTACATTACACACTGCTGTTTATTCTTTACCCTTTGAACTTGCAGTTGTATCACCGAAATATACCAAATTGGTTCCTATTTTATACATAGGAACCAATTTGGTATATTTGGGTGACTAGTTTTTGCTCGCGGCTTCAAACGCGTTGTTTCTATAGAAACGTTTCAAGGTGGTTTATTATATTTATTATATTATTCCGCGAGAACTGATTTATTGGATAAAAAAGTCTATTATGTGGTAACCTATGTTTGGTTCCAGGATTAGAATTACCTAGCACGATTTCAGCCCGATCCGTTCAGTAGTTTTGGCGTGAAGATCTAACAAACATCCATTCAAACATTATTATTTATAGTACCTAATAGTCTGACTTTAAAAAATAAGAATGTATTCAGCTGTACATATTGAATGTATGTATTCGTCTCCGGTTTCGTGGACAAATTTTATTATTATGTTGCTATTGTACAGACTTGCCAGAGCTGGACCTATAAGAAAAAAAATCCGCAAGATAAGTATTCTATCTTGTATTGTATTAAAAACTTTGAAAAGCAGTTTGAGTATTAAGATATTTAAGGTCAGTATTCAGTTTTTTCAAACAAATTATAATTTCGCCCACTTTCCCTACCTAACTACATCCCTGCTCACCTTAATAAAGTCTTTGCAGTAAGATAAGTTTATGCACATCTAATCAGATTGACTACCATACATTTACTTAACGTCCTTAACGATATGTGTGCACTTAGTGTTTAGGCATTACAAGTTCGCCGTTCGAACATTTATGTGCACAGATTAATACTCGAAGGCTATTAATTTTGCTGCCGGACCAGAATATCGAAGATGCCTGGTACAGATTTCATAATAAGAAGCCCATATTAGTACGTACCTTATTCCAGAGCAGTTTATAAGGTTTTTATTACGCCAAGCATAGATTGGTGTGTGTAATAATAATAATAATTAGTTTGATAATAGGAAGCCCATATTAATACGTGACTTATTGCGCAGCAGTTTATAAGGTTTTTATTAGGCCAAGCACAGATTGTTTTATGTAAAATAGACAAAAAGGCATCGCATTGTCATTCCTTCGTTGCCTAATAAAAGTTACAGGTTAGTCCTGTGGTGAGGTGACGCTCGAAAAAAATACGGGTTTTAACTATTTTCTACGCGTAATTATAAGGGCAATTAAGACAAGACATTTTTTACTATAGAAAATAAAATATTATAAAACTATTCTACACAAAATATATCGAAACGGTGGTTCACCGCCCGCGAAGCTACGAGCGGCCGGTGACTAGGGCTGCAGAGTGAGGAACTTCCTTATTTCGGTACTTCAAGGAGCTGGGCTGGTTAGGTTAGTCTGTTTAGGCGAGGGGACAATGCACAAAACACTCCTGTGCGAGATGTCAGTGCAGATCCCAGTTCCCCCACTTAGAATTATAATAAGAGAAACTCCCTGACGATGCGCGGAGTCCAGGAGTATCTTTTTGAATCTGGTCTTCATCCAACTTACGAGCGAGAGTGTGACATGTTGATCTTCGCTATTACGTCGTTAACCAATACGACAGTCGGATCAAAACGATAGTCGCTGAATCAACATCCCATTTGCTGGCAACCTCGTTAGCCAAGTCAAGATATTTGCTACTTTTATCTTTCTCAGCGTTAACGAGGTTAACATGTGGCATGGTGACATCAAGAGCATCGTCATCCGAGCATCCCTTCTAACCGATTATTTTGCGCACATTGTAGGCCATTTGCTCAGAACGCACGCTAAAACAATCTACAAATCAATTGTCGCTTTGGAGTCTTTTGACATTTAGAGATTTTTATCGAGTATCACTAACATTTAACTCTTTCTTGGCCCAAAAGGCTGATGTCCTCCTGCGGCTTAGTGTAGCGGCGGCGCGGCGCGTCCCTGCAGGCCGCCTAGGTTGGGCATTGAACGCGTTAACGCACTCGATGGCGATCCGTTGTGCTTTTTCTTTATCACATCGTTTACACCGTTGGCGTTGTAGCAATAGCTCTCCTTGGCTTATTGGACGTGTTATGTTCTGACTTAGAGGAGTAAGTCTTGTCTTATCTCTTTGTCTTATCGAATTCATGTTATCTGGTAATTTTCGTCTTGAACTCAAACATTTATCTTAAGTTTTGGTCGTTGTCTTTTGCGGAATTAGGTTTGCCTGTTAAAAATGAGACTTATAGCCATTTATGAGGAGCACATAATCGAATAGATAAACAAAGAGGTAGGTAAAAAAAAAGAAAAGTTTGAAGGAAACTTGGAAATACATCGAGCCTACATAAGTGTTGATTTTATTGGCTTAATTTTGGGTGAGATAAAAGATATTAGTTATAAAAATACTGCTATAATTTGTTCTATTCTTAATCGTAATTTCTTAAACAAAACAAACAACTTATTAAATAAATAAACATGACAATCCACAAAGCATTATCTAGCCCCATACTAAGCATAGCTTGTGTTATGGGTATTGGATGACTGATACATATAACATTAGATAGAAAAGTAGAATGGAGTAGAATAGAAGAAAATTATTGTTATTTATTATATTGTAAATAATAATTAGACCTAGATTAATTATCTTGGTAGTTTGGTGTATAGTTTTAGTAAAGGACTATAGCTCCGAGGCACATTACTAAGTTTCACGAGAGTAGAATACGTAAGAAACCGTTAATTCGCGTCAATGGCCAAACTGCCACTTATCCATAGGTAAGTTAGGTTACCACTCGTTTTGCATAATAACCGACAATCAAAATACTACATTCATATCCCGTGGACTTAAAAATACCTAAGCACGTAGATCTAGTTCGAGATATTGACTTTGTATCAAACTGTAGACTCAAAAATAGATGGATATTGGTTACGTAAAATACGTAACCAATATCCATCTATTTTTGAGTCTACAGTTATCTGAATCAAAAAACTATGAACATGTAAATCAGTTAAAGTTCTACTCGGACTTATTAGAATTTTTGAGTCGTCGTTGTATGTTTACCAACCTATAATTGAAGAACGATGAATGATAAAATATATTTTAGAAATAAAACCTAAGTGTACCTACCAACTACATTTAATAATATGTGTACGTATGAAAGTCTGATTTGAAAATAATCATATATGCATGTCGATTGTTATTATAGTGTTGTTGGTGAGAAAAGACTTTGACTTGACGAGACGAGAGATGTTCATAATGTTTGATAAAATTTTGAAAAATATGCATTTTTTTTAAAGTTTTATTAATAATACCGTAGCTGACAGAAGCAAAACGAGTCCATACACTGCCGAAACGGTTATTTCTTACACTATCTACTGCAGCAAAAATCTCACTGCAAAACAGCCAGGAAGATGGCCTTAAATAGGTTAATGGGGTCTTAACAATTTCGCCAACCCATTCATATTTTACCAAGCAAAACAGTTAAAATTGGCCTAGGAAATTAGCATAGGTATAGAACACAGGGTTTTAAAGCAATTAAATAAATTGCAGCTAATTAGACAGAACTGTTTAAGCGCTTTAATTACAAACCCACCTGTTAGCCAACTCGGGAGGTTTACTGCATCCTTCACTGAGCCTCTCGTTTGTGGATAAATTCACATGACATTTTGATCCAGAACAACGATTATCTTGGTCGTTTCTAATAAAATCGAGACACGTTATGGTTTCTACATGGATTTGTTGTGAAGGGTCTTTATTAGGGCTAGATAGGTGGTCTGTAACTTGTGTTTAACTGTTTTGCAGCGAAATTCTTATCCCGGAATCAAACATAGACTTTTTATCCCATAAATCAGTTCCCGTGGGATAAAAATCTACTTTAAACGTTTCCATGGGAACAACGCGTGCGAAGCCGCGGGGCGCAGCTAGTGTTTAATAAATCATTTTCTTTCTATTCTTTCAGTGTTTTTTATTAGGTAGTGGTTTTTACAGACATGCCAAATCTAATCTGTGTATAAATAGGAAAACAATACTAGATTTTACCATTGATTTAAAAAGGGAAGATAGGTTACGTTCTCCCAGCGCGTACTCAAAAATTGGCATGTGTTACAACTACACGCAAACACATACGCTCACAGTTATATTTCCAGTCCAGTGCAATACAAAGAAGAACAAAGACGGAAAGACGTATCTAGGACAGAAGTGAGACTCAGACAACAATATTTTACGCGAATCACGACCGCCCGTGCCGCCGGTCAGACGGTGACTGATGTGGGAGAACACAATTTTACACAATTTGAGGTTGCCACTTTCGAGCAACCAGTGCCTCATCTTCTTTTTTAATAAATCAATGGATTTTACGTTCTTTTTCATAAAATGTAACTAAGACCAGCCTTTTAAAAATAACAAGGTAGTTTCCAAAGAACAATTGAATTGAAATTGTTTTGTATTGAATCTTCACGATTATTCCGAATCCAAGTTACATAACTGCGAAGGCAAATCTTGTGGTCAATTAGGTAGTAGTATCGCCGACTTGACGCTTTCTAATTCAGCCAGACCCCTCGGGTTTGCTCGACCATAAACTGCTTACGACACTGCGCTTGCACACATTAGGCATGGTCGAAATCACGAATTTTCAGTTTGTTTACAGTTTTCGACATATTTTCGCAAGTTTCGTCTAAAACGGCGAATTCGTTTTCATTACGTAGGGGAGTCAGTCGAGTTTTTCTAATACATTTCGTGTTAGGTCGTTTGATCGGTTATCTGATCCTATAACGAAATCATGACTGATGAAAAAACTAATTTCGCAGAAGTTCTGAGCGTTTATAGACATGCTTTGGAAGCAATTTTTCCCAAAATCACAAGATTATTCAAAAGGCTCGTCGGCACATTTCGCAATCAGTCAGTCTAGACTCCTACCTTGACTATCGTCGAACATTAACGACTTAACGGAATCAGATTGTAAGTTACCACAACAAAGTTCGTGCATCGATCGCCCGACCCATATGCAACACGCGTAGAAATCGAAAGTGCTCAAAACTTTGTTGGAAACTCAACCCTTTCGCGGTCGTGTGTACACAACAACTTGTCCCCCTCCGTTCATTCAGACAATGGGATCACCCTCTCCCTCCCACGCGTGTCACGCACATGTGTTGTCTCACACATGCGTGAGGGCGCATTTTCCTCGTAACCCGGCGCGTTGGAAAAGCGGTTTACCAGACGGTAAAGGGTTGTCGCAGGGGTATTTTCTTCAGGTCGGGTTATAACCACGTGATGGTGTTTACGAAGGGTTTCATTCACGTCGTTTTGAAGGGCACACACGAGTCGTACGCCGTTGGAACGTGTGGGAGGCTCTGTTGTCTATGGTCAGGCCGTGAGCAGTTTATTTTGCAACGAGATTTACAACTATAACTGTAAATTAAGTTTATCGAGCTGGTCCGAATGTAGGTCGTATGGAATCAGCATTAATTATCACCATAATCTAATACCGATGTCGGTACGTAGATACAATAGATCACATGATAGATACAGATACCGGCTGAGATACTTTTGCGATACCGAACGTGATCATGTTATCGCGCGTTGTTCTCGGTTTTGTTAAATACAACAACATTAAGACTTGAGAGGTTAATGTGATTATTAAAGTAATTAAGTACTGCACTAAGGTTTACGTTTCATTCTATTTAATTAAAAGGTTCATAAAGTGATATTATTACCCCCTACCTTTTGTTTTAAAATAATAATGGTTCACGAGTTTCTTTAAACAAAACCCTGCAATCAAAAGGCCTATTTGAATTTCTTCAAATACACAAACGCAATCGATTGTCACGTTTCGTTTTTGGTGCAAATTTGTACTCTGTAATTCGGTGAATTAGAGTATTTATACCAATTAGCCGAAACTAAACTCGAAATAACGTGTTAGAGAATTAAAATAGGCCTGTATTGAGTTATATCATTAAAAGGCTCTAAAGCGAATAAGTAATTTATTTTTCTATTATATCGGTAATAAAGTGGATTTAAATATGTTCCTGGTGCGGCCCTAATCTGCGACAACCTTTAGGCTATATTCACACTTTTTAAGCGATATTGCCGTAAATGAACGTTGATAAAGTTAAAAATTATTTGAGAGTAGGTAAACAGGCGTTTTCTAGACCTTCGTGATACATCGTCGGCCATAATATTCGATTTCTATCACGTGAGAACGAAGGTCTATTGATTATAAAATAAGTAGCTGCGCCCCGCGGCATCGCACGCGAGGAAAATTATATTTAAAACTTTCTTAATTTTTTCTTTCCTAAGAACCTTCTGACCAAAACAAACACAACAAATAAAGAATTAGCGAAAATGATCCATTCGTTCACGCGTGATGTCGTGACCAAGACAAATGGGGATTCATTTTTATATCATCATCATCATCATCATCAGCCTATATTCGTCCACTGCTGGACATAGGCCTCCCCAAATGAGCGCCATAGCGCCCTGTCTTCAGCTTGACATTTTTATATAATATAGATATATTTTTTATTTCATTTTTATATATAAAGATAATAAATAAATAAATTAAAAACCGTGTGAGCTTTGTGTTGATACTTACATTCGTTTTTACTTTATATGTAGTCTATAAGTGTTAACGAGATAATGCCCATAATTGTTGTGCAATGCGCAACGGTGCTGGATGGGATGTATGTGCGAAGAGCTTAAAAGTGTGCAATAATACCGCTACGAGATGGATTTCGAGCGGGCTGACAAGATATGGTTTTCTCACGAGTGAAGTACAGAGACGTGCACCGAATGTTCTATGCGCCAAAACTGTTTTTAAGTTATTGAAACATACAATAGAAAAATTAAAAGACTTACTAACGAAATACTTCTAGGTTTCTTAGCAAAACAACAAAACCGAGGAAAATAAGTGTTCTGTTTTGGAAATAAATAGCAGAATGTGTAACATATATTTTTTATAAAAACAAACTATCGAGAAAACTTTCACGAATCGTGTTTTTCAAACACGTAATTCAAGATAAAAGATCGAAGTAACATTTCCCTAAATGTGGTAGCTTTCACAGATTCTGAGATATTCGGAAATAACTATTTTGAAGTAAATTGCTAACGGCACACTCTTAACGAGTTTAAGCCCATATTTGAATGCATTTTGTGCTATGCGTAACGGTGCTGGATGGAATGAATGTGCGCCGAGCTTAAGTGTCATGTTCGTGCAGTCACTACCTATCGTAAAGGCTAATTCATTGTTTCAAAGAAGGTACGTATGGGTATCTATAATTAAAATGAAAATAAGTCTAGGTCGTCCAGCATCCTTGCATTGTCTGAATCGCGTGACCAATATACCTACGTCCTCCTTACATAAATAATATAGGGTGCCCTAAATGCCATAAATATAATTGACGTCCGATGAGGTGCGGTGGGCCAAGGTCCGCCTGCGACGCAGGAGGTTGCGGGATCTATTCCTGCCTGGGACAAATGTTTGTAGGATCTGCGAATTTGTTTCGGGTGTTCTGAGTATTTCCTATGTAATTAAAAGAAATATATCTATGAAATGTATTGCAATAATTATGTATGTATATAAATATATTACAAATTAAAATTAAAATAATGCTGGACAATTCACACAGCATTATCAAGCCCCAAGTTATATATTAGTCATCTAGTATCCATAACCCAAGCTTTGCTTAGCTTGGGGCTAATGCTGTGTATTGTCTAGCAATATTAGTCATCTAGTATCCATAACCCAAGCTTTGCTTAGCTTGGGGCTAATGCTGTGTATTGTCTAGCAATATTTGTCTATACTCTATACTTATAACATTATAAAAAGGAAAGATTTTTTTATTTGGTTGTTTGAATTGAATTGGCTCCGAAACAAGTGGACCGATTTAAAAAAATCTTTCATCATTAAAAAGTTTACTTTTCAGGGAGTAACATAGGCTATATTTCATCCCGGAATTCCCACGGGAACGGGAACTACGCACGCGGGTGCGAGGCGTTGCTAGGCTATTATAAACACTAGACCTTTAAAAACCTTTGAAGCCTTTTGATTGCTTGCTATGCTACTGGTGGTACAATGGCCAGCTACCTAGAAAACTGTAAGATATGCTGATTTGAGTGATACTGTGAAGGTGATTGGTTTTATAATTAAGTAAATCGCAGTTATTAAGGAAGTGGCAAGATTAGTTGACTTTCTAGAAATGTGCGATGTTTGATATTCTAATTCCGATACTTTAAGATTCATGTAACAAAAAATGGAATTGCGATGAGCTTTCACCCGTTGTTCAATTCACATACCTTCCTAATACTATGAACTTACGCTATGCTTGCCTTATTTTTGATGAGACTTTAGTTTACAAAAGTGACGGAAACACGAAAGAACATTGACTTGTTTTGGTTTATTTTTATCTTTATGTTCGAAATACTAAATCAGGGCTGCGTTTGAGTTTTAGGGCATTTAAGTTATAGGTATTATATTTTGTATGGTTTGTCTGGACATAATCTAAGTAAGATAGAAGTAGGTTCTTTGAATATTTAGAAATTTACTTACCACCTCGGATCCTAGAAATTCAAGGTTTGTACTGGTCGAAACGTTTGAAACCTTCCTCTTAATGTTTTCTAAGACTTTAAATATTCATCACTTACATAACCAACCATTCAACGTGTTAATTCCAACTAAATGACACATCCTCAAGACAATTAGTCGTAAGACTTCCCCATTAACAAATTAAGCCCCGTTACACAATAAAACCTCCAAATTACAGGTACCTGAGCATGAACAAGAGCACATTAGTGAATCATATTCGCTCACACGGGCCCTGGGATTCTCACAAATGAATTACAAACCAATTTAGTTTGCCTATTGAAATGGGTTTTCGTTAACTTTCTTGTAAGGAAGATGTCTACTGAAGCGCATGTGAGCGCTTTTGACTTTTTAACTGACGTCAAAAAAATGAGGAGGTTCTCAATTCTGTGTTTATTGTAACTGTATTTATTTTTATGTTTGTTACCTCAGAACTTTTGACTGGGTGGTCCGATTTTCATGATTCTTTTTTTATATGAAAGCTTGCTGGTGCTTCCAGTGTGGGTCCATTAATTTGGTTCAGTTCTGACTACGGGATCCATGAAAATTCATGAAAAAACTATAAAAATGTAAGTCGGTTTATAGTTTTTTTAAACAAAATTAATTATTAAATCTATCTTCTTAATTGTGTTCTTCATTAACTCAGATCATGCCCCTTTTGGAAAGTATTCGACGAGAAGTTGACCAGAGGCTTCCAACCTCAACCTCAACAGCCTGTTTGGTCCACTGCTGGACGCAGGCCTCCTCCTGATAAACACCTTATTGACGTTTACCTCATGGGGATAATGCCCATAAATCCCACGCTGGGCATGCGGGTTGGGGATCGCAGTTTGGTGGTATAATTGTTCTGCAGGGGGCACTGTTGCCCGCCCTCCGATGGATACAGCTACTTCCAAAACCTCCTTAAATAAATAATTCTGGACAATCAACACAGTATCACCTGGCCTCAAAGTAAGCAGAGTTTGTTTTTTTATTAATGAATGACCTAAAATCATGTTTTTACTTTAATATCAACGGGGTATTGATAGTATAGACTCTAAACATTTTATTGAAGTTTAACGAGAGTTTGAAGTCTTCATCAAGATAAAGGTCTTCTAATACCTACCAAAACATAAGATTTTTGAGTTCAAATGCGGACAACGGCGTCTCTTAACTAACTATGTACCTAAATCTTCAAAATCTTCCAACCTAATCTTGTACTTTAGTGGACTATGTCCCTTAATTTCACCAACTCGTGTGAGATCTCCAGCGTAGTGACTACTATGTGATCTATGTCTTTGATCCCGCTTTCTATTGTTTTGGACTAACAAAATGTAAAGGTAGCAAAATCTGGCTACTTATGCAGGCAATAATCGTAAGGTGGCCAAAGAACACAAAAGTAACGAGTAAAAGTAAGTATAACCGCCGTGCTGCCAGAATAAGACGGAACTTTGTCAAAGTAAAGATTTGAGAGGGCACGTTACAGAAAAAAACGTAATACTTTAAAGCATTCGGTTTTGTGAATTCTTATGCGACAATTACGAACTATTGAAAATTTACAATGTTTGTGTTGAATCCAATGTTATGTTTCAAAACAATGGAAATTACCCACAAGACTTTTTAAAACTAATATGGTTTGAATTTATTCTGTTAAAATTACCCAGTTTTGAGACGTTGTTTCATTGGGCATCATGACACGCCACATAGCAACACCGACATTTAGTAGACGTAGATTTCCTCCCCCATTCCCTGGTTTCCCCCTACCGTCACCAACTTCAACAAATCTTGGGACCCAGCCAAGAAAACTATTCAATTTTACAACATCTGTGCCACCGGTGCCACGATATTTACCTTTCTCACATGTAATAGCATTTTGCGGTTTTCTAAGCCCCCGTAGCGTATGTAATCTAAATTGAAATATAGGTGGTTAAACTACATAAATATTGCGAAAGTACTGACTGACTTTCATACAATAGTAAGTAGTCTATAGGTTATTCTTCATCTACAAGCTTCTGTCCGGGGATTCTCAAGTGTTTTCCGGGATAAAAAATGCCATTATGTCGTTTCCCGGGATACCATTGTAATCTCTAAATCATTTACAACGGGATGTTTATCATGATTTGTGTTTTGAGCTTCAAAAAAGCTCAAAACTCAAATCTCAAATCATGGTAAATATCCCGTTGTAAATGACTTTAGTGGTAGTACCTAAATAATCAATAACATAATGGATTTAAAAGTTTTACAATCTATGTCTTTACTAAGTTTTTCGATGATTCGTTGGTCTAGTAGTTTCAACGTCTTTTAAACAGTACGATATTTTTTGTTATAGTGCATCCCTCAACAGCCTGTATTGGTCCACTGTTGGACATATGCCTCCCCCTGATAAACGCCTTATTAGCGTTTATCTAATGGGTCCCGTACCCATCTTATCTCTTCCCGTGGGTGTCGTAAGAGGCGACAGAGGGATATACACCGGGGGGCGGGCAGCAGATTATGGGCACTACCCCCCCATTAGATAAACGTTTTAGTGTATAAAATACACTTTTTGTAAAGATCTTTGATCGTTTACGGTATTTACAACCAAAGTCATGGATTCACTTTAGTCTACCATGTGAACAAACTCACTCTCTGCGGTCGCTAGAATCGATTCTGATACGAATAAAAAATCGATCTTATAATCGAATATGGACTTTCTCTGAATAAAACTAATTTACTCATGTGAAATTAGATATTACGTAATTATTATTGTTAAAGTTGTTATTAGAATGAGTAGACGGTAATGTTTGTTTTATAAATTAATTTAGCGTTTTTTTGGTAGCTCTTTGTTTCGATAACATATTCATTGGTCAAGAGATTGGTTTTTAAAATTAAATTAGTTCACAAAAAAGGTTTGTTGATAATGTTTTTCATCAAATGTATGAAATTAATTTCAAATTGGTTGTGATGGATAACATAGATCACGTAGCTTACAGTTATTATTTTGTTGGTATTTGGAGCTTAAATTCATTAATTTCTTGAAAGCCCAATTAAACGGCGTTTTATATAATTTTAGTGATATACATACATACATTTTATAGTGTGAGCTGTTTTGTTATCTGATGCCGTCTATATAAAATGCATTAACATATAACGAGTTAAAGCCCATATTTCATTGCAAATTTTTGTAACTGTGCGGCAGTGGTGTAGGTAAGCACCGCTGCCGCACGTTACACTAACATCTTTATAGGTACATCAATGAATATAAAATTGCCACTGTATTCCACGAAACTCAACAAAAACATAGGCTCAATTTCAGTTACAATAAATTACCAGTATCTAATGTGGTCGACCACATAAAAGGAGTCGGTTAAGCAAAGGCGTATAAAGTATATTAGTCACATTACGACGAAAAAATTAGAGCAACCTGCAACCGTGAATCAATAAGAAAAGGTTCAATTTAAAACGCATATTCTCTGTGACTCAGTGGCAGAAGAACCTGTAGTGATTTGTAATCACATTCGTAATTATTTTACTAGGAATATATTCAATATAATAAGTGATATTTGCTAATGCTCTGGTAAATGCTTATTGGGCAATCGAATGTTTTTTTTTATTTCTATTGTATTTTAAATGAGTGAATAAAATAATGTCCCAAGTTTTTTTGGCTTTCCTTAGGCCTATATAAACCTATTTTGTAACATCAAAAAGGCCAAATACCGACGATGCCGCATGATTTCGAAAAAAAAGAATACGCAAGGCCAGAGCCATAGAGATTGATATAAATAATGAATTTTAATAAATCGAAGACCCAGGCCTCAATATCGTAAAAACACCACGAAACGTATCATTCAACCCTGAAAGTGTACCTAAAAAACTGCCGCTGATTTAACCACTACTTCGGAAGTCACGTCCCATACGACGACGTGTGGGCTTGATAACATGTCTCTAATAATGTTTGTGTGGTCAAGACATGTCTGCAGGCTGTGGTTTCCGATCCCTTTGTCTGAACACCGAAACTTCATAAACTTTATAATCACAGGCATAATCTGATTTCGATTCCGTACCGACCTTTTTGTGGCTGTAAAAAAGTTTACTTTTGGCCACAAAGTGCGTAGTTCCCCTTTGAAGGATGTATTCAAAAGTTTTGGGGCTGTGGTGTTTAGGGGAAATAAAATCTGGAGCAAAACATGCGAAGATTGTTGACAAGTTTTTTTAGACTTTTGCGTGTTGTAAAATTGAGTGTTTTTGATAGCTTTCGTGCCATCTAGGTACTATGTTTAGAATCGTTTAGCGATAGATCCGATTTCCTAGTATTCCATTCATTTGCCTTGCTAATAGGAACTCGTGCATAACACAATTTCATGTGTCGATGACACTTCCGATCGCCAGTTTTCCTTCGCTCTAATTTTAATTGCTTTCTAAACTCCGCTCGATTCCCATGACCGTCGCTGTTAAATTGACTAGCAAGCACACGTAATGCATGACATGTAGTTTTTTTAGTACAGTTTTTTATCTGTTTATCGAGAGAGAGATCTGAGTGCGCGTCCCAGTGCGTCCATTGTGCCGCGGTGAGAGGCTTGGTCAGCGTTTCCGAACACCACTCGTGATCTTATTTCGGTCAATTTCGGTTTCCATTCAGCGAACGCTCATTCAAAATTCGAATTAAACGGGTAGAATCAATTACGAATGTGTGACGACTACATATTGCTACCGGAGCGACGTCGGACATGGTGAAAGGAAGCTCGCAGTAATTTAGGGTTGAATGGATTACTGAGTATTAATTATCGAGCTGGCCTCGCGCAGCGGGCAGCCCATGTGTGCATCAATCTCGCGGGGCCGTGCGTCGGCTTCTTTATCTGAACAAAAAAATCGGGCAGCGCTTTTCTCATGGCAGAACAATAGTACGCGCACTTGTTATTAAATTCGTATAAAATTAAACCTAATGTGTGATTTCTTCCAGTTCCGTTCGCGTGATGAGAACCTTACGGTAGTTTATGAGATGAAACAAACAAATCTGTATTTTTGAAATGGCAATCATTTACATATAATTCTTATTCTCGCTACTTATGTCGATGACTATCACGAGGTGTAATTGTTTAGCTCGACACGTAGCTTTTGACTCCATTAAGTGCCATCATCTATTGTACATTTTCTTTGTGTGAACTTTAGGTAAATCGTCTTGCATTCTAATGTGAGTTTACATTATCATCAGAAGAGAAGAATGGTTCGAAAGTAAACATTGGCTGCAGCATCCTTTCTATTTGATTGGTGTCCCTCAAGGGCGCGTATTGGGACCATCACTGTATAAATTATACACGAACACAATGCTTGCAATAAAACTGCGAACTAAATTGTCGGATGACACAGCGGTAGGTATATTGCCTCAGAAATAGAGATATAGCATTGTTATTTGTCCGAAACGTGTCGTTAATTGGTTTGGACGCGTAGAAAATGACAAGGTCTAGACCGGAAATAGAAAATTCCGATCAACAGCGGTCATTAAGTCATTCTAGCGTGATATTGCTATTTCGGTTGCTGACTTGTCTAGTCCTAAAATTGCAAATAAAAAATAAATAATTTTCATCAATAAATTTGGAGACCTTTCTCATTACATATTAAATTATTCAAATTTGACTTTATAATATGAAAAATGAACTCAGTCTATGTCATTTTGTGGGTACAGTACTTCTGATATTTTCTAGAATCTAGAGGTAGAACCATTTCCACTTTGTCCACGATTTCCCTTACGGCCATTTATATGAAATAGGCTCCAACTACCATCAATCTTATCAATTTCAATTAAATTAAATGGACCATAGTAGTGCCAAGAGGCGGCGAGGAATTCAATTGAAAAATACCCCGTATTCCCATGTGATAAGGTAGCGTAGGTTTCGTATGTGACTGTAAGTTTATTGATAGGCATGCGTGGTCGTAAATATTAGGGCGACCATAATATTGGTATGGCCAGGATACTAAGCAGGGTTGTTTAAGTCATTGATTTGATGCATGAAGTTATAATCTCTATGATTTGTAGTATTTTTACTGAGTTATATTCTTTTTTAACCGATTCATTTTGTTGACTAACTGGCTCTTTAGCTTATTTTTATTGCTGACCAAGTATTTCAATTAAACATAAACCTACCAATATATATATTATCATCTGCCTGCTTTTGAATATTAATCATTCGCATTATCTTGTCACACAAAATTTGTATTCTTTCTAACAATACCTACCTAATGCCTAATAAAAGTAGGTAGCTATTTTTTATCATCTACATTCTACAAGATAAGATAGCTTTGGCTAACATTAGTATCTCGATTGTCGCCTTGTCACAGACATAAAATACTGAACTTTTGTTTATGCCTGCTATCTTTTATGCAACGTGTTACATTATGTGACCGTTTGGCAACATGGCGAGTCTGGCAACCCTGTCGTAAAGCGGATAATTTACAATGCGGAATAGGGACGTGCGTTTTCGTCCAATTAACCATTGCATTTGTCGGTGCCTGAGTAACGAGCTGCTATTGACTGCGTGCGCTTGCGCAGGTTTAGGAGCACACGATTCGCCAGCGGCACTCAATCTGGGTGATCTGAAATGTCCTGCCAGCGCCCCCCACGTGTGGATCACTTAGCTTTATTGAAGTATTAATTGATTTCATTTTCTATAATAAACTTATTGTTATAAATTATGCTCGCGGTGATTAGGATAGGAGATCCCTACCTACTTATAGGCATCTCTTGTAAAATGTGGCCTACTTTAGAATGAGTTGGAGTAGGAATGCTATAAAAATATTTGCAACATTTACGCCCAAGTACTCAAACTCAGATTTAAGCACGTCTCAAATGAAGAATTTTTACAGTTTTTCGTGAAAGTGTGTCAAAAATTTAGCTCTTGCTTCATACGTCTTTAAATCTGATCTTATTATTTTATCAACATTAGGTACATAAACTTTACAAGATTTATAATGTTAGGTCTTAAAGTTTGAGAGCCTCTGATCTACATACGAGCATGCCTAACCGCCTGAGTAACAACATGTAATAAATAATATTAATTTATACCTCATTTTCGCTTTAGTCAAAGCATCAACAAACAATACTCGCGTTTTGTTGGTCTACGTACTTGAGTAAATTGCTCGTATTTCTAACCGAATGAAAGTTAACTAATTAGTTTGGTAATTATTTAAATAATTGGTAGTTGGTTGATTGATTTTAGTATTGTTATGTGTGATTTTATTGTTATTATCCTCGATCTTCAACAGCTAATAATTGTCCACAGCTGGGCTTAGGTGTCCCCTTGATAGGCGCCTTATTGGCGTTTATCTCATGGGGGGTGATACCCGTAATCCCCACGCTGGGCATGCCGGTTGTGGTTGATTTTAGCTTTAACTCCTTAATCTTCCTTAAATCTTTATCCTTATCCCATTTTAACAGTCTTTTTGTGATATATGAAAGAGTTTTTAACCGACTTCAAAAAGGAGGAGGTTCTCAATTCGACTGTATTTTTTCATTATGTTTGTTACCTCAGAACTTTTGACAGGGTGGTCCGATTTTTATGATTCTTTTTTCTATGAAAGCTGGTTCTTCCCGTGTGGTCCCATTTTAATTTTGTTCAGTTCTGACAATGGGATCCATGAATTTCATTTAAAACTTTAAAAATTGAAGTCGCTTTATAGTTTTTTTAAACAAAATTAATTATCTATCTATATCGTATCCATTTTGAATGGAGCATAAACGTAAACAAACCGCCCATACTTAACCTAAAATTCACTTTGTTAGCGCGTCCTTTTATACGTAATTTACATTACTTGTCGATTTTAGATCCTCCCTTCAATAAAAATTGCTTATAATTATATCTGAAACTCAACGCCAAGCAAGTGAGATTTTGTTATTTGTGTCGTACTTTGTTTACTAACATGCTTCATTCAAAATGGATAAACCATAGATAGAAAACTCTTCAATATAAAACGAAAGGACAGGACACTATACATAGTGCGGAATAGAGGATGTATAAAGGGCGGCCTTATTACAAGCGATCTCGTACAGGCAACCTTAGGATGCTACGAGTAGGTCACTGTTCATTGACTTTATTATTAACCTTAGAATGCGTTGATTAAAGCATGTGAATAAATTTATCCAAGTAGGTAAGTATAGGTTCGTTAAAAGATAATAAGTGCCTATTAAAACTGCATATCAACATGAGTAGACTAGGGTTTTATGTTTCAATTAAGTCTATGCCTACTTACTTCACATGTAGGTTTCGTTAAGTTAATTTACGATAAAGTTATAAGTTAATAATAATAGAGTAGAATGTTATAGAGGCCATTTTAAACGGTCTTTATTTCCTCGTTATTTGCTTAGTAAAAGCTTATTATATTAATGGTAACATGCAAGCAGGTGTAGCCTTTTTTACTATTTGTGCGATGTATGCATCAAAATACAAAAATACCTAGGTATATAATGTATGATTATTGTTATGTATTGACCATCCATTCTACTAATACACAATTTTCATAATCTCTCACCTCTCAAAAATTAATGAATTTTTGTGAATTTTAATAATTTAAGGGAATCTCCCTTAAATTATATTACAGCATTGGCTAATAATAAATCAATAAATAACTATTTATCTGAATTTTGTCTAAATTTATGAAATAAAAAGTAACCACTATGTTTGTTTTCAATTTCATCATCATCATCATCAGATAGGATGTCTTGAATGCCTTCACCTTGTAAATTGTAAATGAAAAAAGACGTGTGGCACTCGGGGACTGCCGCGGTAAAGCTATTGCAATGCCATCTAGAGGCGAGTTGCTGAACTAAAGAGAGAAACGTCATATTTCAAAAAGTAATTAAAAGTTCTACTATTCATCGATAGATGGCAAAACTAAAAAGTATCACCGCTGTTCCGGTCGGAGTGGGGAGCGTGAGGTTTTTTTGTTACGGAATTTCTGGATTCGGTCCCCGCGCTCAAGGCCCGCGATAGAAGCTATGCAATAGCTTAAAAACTAATTTCCCATAGATAAGACAATGGAATCGAAGGCACTGTATCACATGCAATTACTCTCACACGTGCTGCATTAATTTGTATGTCTTACGATAACTAGTTTCCGCCCGCGGTTTCGTATGCGTTTTTCCTGCTATATTATTTATATGAAATACCTGTTTAGTTGATTTATACTCGTTGTCCCCATAACGCTGGCCTCATTATGGGGACAACGACAAGCCAAAGATAGATCCTACCCGTTATCCCATCGATATTTGGCTTGTCGTTGTCGCTTTTGCTTTCCCTTGAGTATATTATATTTTAGTTTAGTATATTATATATTATATTTTAGTTTAGTATATCGCTTTCAATGCCTTGGCAGTGCGATCCGCTGTAGCGCGCCGTTGCACCTGTAACCCAAAGGAGGACATCTGCGTCTTGGGTCATGAAAGTTAGTTAAGTTTAGTATATTTGGGCTAAAAAAACTAACACTCCAGGCTCACGCACCTGTCCATCTGCAGGTCTCTCCAGCAGCGCGGCGGCGATGTTGGGCAGCGAATGCGTTAAGATCTGTTCTGCCGTTTAGTTATGGTGATAACAGACTGTCTTTCACTTTTATAGTAGTTTGTAACTTTGGTTATGGTAAAGATAAACCGATGCAAATAGAAGGAGCCCACTAGGGAGGCCATAAATTAAGTAGGGATGTGTGGATTGGAAAAATATTACAATACCACGTGTATACTGCTTATTGATACAGTTTGTGTCAAATAACTGTTTCATTCAATTTAAGAGCGCGTGTTTATTTTAAACTTAGTATTTTTTTATTTTGCGAATTAAGTAAATTAAAGTATATTGTATATTAAAAAGTACGGCGGTGAGGCGAAGGGTGAGTTTTAACTCTTTGTATTTGTATTTATTTAAAAACATTACATCTATCTTTACCTAATACAATGGAGTAGTCATCCAATTTTTTTTAAAATTATTCAACATTCAAATACATTGGTGGTATCATTGAGCACTTTTGTTATTAAATTCCATACAAACAGCTAACTAAAATTACCTATATATTGTTCATATTTATAAAAAAATAGAATGGAATTATGATAGAGTGAATGAGTCTACTCATTTACTAATAATTATAATAAGTTCTAAAGTAACTGTCTGTCTCTTATCTTTTTACGCTTAAAAAGCAAAACTTCAATCAAATTTGGCAGGGAGAGTGGGTATACCAGGGACATATAGGCTATTTTTATCCTAGAAAAGGGCGAGTGAAGTCACGAGCAGCAACTAGTCATAGATAAATTTATAGATATGTGTAAATAGGACACGGATTTCTGGTGGAGATCGCTCTTGGGCGATAAGACCGCCGGTCTTATCGCCCAACTGACTAGTTGTTTCGGACTTGTCACTTTGTAAGTTGTTTTGGTGTATTGTTTTTATGAAAGGGTTGATAGGCAACAATATATTTTTATAATGATAAATTGATGATCAATCATCCTTTAAACTGCATGACACACATATAACAGCAAGCAAACATGTATATAAGTCATCAAGAAATAAATTGATAGGCGCTCAGCCATATAATTATGTCTTTTTATAGGAAAACACTAACGAGATTCTAAAAAGCATCACATACCGACCGATTACCCTCACGAATGCGTGTGGATAATATTTATTTACTCCTTAATCGTAGATGTTAATTATTGTTAATAAGCCATTGTGTTCAACTGGTGTGGCTGGTTGTGTGTAAAATTACTTATCGTAAAAACGAGGCTTGTACTTGTAGTCCTAATAATTTATACGTCAACCTATAGGTTATTCTTACTAATATTATAAATGCAAATGTTTTTTTTAAGCTATTGCATAGCTTCTATCGCGGGCCTTGAGCGCGGGGACCGAATCCAGAAATTCCGTAACGAAAAAACCTCACGCTCCCCACTCCGACCGGAACAGCGGTGATACTTTTTAGTTTTGCCATCTATCGATGAATAGTAGAACTTTTAATGACTTTTTGAAATATGACGTTTGTCTCTTTAGTTCAGCAACTCGCCTCTAGATGGCATTGCAATAGCTTTACCGCTGCAGTCCCCGAGTGCCACACGTCTTTTTTTTAAAAGTCGTTAATTTTGTTTTCGATTTAGGTGAAATTTGATATAAATCTACATATTTAGGTCTAGAACAACAGAGACTGATGTAAAATAAACGTTATTATTTATTTATTAATTACTTATTTTCACAAATTAGTCTTTACTATGGGACTGGCATAGTCAGCAATGACTTAAAGTCCCTTTTGTTTTAGACGTAATTGAAATTTTGTTGTAATTATGTTATGTTAATTTATCCATGTCACACAAATAAAGATTTTCTTTTCTATTCTATTCCTTAAAAATAAGAATAAAATAAACTACTGGTAGTATGATGATACCACTGAAACAACAACAGTTTTGTAATTATTTGACACGTTTTCTGTGAATAAATGATTATATTATATTATATTCGCGTTTGAAAATGATAATTGCATTGTCCATGCCTTATATGATGATGATAAAATTTGACAAAAACAGTTGGTTGTTACCGAATTTTATTTAGGTAAACCAGAGCCATACTCGGCGCCCATCGATCTCATAAAACTTCGGTTCGAGAGGTTCATATAAAATAGATTCAGTCATTTTTTTATGTGTAGTACATATAAATAAATCAATGTACTTAGATTCTTACCTAATATTACTACGAAACCGTTCTATTACCTACTGCTTACATACGTACGACATTGATGAATATATAAGAAGCATAATTTTATTTTTTTGTTTCTATGTTCTCCCCCTAATTTATTTTATTTTAATTGTCATTTTCTTTGTCAATAAAAATCAACAATATTTTTAAATGTATACCTAGTTTCTGAGTTGAGCGAAAAGGAACAAAAGAGTCCCATTGCTTAATTTTCTCCACTGCGTTGCGCAGTTGAGTAACACACAAGGGAACTCGCGAAAATAAAACCTCAAAGATCCTATAGGTTAGGTATTATAATATAAACGAAATAAGCCTTAAATTGAAATAATCCATATCAACTGCATTTTAACCGCTACACTACCAACACTTTCCCTGAAACAGAAAGCCTTTGCTCCATAACATCGTTTATGGAAACTACGCAACGGGCAGTTAGGCCAAAGGCGTTAGCACAAGTGGGTCACGGGGCGCCAAGCGGTGTCGATTGAATGTAAATGCGCAAGCGCAGCCCGCGATATTTCTCATCTTTGTAGGGCGGCCAGGAAATAAAGATTTTGTAAGATTTTTTTTCGGAATTTTTGGTTTAAAAATAAGAGTATTTTTTATGATTGTAGAGTGACCAGGATATTATTTTTGATAACTTTTGTGTACTATGTTTACTAATAGAAAACTTCACTTAAATTCCATTTTAATTATCCAAGCGGTTTGTTTGAAGATACTAACTAACTTTACAGTTTTTTTTATTAAAATTTTGTTATTTTGCTGTTATTTATAGCGAAAAAAAATTAAATAAAAGAACACACAATATGATTATTTTTTAAGTAACTTTTTATTTTAATTTATTATTTACTACCTATGTAATAAAATGAAGGTTTTCCTTACTCTTTGTTGCAGGAAATTGTGACTCAATAGGAAAAATGTATATTAATTAATTAAGCTAGTAAATATTATACAAATACTTCCTACTATAACTATGAGGTAGGTAGGACTCAATACAAATTCATTCATAAAATAACAGTGAATGAAATGACTCATTATACTCGTAGTGTAGTACTTTGATTTATAAGTGAGTATTCTCATGTGTTTTGTCAGAATTGGTGTGACTAAGTTATGTTATTAAGCTAGATGTAATTATGTGGGTACTTTAAGTACAAATGACTAAACGCAATTGAGTGCTAATGATGCACAATTTCCGGTATTTCATAGAGTTATTCCAGAATTGATTTGTTCAATAGGGAGATCCTTCTTGTTAGTCATTGCTTGGCGTTGAATACTATTTAATAAAACCAATTATCCATTAGTCGTATATTCCTTTGTGTAAATGATTAAGTTTTTGCACTAACAATCATTTCCATTCGAATATGTTAACGACTTAATATGAGAATTTAATATTAAAATAATTGATTACTTTCCTTGTACTGCGATTGATGAATAATAAAAATATAATTAAAATACAATTGACAACGCAATCAGAGAATGCACTAAGTAAAAGTAAGTCATTTCAAGTCACGCACAGAATCCAACCCATCTTAATTATCAGGTATATAATCATAACAATTATTGTTAAAAAACGCAATTGACATAGATCGATAATTCCCTGGGAACTGCCCACGGAAAGTAGATCACCGTAATTAAGTCATGAATACAGAAATGCTATCGTAATTATGTCATGAATACAAAAGTGCTATTGATGCATTCAATTGACCTAATGTCCTCTGTTTCTCGGAATCATGCTGCGTCTACCCGCCCTTGCGTGCGCGCAGCCGTGCCAATGTCGTCAGTTTTTTCTTTTTTTTTGCTACCCTTGAAGGTTGTATACCTGATGGTCTGAGACCTCGCGTGCATTATGATGAATTAATCGTAAACAACTACTTACTTGCCTATATTGTGACTAGTAATAGTGGACCTTCACTGTTTCTTTGAAGTTATCTTACTAGATAAGTATTTGTATTCTTTATCAATTAATTATTTCTGAGAACAACGTAAATCAGCGTTTATGGTATTAAGGTTCACGCAGGATGTTATGGTTTTTAGAAATCACTGAAACGAATAGCCCAATGTAATGCATATGCATACCTACCTATTATGTATTTGGAGGGATGGTCGTAAAGTTAGAAAGTGATCAAGTGATCAGAGATCGAATATATACGGTTACTGGTTACTAATGAAAGATTATTAGTTCATTATTACGACTGTAGTAATTAAATAACAAAAGTGCCATCATTAAGGCCACCCACGTGGAAATAAACTTAATACAAATTATTCGCACTGTAAATTTTACTATACATAATGACAATTAAACTAATTTTATGAATGGTAAACGTAATTTCACTAATTTACACCATAATAGTCGGCGAATACAGCAGTAAAAGAAGACACAATCAAATTTGTAATTTCTTGACAACTCCAAGTGGGCACAATCAGGAAAACGGAATTGTGATTGCAGGCACCCGCCAACCCCTCATTACATTTACGTACCACCATTAACCATAATCAAGCTCTCATCACACACGCAGATGGAGGAAACAATAAAATGGACACTTGTAATAAACTTCGCAGATTTGTAGTACGAAACGACTCCGTCATTATCTTTTTCAATTACTGAAAAAATAAAGTAAAACCTTCACGCTTCAACCTTAAACATTTCAAGTTTTGAATGTGGAATAAAATTCGAATTGGTGCAATTTAAAATTTGATTTAGGACCGAAATGACAAGTGCGGAAACGTTCTGTCTCGAGTCTCCCCCACGTATTTAGTTCCCCACGCACGCCGCGGTGAGAGGCGAATGCGTGCAACCCTTCATTACAACCTACGACTATTATGGCGCAATCAACTCACATACGCGAAACTGAGGAAACAATAAAACAAAATTGACGTATAAAACCACTCCTTAGACTAATTCCGATCCGAGGCCTTGGGCCCGTTGTGTTATGTTGGACCATAACTCGCGATCGTTGTATAGTATCATATCGATTGTGCACTTCAATAAACTTTACGACAGTTATGTACTTTATTCAAACAATAAGTGCGTTTGAACCAATCCTTGTGCTGTTTTTGCCTTGCCCGCATTTTTATACCGACATATGTAGGTTCCTCATAGCTTTGAGGAGAGTCAAAACATGTTGTAAGCATAACTTTATGCGTATTTCTCAAGTCAACCTTATTGAGAATAGGTAGCTTCCAAAGGCATATTTTGATGACATTCGAAGCAGTTAATGTCTTGATGTCGTGAGTGATAGTGAGAAATCCGAAACAACTCCATTAAACTTGAGAAATTCTGAAACGCGGTGTGACAAAATGAAATATAGTGATGTGCCCCTTGAATACTGGAATATAAAGCATAAACGATGGGGTCATTACATCCACGAGAATGCATGATATACATACCCATTAAGTTATTAAAATACGGTTTCCTACAAATACGATTATGACAATCGCAGAATTTCCTCCATAAACACGTTTAGAAATCGAAAAGGGCTCGTAAAACACGATGACTGCTGGAATTGCTTCCTCTTTTATACGTATAAGGAGACTCACAAGCAATAATTATTGAGGTGTAAAATTTACACTGACACACGTTTATAGCTACCATACACGACTGGCTGAAATGAACGCACCGACCGCCATTTAAAATTATATTTTACGGCGAGTGTTTGCGACATGCTCAGTTAATGGACTATAAAGAGTTGGAACCTTTCACGCGATCCAAGATAATGCAGTAGACGTATGAATAGGTGATCTTAATTTATCTGTGTAACGTTCCGGTTAACACTCGGTATCCCTCGCTAATCGAATCACCGTTGCCTCTAGGTATGCGATTTACGAAATCGATAAAGCTCGATCGATATCGGATCCTTTGATGATTCCAGTTTTAATTAGATGTTCACATGTATGTCCATCAAATGGCGTCCATTTGATTACAAAATCAAGATCACATCTGAGATTCCGATTTGAAATGGAAGGTTGTATTGTTCTGTCATATCAGAATAATCTTTGCCTTTGATCAAACACTTTTGATCTAAACTAAAATGCTGTTTTCTCTTTTGTTACAGATAAGACCTAAAAACTACACGTGATATATTTGACAATGAGATTACGAGGTCAGTTTTTATTTGATTTTAATAATTCACTGAGTATTAAGTGATCTGAAACGGCATTGGTGTAATCAATTCCATGACCTCTGTTTTTCACACACGAATTAAACGACCAATTCTTGGTTGCAATCAGTGCAGTCCCACAAAAACTTGAAGTATTGTTACCATCTTGCCTAGAAACACAATTTCTATTTTTTAGGGAGGTAGGGTACTTACTGTGTGGTGGTGTCAGGGATAAAGCGGAGACAGCCGGCGGCACAGGCGGAAACATGTCTTGGTGCGGCTGGAACATTCTCGGTGGTGGATGAATTTCTGGTTCAGGCTCTTCTGGTTCTTGTTTCGGTGGGGAGCGAGGTCTCGCCAGGCGTACGGCCTTCAGGCCACAGCTGGGCGAACGACGCATGGAGAGGTTCTCAGGAGTGTCGGACTCTCCGGAACGGCGGCGAGGCCGAGCCTGCTTCCGCCGGGGTTGCGGGCTCGCCGGACTGGCCGGGGGCGAGGGCGCCGGCGGTGTCGTCTGCACGGGACTGCGCGCCAGCGGTGTCGGTGGCGGAGACCGAGCTTGCTCTTCTCGATCTTGATCCGCCAACCCCCGCACCTGCAGCGACTCTCCCGCCCTTATCACAGTCCCCAGCTGCTCCTGAGCCACTGACACCTCCCCGCGGTACATAAAGTCCACAACCGCCTGAACCTCCCATCCTTGAAAGTCTTTCAACACGATAACCGGGTGCTTGCACGGGTTCTCGCTGAATATTCTTCTGAAAAGCGGACTGCAGGCACCGAGGAGGACCTTGTGGGCCCGTACTCGGCGCTCGGCGCAGACCAGCGTGACGTCGACGAGAGTCTCAGCGTGCAGCAGCGCCTCGAAGGAGCGCAGCAGGTGCGCCTGGTGGTTGTTCCACCGCAGGCTGTAATGCTCCTCGCCGCCGACGGCGGTCGGCTTGTCGTCCATCGCGCTTGCAGCTCGAGCCGCGTGTCCGTCGCTGTCCGCTAGCGGGCGCGTGCGCGGCGTTGCGCCGCCCTCCGCCCGCTTATCACCCCGTGCTCCAACCCTTTCTCAAAGAATCTCCTTTCTGCTGGACCGAGATCGCATTTCACTTTTCCGTCAAAGTTCACAAATTATAATCTGTTCAAGTCCGATGAAGCACTTTGTCACAGAAAAGTTTCGCACTGCACGGGAGTAGTGTGTAAGTTGGATAGTATACGCGCGCGAGCGCGGGTAAGTGTCGCGGTCTGGCGGACGTGTGTCGCGGGAGGCTCACGAGCGCGGAATGAGCTGAATGTGGCTGCGGACGGGCGCTCGGAGCAGCGGTGTCGCGCGAATGCCTGCGTCGGCTCGCGTGCGGTCGGCGCGCGCCCGTCGCCCCGCCCCCGGCCCCGCCCACCCCGCACACACGCGCGCCCACCCCCTCCCACCCGCGCGCCATCCGCCACACATGTGTCACATTACTTGAATACCTACACATGTGACGCCTACTTCACGGTATGTATTTTTTGAATACCTACGCCTCTCTGTATAACACGCCTTTCCGAGGAAATGTCAGGCATGCGTTGGGTCGTGAAAATGTGTGTCATGTATGTATCGCAGTGTGTTGGAGAAAAATGCTACGTTGAGACAATAAGTTGGGGAGCGTTCTTCCCGTGTTTGGAATAAGAAAAGCATTGTTAGGATGGCGCGCGGGTGAGGTGGCGGGCGCGGGGTCAAGGCGACTGAAAGCGGGACGTGTCCGAGATGACGCCGGGTGCATGGTCACCGTAGTACCGGTTTCATTGATAAAATTAAAAGGTTCGGTCGTTCTTTCAGTTTTCGCGGGTGAAAACGCTTTGTTGGACGTTGCTCATTTTCTTTGGATATTTAAATTGTTTGAAATTTTTCGTTTGTTATTTTCGTTAGGTACTAAGTAGATTTATTTAAGTTCTGTAAGTACTAGGTAAATGAAGACACATGATCTACAAATTAATACCCTACCTCTCAATGCAATTAAGGTATGATTTTTTAAAGTTTTGCATACCTACTTCTTATGTTATATAAGTTATCAAAGAATAAAATCCGGGCTTAGTTAGAAGGTCTAACCATAATGAATAACTGCGCCCGGATTTTTTTCTTCGACCTATATCTGGTTATCACGTTATGGAACTTAGTTTATGGGGTTTGTTCCGCCCAGAAAACCGAACTAGACAACCGGTTGTCTATGTGGAAATAATTTTCCGCGGTATTTCCATCTAGACAACTATTTGGCAACTAATTGTCTCGATGTTAGTTAAGCTACATAGTTAACCACCACCACCATTGCGTTTCTAATTAATGAACATGTAAAATTAACCCAAAACATCGATAAGAGCTTTTAATTCAACCAAATGAATTAACCACTTGGTAGCCACTACCAGGCACATTTGTGGGAAATAATAACCCACTTATGGGAACTAAATGTTGATTTTATTCATAGACCCACACGCGATTCGCTTATTAACTTACAAGTAACTTATGTTAACTTAACTTAGGTACTTGTTACTTAAATGTTGTTTTAAGTTACGCAGGTGTTTGGGCATGTTTTATTAAGTTAAGCTTAGATTCTATGAGGTGGGCGTAGTTTTGGGTTACTGTTTTTGATAAGTTTGTCGTATTTGGGTTAATTTGGTACCTACGGAGCTGAGACGTGGACACTCACGATAGGGTTGGTCCAACAGGTCAAAGTCGCTCAGCGAACTATGGAAAGAGCTATGCTCGGAGTCTCTCTGAAGGATAGGATTCGTAACGAACACATCCGACAGAGAACCAAAGTTATCGACATAGCTTAAAGAATTAGCAAGCTGAAGTGGCAGTGGGCCGGTCATAACTCGCGAAGAACCGACAACCGCTGGGGTAAACGAGTTCTTGAGTGGAGACCGCGACTTAAACGTAGTGTAGGTCGCCCTTCGGGCAGGTGGGATGACGATCTGCGACGAGACTGCAGGCAGATGCTGGATGCGTCAAGCTAAAGACAGGGCGCTATGGCGCTCATTAGGCGAGGCCTATATCCAGCAGTGGACTAGTATAGGCTGATGATAATTTGGGTTAAATGTCGTTGCTTGTCGATGTGATTACCTACAGCAAAATGAGGAGCTGAACTGGCTATTTGTAATGATAAAATAAATAAATAAATTAAACTAAGCGACCATTGGCGGTCTTATCGCTCAAGAGCGATCTCTACCAAACCATAATATTAAATTACAAAAAGCGCGTTTAGTTCCTACTTTACAGTAATAAGTAATATTAAGTATGTATGTATCAGTCATCTACTATCCTTAAAACGAGCTCTGCTTAGGTTGGGACTAGATGGTGGATTCCAGTATATTTTTTAACCAACTTGAAAAAGGATGAGGTTCTGAAGACGACTGTATTTTAATTATATGTTTCCTCAGAACTTTGGACTGGATGATTCGATTTTGATGATTCTTTTTTTATTAATTTGGTGCTTCCCGTGTCGTGCCATTTCCATTTAGTCCAGTTCTGACAATGGTGTCTATTCAGATATCGCCAAAACTAAACTAAACTTATTTAACAGAACTAAAAATGTCGCTGTCCCTGTCATAACGATCAAAATAATAAGGATGGCATAATTTTTAGTCTTGTCAGATATGTTTAGTCTAGTTTTGACAACATCTGAAGAAAGAAAGACACATGAAAAAACCATAATAATTGAAGTCGGTTTATAGTTATCATAACAACAAACCCAATTATGAAATATTTTACCGCAAGTAAATTCGGTTACAAAGTACTGATTGTGGTAAAAATATCCCACAAAAAAACTTTACGGCACGGGTTAATTGTGATGAATTCGAAGGTAAACTTTAACACGTAACACATGCGTGACCATTCGGCCACGTGTGATAACATCTGACCCAAAAAGCCTTCGGGCACCTACCCCGACTTCCGATGCGAGGGTTAACTCTGATGTGGTAGTGATTTCGTGAAATGTGGAAGTAGAGTTTTGTAAAAAGATAGATAGTTTATTTGGTTCACAAACGTATAAATAATTAATTTTGTTTTAAAACACTATAAATCGACTTCAATTTTTACAGTTATTTCATGGATCCCATTGTCAGAACTGAACAAAATTAAATTGGGACCACATAGGTAGCACCTGCTTTCATATAAAAAAAATCATGTAAATCGAACCACCCAGTCAAAAGTTCTGAGGTAAGAAACATAAAGAAAAATACAGACAAATTGAGAACCTCCTCCTTTTTTTGAAGTCGGTTCAGACAAGTAGGAAGGTATAAAAACAAAAGAAGACAGGTAATAGAACTTTTATTTTTGGATTTAAATAATGCTGGGCAGTTCAGACAGCAATATCTAGTTCCAAGCTAAGCAGAGCTTGTGTTATGGGTACTAGATAACTGATATACATAATACAATACACTACATAGATAGATATTTTTTTATTATACAAAGAAAACATGCAGAACGCCCTTAACAAATATCTGCAGATCGTACAGACATTTGTCCCGAGGCGGGAATCGATCCCGCAACCTTCTATGATGCAGGTCGTCACACTGACTTGAATTAAATTGAAAGAACAGTTTATTGTTTATAAAGTTGTAAGAACTGTGTCATTTTTATTCTAGGTCAAACACATCGATTATTGTCTATGGTAGAATAAAGAAAAATCACGTATTACCCGTAGTCCCGGTAGTTCCACTAACCAACCATCACCATGGGTAATTTTAATTACCCGTGGTTCCATGACATAAGGATTGTTCCCGGACTTCTGTCTTATATCGATAGAAAATGACAATGACTGACCATGGCTCATGGTAATCCAAGACGTAAAATATTAGAAACTCGTTTCTGCCCACGTCTTCGGATGCGCTTTTCAAGTAGCCTTTGACCATCCTGGTATACCGTTCACCTTGCTAAGTTTCATCAAGATCCGTTCAGCCGTTTAGACGTGAAGGTAACAGACAGACAGACAGAACATAAGAAAATAAGTTGGTTTAGCTTGTAAGAAATATATTTCAGTATCAGGCTGATATCGCCCTGCGTTTGAAATTTAAAACTGTAACATTTCATAATCTTACTATAAAAACCTTCGTAGTTTGACGAATTCATGGTACCTTATGTTGAACGTTATTTTTTTTTCATTTGTTAAACGTTGGTGTTCTTCCAACACAAAATTGGTTTGGTTCGTAGTTAACCCTAATGAATTACCTTATCAGTACTGTAAGCCTGTAAGAAAGGAAGACATTACGAGTAATATTAAGCAGAGATTAACCATTCTAAAAATGCACGCCGAGTGTATAACATTTCATGTAGGAGACGTGTCTTTTTAGAATGGTTTTTATCTAGGTATGTACATAGGTATGTATGTATAGGAAGGTAGAGACAAACCATTCTAAAACGACACGTCCCCTTCACAAAACTTGATACAAACGGCGTGCATTCTTAGAATGGTAATATTTGAAAAATTTGGTAATTCCTACTTGCTTTAATCTTATTTCATAATCTCGACACATGCGAACGAAAGGTCACATAAAATTATCAAGGGTGTTTTATACGCGATAGAAAAAAATGGATGCCGCTCTAGGTGCAAAAAGCCGAAAATATTGTGAAACTTCAATTTAATAATTGATTTTGTTTTAAAAAACTATAAACCGACTTCAATTATTTAGTATTTTCAAGTTTTTTCATGGATCCCACGCTTATTAGACAGTACCGCGTCAATACTACCATTTATTTTAATTAATTTATTTTATTTCCAAGGTATTCCGTTAAGTATATTGTTAAAATAAAATAAAAATAAAATAAGATATCCCTCTCAAATAAATAGGTAGGTAGAGTTATCAAATCGCAAATGCCCAAAGAAAATTCTTACCTTTATTTTTAACCGACTTCAAAAAAGGAGGATCTTCTCAATTCGACTGATTTTAATTATTTATTTTTATGTTTGTTTATCAGAACTGGGTGATCCGATTTTGATGAGCTGATGCTTCTCGTGTGGTCCCATTTATATTTGGTCCAGTTTCTGATAATGGCATTTATATTATCGAACTCAGTTTATAGTTTTTAAAAAAAAACTCAATTATTTGTAGTTACCACAGAAATCGTAAATAGTAGCTTATTATTACGATTTCTGTGGTAGTTTAAGTCGGTTTTCCGGCCTGCTATAACCACTTTGCCTTTACGTCAAAGCGGAGTCCAGTTTTCCCTTTCCTTGATGTTTTATTAGTGAAATCCGGGCGAGCTGCCTGCGTAGATGCTATCACATGGCACACACGTAATAGGTACACGGTACAATAGGTACATGGTTTTATTACGTGTACGCATGGAAATAGAAAATTGGGGTTTCAAACATTTTGGTGTGATAAAGGGCACGAATATTATGATTTGGTTTGTAGTTTATAGGTACAGTGCGTTTTATATTAGTCATTACGAAAAAAATTCTGCAGAAGATAATTATAGGGAAACTGTCGTAGGATAGGAACCATGTTTTTATAGAAATAATTCGGCAACCGTATGTACGTAAGTACGCTTTCATTTTTTATATTCTTTACCTTAGTTCAAAAAGAGAAGAGTCGTGGCGTTACGGTTAAGGGTGAATCAACTATTTTACCCACACTTTGGACAGTGTAGAAATATTTTTTTGAAAAATAAAAACATTAATATTCTTTTATTCTAATTTGATTAGGGCATTAGAAATTTCATCTACTTTAACAACC
Source organism: Eupithecia tripunctaria (assembly GCA_955876795.1). Classification (NCBI taxonomy): domain Eukaryota; kingdom Metazoa; phylum Arthropoda; class Insecta; order Lepidoptera; family Geometridae; genus Eupithecia; species Eupithecia tripunctaria. The sequence goes on from OY041618.1 coordinate 11,044,666, forward strand.
TAGAAGGGCACGGAGGTTTATTCATGTTTTAGCTATTTTTTACAAGAAACTACAACACAGACCCTCAAAATCTGTCACCTGAGTTACCGCCACTTAATTTTACATAAATGCTGAATGAAACTCGAAACCATTACTCATTTTCATTTATTTTATCCTGCATGCATAATCAAATATTTTGGTAAAATCAGTCTCCATATAATACTTAAATTTTAGTAGAAAACTAACTGCTATTGGTCTTTTGCGTTACCCTTATCCAAAAAATTATAGCTATTTCTACATTAAACTAAATATAAAAGTATTACAAATAAAAATGAATTATTTAAGGAAGCTCACTAATTGTTAAAATAAGGTACTGGCAATTTAAAGATAAAATGGAAAGAAATACGCATTTTACGATCGGATATGTAATGTTTATATTTGGGACATCAAGTAACTCCAGAGACAAATTTTGGTAACGCTTAAGACATACTAGAAAAATATTGGTTGAATAAATAAACAGCTTGGAACATTGAATAAACTTAAATCGATAATTTATGATACAAAATCAAAAAACAAACAATAAATCAACAACAGACAAAGAAAATTACAAATTTACAATCAATAATATGAATAAATTAAGCCAAGTATTTGCAATTGAGCTAAATGCAAACTGTTGCATCCAATCTAAAGGTAACTCAACTGATCCATATCAATACCAGTCGGAAGCGTCCGACTGGTATTGATATGGAGCCCAAGACACTGGCTGCATTGCCCCGCTGTATGGCAATGCTGAAGTGCTGCGCCAGATCACTTCGACCAGAATCTCAGAATTTTTTTTACATCCGAAGAGCCTCGGTACCCAACGGACTTAGCGTCTCATGTGTAGGCTCTGTCGCGATCTGCATAATTGCGCCTTTTGAGATCCTCGGCCAAATCTGCCTCTCACGGTTGTTCTTGATAAATGGGAAGACGGAAGTGTGTCGACGCATGTACCATACCACACAATGGGCCTCCCCAACTCCTATGGGACTAGTGTCATACTCGCGAGCCTCATACCATTATCACGCAACAGACCATTCGGGTCGAAAATAGCTGGTTCCTACGTTAGCGGTGGCAAAAGCCCGCCGGTTGATATCGTTACGGCTGGCATGGCAAGATATCCGACCGGCGGGGCCGCTAGTATTCAATAACCCATGATGACCCAGCTGTTTGACAGCAGTAGGTACTAAGGTCTGCATAGAATGGAAAGAGAGTCGATCCTGCCCAGGCACCATAAACACAGACAGACTACCCAAGGTAAGAGCAAGACTAACTCCAACACAACAAGATCTCTTGAAGTTTCTAGAACCCACCCACAACAGAAGTCAAAAACAGATTAAAACTTCTCTCAACACTCTGAAAAAGAACACCAAAAGCTATGGGAGCTTCGGACAGACTGCAAGCATACTAAATCAATATTCCCCTCCAAAGAAAGGAAAAACACTAACACAATGCTCAAAATGAGCCGAGAGGACCTAATAACGATGGTGGGCATCATCACAGGTCACGAATGAATTGAACTATTATCTTTTCAACACTGGAACCACAGACAGCAGCTTATGTCATGGCTGCTTACAAGAAGAAGAGAATATGGTACACGTTGTGGTACACTGCACGGCCACACAGAAGTCCAGACACAAAACGGGGCTGAAGTGTCTCATTGAGGCATCAACCAAATCCACACCCACAGAAAAGCTGAAACGAAGCTGTCAGTCACCTAAAGTCCTGCTCCGATAATTCAAGAAGCTGGATTGGTTAGGTAGGGGGATAATTCACAATATACTTCTATGCGAGACGTCCGTGCAGATCTTAGTTTCCCAACTTAGAATTAGAATTAGCAGTTGTTACTAGGTATGTCTTCGGTTGGGTGCAAGGTGCAATACGGAAAGTTACAGGATCCATTAGAGTGGAAGGAAATACTTGCAACCAATATCCTGACTTCCATTTAGAAATAGCCGGATCCGCAGAGCACGTTTGTAACATAAAAAAACAAATTCCATGTCAACGAGCAAAAGTTACGTTGGAGACCAGCATCAGGGCAAGCATTGTGCCAAGCCATTGGAACTCGCCATATTGCTTCTTAGAAGGATTTTCTCTTTGTTCTATGATATCACTTTCAAAAAGGCTTTTGAACAATGCTTTCTCCGTTCCTTAATCAAATTTGTCAATATCTTATAATTTTGGTTCTCTTTCTGATATCTTTCCATAATTTATTTTTATTTGGTCTTTTCTTGTAGGTACTACGCAGTTTTTTTAACCTTCTTGTTTTGGGATATTTTTTGTTCTGGTTTTCTTTTAGTGTTTTTATGTTCTAGCTGTGCACTTTACTCAGTCTTTTCTTACCTTCTTTCGGCCAAGTTCTTGGGAATGCTATGGATGCCGGACATGCTAGTGGTGATCCGTTGTAGTCATTGAGTTCACTTGCCTGGGAATTTGGTGGTGTTACATTCAAGGTCAATTGTAAATTCTTCGTCTTCATTCTGTACCTATTCTGTGTCTCAAATTCCTTTCCATTATTTTAAATAATGTTAAATCTTTTGCAAGCCGTTTAATTTTGTGGAAGTGCTCACGGGAGTTACCATTATTTTACAATTTATATTTGCCGGTATTTATTTACTATAACTGCTTACTCGTTTTACAGAAAGCCAATTTACAATAAATTTAAGCCGACTAAGAAAAAGTAGAAGTAGCAAAACATGATAATAATCTAAATTAGGTATACACAAAAAAATATTTGTACGTAAGGAACAAATTTAAAAACAAAATAAATCCCAAACAAATAATTATTGAATGTTTTAAAACTAAAATATATAATAAAAGTTCATTTTACTCAAGGTAGTACTCATTAAGTACGTGAATGTCTTAGGAGTTACCAAGAATGTCTCTGGAGTTACCGCCAAAGTAACTCAGTATACAAGTAACTCAACAGACAAAATGGTGTATTTTCATGAAAAGAGCACATAATCATTTGACTATAGTACCAACACAAACTTTAATCGAAAACATATGTTAGGTACTCCAAAAATATCTGATAATATTAACTAAATAATAAACCTACATCGAGATATCGCGGTCACTCAGCAGACGACACAAAGAGGCACGCACTCCCTTCGAACGTTCTGCGCGGCCTGGCGGCTCGACGGCATCTTCTAGGGTCACCGCTGCTCCATGCGAGCTTAAGGAAACACAAACGAAGCTACCCATGGCAAACAGTACCATCTATATGTTTCTAGGTAAAATTTACGACGGTAACTCAGCATACAAGGGTAAAATCATTTTTGCCAGGGACAAAATTTCAAGATTTTTTTTTGAAAAAGTGGTTAAGTCTATTTTTATTTTGATATGCACACGGTAAACTTTAACATACTGACTTGTTGTGTAATCAGAATCAACCGAAAGCAAGAAGTTTAGGTTCATTTAAATTAAAGTTTTACATAGAGAATGCGGTCTTCGGACAGGCATATTTTGTATGGAGCAAATTTTTCGTATACTGAGTTACCATAAAATTTCATGGAAATTAAAGATTTTCGAGAACATAATTTAACTTTCTTTGGTGCCTATTAATCATAGATGCTATTGCCATATTGATTAAGTGTGTAACTATAACCAATAAACGTACTTTAATAAAAAATGGTCGGGGACAGCAAAGTGTGGGTAAAATAGTTGATTCACCCTTAACTAACACTTTTAGTCGTACTGCAATGACAGAGCAGGGTTGTCAACGCAAAAAAAGTTGTCAATTGGCACACGCGCGCCTTCCATTCAGACGACTCTTCTCTTTTTGAACAGACTCTACTGGTTTGTAGGTAATAATAAATACAAAAAAGTCATTTATTTTGCCACATTGATTTGATTGAACCTTGACGTAGCCAACCAAAAAAACTAAAAAATTAATGAAATGGATCAAATTGTTTCATAATTTGACCCACGGAACTTCTAGATTTTATGCAAAGATGTTCAATCTTCATTAAATCGATTGTTATAGTAAACTGCTTTCTCGAACCATAAACCGAATTGTTCGAGTTGTTAAGGTACTTAATGAATTTAAAGTGTTTAATGACTATTTATTCAAAAAGAACTTATTTAATTGGCTAAGTGCGTGTAATTTTTTATGACATCATTGAATTTATTAGTTTTAACCCCTATATATAAGTTAATTAATTGCTTGCTATAGGATAGTTAAACATGAGCTCAAAACTCACAACCGACAATCTGATCTGACAATCTTCATTTCATTTCGAAAAGGCAAAATATTTTCGAAAAACTAACTCTCTGACTAAAGTGTTCAGAATTCTTTAAAAACATATTCTTGTAATATTGTAAAGAATGTTAGGTACACATTATGCGGTCCACATGCCGTGAAGTGTGAACGTGAGCGTCGTCGAAGAAAATGAATATTTCGGCTGCAGCGGGCAACCCCGACTCGTCTTGCAAGCTTTTCTTCCGGTAGAGTAGTTGGAGTTTAGAGAAATGGATGGCATTTCTATAAAATGAAAAGTAAAAAACAAATAATACAGTAAATAAATATAGGCATTGGTGTCTATTCAGCAGATTTCACCAAAACTAGACCAAACCAATCTAACAGGACTAAAAATGATGCCATCCTTATTATTTTGATCGTTATGACAGGGACGGCGACATTTTTAGTCGTGTCAAATTAGTTTAGTTTAGTTTTGGCAACATCTGAATGGACACCATTATTTGTGTTGTCTCGGTTGATTTGATACCTTTTACAATTTAATTGTAGAACAGTTTATTATAAAACTGACAAAATTGTTTATTTATTGAATTTATTGGAAAATCAACTACTGCTAACTTGTACAGCGCTCTACAGAATCAGCATCATGGTTACCTGATGAATGTCATATAAACCTATCACCCAGATAAGCATAGATATGTCTATTTATAAAAAACTAATCATTTTTATTTTAAAGCATATTTATCAGTTGTTAAAGTTATTTTCCTCTGTCCCTCTCTACTCTACCGTACCCCCTCATGCATGTGACGCTCGAAAGGTGCAAGAACTTAAAACACTTTGGCACTTTTCTTGTCTGTCAACTTGTCACTCTACACAATCATCATTATGGTTACCAGATGAACATAATATAAACCTATCAGATAAGCATAGGTCTACTAATAAAAAACTAATTATTTTTATTTATCAGTTGTTAAAGTTGTTTTCCTCTGTCCCTCTCTACTCTACCGTACCCCCTCATGCATGCGATGCTCATATCACCCGCTCGAAAGGTGCAAGAACTAAAAAACACGTTGGCACTTGTCTGCCAACTTGTACAGCACTTAGATTAGTTTGGAACTCGAAGTTTCCCTACTTTTGTATGGTTATTTATAATGGGGAGGTTGCGTCGAACGTTTTATTAGGAAAGGGGTCTTCTTGAGTTTTTTTTATTTTCTTTACTATGTGTCTCCTGTGAAAATGTAGCGAAAGAGTCCGTGAAATAGCACTTTCTTGTCCACATGTGACCAATCACCAGTATTCCAGGCCAATCTCTGTAATTTGATGAAAGAAAATTCGTCAGCAGCCAAAATACTACATACTTATTGCGCAATTTCACTAAGGTACCATCGCCACAAGTAATGCCTATCCAGGTTTGAAACTACATTATTTTGGTATGCGTTAAAAACAAAAGATATCGAGCAAGACGGGGTTGGCAACTATTCACTTCACAGACAAATCACCCTAGTGGTGTTAAGGCGCAAATTTTGCTGACAGTCAGCAAAAATTGCGAAAAAAATTACCTCTGGCTCAAATCAGGACATTGAACGACCTTCTTTTTATGATATTAAGTCTGACGAATTTTATGTTATGTTATGTTTTGTTGATTTTTATGTCATAATTTATTGTTACGTTTTTTAAATATAAAGGTAATATGCCAAAAATTTTCGGCTTCTACGGGACTCGAACCCGGGATATTGATTGATTTCTTAGAAATTACCCGGAGTGTGAGGACTTATGCACTATAATTTATGTAAGTACCTAAAGATTCTTTTTTTATAATGTTTGATGATTTTTTTATGGTCTGTAATTTTATTAATAAGACTAAGTATTGCACAAGGAGCTCCTGATAAAATAGTGTACTTTTTCTAAATAAATAAAGTCCTTAATCTTAAAATATCACTAAGGCAGAGCCGAACAATGACATCAACACCAGCAACTCAATAAATCAAAGATCCACTTCTCACTTCCTTACACGATAGCAACGTTGGTCTATGGTGTCTATGGTCGTTAAGCGTGTATGGCCGCGGGTTGTCTGTACCATAGACAATGTAGATCGCAAGAGCGCGGTAATGAATCAGATGTGTATCGCCGACGTGTGAGAACATACGGCCAAAATACTGGCCGTAAATACAGCTCGCGTGCGCTTCGAGATTTGAACTTGGAATGGTTAGAGCTGGCTGGGTTTGGAATGGACTTTTGAATTTAGAATTCGTTTGAAGTTTACTTTTATGAAGGTTATTAGCTCAACAATGATTAGTTCATTAACGAATCCTAGAAGATTGTAAGAAAGTCTAAAAAGGTGAAAATCTAAAAATGAAAAAAAAATTGTAAGAATCTAAAAAAAGACAAAATTACGTTATTTTGCTAAATGCGTTGCTTGTGCTCTGGAAAAAAAATTGGCCAAATATAGGTACATACATAAAAAGTACACCAATCGAATTACTATCTTTGTTTAGCTTTTTTTGATAAGACGATGTCGTGTGGATCGTCCTACATAATTATAATTCCTAGTTGAAATAAATACTTTCCGCTGTTTAACTTTCATTTATTAAACTACTGGAATCCATGTCCTGTCTATGAGATCCTAAGGTCTGTTCCTCGTGCCCTCGCCGGGCTGCCCCGGGGCCCAAAATAAAAGTTAAAAGCGGCGCGGGGCGATAAGCGGCCGAATTTTCAATGTTTTCCTACAGTTTTGCAGCGGGCGTAGATTGTGCTACATCGCACACACGCTCGTTGCAGACCTACGAACGTGTAGAGGTGGCAGTATTTTATATTACTCTCAAAACCCCAACGTATCGAACGTTGGGGTTTTGATACATATATCTACGGTTTTAAGTCCACGATCTTGTTGGGTTGTGTGGTGCCGGCCTAGAATAGCACCACCCCATTTCTTCCCGTGGGTGTCGTAAGAGGCGACTAAGGGACATAAACCGGAGGGCGGGCAGCAGCGCCTCCCGTAGACCGAAAATATCACCGAACTGCGATCCCCAACCCGCATGCCCAGCGTGGGGATTATGGGCACTACCCCCCCAATGATTGCACACGCCAAAAAGTGGCCCCTAGTTCCCGGCCGCCTCGCTATTCCTGGCCATGGTAGCGGCCATGGTAACGGCGGGGCAGGGGGTGCTAAGAATCCCCGGGCTACGGCAGGCTACCGATCATTACTTAAAAACTTGACCCTGGCTACGTTTAACGGACGCACTCTGAGGCTTGATCACCATCTAGCGCAGTTGGAAGTGGAGTTAGAGAACATTAAATGGCATGTTCTGGGGTTATGTGAAGTCCGTAGAGAGGGGGAGGACACCGTAACCTTAGACTCGGGCCATCTTCTCTACTTTCGCGAGGGTGATAAAACATCCCAGGGTGGCGTAGGCTTCCTCGTCAACAAGGCCCTCTCTAACAACGTTCAGGAAATCTCCAGTGTGTCGACCAGGGTAGCGTACCTGATCCTTCGGCTGTCCAAGCGGTACAGCTTGAAGGTAATTCAGGTTTACGCACCGACCTCGGCACACTCGGATGATGAAGTGGAGGATATGTACGAAGACATATCCAAAGCCTTACATAACACCACCAAGGCTCACTTCAACGTTGTTATGGGGGACTTTAACGGCAAGGTGGGAATCCGGACTGGCAACGAATCCCGAATAGGCTCGCATGGTTATGGAGTTAGGAATCACAGGGGGCAAATGCTTGTCAACTTCCTTGAGAAGGAGGGGCTGTTCTTAATGAACTCTTTCTTTAAGAAACCGCCCCAGAGGAAGTGGACGTGGCGAAGCCCCGACACTGTGACTAAAAATGAGATCGACTTCATCATGACGGATAGCAAGCACATATTCAGAGATGTCTCAGTGATCAACAGGTTTAATACCGGATCTGATCACCGACTGCTCCGAGGCTCTCTGAATATCAACTTAAAGCTTGAAAGAAACCGTCTGATGAAGTCCACGCTCCGACCTAATCCAATCCAGATCATGGCGGGCACCGAGAAGTTCCAGCAGCTTCTCGGGAATAGATTCATTGCCTTGGATCCCACTGATGACGCTGACGAGACCCTACACAATCTGGTCGAAACGTTGAGGAACGAGGGCATCAGATTCTGCCAAAAGCAGCGTACTGGCAAGAAATCCAAACTCTCGGATGAGACTCTCGGGCTGATGGCAAAACGACGGGAAACCACCCAAGCGACTTCTTCAGACAGGTCAGACCTGAACAAGCGAATTGCGAAGATGGTACGGCGCGACCTTCGGAGCTCCAACACACGCCTCATTGAAGAGGCAATAGAGCGAAACCGAGGGTCCAAAGTATTCACTCAGCAGCTTGGCAGGAGCCACCTGACGAAGCTTAAAACGCACGATGGGAGGACCGTTTTGTCGAAGCTGGAGATATCCGCCGAGATAGAGGATTTCTATGGCCGATTATACGCTGCACATGCCCCTCGTCCCCAACGAGTCGACCACGATTCAAGAGCCACCCTGACACGCCACTATACCGACGAACTGCCAGACATCAGTCAAGACGAGATTGTGCTAGCTCTGAGGCAGCTTAGAAATGGAAAAGCCCCCGGTGAGGACGGCATAACATCAGAGCTTTTAAAAGCCGGAGGAGCCCCTGTTATACAGGAACTACAGAAACTCTTCAACGCCGTCTTTCACAGTGGGAGAACTCCAAAGGCGTGGAGCGGGAGTTTGGTGGTGCTCTTTTTTAAGAAGGGAGATAAAACCCTCCTTAAAAACTACAGACCCATCTCACTCCTGAGCCACGTCTATAAGCTGTTCTCACGAGTGATCACGAACCGTCTCGCCAGGAGACTCGACGAGTTCCAGCCACCGGAACAGGCCGGGTTTCGCGGAGGATATGGCACCATAGACCACGTACACACAGTGAGGCGGATTATACAGAAGTCCGAAGAGTATGATCAGCCCCTGTGTCTGGCCTTTGTGGACTATGAGAAGGCCTTTGACTCTGTCGAAACCTGGGCTGTTCTGGAATCCTTACAGCGATGCCAAGTAGACTATCGTTATATCGAGGTGCTGAGATGTCTCTACGACGCCGCGACCATGAGTGTCCAAGTACAGGACCAGCAGTCCAAACCCATCCAACTGCGCAGAGGAGTGAGGCAGGGGGATGTTATATCCCCGAAACTGTTCACGAGCGCCTTGGAAGATATGTTTAAGACACTGGACTGGAAAGGTAAGGGCATCAACATAAACGGCGATTACATCTCACACCTTCGATTCGCTGATGACATAGTCGTAATGGCGGAGTCGTTGGAGGAGCTAAACCGGATGCTGGACGGCCTAGCTTTAGCCTCACGATGCATCGGTCTCGGCATGAATTTGGATAAAACCAAAATCATGATCAATGGCCTCATTGATCCGGGACCGGTCGTCGTACATGGCCACCCTCTCGAAATTGTTTCCGAGTACACTTACCTTGGGCAAATTCTGCAGTTGGATAAAAACAATTTTGAGAAGGAGGCCAAGAGGAGGATTCAGCTAGGCTGGGCAGCGTTTGGAAAGCTACGTCGAGTCTTCTCGTCATCCATACCGCAATGCTTGAAAACGAAAGTTTTCAATCAGTGCGTCCTACCCGTCATGACCTACGGAGCTGAGACGTGGACACTCACGATAGGGCTGGTCCACCAGTTTAAAGTCGCTCAGCGAGCTATGGAAAGAGCTATGCTCGGAGTCTCTCTGAAGGATAGGATTCGTAACGAATACATCCGACAGAGAACCAAAGTTATCGACATAGCTCAAAGAATTAGCAAACTGAAGTGGCAGTGGGCCGGCCATATCTCGCGAAGAACCGATAACCGCTGGGGTAAACGAGTTCTTGAGTGGAGACCGCGACTCGGCAAACGTAGTGTAGGACGCCCTCCGGCCAGGTGGGATGACGATCTGCGAAAGACTGCAGGCAGATGCTGGATGCGTCAAGCTGAAGACAGGGCGCTATGGCGCTCATTAGGGGAGGCCTATGTCCAGCAGTGGACTAATATAGGCTGATGATGATGATGATGATGAAGTCCACGATCTAGCTTATGTCGTCAAAGCTAATTATTACATTAAATACATAATTTTCGAATGTACAAACATTGATTAATTAATTATTTCATCATCAACAGCCTTTATTAGTCAACTGCTAGACATAAGGAAATTAATAATTCATTAATAAAATTAATCCCCTAAATAATAATTCTTTACCGATAGGAAAAAAAGAGGTTCTCAATTCGGCTGTAATTAAATATTTATATTGATTTTATTACATACCTGACACTGTGTTAATATATTTGTAAATGTAAAATTACATCAAATTAAATTGTAGCTTAATAACAAATTCAAGTGTAATTTTACTCAATTATGCATTTATAATTGTGTATTTTAAGGGGATGTGTGGTAAAGTAAATATTGAGGTCGGTCTTTCTTAGATCTGAAAATCTCTTATAAAGCTTACCTTATCATATAGTAGGTAATACGAGTAAGTATAACATCTAGGCCGTATTTTAGTTACAGATTGAACATAACCTATTGATTGTTCCTCTGCAAACTCAATCTATAGTCCAAAACATTATCCTGAACAATCTTCGAATGCCACATCAAGTATATCCCTCATTTCGAACATCACAGTAATAACATAATAGAGGCAGGCATCGCACACTGCTCGTTTATGCCTCGTTCACACTGGCCAGTGCAGTTTATGCATCATCTTTACTGGCTTAGTTAGAGGTGGTAATTCTTAAGCCTCGTCCACACTACGCTAGTGCAAGCTTATACATGATCTTTACTGGCTTTGCAAGGGGTGGTAATTGTTAAGATATTGTGTCATGAATTTTTTGCTAAGGGGATAGTTTAGTTATAAAATGTGGACTAGATTTACGTCGGTGTTAAGGCAATTGTGGTAGATTTGCCTGACTGTGAGGAAGCGGAAGAAGGGTAATATGATAAGGGGATATTAGAGTATATTTAAGGGGATGTATGAATAAGTAGGTTTGTTTTAGGTACATTCTGCATGCTTCATGAAAATTCATTGTTGAATGATTTTATTAATTGATCTCTAAGCCGAATTTACATCCAATTACAGTACTTTAGCTAGTTGATTTTCTGAGTTGTGCAATAGGTACCAGAATAAGTTCGATAAGTAAGGAGTGATGAGTGCTCAATTTTCTCAATTCAGTTGAGTAAAGGGAACCGAAAACCTTTCAAAATCCATTCCACACCCAAAAGACTCAACGATACGTTCAGACAGACAGACAATTACCAAATTCCACTAATAGACTTTCGTTTCAAAAAATAGAAAAAGAAACCATAACTCATCAAAGTTGGCGAAATTTGAGGGGAGTTGGTTAGCTAGTGAAATGTGGAAATTTGCCTACGTGTTTGGTTTTTGTACCTTTTGTAATATTTCCCGTGTAAGCTTACAAAAAAACACAGTCATTTTCACCAGTTTGTCTGATTAATTTTTGGCTAATGATGGTTAATATAATCATTAAACCGTAGTTATTCAAGAACAGAGTCAGAGTAGAATCGTTTATTTCTTTAGACTTACAAAATAAGCACTTAGACAAGTATTTTTTTTTAACTATACATAAAGAACGACTAGGTATATTGATATCGATCAGTTATCGAGCAGAACTATCTGTAGATTGTTTGAAACAGTCTGTAGTTAGCTTAATTGTTTGAATTGTAAATGCTAGTCCTGATATGTCTATTATTTGATTATAATATTCTTTGTCATTGTAGGTCCAACCAGAAAAAAAATATCGGTAGATATATTGTCGTATTTTTTCATGTCAATTGCGACATATTTTTTTACGTACGATGTTTTGTTATATCGATAATTAGTCCTTCACCAAAATCTCTCTAAGTGGAAAGTGACAATGTATTACGAAGGTCTAAAATACATATCCTAAAGATCTAATATATGTACATTCTTCATGTGTTAAACGTAATAATAAGATAAAATAGGTGGCGGCGTCACTTTCACTCGTATACGCGTCATAATAAGTACGAGTACAGAAAAACGTCCATTTGAGTAAAGGAATGAAAAAAAAGAAACCTTATACCAACAACAATAATTACAAAAACCTGCTAGTCCGTTTGACCTACACACATCAATACGCCTTTTACTCAGTCGGTCGATTGCAGACCTGTAGACGTTGAGTACATCCGATTCTTATCAACGTGATTTTCACCACGCATTCAACCCTACTGATAATGCTACCAGTGTAAGAAGACCTTTACATTATCCGTAACCTTATATATTCAAGTAAAATATAAGTTGAATGTATTTCTATTTACCTATTAATTTATTTGATAATGGTGTCTACTCAGATGTTGCCAAAACTAGACTAAACTAATATAAGTCCTGTCAAATTAGTTTGGTCTAGTTTTGGTGACATCTGAATAGTCAGTCGGCAATGTTATTCTTCATATACATACATGCATACATATATTTAATTTTGTGTGTGTGTGGTATGGATGTTATAATCACACTAATATTATAAATGCGAAAGTTTGTATGGATGTATGGATGGATGTTTGTTACTTCTTCACGCCAAAACTACAGAACGGATCTGGCTGAAATTTTGCATACAGGTTATTTTAATCCTGGAATCAAACATAGGCATTTTTTATCCCATTAATCAGTTCCCGCGGGATGAAAATCACCTTTTAACGTTTTCATAGGAACAATGCGTGCGAAGCCGCGGGGCGCACGCAGCTAGTCTGAAATAAATGAAAGACAAAAAAAGAAAGTTTTAGGTGCATACCAAGTGTAGTAGGGGGTGTCGAAAATTAACTTATATAGACAATATATAGCTATGTATACATAACACAAGCTCTGCTAAGCTTGGGGCTAGATGATGTTGTGCTGCTAGTAAATCTATACATCTATACTAATATTATAAAGAGGAAATATTTTATTGTTTGTCTTTTTGTTTGTATTGAATAGCCTCCGAAACTACTAGACCGATTTAAAAAATCTTTCATCACAAACAAGCTTACTTTTTTCAGGGAGTGATATAGGCTATATTTTATCCCATAATTCCCACGGGAACGGGAACTATGCGAGTGAAACCGCAAGGCACTGATAGTCAATAAATAAAACAATAGAATTGGCACACAACTTTGATGAGCTTTTATTTTACAGGGGTTTTGCCGCACTGGTCGGTAGAGTCATGCGATTTGAAAGGCAAGTGACGTCATGGTGTCAACCAATCCGTTAGTGTTATCTTAACTTCCGGTTGACCCTTACAAGTGGCTGTGGGCCTCTTTTATTGGTCAGTGACATGACATGTTTTTAAAGTAACCTCTTTATGATTTTGGGAAATTAAATAATTATGATGTCGCCCTGAATTTCAGTCAAGGTGGCGATGGCAGCTAGTCTTAACGGATAGTCTTAATGTGCGCAGGACCTATCGTAGGATATAATAGTGTACAAGTGTTCGCGCAAACACAAGTGCACTCTCTATTTTCTCACTTTCATAACCCGATGGGTTCGCTGCGCGTGTGAATTAATGCATTATTGTAGTTTTGTTCTCGTAGTTATCTTGCTGTCTTCTGTTATCTATACTTATATTATAAATAGGAAATATTTGATTGTTTATTTATATTGAATAGGCTCCGAAACTACTAAACGGACTTCAAAAATTCTTTCATCATTAAAAAGCTTACTTTTCATGGCTATATTTTATCCCGGAATTCCCACGGGAACGGGAATTACGCGGGTGAAACCGCGAGGAGCTGCTAAAGAATAATTTTTGTTTTAAACATACATTGTCTTTGTACATACAGTTCATATTCTTGGATCGAGTTAAGTTGTAAAACAGAGTTATGGATCAGTTTTTTAGACCTAAATCTGGTCCCTGACTCTACTTAACCATTTTATTAGCAATAGAGTGATTCTAAATTGGACATTATTACCAGAAGACATTATATCAGCTACCTACATCAATAAACGTGTTTAAGAATAAACTTGACTGAGCTGGTTTCCTCAACCTCCACCTCAACAGCCTGTAACGGTCCACTGCTGGAAGCAGGCCTCCCCCTGATAAACGCCTTATTAGCGGTTAACTCATGGAGGGCAATGCCCATAATCCCCATGCTGGGCATGCGGGTTGGGGATCGCAGTTTGGTGGAAGATTTCGTTCTGCAGGGGGCGCTGCTGCCCGCGCCTTAGTGGATATCCCTTAATCGCCTCTTACGACACCCACGGGAAGAATTGGGGTGGTGCAAATTCTAAGCCAGCACCACACAGAGCTGGTTTACGACACAACAAAAACAAACTAAAAAAACGTTATAAACTAAAATTACGTTATGACAGTTCAAGAAGCTTCTTCGATGTTAAACCTTTACGATCCAAAGTGTTTCTAGAACAGTCGTACCTTTAATTCTCTAGAAGTAGGTACTTAACTTTAATTCTCCACAAGGATCATGTCTACCTGCCTATCTTATCTCAAACTACACACTAAATAACGGTATATTCAACAATACTCATATAGATAGCTCACATTCCTTACAATTACGCTTCGCTATTGTTTGGCACGTAAGAAACAATATGGGTACCTGGGTTTTACCCTGTCCCACGCCATATACACCGTACGTTCTTAGAAGGCATGGACAGGATTTTTTAACATGTGCGGTCATTCAGCACGGCTTAAATTCAAATACTGAGTCAACTATGCACGTTGTTTGTAAACATTTTATGAGTAATTTGAAACTGTTACTCTCTCATACTCTTAATCATCTACATAGTTTATTTGTTATTTGCATAATTAACCATTAATAATAATTCATATAGTTTATATGATATAATATCCTGGTAAATAAATGGAAGAGCAGGACATCCTGGCACAAGTAATTATATATATTATGTATTAACACAAGTATACTTAAAAGGATTTCAAAACACTGTTTAGCATGTAGTGTAACATATTATTATTCTAATAAACAATTTTCATTTTTCATTACATACTTAGTTATATTTATTACATAGAGAATTTTGAATAAAATACTATTTACAAGAAAAATAACAAGCAAATGTTGTAATAGCAACAAATTTGGAACTTGTTTTTAAAATTGAATCAATAAAGCTAACTGCAGACTGTTGCAAACAATCTACAGGTAGTTCAACTCATCTATTTTAATGCCAGAACCAGAAGCGTCGGAGCTCAGAAGCGTCCCCGAATAAAATTATAATAAAATTATAGTTTATTGGTAAGAAAATTTAATCGACGATTTAAAGGGTACTATTTTTGGTGTTGATAATTTAAATCACAGAAAAATGAGACTTCAGAATAAGATCATAAACAAGCGTAAAAATATACAATAACAAAACGCGAGGAACAAGGCTAAGTTTTCAAAGCATTGTTTTAAATGCTTATGACTTTAAAATATACAATAAGTAATTTCATCGTCGATTGAACATGTGCGCCAAGGACACTTGGCCTGTTAAAACTAGAACCAAAACTACTTAAAACTGCATAAAATAAACAATAAAGAACTAAAAATAATAAAATCCATCCAAACATGCACTACGTATTCAAAATGCACACAAGTTTTTTGTACCTACTTACGAAAAAGAACCAAAAGTTTCCGACGACAGTACCAATAAAACAATAACTTTTACTACTTGCTCACCTTTTAAAATCCCATGTGTAAAGCATTATATTTGGTCAATTGTGAGGAAGTTTTCGCAAGGTTCCGTGCAATGAACCAATTTGTAAATTTTGGCATATCAGTAAAAATCGCTGAATTCCTTTAATCCCTTTTCATTCATCTATTATGTTTGGTACCGATAATCTCATTAATAACAAAGAAATGTACCTGGTATGGTGTAAATATATTTTACAAAATGAAAAATAATGCACTAATTAAATTAAATTATATTCATTTATTAATTCAAATAACACAAAAATCATAAAGACGACCTAAAAACTAGAAAACATTGAGTCTTAGAGATAATGACGGCTCAGTTCGAGATTTCTAGCTTAAAAGTTCTATTTCAATAACATTTCCATATCAAGCAAACTCATATAAAAGAGACATGTTTTATATGTAATTCACGCCAAATGTTAGTTATTATGTAAAACATTCTCCGAACACAGAACGGAACCCTAAAAACACCCAAAACATTATGTCAAAAGACAGGTACACGCTACATACAGTTAGACACATCCTTTCTTTTGTATAGACGTAGAGAAAAAACAGGTAGAGTCATAAAATTATAGTTATGTACATATTTGTTTGTCGGTACGTAAGGAATAAAGATGAAAATAATTATTTTGTAGACAAAAGAAGGTTGAAACATAAACGCGTATTTAAGAAGACTGAGATTTTTATCATGGGATTTGGACCATAAAATTAAACTGTTTCTACAAGAATTACAACGATCGGTTTTGCATGATTCACTTGCGATTTGACTTGTGCAGCAAATAAAAGAAAGTTAAGTACCTAAAATAGGTACTTATGGTACTGAAGGTATTATTTTTAACCTTTACTCTAAAAAATAATTAAAACTGCATTTATTTAATTATAAAAAATCGAGATTTTTTCTGGAATCGAATAACTAAAGTCTATAAAATGTAGAGATCTCGCTTCACTCGTGACTCTACTCTAGAATGCTTCGCTAGCTCGGAAATTAAAATAGACACATTTAGCAAAAATCTTTTTTCTCTCGCTCATCATCATCATAATGACCTTTACATCCACGAAGGATGGTTTATGTAGTTCTATCACTAGAAATCCATAAAATTATATGCAATCCATATAATGTATTTCTTTTTATTAAGCTTTACATTACATTAGAAGGTAATGGACTGTCAAAAATAACGCTACAGTAAAATAACTCTTCTTGGTCAAATTTTGTTCAAAAAGAGTTATTTAGCTATAGTGTTTCATGATGCATTGAATCTTTCTTTTGCCAAACCAACGTTCTTTGCATATCTTTCTCTTATTACACAATATGCCCCATATACTAATCGTCATCATCATTTCTGCAAAAAGACATCTCATTCGTTTTTCGCAGATCTGACGCTGTCTGCCCATGATTTTGTTCTTTTTCTACTCTTTCTTTGCTTCACTAAAAACGTCTATAATCTAATTAACCTAGTAAACCGAATAAAGTTATAATTTATACTAAACAAGACACGCCAATGGCATGTTAATATAAATCGAACATGGTCGAGCGGTAGACCGCCCCTTACGTGACAAAATACGTGTTTTAGTTTCTTTAGTTCCGTAGGTACATCTCGTAAACAAGCTAATTTTACAATAATAAAAACACTTCTGCCTTGTTACCAGAAAAATTAAAGCTAGCGAATGATTGAAACTATTGCAGTAATTTTAATTCGTCAAAAGGACGTCGGATTGGATAGAGTCTGTTCAAAAAGAGAAGAGTCGTGGGAAAGTGAGGGCGCTCGTGTGCCAATTTGATAACTTGGACAACACAGCTCTGTTATTGCAGTACGACTAAAAGTGTTAGTTTACCAACGCCACGACTCTTCTTTTTTTGAACAGACTCTATCGGAATCTTTTGACAAATCAAAATAGCGTTCTTATGTTCCATCGTCATAGAATTCAAATTCGAATCGGAAACGAATCGAATGAATTAAAATATCCCTACTGATCTAGATTTGGATGTAGGCATATCCAAATCTGTATGGTCGCTATAAGCGATTCCTCCTCGTGTTCCAACTAAATATTCCTACTAGTAGGAACACTGGGACACGCAAAAGAAAATTGTATAACGCTAAGTAGGACCATCGAGACAACCAAATAGAATTACTTATAGACCTACTCTGATTCAAGTACAGGTGAATGCAGTTATCTATAAAATATTAAGAGACACTTCACTATGAAAGTAGATTTCTGTAAGTATATAAATATAATAAAAAAATGTGGGACAAATCACACAGCGTTAGCCTCAAGTTAAGTTAAAACTGTTTAGTTGTGAAAACTTAAATTCTTTAGGCAGTCGAGTTTAAAGAAAATATTTTAAACCGCAGAATCACGTCAGGACAGATTTGAGTGCTTATTGAGTGCTTAATCTATACAAAAATAAATATTGTTTGTATATTTTTTTAACGAAAAATCGTCTGGTACGAGTAGATAAAATCTCACTAATAGAAATATTACATACTTACAGCCAAATAAAGAACCCTCCTCCTTTTGTGGCTTTTTAAAGTCGGTTAAAAAAAGTAACTATCTATCTATTTAATGTTAATTTTATTTATGTTAATTTATCCAGTCAAATAAAGATTTTCTATTCTATTCTATTTTATAAAAGCTTGTAATAAAAGGTCATATACTTAGTGTTCATAAGTTTTCCGACCTATTTTATTAATAAGAGCAGTAATTAAGTGTGGGCACCCCAATTCCTTTATCGGTCAATCAATCAATGTTGGCGCCCACTGACCGACAATTACAGCTGCAGTCACACCGATCGCCCGGTTAAAGATATAATTCGTGGCTTAGCTCTCTGTTCGTTTTTTAGATTTAGCCACTGTGGAGCTAAAGACTAGAGTAAAAATGTTACAGCATTTCGTCATAATTCAGGTTTTTAGTGGACAGGCAGAACGCTTAGAACTACCGACTAGGTAAAAAATATATATTGACTCGATATTTATATGTAATTTTAAATGTTTACCAAGTATTTTATCAGTTATCCATATCACATGCTGCTCTACCTAAAAATAAGTCGATAACTAGAGTTTCATAAACATATTTAATCTTATATTTGTATGATTAATATGATTATGTTTTATTAATTGCGATAAACAAGAAAAGTTTAATAAATCAGATACCATCCCAAAAAAAGTGCGAGGGCTTACGCACTATAACAACGAAAACCCTAAGCTTATTTTAGCGGAATTAGATTTTACAGAAAACATTTCGTGCGCCTCCGATTAACTAGTTCCAAGTAAGCCGACTCTAGCTTATCCCTTCAAAGAAACACGGTGTAACTGTGTCCACGTTTAATCGGGGGTTAAACTACAGTTTGGGTGACTTTAATAGCCGGTATAACTCATGTTGTGTTTATGAGTGGTGCAACCCGCCCGATTAGTGGTGTCAGTGTCAATTGTTTTAATCAGTGTATCTACCATGAGTTTTGACAATGTATACTCGCTAGCGACTGTAGTTAAATAAATGTATGGAAACTTCGAAAGCACCTCAAGCGGATAGTTGGGTACTAAAATGCGCTGTGGATAACTATATGTGTATTTACGTAATACTGTGGTTACGTCAGGCGATTTAACTGTGACAACTCATGGTAGACACACAGGTAACGGTTCTGTAAAAAACTTAACGTATGAAGCTTATAATTTATCTTAGGGTTGGGCAGAAAAATGTTCCAAATCCTTTTATTATGGAGCTAGTTCTCAATAAGCTTTTATCAAAGTCGGATAAAGTTAATCAGTATACACCGAAATCATTTAACGCTTTGTCTGTAAATCATAGATTCTTATTTTAAAATGATGTAGTCTCAAATGTTTTAAGCCAGCAAATGCTTTATTTATGTGGGCACTACCCTGTAACCTTATACAGGGTGTAGAGTAATATATTGATCGCCGGTAATATATTGATAGCACGCGACGCCGACACACGTGCTGGCCCACGACAAATGCGAATGAATAAGCTTTCATATTAGGCGTGTACAGGATGATGGTAATTTCAAAACTTTGTCATTAGGATTTTTGACTATCATTAAAAAAAAAGGAATTCGGAAATAAATTATAGATAAGTCTGAACGTTTTTATTTTATTTTACGAGTTGTAGGAAAACTTACAGCTAGAAACGTACAAAATACAATGTACATAAGCCGAGGGCTAATAGGTGAGCTATAAATTGGTAAAATATCCAATGATTGACCCAAGCCATTGAGCCCTTAAAAAGAAGCTTGAAGTGAAGAAAATTTAGAAACATATTTTCCTAACACTAAATCAAATATTATATTTCTAAAGATTATATAATATTTAAATTTTCTAAACGTCCTATAATAAAGATTATAGAACCAGATCTAATGAATGAGATTACAAAAACTCGTTACATCCATCCACTAATAGGTCTAGTCTAGTAGATGGATCTAACGAGATTATTCCGAAATTAAGGTCTGCTATAAGTATGTTTGCGTTTTTAAGGGCTCGTTTTTCAAATTACCCTGATTAATAAACAGAACACCCTCTACCAGGAGTGTAAATGCCAGCTCAAATTCGGGCCGGCTCGGTGCCAGGGCGCGATAGCACCCTGTATAATTGCAGTCTGTCTCACGTATGTCGTGTATGATGGTTCATGTTTCGGGTGCATTGCTTCCCCTGCTTCCGCTAATTTGGCGGGAACTTTGAGCGGTTCGAGTCGTGTTTTGTTTTTTGGTTTTCAAATTAGAATGCAGTTTTCTATTTTCAAAGTGTAGGTAGAGTTTGATTAGAATTTGTACTTTTTAACTTCAGACAGTCGTTATTTTTAGGTTTCTCTATTTGAAATAAGAACAGACGCTTTGCATGAAGATTTTTTTTATCAAAGATAAAACATGTTCCTAATGTAGGTACGAAGTTATTGTATTCTCTTTGATGTAGGTATACAAGCACTTACATTTATGATTTTGTAGCCAAGTTTTTTCGATCGAGTAGTTAGCGTTAGCTCAAGGCTCAGGATAGAAAACGCTGGTTAATGATGATGTCAAAATTGGAAAATAGCATCTGAATGTTGAAACAACGCGAAAATCTTAACAGACCTTCATAACCGATTTTCTAGTAGATTATTTCGCATGAAAACGTCAGGTCGTCATGGTGTCGAGCCGTGTCGTGTCGTGTCGCATGGACCGACCGTGGGACAGACACTGCGTAAACTCAACGCAACTGTATCGAATCGATTACCAACAATCGATTTTTCAAAATAACGGTAGCCATAAGCGATTTACATCTCGATAGTTAGGAAGCAATTTGTGAGCGTGATCGATGAAATTTCCTTTTGCGGGTAAACGTTTGTTCATTGAAGCTTCAACTGTAGTTTCATAAGGCACGACTCGATTGTATACAGGTCTAGCTATACACGTCCAGTGAACGTTGACCTGGCGATTGCAATTTTTCGCTCGGTTCAATGTGACGGTGAGAGGTCCGGTTGAAATGGCGAGTTGACACATTGTCACCGGTCGCACGATTTCACTGGCGTTGAGACGTGACGAGTTACGCGTGGTCGCCGTTTTTATTTCTGCCAATGACGGGTGTCGAGGCGTGGTATGGCTATTGCGGATTGGCAAAGTTACCTCTTCGATACAGAGTACTCTATGTCCTCCTGCTAAGGTTCATTTTGTGTTAATTACTAGCTGGGTATGTTTGTGAGTGACCATTCAGAGTGGGAGTGATATGATTTTTTCATGAGCTCCACACGCCCCCGCGACGCAATGATTTTATTGCGCTCAGATTGCTAAATTGATTTTTATTTCGTTGATTTGTCGATGAGAGGCGACATGCTCGGTGGAATTTTTAGGATTTGGTTTCCCAATAGAAAAACATTGATGACGTAAGAAGTTCTAAGAACTGTTTGTTACACAACTTTTCTGAGACATAATAAGCCGTTAGTTAGCAAATTTAATTAACCGCCCTGAAGGAGAAAGAGACCACGTATTCTTTTACGTTCAACGATCGAAGTCAAAAAGGGAGATAAGGTACTAGCTTCTCGAAAAAGGAAGGCTCAAATTAGGTGCAATTAGGTTCACCCACCACAGTCATATTCGGACCGGGCGGACGGCAGCACTTGCTAGGACGTACTTTAAAGTGATTTATTCACTGAAAACTACAGTATGTCCTCATGTTTGTTTATTATAATGAACAAACACGAGGACATACTGTAGTTTTTTTACGTAATTATAATTGTTGCACAAGATCGGAAACCGGAAATATAACTAGACGAGTTTTTGCGTGTACTACAACTGTAACACAGGCAAGTTGGTGAGTAGGAAGTTTACCTTTGCCTGGTCTAAAATATAAATATATTTAGAAAAATTAATAGGTACTCACCTTCTTACCTATTCACAGACTTTGTATACTATCTTAATCCAAGCAGAAGGTAGGTACAACCCACTTTCATAAAAAGCTTGTGATTTTTTATCTCTTGTCTTTAATTTCGTCATGCCTCTGATAGATCTGTAAGCGTCAAGACGGAGTTCATTACAAAGTAGGCACAGAATACGGTACACAATAGTGTAAGGCAATCCTGAGATATATCTAAAAGATGGCTTTGTGCCGTCCGCCATTATGACTGGCAGATATGTCATGGCACGCGCCCGGTTCAACGAACACTTTTGAATTTGAGTTTCGAATGGTTTTTGTGGTAGTTCTGTTTGTTTATCTATTGAGTAGGGTTGGTGACTTCTGAATCGTTTTTTTTAATTTTGCAGTATTGCCATACTTTTAATGCCAAATCTGTGATATTCCTTGGACATCGATTGAATAGTAGGTACTTACACTTGGTGCTTCCGTTAGCTAGACTAAAGGATAAAATTTACCATGCAAGTTAAGAAAATAACAGTATCTATTAATATGGATCAGTTGAGCTACCTGAAGATTGTTTGCAACAGTCTGCAGTTAGCTCAATTTTAAATACTTGTTCCAACTTGTTTTTATTATTTGATTGTCTTAAAGTTCTGCTTATGTAAAACGTAGAAGAAGGTTGCTAACTATCTAAAACCAATCAAAAACGAAGTAAAAACTACCTATAATTAGGTAATTGTCAGACACGAACTCCAAAAAAAACCTGCAAACAAATCTTAAGAAGGCTACGAACCCCTCCCAAATCTCAGCGGCCGGCCCGAGTAAATTTGTTGTTGTTTCACGTAGAATCGCATCGTGTTGGCCATTCCGCGGCATTCGCCTTATTTTGGAATTGTGCTCCCTGTGTCGCATTGCACCCCGCGTTTGAGCGAGCGGTTGCAGAAATTTGAAGGAATTTCTCAATTTTTTATATTTTTGCGTACTTTGCGATTCATTTTGAATAATCGACTGATTTCAGAAATATTTTTGTTTATTTCTAATGCTGAATATATTAAGGATGTTTGCAGTGTGACAGATTTTCGAATAAAGGTGTATAACATGCAAAAAAAATGGCTTAAAAATGACTCGATTTGGTGGTCAAAATATGGCAAATTAGTTTCACTCTCATTCAAATATCATAATGTTTTTTAAAAAACGAAAACGCTACAAACATAGCTATTTGTCATCCGATTATGTATGCAAAATTTCAATACGATCGGAAACGTAGTTTCCAAATGAAGCGGGAAGTACGTTTGTATGGGAGCTAAGGTATCCGTTCTGTTCTTAATACTTAATTTTGGAATTTTTAGTTTTTCATTCCCAAAGCATCTAGTTCTGAGGAATTTTACGTCTTATAAGAAAAATTAAACACATGAATCCATACACGATCCACTGTTTCAGTTCTCAAGAACATCGAATCCCGATATCTCGATAATACCGATTATCGATAACATTCACACGTAGCACACGCTCTAGCCCGCCTTGTCAATAGAGATGGGCTGGCGGGTGCTTTGTGCCTTATCGATTAATCGATAAATCGACATCGTTTCGACGGCGGTCCTGTCACTCAAACATTTCGGGGTTTTTGTCTGATATATCGATTGGTGTCGCTGGTAGTTTTGATTTGTTTGTAATTTTTGGTATAGCCGGGATATGAAATTATTATGAAATTAAAATCAAACTAGAACTTGATTTTAATTTCAAATTAGAACAACGACCAACGTCCTATTGGAATATATTTTCTTTACTCTTCAAGAACGCAAAAAGATTAAGCATTAGCCCATTTAGAAACTATTGATTAACGTACCAATGGCTATTGATTGGCCTTTGGTACCTCTGTAGGTACCTATACCTACTGCCTTCTGAATTACTACACACTTATCTTCCTAAGTAGGTTCCTAGGTACTTTTTATTATTCCATGGAGTGTAGGTTGAAAAGTTTTGTAAATTAGTAAGTAATTGCTGATCTAGCAATTTACTTTTTTATGCTACTACACGTCTTTATATGTTTAGATAGTTAGTCAAATAATTGTTAGTTTAACCGTAACAGATGGTAATATATCGATAGTATTGGTATTAAGTTGGTAAGATGACAGATATCGCGGCCATTTCGAGCAGTCCAGATTTAGGATAACAGCACATTGACGGTTTATCGACATGTTAAATGTAGGAACTTTAACACTTGCCCATCCCTCAAATTAAAAAAAAACAAGCGCCATTTATTAGATTTAGTACAATTTCTTAGAAAATCTATCCGAGCACGTCATGATCTGGGTAGGTCAGTTTCTTGAAATATTATAATCAAACGATAGAAATAAAAAAGTAGTGCTTACAATTGAAGCATTGATCTAGCTGCAGACTTTTGCAAACAATCTATAGGTACCTCTGCTGATCCATTTCAATACCAGTTGGAAGCGTCCCCAAGACGCTGGCTGCATTTGGGTAGGTAGGTACTTAAGTAGATTCTAATCGGAAAAACCCACAAAAAAATTAACAATAGCAACACTTTGCCGCCATAAAGTCTAACAAGCCAAGGGAACAACAATTCGACATTCAAATACCGGAATTGCAAACACTTAATTTAATAGGGCCACTCACTGGCCACTCGGTTCGTCGACCCCTGTATTAAAAAGTTACGGACAATGGAAAAAAGTAGGTAAAAATTTGAAAACAGAATGTCAATAGCCGCCGGCGGACCTGCCCCACGCGCCCTTGACTTGCGGAGATAAAAATAGGGAGGGAGGGGGCGGGAGGGGCAGATGACCACCCCCCTACACCCCGCTGCCCTGTGCCCGCGGTTTATAGCCACTTTTATCGAGCCCTAAACTTTTGAGTGCAACTGGTAGTGTTCAAACTTTTCCGTGAAGTTACGCAATGGTTTTTTTTTTCGGAGGTTGGTAGTTGCCGAAAAGTTTCGCAATTTCGACGTTGTTTTGGTTCAACTAGTTTGTGAGTCAGTGAGCATAATGTTTTTGTTTTTTTTCGAATGCGGCAACATAAAAATTACGTGGTGAAGAAATTACGTACAAGCCGAAATAACATCATTGGTTGAACCATTTACATCGTATGAAATATCCAGGTACCTAGGTACTTAACATTTTGTCTTCGGCGAAGAAGAAGTTCTATCAAGACAACAAATTATACGAGACAAACAGTTGTCTAGATGGAAATAAAATTCCGTCTAGATTACTAACTAGTTGACTCCGCGGAAAATTCTCTCCACTTAGACAACTAGTGTTTGGTTGCCTGGGTGGAACAAACCATTGTAAAATAACACGGGTTCTACTAAACACGACCAGAATAGAGTTTTCTCCGTAAAATTATTAAAGAACTAAATCAATTTCAGTTTTACGAGACAGACATGACCCAGCATCACTAGCATTATTATTGTTCGCCTTCAATCTCTCTCATCTAAAATCAACATTATCATTTGTCACTTGACTAAAACTGGTTGCGCTTAATTAACTATTTAATGAAAAAACTATCGCAGTTTGACGCATTCATTACGGATGTAAGTGGGTTGACTACGAATCTGTACCTTGTGTTGGAAGAACACCAACGTTTCCTCCCTTAAGGTACCCGAGTCAAAGTGGCGCCGCCACTAATTTTATTTTATTATTGCGTTTAACACAATCAAAAATCCATCGAACAGTTTGTGATACTTACCTATTATAAGTAATTTTGTAATGCCTATGTAATAGTTTTATTTTGTAAAGCTTAGGTAGGCATAGAGATACGAAGTTGCCCTTTTGGCCACCACTATTTTCGCATCTGTGCCTGAACTATACAAAATAAAACTATAACACAGGCACTAAAAAAGAGCTTATAATAGGTATCACAAACTATACGAGGGATTTTTGTTTCAATTTTCTATGTTAAACGTAGTAAGATAAAATAGGTGGCGTTGCTAGTGCGTCATACAACCTCCTTAACGAGGGACATCTTTAGGGTGAGTGGGGTTTTAGACGCGCGCGTATCGCATCCCTCCAAGCACTGCAAATAAGGTTCGTAGTTAACCCGCTTACATCAGTAATGAACTATGAAATAGTTTATTAAGTTTATAAATTACCTCCTATAAAATATAAAAAGAAACAAATGAGACTATATACGCCGCTTGCAGCGTAGTATGCAAGCGGCGAAAAAAATAACGTGAAAAAACTGCCAAGCAATGAAAAATATAATGTTTGAAAAGTGAGAAGTTCCTATTTTAAATTATATTTATTTATTTTGAAAGAAGGCCTTAGTACAGCCACTTTGGCGATTGTGCGCAAACATTTCACGACCTTATCCCATCTTCTCTCTTCCATCGTAAGACCAGAAGCACAAAATCATACCACCTACCTATTCCTGCCGGCCTGGCACGGGCATTGTTGTCTAGAAAAAAAATTACGCCACTTTGTCATCGAATGTGTAAAATGTTTGAAATTCATTCCTTCAATAATGAACGCAACGTATGACGATGCGATGTCATTTTTCTCTACATGTATGAAATAGTATGTATGGATGGATGTTTGTTACTTCTTTACGCCAAACCTACTGAACAAGGGCTGAAATTTTGCATACATGTAGTTTTTATCCCATAAAATCGTTTCCATCTCTATACATTTCCATAGAAACAACGCGTGTGAAATCGCGGGCATAAATGAGTTAAAAATAATTGAGTTTGTTTTAAAAAACTATAATAACTGACTTCAATTATATGGTTTTCTCATTGTTGCCCAGTGAGTTGGTGGCCAAACACTTCACCATCATCAATAAAAAAAATCAACTGGACCTAATTGAAATGGGATAACACTAGAAACATCAGCCATCGGTTCACCCAGTGGAAATTTCTGAGGTAACATTACAAAAAAATACACGCTACAAATTCGAACCTACCTTTAAAGTCAGTTTATAAAGAACGAAGGATTCTATCACATAATATTAACTATCACTATTCACTTATACTAACTAAGCCTTGTAAAACGCATAGTAGGGCGATTAAAATAATAGTCCTTCCGCAGATTATGTAACAGTAACCTATCAGCTGATTGTAGCGTCCCCTAGTCGGGCGACCTTGAGTTCGCGACCCCACTATTCAAAATGAAAGGTGACTGGCACTTTGCACTTTTAAAAATGGAATTTTGCTCTATGGGCGCTAGAGTTCTATTTTTGAAGATCGTTTAAAAAGATAGCAACATTTTTTGTTAAATTTATAGCAAATTAAACGTTTTGTTGAGGTTTTTTTCTCGTTGTAATTCGTCTTGGGATAAATGTTCCGGTCTTTTGGGTATTTTTGAAGATGGGTGTCGTAAGAGGCGACTATGGGATATCCACCGGGAGTTGGGCAGCAACGCCTCCTGCAGAACTATTCTACCAACGAACTGCGATCCGTGGGGATTATGGGCATTACTCCCAACGCACTTGTCAGGGAGAGGCTTGCGTCCAGCAGTGGACCAATACAGGCTGTTGACACTAGTTTCGCTTAGTTAGATGATGCTGGATCGTCAAGCAATATTAGTACTTTGAATTTATTAGACTTTACTTTTTTATTAGACATTATTTTATACTTACTTTATGACGTAGAGTGAGCCGTCCAATACAATTATTTGGTTTATTCTGTTTTACTTCAGCGAACATCCATTAACATAACACGGTATAAGAATTTCATTCATTAAATTTTAAAGTAAAAATGGTTCCCATCAAAATGTCCGGTAGCAACAGGATGACAAATTAACAAAAAAGAAATGATAAACGAAGAGTGACACTTTTATTTTTGTATCAAGAAAGTATCAATAAAAGGCTATTATGAATCGATTTTTGTATTACGGGGATAGATGTTACAACTCGACTCTCTCAGTGGCTAACAAGATGGGGCCATGAGATAAGCGATTTCAGTGACATCCCAACACTAAGAAACAACGTATGTAGTCAATAAGTGATTCTTGAGTGTAGCTGATTGTGTAAGATATTATAGTTTTAATTTAATTTATTTATCATATCTGTAGCGTTTTTTATACGAATGCGTTAATAGGAAATACAAATGACATGTAGGTAGGTAAGTATTATGCAAAATTACATAAAATACGCGTGTACACTAGGTGTACACACAGTGAATAAAATTTAGCACACAAGGAAACACAACAACAAATTATGATGAACATTTACAAATTAATCTAATTTGTCCTTATCATAGCGATAATAATAATTATTTTGCATTTAATTTGATTGTATTTAATAATGGTATTATGAATAAAATCTGTATCCAATTAGACCATACTACGAT
The DNA here is from genome assembly GCA_955876795.1 of Eupithecia tripunctaria. Classification (NCBI taxonomy): domain Eukaryota; kingdom Metazoa; phylum Arthropoda; class Insecta; order Lepidoptera; family Geometridae; genus Eupithecia; species Eupithecia tripunctaria. Next base: position 11,073,208 of record OY041618.1, read on the forward strand.
AGATGAAGGATGCGCTTGTGAAAAATAGTTTTGGTTCTGTTTTTTGAGGTACATCAGTGTAGCGTAGGAATGTTGATAGGACGTCAATAGGAATACGAAGTTAGTTTTTAATGGGACTGCAACATTTTAAATGATTACCAAACAAGGGTGTTAAATATTTTTTTGCGCTACAATACCCTATCGCATATTTCACAGCCTCAATCCAATACAATCGGAGGCCAATGTCCACTGCGTTCCATTGATTCGAAGTTCGAACTTTCTTCAAGAAATCACGTCTTACTCCGGAAGACGATTCGTCGCGGACGCAGACCAGAACGCAACACTCTGCCACTCAAAAATCAACCGAGCACCCAATTAAATACAACACAAATTCCTTTGAATTACCGTCATGGAATAGTCATGGAATAGTCGGGAAATTTAAAGAAGGATGTCAAAGTAAAAAGGATAGTTGTTTGGTTGTCTTAAGAACGACATAAATGTATCATTTTTGTAGGACACAAAATGTATTTAACATGGGAGAAGCCATTGACTCCTGAAATACAGTTTTTACTAGTTCGGGAGTCTATGGATTCAATTATATAGTGTATGTTTACTTGTGTCAAATAAATGAATTTATTATTTATTATTATTATTATTAGTATGTGGTCGTTATAAGACAGGTTTTTAGTTTATTGTGATAGCGTTACCAATGCGTTCACGCGCGAGTGGTGGGGGTAAGGAATGGAAGAGTCATTCAACAGATGCGTTCCGGACTGGTGGGTGTGTGGTAGGCCGTGACGACATACTTGCTAGTACTCTAGAGTAGAGTACTTACCTTGTGGGGTAGCTTAAATTGAGCTTGATAAATAAATTAGGGTAATCGGAGCTTTTGTTATGGATACCATAATATAACTCATATCTACTTAATACAGTACACGAATACACTACATTGATATATATATTTTACTAGCTGCGCCCCGCGGCTTCGCACGCGTTGTTCCTATGATTTACGAGATAAAAAGTAGCCTATGTTTTATTCCAGTATTAGAATTACCTGTATGCAAAATTTCAGTCAGATCTGTTCAGTAGTTTCGGCGTGAAGAGGTAACAAACATCCATCTATACATCCATACAAACTTTCGCATTAAGAATATTAGTGTGATTATACATAGAAAACAGATCCAGAACTTAAGTTCATATACATTAGATGTTATATCTGCAGATCGTACACACATTTGTCCCAAGCTAAAGTTATTACTTACCTATTTCGATGTAAGTTTAGACAAAAGATTTGTTACAAGCTGAACAGGCACTAAGTCAAAATTATAATGCGTTTCCTTGTCCTAACCAGTTAGGTAGGTATCTCAACAGCATATTTTGGTCCACTGCTGGACGCAGGCCAACCCCTGATAAACATCTTATTAGCTGTTATCTCATGGGCTCTCTAATGTACCCACAATCCCCACGTAGGGCATGCGGGTTGGAGATCGCAGTTCGGTGGTAGAATTGTACTGCAGGAGGCGCTGCTGCTCGCCCCCGGTGGATATCCTTTAGCCGCCTCCTACGATACCTACGGGAAGAGTTAGAGTGATGCAAATTCTTAGCCGGCATCACACAGCTAGACACAGTACAGGTACAACACTTATATATTGCACGTAACAAAACTTGTACTCATAAAGTTACATTGAAAATTAAATTTTCACAAGACATTAAGTAATGAGAAACAAATTTATTTTTTACCTGAAAGTCTTGAAACTTCCTTTTGTTAGGCCTCGCCCAACTCTAAACTAAATTTACGAATTGAAATTAAACTAACGAAAGTTTTCACCTAACACTTTTGCATTCATACCAACCTTTTAGAGAAATTTAGTTTTATAAATTCAAATTGAAATATAGTTTTGTATTGTTTGTAAAGTGAAATTCGGTGTTATAATTTCAATTTTCATGAATGAAATCGTACTTTGGCAGTAAAACCAAATAAAACCAGCCAAAAAAAAACAAATTATTTGCATGTCGTACAAGTTTCTGACACGGAGGATTCCGTACCATCGTACAAAACTATTTCGCAAAACAAACAAAATAAATTTATATTTATTTAATCATCGAAATAAAGCAAAACGCCAAAATGACGCGGTCTAATCCACAAACATCACTAATCTAAGTACCAACTGACCGCGTCCGAAGTGGCTTAACTTCGGTGACCGTTACTTATACGTACACGAGCAAATATAATAATAATAATATTTCTTTATTTTAGATAACTTAATCCATAAATATGACAACACCACCTATTTTATCATATTATTACGAACATACATACGAAATTTTAAAAATCCTTCGTACAGTTTGTGGTATCTATTATAAGCTATTTTTAATACAACTGTCATAGTTTTATCTTATATAGTTTAGGAAGAAATGCGAAAATAGAGTTTGGTGCCCTAAGCTTTATAGAATGAAAGTGGGGGCGCCATTTTCACTCCTGTATGCGCCTTAATTAATATTACTTGTTGTTATAACAGCAATAGTATGGTTTTAGAAACTTTATTCTCATAAGAATAATAAATTCACCTAAAATGAGAACTTAGGGCTAGTTATTGCTATTTGTATTTATTATATTTGGATAACGAGTGTGCTAAAGGTAATAGAATAATTCATTTTGTTTGAAAAAACTATTAACCGACTCCAATAATATAGTTTTTTCAAGTTTTTTCATTGATCCCATTCTCAGAACTGGACCAAATTGGACCACACGGGAAGCACTAGCTTGCTAGCTAGCCATTCAAAAATTCTAAGGTAGCAATCATAACAAAAAAATTTAGAACCTCCTCTTTTTTTAAAGTCGGTTAAAAGTACGTAACTGTGTCTAAATTAGTTGGTCAGGTACTTTGGTTATACAATGAGTTATGAATAGATGTGGTTGATACAATATTTTTTTTAGTATGGGAGCCATTGATAAATTCGTAGCTCTAATTATAACTTAGATTCAGATTCAGATTCAGATTCATTTATTGGTATAAGATGATTTACACGTCTTATAACGGAGTAGAAATTTTGAACTTGTTACATTTCAACATGCTTGTGATAGATAACACATTAATAAGCTGTCCCCTCAGTGAAACCCGTTGACTTTTTTTATTAGCTTTAGTTGGCTTTCGATCGGCACTTTGTGTATTCAGCCTTGTAGCAGCGGCGTTCATAATTCCCCACTAACCCTTGCAGCTGTTCAGAACTGTAGGATTTTTTTCACAGCGATGTCCCTCAGCTTGTCTGGGCTGGGCAGGTGCTTGCCTAGATGGATGCTACGTTTTTGCATCAGTACTACAACTCTTCTAGAAGATGGTGGGCCGTAAATTTAATACCCAGTGGGAAAAATTCGTAGCACTAGGAAAAAACTCGTAGCATTAGACACGCGTTGAAATCTTCTACATGTGTGGCTATGCGTGTGTAGCGCTTCTACGAACTGCTACGTGAGCGCTACGAACACTTATGATTGTGGAAAACTGATAATGTACGTTTTTTATAGTTTTTGAGCCGTCGTTTTATAGGTTTCAGTTTGAGTAAAGTAGAATTAATTGGATTTAATATAGAAATAGTGTAGTGTACTTGTTTATCAGTAGAAAATCCTGAGTGATTCTCTCAAATTACCGAATAGTCAATTAAAAATACATAGTATGTTATTGTTTTGAGCATTCGTTTTACAGGTTGAAAATATAATAAAGTTGATCATTAATCGGAGGAAATGTAACTGCAGTGTACTTATCAGTAGAAAATCAGAAGCGAATCTCTCAAATTACGCAACACTCAATTAAAAACGCAAAGTCGGCAAAAACGCTCCAACTATACAGAAAAACCTTTTACGCTCCCCCATCCCTCGGGTTCATTACACATCAACAGTGCACACCAATCAAGCTTTCATTACTCGACGAAACAATCAATATTCATATCCCATGCGAAATCTTCAACGCAGACGAAAAAGAAAAAATATGATAGATGATCTCTAGACATTCGCAACGAAATTAAAAAGAACACGCCATATCACTTAGCGCACACCGAAGCGCGGTTTTATTAAAAATTCTACATATCTCGCGCGTCTTCGCTTTATCTTAACCCCCACCCCGACAAGGACAGACAATAAAAAAATACTGAGAAAGAAAGGGACGGGCACGAATACGAAAATTATAATTGCCAACTGTACGTAAATTAACACCGTGGATTATCGTATCCTTTCCCGAGAATCGGGCTTACACCAAGTTAGAGAGAGACGGGAAAATGTTTGTGTGTGCGGCGCGGATTGAATGATTTACATACATGCTTCGCTCACAAACACAATAATGGACAGAGCGGAAAATCGAAAGAAGCGATGAGACGCGATCGGTTCCGATTGTACTTTCCTACACCTTCCGACGAGCAAGTAGGTAAGTTCCTATAGGTTTCTTTCAACTGCACACAGCTGCATAATGTATGCGAGCGAAAACAATCTGCTCGGAGGATTATTGGATGGAATATGAATAACTGAATCTAGATTGTTCTCTGTAAATAGATCGGGCTGAAATGTATCTGCATTATTTTAATCGACGTACTGAAAATCTTTTCTCATCGTGTTTTGATAGTCTTATGGTAGAGTAGGTACTTGCACTACCAACCATAATATACCACTATAGTCTTTACCTAGTATAATTAATGACACCACATTACAAGTACCTATCCCTTTTTGCCTCGTTCGTGATTTTTTTATCAGTATTACTCTAAAAACCGAATACCTATCTGTGAAGTAAACTATTAACGCGAATTTCATTAAAACTTAATGTCTGTTAGTATTCATTTATACATTTCTGTTCTTTGGCATTTTCTTATCCAAAGATCAAAGTAGTTAAGTCAAATATTATCGATTTTGCGAACATTTGCAACATTTTCTAAAAAGCTAACACCAAAGGGCGGTACAAAAAGCAAAAGTAATGTCCTAAGCCAGCCCAACTCGAGTACAATCGCACACAAACTAGGTTACGCAAAGATGTAAATTCTTCATAGTATAGATAGATAGATTTGTACAGTCGCACGCACAAAACAATGGCGCTGCGACGGTTGACCTCGCGTCTTGCCTCCCGACGACGGTAGGACCGCGTGCAATTAATATGCCGAGGCGGCCGCGTATACTGCGACTGTGACGTCTTGGTCTTTCAAAGGATCTTTGTTTTTTGTTAATTTTTTACGAATCTATATTATTACATATAAATTATTTGCTGTTCGTTAGTCTCGCTAAAACTCGAGAACGGCTGAACAGATTTATCTTATCTTGGTCTTGAAATGTTTTGTGGTGGTCTAGGGATGGTTTAAAGGTGAGAAAAATCAACGCGTGCAAAGCCACGAGCACAGCTAGTTTTTTTAATAAAAATTTGCAATGGGAAAGATGCTGCTTTCTGTAACATAGTCTTTAAAACTAGCACAGAAGGCTGAGATACCCAGAACTTTTTTGCGAGATTGTCGTTTCGTACGCTTTGATTTTCTTTATTGCAAATATGCACCTTTGTAAAGAAACCCTCAGAAGAGGTGGTCATATGAAATGGCTGTTAGTTCGTTGTTATTTTGTAAGATGTTTTTTTAGTTAATAAAGAACATTGATACTAACTCATTATGCAATGAAGTTGCTTCCATGTATATTCGTAAAGAATACTGGCATAGTGGTAAATTAGCAAACTCTTCTCTCTTTGAATACCCAATTTAATGGTAGATACCTAGCAACTTAAACCACAAACCACGTCTTTTTTACTTCAAATTCTTCGTAAGATTCTTCCAAACAACAACAATAAATTCACTGCCAGAAATTATATGTAATATCTACATATACCAATAGAAATAGAACATCAGTGTTTTTCTAACAAAAATATTTTTAAAATATCTAATTACAACGATCAAGCTACACCGGTTGACACATAACCCGTCCAAGTTTTCTTTTGCGAAAGAAGAGAGAGAATTTTTGATCAATAATTGTCACTGGGCGGCCCCTTCCCCCGCGAAGGGAGGGGTAGAGGGGGGCGGGTGGTGGAGGGGGTAATTACGAGTGCGTTTTGTTACCGAGATGATAGGCGCGAAAAATGGTTCGCGCGTGCCTTTACGTGTCCCTTCTAGTTTTGAATATTCAGACTGAAGCTCGTCCTGATGAAATATTGAATAGACCGGGTAATTTATTCCCCGAGGAGAGATTTCGAACGGTCCACGTTCACGGATATTGAAATTAGGCGATGCTTTGCTTAAGAAAAGCGTTTGTTTGACAGCTGCCCTATATCTCTTTTGTGCGCGCTCATTTTGATTTAAATTCGCAGCTTTTTCGTACCTACGCCTTATTAGTTACGGGCAATGTTCTGCCTTCTACCAGAAACTTTGTAAAGAAAATGGGTACATATGAGTTATATTTTCGACACCCCGAGAAATTATGGATAATCTTAATAATTATTCTGCGTGTGTGTCTAAAATACTAACGTCTAAAATATGTAGGTTCATAAGTAATTTATATACCTAAATATTTTGAGAGATGAGATCATAATTTTTGAACGAAACACTATAAAGTACAATCGCTTTCAAATACATCGAATACATTTTTCTATAAAACGTACCATTTACTGTACATAATCATACATTTGCCTAAGAGGCCGAAATACATTCGCAAACACAGGAAATCTTTAGAAATCTCAAAGTGACTTTCACTTCTTCGCATAGTATTTAGCGAAATAACATTTAATTAACAATTCGGGAATGAAACTCAGTAAGAATGTGGAGTGCGTACCAACAAGCTCTTGCACTTAGTGAGCAGATATGCAAATCATAGCGGGGAGTGTGCCGTATGCAGAGATGGGATAAAAATGGTGTGGAGAGGTCGTGAGTTGTCATCTCTATAATTTTTAAAAAATACTTATTTTTGTGTCTTTAGTCAGAGCTTTGTGAGTAAGACCTGAAGTCCCTTTATAAACATTAGCGTACTTATATACGTACTATCGAAGAGATACGGTCCATTATGCAACTCTGTTATCTCTCTTTTCCTATATTGTACGAAAATATAGGAAAAGAGAGATAACAGAGTTTTAATGTATTTAATGTATTGTATTGTATCTAAGAGGATTCAAGGGAGTTTCTATTGAGAACTCCTCTAAGCGTTAAAGAAATAAAATTTTAGTGATATCCAGAGACCGAACAGACCGAATGGTTATTCTGGATCGAAGATTAAACATCGCTAAATCAAACACTACATTATGTTCAGATACTCACATTTTACTCATACGTATATTTCAGGGTTAATAAGGTAGTTAGGTTAATTTATATTTAGTTGGGTTGCAGATTACCATTGTATACGTTTTTATCGAAGCGCTGATTGAAAGTAAGAATCATTTCATTGTTCTTATTCCGATCAAAAACAATAACTTTTGTGACGTCTCCACTCACGCCTCTGCTCTCAGGACAGCGACGTAAGAAGAGGGTGGTTAATGAATAAAAAAATCCCGTTTTTTTCTCCACAGCTCACTGATTAGTTACCCTTATAATGAGCGTCGGTGTGTGTGGGTGGGGTGCTTAAGTTTTTTATATGACAGTTGATAAGGGACCGAAATTAGGGTCTTTGTCTTATTGATCGTAAGTTGGAATTTGCATGTGTTTTATGCGAGGGGGTTGGTTTTTGGTAATGTTCTTTCTAGCTGGGTTGATGTGATTTCATCATCGTAAATCGTGTTTATAGCAGACCTATAAGTCAGATGTTTGAGAGTACAGAGAGTATCTATACACGGCCTGTACACAATAAGAGTGGCCCGGTAATTATTCCATCTATTTATTAAAAATGAATTCATATTTCCCTTGGTCCAGGGATCACTCGTGAATGGCGAGAGCGATTTCGCTAATTCTTTTTTTGTTGTGTTTGTTATTATATATATATTGGCTGCAAGGAATTAAGAAAGTTGCGCTGAATATTTCATCAACAAATTTTCTAGTCTAAAATAAAAAGTAGTATAGTGCAATATTGTAACTAAAAACTTTTACACCGGATGAAACCTTTAAATGTAGATTTTTTATCTAATACAACATTTATAATCAAACTTGATTTTGCAAGCGTTGTTTCTATGGAAATGTTTGAAGGTTCTATCCCATGCGAACTGTTTTATGGAATACAAAGTCTATTTTTGATTCCAAGATAGAGCAATATCTATGCATTTCAGACCGATCGGTTTAGTCGTTATAGCGTATTGTATAAAGTAGTATAAAGTTTAATGCCTGCAATACTTATTCAAATTAGTTGCAATCGTGTGTTATTTGTAAAACGTATGTTATAAATATTTTTTAAAAAGCCTGTGGACTGCACCATTGCTGATTCTGTATTTCCAGCCAACTAAAACCTCTTCAAGACAAGAGTGGAACACCGTTGGCCACGTCTTCGCTTTCCATCAGGTGTGATTGCGGTCAAACGAAGATATATTGTCAATAAAAAACCATATCTGACTCTCTAAAAAAGCAGACAAACAACACCGACATTTTCCCTATTTTCTGTAATAAAATAAACCTAATTCCCACCGTGTAAAGCACCGCAAACGGCGTGTCGGTGTTGCCAACGCAGCCCGAATCGGATGATATCACACACACATAATGCGGTAGCGCCCTAAGGTACGACTTTCTTGCTTGCCACCCTGTTTGTCATGTGCCCAGTGAAGCTTGAGCTTTGGAGACTTAAGAAATTATTTTAAGTGAAACCAAATTAATGAAGCGGTGCATATGGGGTAAGTCTTTGTCTAGGATTGGGAAAGCATAGGCTCTAAAGCTAAGAAATGAATATTCTAAAAGATAAAAAACACTACCTACTAGAGGGTGTGGAAAACAAAATCTTCATGTTTTTAATGATCATTGAGCTATCATAAAGCTATTAATGGTAAGTTCCAATAATATATTATTGTAATATTTAAAAAAAATAACGCAATCCAAACGCTCTACCTAGCACGCAAACATCCTATTCTCTCTACTCTAAGCCAAACTTGGCTTAGAGTAGAGATAATAGGATGTTGATGTCTTGATAGACAAATAATATCTTAGCTACTTATTAAATAGCTTTGATACAGTATCTACTAGCTTGTATACTCTCAAGGTGATATGATTATGATTGCGTTTACCTTTCTTTTGTTTTAACCCTGCTTTGTCCAGATGGGGCAGGTACATTCATCAACAAAAACCTCCAAAAAATTCATAGGCTACCTGATTTTAAGAATTCCCAGTCCAAGTTACCCTGGCGCAAAACCCGAGTGGGGATGTAAGAGTGACTCAAGTTAAATTAAGAATGTGGAGTATTTTTTCTTTTCACTTTGTTTGTTGACGGCGTCTTTTTTGACATTGTGGACTTTGCGCACCCCGAGTTTCTTTTTAATTCTTGAGGCGTCGGTGTGTAGGCCTACCTTTATTATGCCTGTATAGGTTTGTGTGTACGGTTCTTAAAGATTTTCAGGGTTTTAGGGATCCGTGTGTTCTTTGGATTAGGTCCTTTGATGTAAGGTTTTTGATATGTTATGTGTGTTTAGGTGTGTACGGCTAGATAATATGAAATCTTTTCAGAAAATTCACTTTTGAGCTATTTTCCTACATTATTCGAGCTTTAAAACAATGAATAAATGTGTGTGGTGGCGCTTCAGTTGTTTTAGAGTTCGCTAAAATTAGTTTAAATTAGGATTTAGGAATGTCAAACGATGCGTTTCTATTCCTAATTATAGCTAATTATAATATAATAAATAAACCTTAAACTAGAGTTATGGATTGAAAGAAAGGAAGAAAGAAAATGATTTATTAATTTGTTGATTGTTATCCGTTGCGATTTGACATCCCTAATCCTAATTTTAGCTTTATTTTCATATTAAAATTAGGATTTAGGAATAGAAACGTATCGTTTGACATCCCTAAATCCCAATATTAGCTCATTTTAACAAATTCTAAAACAACTGAATCGACATCATTGCCTAATTTTGAAAGTAACCGATGCGTTTACCACATTTTTCACACAAATCAACAGTTCGACGGCTGTCGTTGTGTCATTAACCCCGATACGGATGTTTCTAGAAAACATGGACCGCAGCAAAAACCGAACAATTAGGTAGATAGGTACCTACTTAATTAAAAAAAGTACCGCTGAAACTGTTATCGGCTTTCAAGTTGGAGGGATTGTAGGCTTTATAGTCACAGGCGTACGTCTTATTTATAGACGATTATATATATTTGACGACCTCTGTGGCGCAGTGGGCGAAGGTCCGTTTGCGACGCAGGAGGTTGCGGGTGCGATTCCCGCCTCGGGAAGAATATTTGTACGCTCTGCAAATATTTGTTCAGAGCGTTCTGGATTTTTTCTATGTAAAAAAATATATCCTTCTATATTTGTAGTGTATTGAATCATGTATATCAGTTATCAAGTATCAATAACACAAGCTCTGCTTGGCTTAGGGCAAGATAATGCTGTGTGAACTGTCCAGCATTATTTATTTATCTATTTATTTATTTCTAATAGAAAACTCACTGCGTCCCGTGGTCTCGCACGCGTTGTTCCTATGGAAACGTTTAAAGGACATTTATATCCCACGGGAACCTGATTTATGGGATAAAAAGTAGCCTAGTAAAAAGTAGCCTAGTAGCCTGATTGGTTCCAGGATAAGAATTATCTATATGCAAAATATCAGCCCGATCCCTTCAGTAGTTTTGGCGTGAAGAGGTAGGTAATAAACATCCAAAACTTTCGCATTTATAATATTAGTGTGATTTGGTGTTGCTTGATCAGAGGAGCGAGTTTATTTGACGATAGTAACGAGACGTGAACATCTCCCTTTTGAATAGGGTTTTTGAGAGTTCCCTGTCCGCACGAAAGAGGCGTTGTACCAAATTTTTAATCAAAAATATACAGAAAAAAAGCGCGTCAGAGCTTGGGAGTGGGGACCAAGTGACGTCATGGTTCAGTAAAAAGTGTGACACTTTTTAACTGTGCCGTGACGTTACGCGGAACTTTAACTGGCCACATCTTCATCATATTTTGATTTATCGTCAAAAGAAAAATATGTGTCCAATATACTTCTGATAATTATTACTAATTTGATTTTTTTTTGTCGTCAGGCCTTTATTTACCTATTTTAACCGACGCGACGTTTCAAAAGGTTTACTCACTGTCGTGGTAGTGATGAAACGGGATGATTTTGCTAGACCTGTTGAAACGTCGGGATAAATAAGGAAATAAACGCGATAAATACCCGTTCAATAATACTTATCATAATGTACCTACTTAAATTGCATACATTTGAAAATATTTATAGAAACTATAATGTTCTTCTAGGACAAACAGTTGAGTGAAGAGAAAAAAACACGTCATTTATAATTTGATTACTTCCTCAACCTCAACCTTAACAGCCCGTTTTGCTCCACTGCTGGACGCAGGCCTCCCCCTGATGAGCGACTTATTGGAATTGGTCTCATCGGGGGAACTCACAATCCCCACGCTGGGAATGTGGGTTGGGGATCGCAGTTCGGTGAATGAGGCGCTGCTGCCCGCCCCCGGTTGATATCCCTTAGTCGTACGACACCCACGGTAAGAGTTGGGGTGGTGCAAATTCTAAGCTTAGGGCAAGTGTGTGTACGATCTGCAGATATTTGTTCAGGGTATTCTGGATGTTTTCTGTGTACAATAAATAATATCTAACTATGTATTTAGTGTATTGTATATCAGTCATCTAGTACCCTTAACACAAGCTCGTGAGGTCGTTGATGCTAGATGTGTGAATTGTCCAATATTATTTATTTATTATAAAAAGCTGATCTAGACCATGTTATAAAGAGCAAAGATTTTATTGTTTGTTTGTTTGTATGGCTCCAAAACTAGTAAACCAATTTAAAAAATTATTTCATCATTAAAAAGCTTACTTTTCAGGGAGTGACATGGGCTATATTTTATCCCGGAATTTTTACAGGAATAGGAACTACGCTAAAAACTAACTCAAAAACTACTACTAAATAAATAAATAAATAAACTTATTTAGTGATTGAATACAACATAAGCGTGACCCTAGAGTGCATTTTGTATTTCTAAAGGATATTCATTTATCGCGCTGACTGTACTGTTGCCATTTAAGCCGACAAATAAGCGTCAAAAAGACATGCTACGTATTAGTAACCATTCTTAATAACATTAATAACGACCACAAAACCTTACCTCTTTGTTCAAATTGCTAAGCAAATCTAATATTCCACATTCAAATTGCAACACCCATCTAAACAGTCTACCAAGCTATTTGACCCGAGAAAACAGTAGCATTTAAAAATGGAATAAAGTAAACTCCATGTGCAAGCATTCGTGCCTTGTCCGTGCATTGTGGAAATGTAAAAATTTGCACAAATACCTCGCGCCTGACGGAAACATGCTTTGTCCGCGATTGTACCCCTACTACGAGTATAGCATTTTCTTTTGCGAGATTTTTTTTTCTGTTACTTAAGACAGCTTTATTGACAAAAAAAAAATTACAATCAAATGATAGATAAATAAATTATAGATATAGATAAATTAGAACCAGTATTTGCAATTGAAACAATTGAGCTAACGGCATACTGTTGCAAATAATCTACAGGTAGCGCAACTGAGCCATAAGCGTCCCCAAGATGCTGGCTGCATTGATCTGCTATACAATACAATACAATACAATACAAACATTCTTTATTGTTCACCATAAAAATAACACGTACATGGATACAATATATAAAACGAGTACAATGGGCGGCCTTATCGCTTAGAAGCGATCTCTTCCAGGCAATCTTTGGATGGATAGAATTATTCGAATTTAAGAAAGGGAGGGGGTGTACCAAAGACTATAAGTAAAATATAAGGCAATTCTGACCAGTCGGAAGTATTTACAGATCAACCCTCATTTTTTGTCTTTTTTCCGGACTCTTACGTGTGATAACAATGATGGTTTAAAAGTGATGTGAAAAATGGTTATTAAAGCTTTTTGCATAATGTAGGCACAATTTGTGTTTTATAACACTTTTGTTTGTAACTGTATGTCTACAGGAGCACACGTCGTTTTATGTCTAAATCGTTTTAAATATATTTATAAATATATATAAGAGCAAGGAAAATTTTACCGAATTTTAATAAATTTTTACTTTACTGAAATTTTATTCCAGCCGAGAAAAAAATCTCAAGAAAACTTTGGTAGGGGAAAGAGAATCACACCAAAATGCATCGTAAAAGTATTCCGGCCAGATTTAGAAAATTTCGCAGCTATCTCGGGCCTGAGGAATTTTATTTTACGAACCGCTTCCGGCTTTAACGAGTTGCGAAGGTATGTTACGCCTTTGTGCTATTTTGATTTTGCTACTTTGGTATATAGGTACTCTGTGTGGGCTCCTAAAGACAGTAACATTTATTACGGATGTAAGCGGGTTAACTACGAACCTTGTTTGTGTTGGAAGACAACAGGGTGAGTGCGGTTCTAGAAGATGTCCCTCGGTAAGGGTGGTGTTCTTCCAACACAAATATAGTTCGCCCGCTTAACCCGCTTATATATGCTCAGTGAGCCTGTAGTAAACCAGTTTATATGCGTAATGAATTCGGCAAACTAAAACGATGTTTGAAAAAAATGTCATCTAAACCATACAGGCACTCGAAATTTCTTTAAATCAAAGTAAATTTTATCAAGAGTTCATAGAAAATGGTTATTGATTTGCGGAAAAAACATTGCCGCTAATTTTACTCCTTGAAGATCACATTGAAAATACAATGCAATACACAATATTTTATTGTACACCAACTGAAATACAGTACAAAAGTCATTATGAATATAAGCGGGTTAACTACGAACCTTGTTGGTGTTGGAAGAACACCAACGTTATCTTCAGGACGAGTGCGGTTCGAGACGTGGGCGTTCCGCATCCCTTCGAGCCTCAACCTCAACTTCAACAGCCTGTATCGGTCCACTGCTGGACGCAGGCCTCCCCCTGATAAGCACCTTGCGTTTATCTAATGAGGGGTAATGCCCATAATCCCCACGCTGGGCACTGTCTAAACACAAGTAAAAAATAATAAAATAACATACAACAAAAGCCCAATGGGCGGCCTTATCGCTTAGACGCGATCTCTTCCAGGCAACCTTGGGATGGAAAGTATTATGTGAATTTGAGAAAGGACCCTGGCTTTCTGTGCCAAATATATCTTAAATAAATATTGACAACATTATAAAAAGCTAAAACAGGAGCCAATAAATAATTATCTTGCTTCAAAGTTAATATGGTAAAAGTTGTTATAACAAACGGAATAAGAATTAAAAGCTGGTTACGAATGTGGAACCTGTAAATGCTTAAAATAAATGTAAGTAGTTGTCCTGCAGTGGGTATCTATCGAACCATTCTAGCGTCATAAAGTTAAAACTAGCTAGTCTCGATATGGCTCGCATGGCGTCGATACCTGATATTTATTTTAACAATATTAAGGAATTAACAGCTAAGTTAATAAGTAGGTATGCAACTCAATACTGGAACCTTTTTACAATTTCCAAAAAAAGGGACTAAAAATAAACAAAATGTTTAGGTAGGTACCTACTTACATGATTGCTGGTTGAATTTTTTTTTTCAAAATTGTGAGTAAGTTATATATAAAAGTTTTTTTCGATTTCTTTCAATTTAACCAAAATGACTTAAGAAAATAATTAAGAAAATACACCACTCCACACCTACACCACCAGTCTTTTTAGTTTATACCCCAAAATTGTTATTTCTATAGAATTAAGAATAAAAAAAACTCCTTATTTACCTTAATTTATATGTACACTTAGAAAAGTTCAAATTATAAATAATAAATTGACAAGAAAATAAAGTATTATTTTAGATTTCTGTCGCTGCGGTATTATACAAAAGTAAAGAAGTCGAAGAAACCCTGTTTGTTGTTAATTTTCGAGCTGGAGCAAAACTCGTTCCAATCTTTTATTATCCTATAGATAATCTGATAGTTTGTAAGTATAGCTTTTCAATGTCCATAAAAAGTACCACAGAAGTCATTTCCCATTAAAATCTCACACCAGAAGCTCGAGGTAACAAGGGCCAGTAGTCAGTGGCAATAAAATAATGTAAGTGGGCACAAATTGGCCATAGGCTTGCTATAAAAGAGGCGGACCGATGCGCATGTTCCGTTTGTGGTCACAATATGCTTACAAATTACTCTTTAAGGCCCGTTTTCTATGAGGCAAGGTTGCTGTATGAATGAATGGACATTATGACATGTATTATAAAATTGCTGTTATTAATCTACGCTTGAGGAAAGATTTTATATGGCAAAAGGGGTACTCAAGTATAGATTGATGTCTAATTATATAGATATATTTTTTCCGATATAGATCTACTGTTGTCTACCTTCCTATGGTTAGAGAATAACGGATCTTTATCAAATTAGTTCATAAAGATCCGTTTAGTTGATCTTCAGGCGAAAATGGCGAAAGAGGATGACCACAGAGGTTTTAGTGGGTATTAAGCCATTTTCAGGGCGTCCAGTCCCACATAATTCCGGTCCCCTCCAGAACATTCTATTCGTAAACGAATTTCCTCGCTAACTAAAAAAGAAAGTGTGATATGGTTAGGTTTGGGTTTACAGACGCTATTATGATAAGAATAAGAAATCTTTATTTGTAACATTACAATTTAAAATTAATCTAGCAGCTTAACTTAGGTACGTAAAAGAACAACATAAAGACTTTACTAAATTAAAAGAAAGAAATAAGACTTAAATGTTACAAAATGGCGTCCGACTCAGCATTTGTTGTGATAAATTTTCAGTGGGCGTAGTGATCTCAACGCTGATCTTTCGTCGAAACCAAATGACGTTGCACGTCACGTAAGTACATTAGTACGTATCATAATATTAGTACGGATTATCGGTTTTGGAATAGATGTCATGACATGACTTCTATTCCAAAACCGATGATCCGTAAGTAGTGGGCGATGGGCCTTAGTTGTAGATTCACACGTTTATCGATCTGTGTGAGACCACAAACTGACAATACAGCTTTTTAACCGACTTCAAATAAAAATGAGCCTTTCCTTTTTATTCAATACGGCTGTTTGATTTTTTGACCTTTTAAAATAAGGTGCACTGTTGAAAAACCCAAATGATAAAGGCAAGGCACAGATATATTTATCATACTTTCGTTTGTCATGAATTTCTTCTGTTTTATGTATTTCTATTGTAATGTATTGTAAAGTAAACTATGTTTATGGCAAATTATAACTACAGCAATCATATATATTAATTACAACAATCACATTAAATTCAAATTATGCTTTTTAATTTACTTACTTTGATCTCTAAACTATGATTTGTTCTCAAGAGATTCTTGTTGAGTTGAGTGTGACCTGCCATCGACTGCCATACTGTTTACTACAAAGTTTGTTTTTATCTATTTAACCGACTACAAAAAAAGGAGGAGGTCCTCTATTCAAATGTATTTTTTATGTTTGTTACCTCAGAACTTTTAACTGGGTGGTCCGATTTTCATAATTCTTTTTTTATTGAAATCTGGTGCTTCCCGTGAGGTTTTATTTTAATTTGGTTCTGTTTTGACAAGGGGATCAATGAAAATCCATGACAAACCTATACAAATTGAAGTCACTTTATAGTTTTTTAAAACAAAATTAATTATTTCTATGAATATGTATATGACAGCGCTGTAATCCTACCTAATATTATAATCGCCAAAGTTTGTTAACATGTATGTACCTTTGTTGCTCTTTCACGCAAAAAGTACTGAACGGATCGGGTTGAAATTTGTTTTTTTTTATAGTAGCTCTAGGCGTGGAATAACGCTTTTTATCCTAAATCAGTTCCCGTGGGATAGGCGTGCAAAGCCGCGGTACGTAGCAAGTGTTATATAAACTTCCCGCTTAGAGTGCAAGTGAGCACATTTTCATAGAAAATAGAGAAACGAAAACTTTTTAGTAAACAGTATGGCAGTGGATGGTAAATGCCATCGACTTTAGCATTCTGCAGAGTCAAAAAGTTACTACTTTTTGACTCTGCAGTATGCTAAAGTCGATGTCGAGTCGATTACAATAAACCATACTTGGTTTATTGTAATATGTATATCAGTCATCTAGTACCCGTAACTAGATGGTTCTGTGTGAATTTTCTAGCATAATTATTATCTCGAAGTTCTAGCAGACATAACTAGTGGTCATTACGGATGTAAGTGGGTTAACTACGAACCTCAACAATAATATCCAATGCAAATAAGGTTCGTAGCTAACCCGATTACATCCGTATTGAATTCGCCAAACTACGTTAGTTTTTTAATAAAACATAACTATAATAAGATAAGATAAGATAAGATACATTTAATATATCATAATAATCTATTTGTCATAAAGCTGCAAATTATGACACCACAGATTTAATTATCACAAATTAAAATTCACATGCTTGGAGTCGAGATAAAGGGATATAATTGAACAATATTTATTGAAGAAAGGATCTCAAATCAGCAAGTACTCTCCATTACGTTTAAAAATCGTCAACAAGAAAGTTAATTTGAGGTTAAGTACTGAATAAGAATATGAATAAAATATATTTATAGACAGAACATATTATGTTCTGAAGTAGGTACACATTTTAGAGCAATGAAAAAAAGTGTACTTAGGTACGTCGCTTATTTTGTTTCCGTTGTTTTTTACTGCAGGTGCTGTTTTTTTAACCCTGCACAAATGATAAACAAATCATTTGTGCAGAGTTAAAAAAAAGCAAATAAAGTGTCTTGAAGAGATACCCATGTTATAGGCTTGCTATATCTACCGTACCTCAACCAATCGAAGATGTTTTTTCGTCGAAGCCGCAGCAGGTGTGTGCGCGGACCGTGGTTCCTCAATCAGATCACAGGAAATTTGCGGTCCAATGCCGATCGGCTGATTCCTAGATTACTGGCCAGCTGGTGGCACGTGTGAAGCTTCGTGTGAAGAGAGTCATCCTAACTAATCACACTAATATTATAAATGCGAAAGTTTGTATGGATGTATGGATACACTAATATTATAAATGCGAAAGTTTTTATGGATGGATAGATGGATGTTTGTTACCTCTTCTCTACTGAACGGATCGGGCTGAAATTTTGGATACAGGTAGTTCTAATCCTGGAATCAAACATAGGCTACTTTTTATCCCATAAATCAGTTTCCGTGGGAAAGAAATGAAGTTTCTAATAAGATTAAACTCACAAATATTATAAATGCGAATGTTTGGATGTTTGTTCCTTCTTCGATATGCGATAAACTTGCTAGTGGTTTCTTTTTCACTTCTTCCGCTAGTGGACAAAAAAGTTAAGTTAATTAGAGTCAATTGCACCTTATTAATTATTTGATAGTAATTACTTTTTATTAAGCTGTTTATAAAGTAAAACTTTGACTTGTCTGAGTGCTTATTTTGTAGGTCTAAAGAAATAAACGATTTTTTGACTCTGACTCTGTACTCGGACTCTCTCATATTATAGTGCACAAGTGTGTGCGCATACACAGATGCACTCTCTGTTCCCTTAATCTCATAATGCGATGAGATGACAGACCGACATGCTTGCCAATATACAGGGTGCCCTGTATGCACACAATGGGATGGGACCCCACAACCCCACAAAAAAAATAACTCTCCTAAGTAGTTGAGTTTTTAAAGGTAATTTAGGTTAACCAATATTTAGGGAACACGGTAAAAGAAAAAAATCCGAACTAGGCCTCATATAGCGGACGTGATGTCCACAAATGTGAAGAAAACGGGGATATTTTAAAATTTTACAAAGAATGTCGTAGACCGTGGACTGTTGGAGATAGTTTTTTTTTGTGGGGTCCCGTCCCTTCCCCCGCACACGCACGTGCAGGATTATCCACCATTTCTGGGACACCCTGTATATAACACGACGCAAGAATGAAATGTTCAAAAGTGTGTTTATTTACCTTGAATTATATTGTAGTAAATTTTGCGTACAAGGCACAATTTACTAAAATTTTAGAAATCTTATTTTACTTCCTACAAGTCAAACTACAGAGCTATTAATTTGTCCATAGAACTTTACATAAAGGTACAATCACATTGAAAAATCCGTGCGTGTCGTAACGTAGAAGACTTAAAAGATGTTATCGTACGATTTCGTTATTAATTACACCCAAAAGCCAAGGAAGGGTTTGCTATTAATACTAAGCAGTATCACACGAAGTTGAAAATCTCACGTGAAGCCACTAATTATAAAAAAGAAAAAACTTCGTCGCTGATATTGGTAAAATTTTTGCGATTTTTTATGAATATAATTTAACGTTTAATAGGTAAAATTTCTTCAGTAGGACAAGAAAGAGCGAAGCCACACTGCTGCCTCGTAGCAGTGTTGACATTGCATCTTTTTATTTATATTTTCAATACATGCTAGACTAATAAATTTTTGCGTTGCAGGACGCATTGCGTCGACGCAAAGCCGAGGCGGAATTCTCGAAAAGAGGCAACGAATGCCAGTAATATCATTGAATACCATGATTTCAGGCGTTAAAGTAACTTAAAAAGTTAGTAATCAAATCCAGTATTCATAAAATTATAAAAAATAAAACCTCTTTATTCCGGGAAACCATGGATCATATCATATAATAGGTACATAGCATGCACAATAAATATACAAATTGAAAGAGCGTTACTACAAACTTAAAAATACTGAATACCTAATTATAATTATGTATAGCAAGCGAATAAGGCGAGTCCAGCAGTGGACCATTATAGACTGTTGAGGAGGAGGAAAATAGCATGCCCCGTTCCCAGACTGAATATCATAGTAGATAGTCGTTTCCCGGGATCACTCTGCTAGCCAGGCTTGCCCACAGACTATATATATAATAGTACTAGCTGCGCCCCGCGGCTTCTATGGAAACGTTTAAGGGTGATTTCTACCCCACGGAAACTGATTTATGGAATAAAAAGTAGCTTATGTTTGATTCCAGGATTAAAGGTAAAAGTAAAAAAGGCGTTTATTTTGCAACCATTACACATAATTAAGACAATTACACATAATAGGTAAAGGTTACATAAAATGGCCAACACTCAGCAAATTAGAACTACCCGTATCAAAAATTTCAGCCCGATCCGTTCAGTAGTTTTGGCGTGAAGAGGTAACAAACATCCATCCATCCACCCATACATCCATATTAGTGTGATTGACGGCATGCCGCGTCAGTGTGCAAGAGCCTAACGGCTATAATTTATAAGGCTTGTGCCGCATACACGTGCTAGCCGTATTTCGGTAATGCTCGCCTTTACGATATGAGACACGCGATCGAGTGTGTATTGTCTGTTTATTGTACTTCTTGTTTAACCTCTGCACTGTTTCGGGTTAATCGCTTTTGCATGTTTATTTTTGTTTGGAGGTATGGTTGGTATGATTTGAAATTAGTGATTGGCACGGGAGAGGCCGCGTGGGGGTTATAGTGTTACGTATAGTTGAACGTATATTGGCATTATGGAGTTGAAGGTAGGTTGAAGGTATCGAATAGAACTATATGAAGTTTGGTGAGAAGTCATAATCAGAATTATGGTGCGTCGAGTGAGCTTCTATGCATACACTACTTCATAAAATTAGTTCAAAAACTTGATCCATGTCACGTCTCAGGAGGTCTACTTTGAAAGCGAAAATAGGTGGCAGACGACGACGTCGATTGAAACGAACAACCTTACCACCAGGCTTATGCAAACTACACTCTTTCGATTAGTGTCTGCGTAATCTGTCGTAGTGGGATTGTAAAAAAACTTTTCATTATGTAATATATATCTTGAGACCTGTAACATAATTCTTAAGCGCCCAATACATATCCAAGCTAAGGCCAGCGCGAGCGTAGGCAAATCGATACAAGGGAATTGCCAACCCGTCTAGACGTTTGGCAAGTCTACGCAAACTATAGCACCACAAACTACACAAACATGTGGACACGATTGGCCGAGCGCAGGCAAACGCCTTTGATTTGTGCAGAAAAACCGACACGGCACTGAAGAGGGGCGAGTAACCGCGAGCGGTGACAAGTCACTGCAAATGACCTCTGTACATGTTGGCGCTTGTATTCACTCGGCCAGCAGGCGAGCGATACCGAGCTATGGCAAGGCAATGCAAACGTGCCGTCTACACATTGGTATTGGCATTCACTCGGTAACGTTGGGCCAACTGGAGGCATTATGTATTGGAGGCTTTATGAATAAATGAACCATAACTGGTTAATCGCTTTTCGTAACTGTTTAATAAATTTCTGATTAATTTGAAACCAATGGTACAAAGAAACAAACTTCTTGTGACTTCTGAGAAATTATAAAACCATTTACGTAAATTATTACAAATATTTTGTTAACTTCACTAACTGAAGCGTGACTGGAAAATAACACGTTACAAACTCGTCTAAACTATCAAAATGCGGTTTTGTTTCTAAATAGTTATTTTATTGTGCTACAAAACTAAAATTTGTGACTGGCAAATTTATACTCAAAAACAGTTCGTATAGGGTTAAATTTGCGTTGTTGGAAAAGAGGGAAGGTTGAAATTGGGTGATATGTTATGCTATGAAAAGGTGTTAAAGTGGTAACTGTGTTATAATTATGGTTAATTGCCTTCACTTTGGTACTACAAGTCACTCATGCTATCACTCTAGATTTACATTTCTAGGGTCTCAATCGTAATTGCTAGTTAGGTACATACGACTATCATATCATATTAAGATCCTTTGGAGACCCTAGAACCTTAATTCAAATACCAAATACTACATGTGTTTTTTTGTTACGGTCACGTAGATTGAAAATTTACTGTATACTTCATAAACGCAGTAGAGTATGAATAAGTAGTAAATAACATAAAAACACGTCTTCGCGCCTGCAAAAGGTGGTCCGGTCGAGAAATTCACTTATCGCCATCGAACGCCGCTCGAATAATTTAACCAATAACAATCCGACGGCTAATTTTAGCTCAGAAAAAATCGTCAAGTGTGAGTTCTTATATGAACATTTTGATGTAATGTTTAAACAAAAATTTCAGGGTGCTTTTATGTATAAGTAATGAATGTAAGCGAGTTAACTAACGAACCTAGTTTGTGTTGGAGGAACACCAACGTATAATCCAATACAAACTAGGATTTTTTCCATTTATTTATGCTATATAATTATCAATTTATTTTATTTACAGCTAACTTAAACCGTAATTAGATTTGTTTGTTAGCCTCAGTTTCTATAGTAATTTATAGTTTATGATCCGAGAGTGATCTCTTACACTTTTTACTTAAATAATTGAGTTTTTTAAACCGACTTCAACTATATGGTTTTCTCATGAATGTTACTGTCAGAACTGGAAATTGAATTGGAACCACACGGAAAGCACCAACTCTCAAATAAAAAAAGATTCATCAAAATCGCATCACCCAGTCAAAAGTTCTGAGGTGACAAACATTAAAAAAATACAGTCGAATTGAGAAACTCCTCCTTTTTTGAAGTCGGTCAAAAATACAATAAACACACATCGAAATAAATTCATAAATAATTTGTCAAACTACAAAAGTTTCTTAAGTTAAAGCTATCGGCGTAAGAATCCGAAGTAAAGACTATGTTTATATATTTGCAATAAATGATTTTGAACTCCGAGATTTTAACTCCTACTACGTCACTTGACCTGGGGCCTAATTCCACTATTTAAAAAAAAAAATGCTATAATGGCGCCATAATGGCACCATACGATTAAGATAGAGATTTAGTCGTAAATGTATTTGGTATTCCAATAACATAAGATTATAATCTCTATGACTTATAATATCGTGTCCATAATGTGGTGGGGCATATAATCATAATCGTAATAGTCATAGATATGGCATAAACAAAAAAAGATCGTGTTAGTAGAATACCAAAAGGTGACAATGGCGGTGATTGTAACGCGATAATGAAGCGATAATATTGTCATAGTGAGGCGATTGTGTTAGTGGAATCAGGTCCCTGGTGGTGTAGTTGGTTAGCATTTTTCCGTACTGAGGGAAGGATCCCGCATCCTTCCCTTGAGTCCTGTTGAAGTTTGGTTTTTTAGGGATATTATTTGATCAAACATTATACTTTATTTAAGTACCTACTAGTTAACACGAATTCTGCACAGGCGCGAGACGCCTCACGCTCACGAGGTAGGCCATGAAGAAGATGGTGCGACGATGTGGTACAGGTTGCCACAAGAACACGGACCCTTCTGGCGAAAGATCGCAATGAGTGGAACTACATGGAGGAGGCCTACATCCAATCCTGGATGGACAATTTAAATAACTAGGAGAAATTTAATATTATAATTAAATGTGTGACTATTGTGAAGTGCATATTGTAAAAAGTGTGAAAGTAGGAAATAAAGACCTTATTTATTAATTATTTTTAGTCAACACGGAAAATTAATACGGTGAAATATAAAGACAAGAAAAGTGTGAGTCCCCTTATTCAGTAACAAACAAAACCATCTAAGGAACCAAGTAATTTTCAGGCAATTTCCCTTGTGAACTGCAGCCTGCGTTTTTATTAGTTCCTGCGGTACTCTAATCTTGGCCACGCCTCTTGTTGAGTTGGTTGAGTAAAGCAATTTGCGTATTCCGCGGCCTTTACGTGAGTTCAACTACTCTACGTTTTTTTCTGTCAAATGTTCCTATAATAAATGTGTTTTTAATAACAAAAAAACAACCATATCTCAACAGCCTATAATGGTCCACTGCTGGATTCAGGTCCTCCCCTACTAAGCGCATTATTGGCTTTTATCTCATGCAGTGCTTGGCATGTTAGGGATCGCGGTTCGGGGCCCTAATTCCACCAAATTAATCGCTTTACAATAACAATCCTATTAATTATTAATGTGGGTTAACTACGAACATTGTTTGTGTTGGAAGAACACCAACGTTCCATCCCTTAACGAGGGACATTTTCAGGGCGAGTGCGGTTCTAGACGCGCGCGTTCCGCATCCCTTCGAGCACTGCGCGTCAACAATCGTATTGTCTTAGAGTCACACATTTTGGCATTTTACATTAAAATTTGATGAAAGTAACTACTGATGGAGGGGCGCAAGTCAAACGTGTCTAGGTTTCAACCTATTTATCAATCTTGAGAGATTATTATCGGTCCAGAGTTTCATTTTTGGACGAATCTTCAACGTTTCATTCTCATAGTTAAGCGAATGTCTCGGAATCTGTGAGACCCTCACTGAGTATCCCTTGTATCTAAACACAAGTTTTCTGAGAGCGAGAAGACGATGAATTTTCTGCATTTAGGTTTTAGGGTCCACTTGACTTCATACATAAAGGTCAATTTATTAGAACGTTAAGAGAAAAGTAACACAATTACTTTTAGTAATCTGAGGGCGTAGCCAACCGGCATTTGCTATAAACCGAATCGAAAACAATTGAAAGATTCGAAGGGGAAAATTCGAAACAGATCCCGTGACATATCCAAGTCATATGTCAAACCCATACATTTTTGGTCTTTTCTATTATCGCTATCGACGTCGATTGTTACATTGTCTAGGCCCGCTGTTAGCCGATAGAGACCAATTTTCAAAATAAATAATTTTAAAATTTTTAATCAGTTATTATTGGTAAACAGATTTGGCCCCGGGTATCAACAACCACGCTGATTAACACCGTGTAGGTACCAGTCAAGTGACAATTTCATGCCGGATAGAATAAATTAAACAAGTACAGTACATTAAGTTGTCTCTATCGCACTAATTAGCGCCTCTAGAATGTTCTATCTTAATTTATGGGCGATAGACCTGATGGAAATATAGGCCTTGATATGTTACTGCTGGTACATGGGTCGTTAGATAAAATGCTGTGGCAGTTTTACAGTCTCGTGTACCACGTATGGACTCACTAGCTGCGCGCCGCGACTTCGCACGCTTGTCCCACGGGAACTGATTCATGGGATAAAAAGTAGCCTATGTAACAGCGCCTCTTGCAGAACAATTCTACCCATGAGATAAATGACAATAAGGCGCTTTATGGAGGGGAGGCCTGCGTCCAGCAGTGGACCAATGCATGCTTTTGAGGTTTGGGTATACAGAGGGTCACGGAAAGGGTGTACTAAAGGGAGCACCGAAAGGGGTGATTCTGGACATCGAGGGGTCGATCTCCACGAGTATGTTTTGTTCTACCGTGTTCTTTTTATCAAAAACACGTAATCTTTCTGACAATAAACGATATCAATATATATTTACCCTGCAATGGGTGAACTTAGGTATGGAGACAACCCGAAAGCTTAGTAATGATAAAATATCAAAAAATACAGAGATGTTTAATAGACCTGGGGCCTGATTCCAATAACACAATCGCCTCACTATGACACTATTATCGCTTCATTATCGCGTAACAATCACCGCCATTGACACCTTTTGGTATTCTACTAACACGATCTTTTTTTGTTTATGCCATATCTATGATATAATTATATGCCCCACCACATTACTGACACGCTATTATAAGTCATAGAGATAGTAATCTTATGGTAAGAGAATGCCAAATAAATTTACGACTCAATCTCTATCTCAATCGTATGGCGCCATTATGGCATTTTGTTTAAAAAATAGTGGAATTGGGCCCCTGGATTAACGTTATGACGACTTTTAATTTCGGAAAAAACGCGTGTAAAGTCACGAGCAGTAACTATACCTGGTTCTTAATAATAAACTACCTTCGAATCTAAACTATGAAATTCTCAACATTTGTATCAAATATAAATACTAACAGCATTTCCATACAAACTGCACTGCACATCGTGTAAAGTAAACTATGCATTTTAATATATACAATTCTGATAAATAACGTTGCGTATATCAAATTGTTTATATATTGACGTTTAATTAAATTGTCCGTTTGAATTTTGTTGTTGGTTATGAATATACTAAAGTAATTTAAATTGTAGTTTTCTTGTAGTTTGTTCTAGGCTTCTAGATAGTTGTTATCAACAAAGAAATAAAGCTAGTTTATGCCCGAGTAGCTATAGGCTATCCCCACGCTGGCATGCGATGCGTGGGGTTTATGGAATTAGGTATCCCCTAATGATAAGAGTCAATTAGGTGCTATCCTCGGTGTTTTTCTCAAGGATAGGATTCGTAACGAACACATCCGATATCCAGAGTTATCGATATAGCAAGAAATCGCAAGTTGAGGTGGCAGTGGTCCGGCCACGTCTCACGAAGAACCGACAACCACTAGGGTAAACGTGTGCTCGATTGGAGACTGCGACTCGGCAAACGTATTGCAGGACGCCCTACGGCCAGGTGACGCCGCCTGAATGTGGCAAGCTGAAGACATGGCACTATGGCACTCATTATGGGAGTCCTAGCCGTGGACTTAGCACAGGTTGATAATGATTATGGATAAGGTGCTTATTAGAGCAGTCGTGTGTGCAGCAGACTCCAGCAGTGGAGTCATGGCTGTTGATGTAGATACCGAAGACGTTGAATTATACTGCAGAAATGAATTACTTAATTGCCTTTAACTTAAACTCATACATGTGTTATAAGCGGAATGCATGTATCATTGACGGAAGAATGGGGACAGCGAGTGGAATGGTGGGTTTGCCGGCCAGGTTTGGGAGAAAAGGGGACGCCAGTCAGACACGGTAGGTTTATATTCCCGTGGTTTGGAAAAAATGGCGAGAGAGGATCACCTGAGAGCTTTAGTGGATATTATACTTTCCTGCCACACACCACAGAATAATAATGTAAATTGCTAATTAATGTTCACATAACCAAAAATAAAGTTTTTACAACGTGTCACGCATGTCAACAAGCCACATGTTATAGAAATAACCTCGATCTCCATACATGTCATAACTTTCACCTTCAACTTCTTTTTTAATGGCTTGCTACTAACCACTTTGGCACTACGTTCTGGACATTGACATGATCATTTTGTATACTGTAGTGTAGTAATTGTGTGCATGCAATGTATGCACCATGTACCTTAGATTGTTTAATATGTACCTATTATTATTATTATTATTATTACTATTATAGTTATTATTTTATAAGTAAATTTATATGGCTCGTCTTGGTTCCTGGTGTCACACAAACCGGGTCAGTCTGAAAAGCAGCGCTGTTTTGCACCCTGGTGCAAAACAGCATAAAGCTGAGACTGATCCGTTTTGGCTCACCTTGGTAGCACTGACACTCCAAGTTAGTAAGTAGGTAGATTAGGTATAAGTTTATATTGTAGGTATTCTATTACTTTTATTGTCATCTAACCTAAGTCTAGTACTAGTTGTTTTTCTTTCTGTGTTTTTTTTTATTTTTATACCTACCTATTTTTAATCTGTGTTCTGTGCTGTCCTTGTGTGCTGAATAAAAAAATTTCTATTCTATTCTTATTACGTCCTTCTCAGGGTGTCGAGTCCCACATAATTCTGATCCCTCCCAGACCAGTTGAAGGAAAAAGGATGCATGTAACATACCGTAAAATACCAGAGATAACTAAGATGAGCTTAAGTCTAGCATTACTATGTACATACATATTATGTATGTATGTCCAGGATGTATTAAAACGTTAGCCGAGTATATGTGACGTAGAACTGGCAATGCACGGCTAATACTGAGATATCTGTTAAAATTGTGAGCACGGCTCAGATTATAGTCAATGAGGTAAGGGATTGTAGACCTACGAATATAATGTTGAGGCAAACAGCTATGCGTTTAAAAATAAAATAAATAAAAATATAATAAAATAACAAGCTTTCAATATACTGACATAGACTTAGGTCCAATTTCACCGTCGAAATTAAGGGCGTTCAATTGACGTTAAAACTCGCTTACGCATTAACTGAGTTCAGTTGGGATATTTTACATATCACCAGCATGAACAAAACGCAGTTAATGCAAAACTGTTTTAAAACGTGAACGCCCATTATTGGCGGTTCAGCGTCTTTTAACGTCAATGTCGTTGTATTTCTTTTTTTAGTTATTGTCTTTGATTTTATGTAAATCTGAGGTAAATGTTCGTGTACGTAAGTAAACTCGATCAAAATTTTGCTCCAAAAAGCCGGTGAAATAGTTTTGACTTTAAACGAGGTTTAACTCGATATATGAACGCGTTTACTTAGAAACTACCTTAGTTGAACGCGTTTTAAGATACTAACGGTGAAATCGCGCAAATCAAAAAAATGTTTTTTTTTAAATCGTTTTGTACCTAGTGTTCAAAATTAACCGGTGTATTTAACGACCAAATTACAAAAATCCGACGGAATTTGATTTTGCTCTCTTTATGATGACTTGAATTATCCTGCAAATATTAAATACTGGAAAACGTAAGAATAGAATATCACAATTTCTCTGCAAGAACCGTACGAAAATAAATCGCCAGCTACCATAGATCTATAACTCTACAGAGCCGACGTCGACATGTCAGTTGAATAGACGTCCGTATTCCAACTATTTACATATTTAATGACGTAAAACGTCTGTCGCAGTGAGGTCGCCTAATGAGATAGTACACTATCAAGTCGTTAGTGAAAGTACGTTGGGTGAAATTTATGCTCTGCCATAAGAAAAAATATTTTCCCTTCATGTTTATTTGTGTGTATGAATATTATATTTACTTTGCCTTCTTTGAGAGAAATTTTCAGTGGGTTATTTAGGCAATTTTTTTTTATGTAGGTACCAAAAAATATACAAAGACTTTTCCGTACCTCATCATTCCGTGAGAGTCAAGTAGTCCGTGAGAGTGATGAGTCAAGTAAAGTTCTATGGTCATTTGTTCTATAGATAATACAGTAGCGTCTTAACTAATAAATTGTTCAAGGAATTGGATCACAAGATAACTGCGCGCCTGCACTATAACCCAGCGTGAATTCCACATCTACGTATAAATTAACCAATACCCAGCATCCTATTCATAACTCATTTTCCTAAAGCGACCAAGTCGAGTCACACATGGCACAATAATGAGGTTAGAGCGACCGCGATTGTCACTTGTACACTATTGTTCACTCTATATGGCGGCGCCACTGCTGCGCTTTTGGACGTGTCTAAATAGGCATAGATCTATGACCGCGGCGCGCTTTTTACACTAACCAAGAGCTCCAGACCTCTTTCCCTGGATAAGCTTATGTTACTTTGTTTGAAGTTTCTGGTTCTGATAGGTTTTGCTTCGTTGGTTTCTTGTATGCCTGTTACGTATGGGTAACATTGTCAAAGTTACAGCTTTCTTCTTGGATGTTGACTTAATTAGTAAGTTGGATATGTGAATGGCAGCGCAATGCACCCGGTGCTAAATCTAGAAAACATCGTTATATTGAAAATATGGGTGGCGTTTGCTCTCGTCGTTTACTGGATTTGTATGGGATGTCTCTTTGTTGCCGCCTGATTGTGCTCCTGCAGATCCTTTGGCTAATGAATAAGAAATGTGTGGGGGAAATGATAAACTACTCCATTATGATGGTGGATGTATAGAAAGACAAGTTAATAGCAATCGGAAGTTGGAATCCGATTTATATAGTAAAAAATTGACTTGTCTAAGTGCTTATTTTGTCTAAAGAAATAAACGATTTGACTCTGACTCTGACTCCAAAAACTGTTGAAAACAATGCGGCTTACCGTCTTATAGGGGTAATTGATTTCTGACTTTTTTAGTACCTTAAACAGTATGAGAAACAGGGTCAGGCATTATAATTCTAAGTGGGGGAATTGGAATCTGCACTGACATCTCGTACGGGAGTGCTTTGTGCATTGTCCCCCAGCCTAAACAGGCTAACCTAACCAGCCCAGCTCCTTGAAGTACCGGAGCAGGACTTTTCTGTAGGTGTGGACGGGTTCGATGCCTCTATGGGCCTTTATGGTCAGTCATATACTAACTCTTTTTTGAGTAAAATGCCCATTCTGTCGCTTATTACGCCGACATTATTTTTAAAAATCTATGAATGTTGAAAATCTTTAAACTTCTAATAAGAATGCCTTCTTTCTTGATGACTTTTTCTTTATATCAAATAAAGGCTACAATTTTTTTTTGTGTAAAATTCATTTCTGGAAATATATGATATGGGATGAGGTTTTCTCTTAAGATCATGGATTTTCAGACCATTTTCTTCTAGCTACATCGGTTAAGTTCTTCCTCTAATTACTGCCTGTCAAAAAATACCCTGTATAGCGCAATGTTCAATAGATAGAAAACAATAGCAAGTACTTATTGCCCATCTAGTTTATTGTTACATAGAGACTTCCTCTCTAAAACAAGCCCTTGTTTAACTTCCTTCCCTAAAACAAATTGGGCACCTACCAAATGAGATATTTTCACCAAAATTGTACAACACCACATAGATATAAGTGTTACAAGACACGACTCGTTAACAACCAGAAACCTACGCTCAATTTATTACCCGCACTTCCAGCTGGAAGTTCGACTAATTGGCGAATGTTTTGTGAACTATGACGTCACAGGACTTTACCAGGAAAACAGATTCATGGGCTTGAAGACAACAAGGACTTAGTAGTTTCTGACAGTCAAGTAGTTTCTAATAGAAGTGATGTCTTATAAGATAGCTGTAAACGCGTTTACGCTTCAATCTTGTTAATATTACGGCACACGGCACACAACACACAACGACCTATGAGAAGCTATGTACCTGTAAAATATAATAAGTTACTTTTTACGCCGAGCAACGGGTGCGTAGCCACGGACAGGAGTTAGTAAACACTACATTACCACATCACACCCAAACATCAAAAGAAAACTTCAGCACCTTATATTAATTAAACATTTGCGTGCGATAGGACAATACACGTATATTTACGTAATAAAGAATCAATAAGACTAAAACCATGTTAAATCAACATTGGAGGCAAAGACAAGAAACGAATCCTACAATTTATGGTCTGTGTGTTGTAGAGCTATACGCAGTTAGAGGCGGCAACAAATTTGTAATAAAAAAATTCACTTTGATTTGGTGACCTATGAACGATGAATAAGAATAAGAATAACCAATGAATAAGACGCATCAAAAATTTAAACTTTTTAAGTTAATGTTTAAAATATTAGAACTCAAAGAATATTTAAACTGGGGACGAATACCTACGCCTGTCAGTTTTATCTGTTGCATTAACGGCTAGTTTAAGGATAATACCATGACAGATTAAAAAAATATAACCACTAGCATGATCACAAAACAGCTGACTACAGTTAAAATTGCTTACTCTGCAAAAGGGTAGAGTCGCAAATGACGTCATATTATTCTTTGTCGTCGCCGACTTTGTGTAATGGAGCCTCGCAGTACGGCTAGCTCGTTAGTGCATTAAGCGTATCACTTTTGATGTATTTCTCGTTAGTATCTGTCCTGAAACCCTTTAAATATTACAGTATCTTATTAGAAGTTGTTGCTGAAAAGAAGATGGCTGTTTCAGTATTCAATTCCATTATTTGCGTTTTAACAGCAGTGTATGTTTGTATTTAGTCGAAGACTTCAAACATCTCTTTACTTCTTTAATTTTGAATGGAGTTGAATTTAAAATATATATTACTTATAGTATACAATTAAAAGAACATTATACATAAATTAACAAAAAAAATTACATTTAAAAGCTTTGTTTCTAAAAACAATTTACTTTCTTTTTATAACCTATCTAATAATTTCTGTATCTACACAAAAAGCCTAATTTTATTAGGGACGCACCCACAGTAGAAGAAGGCGCGAAACACACGCGATATAAAAAATGGCAGAGTGCAATTTGAATGCGTGAATTATTGTCTTTTGGAGGAATAATACACCTCTGAATAAGACCACATAGGTTGGTATAATAGGGTGATAAATGGATGCCTTAACGGGAGTGGTTTATATCAATTTATTAGCATTGGTGTTTTTTATGGGAATACCAGCGATGCATTAATTTTCAGATGTGGACTAGGTGATGATGAATCAGGATATGATTCATCATCACCTAGTCCACAGCTGGACATATGTCCAGCTGATAGGCCTTCCGTAATGAGCGACATAGTGCCCTATCTTCAGCTGACCGCATCTGCCTGCAGAATCTCAGAATCTGCCTGCAGTCTTTTGCAGGTTATCATCCCACCTGGCTGGAGGGCGTCCTACACTACGTTTGCCGAGACGCGGTGTGCGCTCAAGAAAACGTTTACTCTAGCAGTTGTCGATTCTTCGCGAGATATGGCCGGTCCACGGTCACTTCAGCTTGCTGGTTCTAGCTATACCGATTACTTTGGTTCTCTATTGGATATAAACTGAGATTCTTGACTAGACTAGGGTAGGATCTTATTCGACTCTTACAACATCCAAGGGTTGAGTAATCAGCTATTACTTGGCCCACTCACCCAAGCTTTTTTCCTAAGGCATAGGATTATAGAAAAAAACTCGGGTGGAAACTCGAGTAGGAGATAGCCGAAACAGTCCGGGAAAAAAATAATTACGGCAGTTTTCGCCTATCTTCTATCGAGTTTCTCCCACTCGAGTTAATTTAGGCAATAATCCTATTGCCTTAGGAAAAAAGCGTTTCCTTCTGACAAACCAAGTAATTAATATGAGTAATATTAAAGTCAACGTTACACGTTACAACGGGATATTTACCAGGATTTTTCAATGTACATCCACTAATAGAAACTCACTCGCAAGATTATTAGTTATTCCGTGATCACGGCGCATGAAACTGTGCCGAAATATTGGAAAGCTCAAAACTAAAATCATGGTAAATATCCTGTTGTAAATAACTTTAGTGTTAATAACCTTGATGGATTTAAAAGTTTTATGAGAAACTAGCTGTGCCCCGCGGCTTCGCACGCGTTGATACTATGGAAACGTTTAAATATGATTTCTATCCCACGGGAACTGATTTATGGGATAAAAAGCCTATGTTTGATTCCAGGATTAGAATTACCTTATGCAAAATTTTAGCCCGATCCGTTCAGTAGTTTTGGCGTGAAGAGGTAACAAACATCTATCCATACATCTATAATATTATTGTGATTGTTGAATAGGAAAATCACTCCATCCACACTATCTGTAAAAAACCACACCACACTAACCCAACAAAAAGCAGCAGTTACAGTTTTTGCATATCCTTGGTGGTAGGTCTCAGTCCACTGCGTGACTTGATCGTCCCATTAGAACATGGTTACAGTAATGATCTGGAAAAGGAAGGTGGATGTGAAAAAATACCGATGACTAGCATTAACCCGCTGCTTTGTTCGTGCTGGTACCATCGACAAACGTAATGCATATCCAGTTTGAAACTGTTTTGCTTTGCGTTAAAAACAAAAGATACCGAGCAAGACGGGGTTGGCAACTATTCACTTCACGGAAAAATCACCCTAGTGGTGGTAAAGCGCAATTTTTGCTGACCATACGTGGATAATTGGGTTTGTTTAAAAACAACTATAAACCGACTCCAATTTTATGGTTTTTTCATGAATGCTATTGTCAGAACTGGATCAAATAATTTTAAATGGGACCACGTGGGAAGCACCAGTTTTCAAATAAAAAAAGAATCATCTAAATCGGATCGCCCAGTCAAAGTTCTAAGGTACCAAAAAAAACCAGTCGAACTTAGAATATCCTCCTTTATTAAAGTCGGTTAATAAAACGCCAATAGTCGGTACAGAGATAAATAAATAATGTTGGACAATTCACACAGCATTATCTAGCCCTAAGCTAAGCAGACTTTTGTGTTGTAGGTTCTAGATAACCGATATACTTAATACAATAAACTACATAGATTGATAAAGCCCTGAACAAATATCTGCAGACTGTACACACATTTGTGCCGAGGCGGGAATCTCCTGCGTCGCAGGCGGACCTTCGCCCACCGCGCCACAGAGGTCGTCAGATATTCCTAATCTAGTCTACAAAGGCGATATTTTTGAATTCGACAGCGAGAGATGAAATTAACTACAAGGCGCTGCTAATAATTTCTTTTTTTTTTTTTTTACGGTAAATACAACTTTTTTTGACCGCAATCTCACCTGATGGAAAGCGAAGATGCGGCCGACGGTGTATGACAAAGGTCTAGAAGATACCTATTCACCCTTGTCTTGAAGAGACCCAGGTTGTTATTGGCCGGAAAAATAAAACTTCGTTTGACTCGACCAATATCTGCATCATAACATTAAATTTTTGATCTTAACTATTTAACTTTATTTATGCAATACCTACTTACTACGTTATTGGCAAAACCTACAAGGTGAAACCTATTTGCACAGACGACTGTACTAGATTAGCGTTGATTGAAAGGAATTGATTGGAAAACCAGTATTAATTGTGGCTTGGCACTACATTGTAGGATAAGCCTTATCAATCTGAATGTACGTAGTAATTAGGAAACGGCGTGTACCGTATAGGTTTCTAGGAAATGTCAGTCAAAACATAGGCATGTTAGACTTTCCTTTTCTAGATTAAACTGCGATTGATATGGAGGTGTTGTAACCTGTGTGTTGTTCTCGACCTTCGTGATACGTCGTCGGCCGCATCTTCGCTATCCATCAGGTGAGATTGCGGACAAACAAAGGTCTATTTCTGATTAAAAAAGGTAGTTGTAAGAGAGATACATTTATGCGTAATGATAAAAAAGGGTAATTGATGGAAACATTTGCTGGCATACGAAAATAGGCGGCTATGTGTATGGAAAATAAACATAATTGTAACTTTTAGAATGCAAAAGTAGTCAGAATAAGAAAGTGCCTTTATTTTTACTAATATTACAGTGTTTTGAACGTTTATTTCAGTTTTATAAAACTATTAATTAATCAATTAAAATGAAGATGGTTAAACTATTTCAAAAGGTAGAAAACTAAAGAAGTTGCCAAAGCGTAGGTAAAAGTACGTGGATAAAATCGGTACCTCATTGTTTAAGTTTTTTGCTTACCCAAATGACAATTTAAAAAGACCAGTTAAATCTTGTCAATGTCGCTCAACACTAACATCGCCCACGGCGAACAAGTGGTTTTAGCTTTGCTTGTAGTCGCGGCAATCCTTCTTCACTAATACTTTCATTGCCCACGTGGCCACGCAGATCACAGCGCAGGCTGGGCAGTGAATGCTTTAAGATATTATTCGGTATCAGTGTCGATATAAAATTATCGTGTTTTTTTAGCCGTCCAACATTCGTAAAATACATGTAAGTATGGATTTGGATCTCTGCTCCGTAATTATAAACCTAAGCACACATATCCACAATCTAGCTGGCCATATTTATTGGCAGCCAGTAGCAGTGGACTTGGAGTCCATATTTAAAGGGGGTGTGTTCAAATCTGCATATGCTCGTATCTGATCAATGCCCGGTTGCAGACCAATCATTTGATCGGATCTTAATGAATATGGAGGGGTCGGCAACATTTGGCTATGTGGGTCAAGGTTCTATGAACTAATAATGTAGGTTTTGTTACATGGCTGCCTAAAACTTAGGTACTTTTTGTATGTAATAAAGTGAAATGAATCATGCAAACATTTTTGCACATTTTTTGTTATTAGCTGACAACTATTTTTTGTTATAAATATTTTGTGTGTGTGTGAAAAACAATTGCGATAGTACGGAAGAAAACGACAAAGCTGTTAAGGCGCATACCCGAGCCAATATGACAGCGATACCTATTTATCATATTTTTACGTTTATCATAGGAATTTTTAAAAATCCTATGTTTAATTTGTGATATCTATTATAAGCTATTTTTTAATACCTCTTTTCTAATTTTATCTCATATAGTTTAGGAGGAGATGCAAAAATAGAGTTTGGTGGCCAAAAAGCGCAACTTCGTATCTCTTCCTAAGCTTTACAAAATGAAACTATTACAGAGGCATTAATAAATAGCTTATAATAGATACCACAAACTGAACATAGGATTTTTAAAAATTCCTGCGTTCAACGTGATAATAAGATATAATAGTTGGGGGCGCCACTTTCGCTGGTGTATGGGCCTTAAGAAGATTACATTTTTCTTCCGACTTCGTCATCAATTAATACCAATTCGTTTCTTTGCGGATACATCATTAACGTTTTTTGGAGTAAAGATCCTCCTCTAGGTAGTCTACATTATCAAAACGTGCATTGGATTAAATATCCTATTCTCATACAGATTTACAAACTTCAATATTTTTGAGCCCTTTATTCAAATTCGAATAGCAAGAGCAAATAACAAAGGCTTTTAGAATTATTCATACAAATACAGTGAAAGGTGGAAACTACATGTAGCTGGCATGGACAACCGTAAACAAGTATTAGTATATCAGTCGGGGATCAGACAAAGCAACTTGTCCATTCGGAATTATTTCAACAGATTAGTTGAGTGAGTAAAACATTGTTAGGTAGGACCAGGATTAGGTTTTAGCTCTTGGTAGGTATGTTTGATAGCTAGGTTTTGTATTGATTTTGTATAGTAGATACCTGCTATACAAAATCTATACAAAAGCTTCTATCACCAGTAAAGATGTTGTATTATGCATTCCTGATAAACAAGATTAATAGTAAGTAGTCTATGTTTTATTCCCAGTTTATAACTATCTGTACCTGTGCAAAATTTCATCCCGATCCGTTAAGTAGTTTTCGCGTCAAAACCACCCAAACTTTCCATTTATAATATTAGCGTGATTGTTTTGGAACGAACGATTTACTCAAATTCTTTTGAGATCCAGCAGTGGGTGAAGTAGGGTTGTGGATAGATGATGACGTAAGTTTTTCCTAAGCTTGCAATGTTGAGAACTGCACTAGCTCATTCCCTTCCATTATCCATTTGAAGTTGTCCCAAATATTCCACACTAAAGTTATCAATATTCCTTTCAACAACATTTTGAGAGCAGCTGTGGTGCGGTTAAGCAACAAAAAACATACAAACTTACTTAGCGAGACATTTCTTAGTAAGAATTAGTACGATACCGCCTATAGCCCCGACAATCGTATTGATATGCAAAGCACACACCACGTACTTACCCTAAGCACATTTTGTATAAGTAGAATTGTAATTTCACTATAAATTTCTCAATAAAAGCAAAATACCACATGCAAATGAGGCTTTACGGTAATGCGGCAAAACGATCGATTTGTACGACAAATATATGAAACTCTTGGCTTATTATGTCAACTGACTTTATGTTGCTCATTTCGTGTTATTCCGACAGTTTATATAACCGGCTATCGGGAATAACATCTGGGTGAAACGTAACGATGCGATTGATCGTAAGCTCTATGACCATAATATTGCTTATCTGAATTGCTAATAAAGAGAGGGAATGTGTGTCGGGAGCGCTAGAGCTATTAGCGACGGTGGCGCCGCGCGGGGATTTATTGAGTTAGGAGCTAGAAGCCGAAGGTTGCCGATCGCTGGCTACGCACCTGTCACTTGCTTTGCAGATTTCGTTGAATAATCTGTTCGAACGGTGATTACTTATTCAATTGTCGATAATTACGACCGGAGCTGATATAATAGTTCTAGATATTAATAAAACGAGCTTTCTGCAGCGCATAATAGACAAATACATCAATCGGTTTCTAATTTTTAGGTTGAGCGTGAGTCTTTGTACAATTTTAGACACAGCATAAAGCTTTGTCCTTTTTGAGAAACTATTCCGTGTGTACTGTATTTTGTAACTACTGTTATTTGGTAGTGAATACACAATAATAAAAGGTTGCTTTACTATGAATAACTAAGGAAGTTTATTTCTTTCTTTATATCGCACGAACGTCTTACAAAACAGCTTAGAATTTAAAGTTAAAGTTTAGTATAAAATACTATTCTTGTAAAAAAATATGGGGACATAATAATGTACCCATAAGCGTTTAAATCTCATTTATTAATGAATATAATTCTCACCTGTTAAATTAAAACAAAAATGAACGTATTTATAGTTCTTGAACACACTTATGGAAATTCAATATTTTTTTATGTACACGTACCTAAGTAATGTTTTATACATCATTTCGTCAAGATTTTAATATTAAGGCTTATATAGATTATGAAATAGAATATCTACTCTGAAGCGTATATATAATATTTTGTGAATCTTATAATATTCTATTCCAGGACATGTAGTTTTATCATTACCCCGTAAGCGAACTTCTCGATTGATTTTGTTTTAGTTTACAAGATTTGATTTTGTCATCAGATACTTTTCTACTACTTATCGCTTTCGATATCGATTGTTACATTGTCTAGGCCCGACAATGTAACAGTAGAAAAGTTCAAAAATTTGGTATAATATAAATAAAAATTATGGGTTTGACATATGCCTTAGATATATCACGTGCTCTGTTTTGAATCTTTCTTTTCGGATCTTTCTAATCGTTTCATAGCAAATGCCGGTTGGCTAGGCCCTCAGGGCGTCATAATCGCATGTGCAACAAAGCCTTAAATAGGATATAACAAAAAAAAAATTAAGAAACAGTCTGAGCCTAGTTCCATACATCCAGGATCCAGTTTAAACATATGCAGATAAATGACAGAGATAACTAGAAGCGGGATGAGATGTGTCAGGTTAACTTTATACCAACGTGTCGGATCCAATGGAAAACGGTACTTGGGAATTACATGGTAAAAATAGAATCTCTACTTGTTTTAAGGAGTGAGGATTTGTAAGTTTGTTGTTTTTTTTATTAATTTACAAAAATATTGACCGAGAGCTGGTGAGTATCTGGCGCAGCGTATCAGCATTACCATACAGAGTATTGATTGATATGGATCAGTTGAGTTACGTGTACATTGCTTGCAACAGTCTGTAGTAAGCTCAACTCGTTGGACGCGTCAACAGGATGCTGGCTGCAATGTCCGTTGTATGTCAATTTGGCAATGCTATGCGCTGCGCCAGATACTCACCAGCTCTCGGGTCAAGACTCAGATAATGATTTTCAAAAGCAGTTATTTGCTACCCTACGGTAGTATTTTTGTTTTTGCTTTCCTTCGGCGAGGAAAATTCGTTTACGAATTGACTGGTCAAGACCAGAATTATGTGGGACTCGACGCCCTGAGAAGGGCGTAATACCCACTAAAAACCTCTCCGGTGTCCTTTTCGGTTCTCTTTCGCCATTTTCGCCGAACCACGGGAACATATAACCTCCGCGATCCAACTGGCGTCCCCTCTTCCTCCCATACTTAGCCGGCGAGCCCACCATTCCACACACTCGCCGACTCCATTCTTCACGTCACCTTTCCTACCCTTTATTGGGACACAACAGGACATACACAGTTGAATGCTTATGTCGACTGCTGTGCCCAAATGAGCATTTCCCCCTCCCAAACTACCAGGTGTGGGTCTCACATTTACACACACTCAATCTCTCACTCACACTTGCTCTATCATACATATCTAAAATGAATCTATTACGTCTAATAAATAAATAATGCTGGATAATCCACTCAGCACTATCTAGCTCCATGCTAAGGAAAGCTTGTGTTATGGGTACTAGATGACTAATATACGTAATACAATACATTACATAGATATTTTTTACTAGCAGCGCCTCACGGTTACACTCGCGTAGTTCTCGTTTCCGTGGAAATTCTGGGATAAAAAATAGCCTATGTCACTCCCTGAAAAGTAAGCTTATTAATGGTTACAAGGTCTAGTAGTTTCGGAGCCCATTGAATACAAACAAACAATCAAATCTTTCCTCTTCATGATATTAGTATAGATTAAATATACATAGAACATACTCAAAACACTCAAGTAAAAAACTTTTTTCCAGAATTTATGAAACCCTGCTTGATAAGCTAGGCTTTATCTGGAGTCTGCGTAAGCGCAGCCACAGCCCGAAGCTGGTGTTTTATACCTACGTGCTATTCAATGTCGAGGTGGTCTCCGTTGATTCCTACATCTCAGCCAGTGGATGTCGTAAAAAGGAATTAATAACACCATTCTATGTATACAGTAGTAGTATAAATTCAATGTATTCTTCGCGGTTGTTTTTGAATTAAAGAGTTTACTGTTTACTTTGCAAAGAAATGGCCTGAACAAAATCGTTTTAAGCGATCAGGGCGCCAATTCTATTGCCTTTCTGTAAGAAAGCTTTAATAAATTACTGAATCTATATTAATATTATAAAAAGGAAAGATTTGATTGTTTGTTTGTATTGAACAACTAGACCAATAAAAACCATTATTTCATCATTAAAAAGCTTATTTGAGTGACATAGGCCTTATTTTATCCTGGAATTCACACGAAAACGGGAACTACGCGGGTGAACCCGCGATGCGCTGCTAGTGTTTTATAAGGCTAAGCATTATCAATCTAACACTATAAATCTAGACAATCAAAGACTCTGTTGCTCGTAAAGTAGTGCTCGGTTATATCAAGCTGGAACGATCTTAATTAGTCAACACAAAAAAGACACATCCCACACAAATCCCAAACAGGGCCTTTAAACAGAAACAATAAGTCTGTTGTTCATTGAAGAAGTGATTATACTGCTGACGTCACAAATCTCGTTAACTCTCATTGTTAGACCTTGATGAGCCGAATAAACTGAAAGATATGATTGAAAAAAACGAATACTGACAATGCGTCCAAATAAAAGCGAGAGTTTCTATAAATTCGTTTCCACCGATCCCTCAGCGCATTCGAAAAGTTGTGCGTCCAGCATCAAACCAACAACACACAAGAGAATACTCATAAACAACCTGCAACAGTATACTTTATCCCTCCTATTTGTAATAACTAGATAATCCAATCACATACGTTCCCGTGATATAGCTCCGGCGATTAAACGTTTTGTTTATAAGGCGTTGAGCACCGTTATCGCTACCGACATGTGTAGTTAACTGGCGGTCTGCATGCGCGGGACTACTGCTAAACTGTCTTTTTAATATTAACTAAGATACATAACTATTAAATCACATCAACAGTCGGTATTGGTCCACTGCTGGACACAGGCCTACCCTGATATGTGTCCAGCAGTGGACCTATACAGGCTGTTGAGGTTGAGGATGGCAATTCTGATGTGCTGCGCCAGATACTCACCAGCTCTCGGGTCGTGCATCAAAGTACTGAATTTCTTCAATACCTTACAGTAGGTAGTACCTACTAGTGAAAACGTCACAAAATTGCATAAGCAAAACTTCAAATGTACTGATTCAAAAGTTAAATCCTGATTTGAGCTTTCCAATATTTCGGCACAGTTTCATGCTAGGTATTCCGTGATCATGGCGCATAAAACTGTGCCGAAATATTGGAAAGCTCATTACTCAAATCGTAAATATCCCGTTGTACAGTAGGTACCGACGATAAAAAATGCACATGGACCAGTAGGTATGTGGTGACTATCATCATGACTGTGCACCTCAACCCAACAGCCTGTATCGGTCCACTGCTGGACGCAGGACTCCCATGCTAAACGCTTTATTGGTGTTTAACTCATGGGGGCTACTGCCCATAATCCCTATGCTGGGCTGGGGTTGGGGATCGCAGTTTGCAGGGGTGCTGCTGCCCTCCCTTCGGTGAATATCCCTTAATCGCCTTTTACGACACTCACGGGAAGAGTCGGGGTGGTGCAAATTCTAAACCAGCACTACACAGCACGTTGATGTGCAATGTTTAACGCCGGGTACCATATATGACTTTAGTGCCTTGAAACCTAGTAAAAACCCAAATCCAAAACATTGCAAATACCCATTTCACGGTACCCCGTCCGTTCTAATTAAATGCCGCCGCCAACACAGTCCATCGACTCCCGATCTCCTATCTGTAGTCTACCCGTCATGATGTATCATGAGGAAATTATTTATGCTTCCTGAGATGCATAGATGTTGCAGGAAATTGATGAAATGCGTTAGTGCGCGTAAATAAGTAAACGGTGAAAACTTGCTGTTTGAGGTTTGTAACAGTTTCTAGTACAAACCGTTCTATGAACCTTTTTTCTTGGACGAGCGAAATCACCTATCACAAGTATTTCCGTAATACTCAAAAGGTGTTTTCATTTATTAATATGACTATGTGTCTTTTATTACCGAATAAAACATATTATTTTTTATTTTGTCATTATTATGTATTAAAAGAACTGTGCCATTGCCACAGCCATTGATTAATTAAAAGGGAAGATAGGTTACGTTCTCCCAGCGCTTACTCAAAAATTGGCACGTGTTACAACTACACGCAAACACATACGCTCACAGTTATATTTCCAGTCCTGTGCAATACAAAGAAGACCAAAGACGGAAAGACGTATCTAAGACCGAAGTGAGACCGAGACAACAATATTTCACGCGATCACGAACGCCCGTGTCGCCGGCCCGACGGTGACTGAGGTGCGAGCACACAATTTTACAAAATATGAGGTTGCCATTTTCGAGAAACTAGTACCTCATCCTTCCTTTTTAATTAATCAATGGAGCCAGCAGCATTTTTTGACTTATTAGATTCAGACGCCGACTTGTCACTCTTTCAATTCTTCTATTTGGTCCACCTTTGAAGGTTTTCGG
Organism: Eupithecia tripunctaria; assembly: GCA_955876795.1. Lineage (NCBI taxonomy): Eukaryota > Metazoa > Arthropoda > Insecta > Lepidoptera > Geometridae > Eupithecia > Eupithecia tripunctaria. Next base: position 11,115,608 of record OY041618.1, read on the forward strand.
AATTTAGATTACCTACCTGTGATGTCCTCAGCTGTGTGGTGCTAGTTTAGAGTTAATTTTTGCATTACCCCATCTCTTCCCGTAGGTGTTGTAAGAAGCGACTAAGGGATATCCACTGGAGGCGGGCAGCAGCGCCCCCTGCAAACAAATTTGACCACCGAACTGCGATCATCAACCCGCATGCCCAGCGTGGAGATCGTGTGCATTACCCCTCATTAGGTAACAGGAGCAGGCTTGCTTCCAGCACTGGACCAATACAGGCTGTTGAGTTTGAGGTTGAGGATATTTTAAAATTTTACAAAAAAAATCGTAGACCGCGAACTGTTAAAGATATATTTTTTTTGTGGGGTTTTGGGGTCCTATCCCTTCCCCCGCATACGCACGTGCAGGATTATTCACCATTTCTGGGACACCCTGTATATAGGACCTAATAAAGTCCCCAATTGTGTGGGTGAACACAGATGCACTCTCTTTTAACGTACTCATGGTACGCCAGAATGACAACGCTAGGGAGAGGTCATGCGTGGGACCAACTAAACGTGCTACCTAGGTACAGGAATCACTACTATATTTTTAAGATAATATTTATACAAGGATTTTGGACTAGGTAGATACCTACTCTTTTAAAGGCTTTTGTAAACTAGGTAGCTTCCAAAGCACCCTATAATGTGCATTATCCAACTTTGGCGACGCTTACGAGTTGTCATTGCTTGATAACGATCAAACGTACTTTCTAGGTGTGGTGCCTTATCTAATATGTATCTTTAAGGAACACCAATAAAATAGAATTGTGTAAACTGTTAACCTGCACATTTGCAATTAGCTGCGCCCGAGTAACAAGGGTCCAATTTGTTTTGTAACATTCTCTTTAACTACGCATACAGGCCGTGTATTGTTCTAACTTGCACTTTCACGTTTAAGCTATATTATCAAGGAACTTACTTGTTTTAGATATACTTGAGTGTGGAGTGGTTATAAGTTTGCTTTCGTTTTCACCAGATAAACGGAAGCCGATTATAATTATAGGAATATCGTGAACTGTGTTATGATTATTTGAATTGTATTAGGGATTGCGTGGACTCCTATAGGATGATGATACATGCGAATGGGAATAACTATGAACATTCTAAAATAACTCTAGAGATGAGAAAGGAAGACATGCCGTCACATTTTTGTGTGGTGTAGACTCAGTGTAGATTGCAAAATGATATAGAAAGGTTCGATTTTTTACAAATACTACGTGAGGCAATCGTGCACTGAACTGTATAGTACTCGTAAATACAATTACCAAGCATGTTTGTGCGGACATAATATTTTATTTACGGACATAATATGCATTTAAAATTGTAAATTACTTTCGATCTTAAGATTAGTAAAGGCAACGAATGTGCCTAACGCAGGCCACATATCATTAGACCCCATAAAGCCCCGATAAGCCAAAAATACAAAGATAAGAGTTAACACGTACGGAACTCGTGACCACATTGCATAACATTGTGAATGCGGTCATAAAAGTTGGGCTTAGAACTAAAAGGAGGGGCTTTAGAATATAAAGGTCACACTACTTTGTAATTGATCCATACATTGGTAAAACATATCATGCACTAAATAATTTTTTGGTTAAAATGAAGAATTTTTAAGAAGAAATTGGAGGAACGGAAAATTGGAACTGGCATTGGTGAAACCAAGTCTTTCAAAAGAATTAAACTATTCAAATAGATCAGATTAAATACATATAAATATACTTTATTAATCGTTATGGTTTCCAATGGGTATTTTATGTGCTGTACAAATCAGGAGATAGGAAGCAAACTTTTAGGTAAGATTTTTCAGATTTTTGTCCGCCATAAAAGTATCAATAATTAGGTTCGACATTATTTGCGATCGGTAGGATTTACGACAATGTGAAAACTTAGTTTTAGTATTTGTACAAAGTCACATTAAGGCGCATACACCAGTGAAAGTGGTGCCCCCACCTATTTTTTTCTTATAGTTTTAAAAATCTATCGTACAGTTTGTTGTATCTATTATAGGTTATTCAATTTCCTATTAAACGTAATAATATGATAATTAGGCGGAGATGTCATTATTGGCTCGGGTATGCGCCTTAAAACTCACGACTGACGAATATAAAATGTTTATTTTCGTTTTTCACTAAGCACTACTATAAAAATTCCATATCACTCCCCTAAATCAGTGGACTTTGGTACGCGAAAGCTGCAATCAGCTGATCTGGCGCAGCCACGTCGTGACTGCTGCTCCTGCAGATTAGTGGACATGTGTAGCAGTGCTGATAGGCAGGTGGAATGAATGCACGAGTACCTTTATTTTTATTTAATTTTAATGCTACGAGGTGAGTCGACGTCAAAGTACACGCCATGGGACGTGAATATCAAAACTAAAAGGAAGTTAAGCCTGGGTAAAGTTTGATGGAAAATTCATTATATTAAAAATTCCATATCACTCCCCTAAATCAGTGGACTTTGGTACGCGAAAGCTGCAATCAGCTGATCTGGCGCAGCCACGTCGTGACTGCTGCTCCTGCAGATTAGTGGACATGTGTAGCAGTGCTGATAGGCAGGTGGAATGAATGCACGAGTACCTTTATTTTTATTTAATTTTAATGCTACGAGGTGAGTCGAATAAAATAACTATTTCATGAAAACACGCAAACAGACAGTGAGTTCACTATTCGTTTTATCTCAAGAGATTTCGAGTATCTCTTGAGTATTTTATACGGATAGCAACATTGAGAAAAAATCTACTCCATAAATAAATAAACAATGTTGGAGAATTCACACAGCATTATCTAGCCCCCAAGTTAAACAGAGCTTGTGTTATGGGTTGCAGTTAATATATTATCGTACTGTAATTTTGGAGCAATCATCCAATGCAGTGCAGCAGAGAGTCCGAGCAATCTCACTGGACCGGACTGTAAAAAGGAAAAAAGGTTTATTATTACGATGGAAACCAACCATAATTTTTACCTTTAATCTAGAACTAACCCGGTTCCCTTACGAATAAAATAAAATAAATAAATAATGCTGGACAATTCACACAGCAACTTAAAACCATCAATGCAAATCAAATCGAAAGAAACCGAAGGAATATAAAAAAAAGTAATACTTAAATATGTTTACCTATGTTTACTTGTCGAAATATACAAAGTACATACTCTCCTTATATACTGTAAAATACCCTAACAGTAAACCCCACCTAACCACACGACTCTAAACTTAACACTAGAAATAGACTTTCCCTTTTATTTATCGAGGTTCCTAGACTAATTTTCTAACCTAACATCATTACCACAGACATCGTTTACGTACCTAACTTATGTAGGTTCAATTCTAAGCTATTACTAAAGCAGGTAGAGCAATGTATTAAGACAATAGTGGCTGGGTAGCTTTGGGCTAACTGTAGAACATCCAGGTTAGTTTTGTAGAGCTTGTTCTGATTATTTCTATTGAAAATTGGTTTTCTTTTATTTATCTTTCTAGCTGGCTTGTTACAAAGCGATAATTATTTTTTTAGAGTAACAACTTTTTCAAGTCAAGATTTGGGCGGCAAATCAGAAATAATCACAACTATTACAGGAACAGTGTTGAAGCACTGTTCTTTCTTCTTCTTCTTCTAAGTGTATAAGAAGCATTATCAAAAGATCCTTTTTGCTTATTTTGGGTTCATACATATTATTATTGACTTGCCTAAAGAACCCCGCCTTAGAAAGCGTTCAAGGTTTTTTTACTCTCGACATTTTTTTACACTCTTTAAGCAAAGCGTTGGAAGTTATGGGTACTACTTCTCTACACTAAACCTATAATGGTATACTGATAGACGCAGACCTCCCCCTATTAAACACCTTATTGGTCAACACCATATATGATGGGGTTAATGCCATTGCCACACAGTGAGGGGCAATGCCAGTCGTCTTGGGGATACTTCCGACTGGTATTGATATGCATCAGTTCATCAAATATGTAAAGGTTACTCCTTTACATATTTTTCACAACAGTCTGCAGTTTGTTCAATTGTTTCAAATGTAAATAATGGTTCTGTATGTCCAGTCTCGTGTGTCAAGTTGGTGAAAAACCCCTGATTTGTTTCTATTTGAGGTGTGTGGTGCTGGCTTAGAATTAGCACCACCCCAACTCTTCCCATGGGTGTCGTAAGAGGCGACTAAGGGATATCCACCGAGGGTGGGCAGCAGCGCCCTTGACAGAAGAATTCTACCACCAAACTGCGGTCCCCAACCCGCATGCCCAGCGTGGAGATTATGGACACTACCCCCATAGGATAAACGCTAATAAAGTGCTCATTAGGGGGAGGCCTACTTCCAGCAGTGGACCAATGGCTGTTGAGGTTGATGTTGAGGTTGTTTCTATTATTTTATTGAAACTTTCTTTTATTATTAAAGACTTATCTCATTTTTTTTTAATTTCGGATATACGAGCCTAAAGTTAATCAGCTGTTTTAAATCTGACTATGCTTAATAGTAATAACAGCGTCGTGTGTAAGCCACTTAGCTTACTGCTCTGATATTACACTCAATTTTGTCCATGTGATTGTGATATGACTTTTATGAACCTTAACTTAAAGATAATGCACGTACACATTAAACTCTCGACGAGATAAGTATAATTACAGTAGAGATATTTAACCTTTTTGCCATGTTTGAGGTTCCATCTCTGAGCCGCCTTCATCTATCGACTTCCAGCGAACGCCACAGTGTCATCGGTTCATCGAGTGGCTTGTGCCTAGATTCAGATCCAATAAGAAACCTAGCAAAATAAGACTAATTTAGTCTCTCCACGAGTTATCGTTAATACTTACTCGAAATTGATGCTGCGACTTCAAGCAACAACGACAGAGTGCCTAATAGCAATAGGGTATATGCTTGTGACTTCAAAAAAGCTAATATTTTTTTTACGTATTCTGTATTAATATAGAATTATATCTGTAGATTTATTTTTGTATTTGATGTTTTTACTGTGAAATTTTACCAATGAAAAGTGGATATTTTAAATCACATCAGCAATTTCTAAACGCAACGCTATTGGCACCCGAACCGTGACGTCATTGAACATTTTTGTATGGGCTTGTAGTTTTAACTTTGAGTTGTCATAGGGTATCCGATGAACCGTGACGTCACAAAATGCAAGGCCTTACATGGCAGCGTTTTCATCACCCAAAACTGAGTGCAGTTTTACTTATTGTTCTTAACCTCAATAATTGAAAAATTTTCGCTGTTATATTTTTTTTTGTTTATGTATTAACATAGATAATCGATAACATGAATAATCGATACATAATAAAATCAAAAAAATTCAAAAATCCATGCATATATCCTATTATAGATGGTTAGAAACTATGAATTTGAAAATTATGTTCAAATAAATCTTAAATAACAAAAAATCATACAACAATTCTCAATAAGAAAGATGAATGTTTAGATTGATGGGTGTTTGTTACTTCTTCGCGCCAAAACTATATGTATTGATGAATGTAATGTTATACTATTTGAATTATGCATTAATGTGTTTTGAATGAAGTGAAAAAATAACCAGAGCGTAGTCACGGGGCGTAGCTAGTAATATTATAAAGCCGAAAGTTTGTGAAATGATTTTTTTTTTATCCTATCTACAAAGTTATTGAACAGATGGAGATGAAATTTGGCGTACATTTAGAACATAGATTAACTTAGATAATAGGCTTCATATTATACCGAAAATCCGCTTGCAAAGTCACGGGCAGCAGCTATTACTTAATAATAATTGACCACCTGCTGAAGTACAGACAGCAGTTGGTCGAAACACAGTTTAAGTAACTAAAGTTACTTAAATGAATTAAATTTCTGCAAAAGGATCGACCAATATTCAAATGTAGAGCACTCGTGCGCACCGAACAATGCAGATAATCAGGTGTTGCCGGGTACCCTGTACCTTACGCTATAAATAGTAGGTGTTACTGGGTACCCTGTATCTGTAGTAATACCTCTCAGGTATTACTGTATCAAACGGTAACGCGGGAAGGAGCTGGGAAGTACAGGGTGTTTCTTTGTTTAGGATTTTTTTTGTAAAAAAAACTTATAATTTCTGCTTAACAGAATTCAGATATTGACTGAGTAAATAACCGCAAATTTTAGAATTACTATCCTTATTTATAAGTGTCCAATCATTATTATTATTTAATATGTTTTATAAGTTATGCGTTTGTTTAACTTGACATAATGTCAAAAATCTTTTTTTATTTTTTATTTTACTTTGATTACTATGAACTACATTGACTACGATGAACTACATAACAGACAATCACTAAGACAATACCAATGTCTTGTCTGTCTGTATGTCTTCCGCCATCAATATGGCAGAAAGATAACTGTAAGCTAATTAGAGTCAATTGCACCTTATTTCTTATTTAATAGTAATTACTATTGATCAAACTGTTTATATAGTAAAAAATTTACTTGTTACACAAGACTTATTTTGTAAGTCTAAAGAAATAAACGATTTGACTCTGACTCAGACTCTCTGACTCTGCAAGTTCTCTTAACGAAGATTAACTTGAACAAGATTAAAAACAGCACTTTTTATTTTTCAACTCACCCTTTCTGCTAGCGTACAAACACTTTCATTGAGAGTGTTCTAAAAATAACCCTGTATACGGTACATTGTCCTTCAAGCCGTGGCCGTGGGCGCTACCGGTCGCCCACGTATCTGTATACCTACCCTGTATAGCCTTTATAACTGTGTTATCATTCTTATTATTTATTTAAACCTTATGTAGGTTTTAATTGGCTTAGTAATAGAGAAAAGAAATATGACAGCGCCATCTATTTTATCATATTATTACGTTTAACATAGGAAATTATAAAAATCTATCGTTTTGATTTTAACATTTAAACTTGGATAGTTTTTTATTTTATGTAAATAATAAGTTTTAATTTAATAGGATAAAACTATTACAGATGTATTAAAAAATAGCTTAAAATAGTGTGGTATCTATTAAAAATAAAATAGCTATATAATAAATACCACACTATTTAAAGCTATATTTTAATACATTTTATTGTTAAAATTAAAATTTTGGTAGTTTTTTAATTTATGGCGCTCAGAGAGGCTTATGTCCAGCAGTGTCAATCTAACAGTAGTCAATATCATTTGCCATAATTTGTCCACGCTGTGGCAACCTTTGAGTAAGAAAAAACACAAGGCTATACGCAGAGCAGAATGAAAAAAAATTAAATAATTTTTTTTAAAATTCTAATTTCAATATTAAGCATCATGCTATACCTAAAAGAAAAAAAAACCACCATAAGTACCTAAAAATTAAATCACTTAAGTAATAAATAGCTAGCTATCTTGATAAATCATCATCATTATCATCAGTCTATAGTCCACTGGACATAGGCCTCCCCCAATCAGAGCCATACCGCCCTGTTCTCAGCTCGATGCATCCAGCATATGCCTGCAGTCTTTTGCAGATCGTCATTCCGCCTGACCGGCGGGCGTCCTACACCACGTTTGTCGAGACTCGTTTACCCCAGATATTGTCGTTCTTCGCGAGATATGGCCGGCCCACTGGCCCTTCAGTAAATATGCTGTTATAATACGAGTAGATTGTTAATACAACTCTACATAAAGCCTCTAGCTAACTATAGCTTATCCATAGTCCGTTTACACAATCTATACGTGCAAGGTGGGTGAAATAACCTCGATACAAGTGAACATATCATAACATGAATCCTGTCACAATAACATAACAAACGAGCCAGCCGGACGTGTCGATATCTCGCCACTGATTGGAAGAAATAACAAGTAGCCAGAGAAAATATATATCTAATGCAAATATCTTTCAAGATACTCGTAGCAAGAATATTATTTAAAACTAGCTGCGCCGCGCGACTTCGCACGCCTATCCCACGGGAACTGATTTATGGGATAAAAAGTAGCATATGTTTTATTCCAGTATTAGAATTACCTGTACGCAAAATTTCAGCCCAATCCGTTCAGTAGTTTTGGCGTGAAGAGGTAACAAATATCCATCCATCCATACAAACTTTCGGATTTATAATATTAGTGTAAATTTTTTTTATTAACTGATATAATGCAAATTAATATTATAGCATAAATCTTCGACTTTGTGTTTGGTTCGTCCATAAAACAGTTCAATAACATCATTTTTCTCTTTCGTTCGAAGGTCATACCTACGTACGAAGGTCGCCTCCGGGTCCGGTGAGTGTAAAAACGGTAATTCCCTCCATGGTGGTGTCATGGTGGTATCATGGTGGTGTCAAGCCCTGTCAAACCATGTCAGCATATCACCCATATCGTAAGCTGTACCTCCATTGTGCTGTTTTGACACGCGCGTGAGTTTGTACTTATTCATTATTTATCTAAGCCTTTGCTTACTGCTTTGTTTGTAAGCTTCGCATTAAATTAGAAAAAAAACTATGAATTACAACTGATACTGGTGGTATACTTGTAAGTTTTCTATATTACACTAGCCGCACCTCGTGGTTTCGCTCGCGTTATTTCCAGCTTTTTTTATATTTCAGAACGTTCTATTGATTACCAAAAACAACAAAACAATACTAAATTTGTTTAGCCGTTCACGCGTGATGCCGTGACCTAGGGTACCTCAACCTTAACCTCAACAGCCTGTATTGGTCCACTGCTGGACGCAGGCCTCCCTCCGGTGTCGTAAGAGACTACCCGCATGCTCAGCGTGGGGATTATGGGCATTAAATAAACGCCCATTAGATAAACGCCAGCAAGGCGCAGGGGTGTCAGTGGGAAGAAATGGGTTGGTGCAAATTTTAAGCCAGCACCACACAACTTGCCAGCATCACCGGCAAACCAAGAGTAATAGGGATTTATATTATAAAGATTATTACTAGCTTTTGCTTACTGCTTTGTTTGTCAGATTTGCTCTCAGCCAGATGGTCGTAGCATAAAATTTAATGGGGTACGTAAAATCCTAGGAGCTACTGAAACTGGTGTTTATTTCCTTGAAGTTTGTTTTTTTTATAGTTTAAATATCTTTGTGTAATATATCGCTTCGTAAAATATTCTCCTTTTTACGAATTTGTTATCAATGAAGTACTGTAGTAAGTTTTCTTTTAAAGTAAAGTTAATCGACGAAGCTGCTAATTCTCTGAAATCTTTTCGAATAACACATGTCTAAGGCCTGTATTAAGATAGCTTGCTCAGTCATAGATCTATGCTTGAGTGACGTTTATACCATAGTAAAGCGCTGCTCAAGTGTAGATCGATGACTGAGCAAGCTTTCATCCACATCCACATCCACAGCCTGTATCGGTCCACTGCTGGACGCAGGCCTCCCCCTGATAAACGCCTTATTGGCGTTTAACTCATGGGGGGGGTAATGCCCATAATCCCCACGCTGGGCATGCGGGTTGGGATCGCAGTTTGTCGAAAGATTTGTTTTGCGGGGGGCGCTGCTGCCCGCCCCCCAGAAGATATCCCTTAGTCGCCTCTTACGACACCCACGGGAAGAATTGAGGTGGTGAAAATTCTATGCAATTGGTGGTCTACTCAGGATCAAGAGCTACGTGATCATCCCGCCAGCTTAAACGTACATTTACCTTATTTATTACTAGCTGCACCCCGCGGCTTCGCACGCGTTGTTCCTATAGAAACGTAAAAGGTGATTTTCATCCCACGAGAACTGATTTATGGGATGAAAAGTAGCCTATGTTTGATTCCAGGATTAGAATGACCTGTATGCAAAAATACAGCCAGATCTGTCCAGTAGGTTTGGCGTGAAGAAGTAACAAACATCCATCCATCCAAACTTCCATACATCCACACATCCATACAAACTTTCCCGTATATAATATTAGTGTGATTCTTTTTTTCTCGACAAAACCTAATGAAAGTTGGTAACGGAGTAGCTGCTTTGCAGAACGCAATAACTTTGTATCTACGTACTGTATAATTTAAGAAGATCTAGAACTATAGCCGTTAAACCTAGAAACGTCTATTATTCAGTAGAAACTTGCACAAACATACAAAACTGGTTCGAAAGCATTTGATGTATGCAGACACATTCACATAAATACAAAAAATGTTCGTATGTCCGCCTGTCAGTGCATCGGTACCGTATCTCCTTTGAATATATTTAGTCATTAGGTTCAAGAGTTTTATGTACAGATGAGATAACGCTAAGATTGTGCCTTTGGCATAGATAACGTAAATATCCAGAAGGTATATTTTTCCAAGTGTTTTTTATCAAAGATTTTTCTTTTAGGTGTAGAGTTCAGTTTCGTGAACACTTCATAACATAACTAGAAGTGATCACTTCTAATTATATTTGCGTTTGATCAATGACGACGAAACGTAAGGTTAGTTATTGTTCAACTTCAACTTCTTTTTTTCAGAAAGTTCCTGTATCATGATGATATAGATTTTACATAGACATCATCATGTATCTGCTTCCATGTAGAACGACTATGAGAGCAGAAAACACATCACTCAACACTACAACAAATAATTGCCAAATAAACGTAAACAAAGAAAATTCTTTGAGATAGTAGCCAAATATCCAACACCGCTGTAGCATAAAGCTACAGAGAGCTTGAGAGCCAGTCATTTAGTGCTCCCCAGTAATTATCACTAAATCATCATCAACAGACCCATCTTCACTGACTGCTGGGTAAGGCCTCCAAGCATATGCTACTCCAAACAGTCTCCAAAAATCAACATTGCTGGGAGTAGGAGATATACTTGGAGAATGTGTTTGTCTCACAGTCCTGCCTAGACTCTTTGAGGCTCATCATAATTTCCCGCAGCCGTATGCCCACTGCTGGGTATCCATATATCCTCCTGAAGTTTGTACCATCCACCACGGTCCTGTGCTAGTCGATTCCATTGGCGCCTGCGACGCGTATGACGTCGACCTTACAACTGGTCAACTGTCGCTTTATTTTTGACCAGAAATCCGTTGTTGCTTTGCTCCACCTATCAGCGGGTTCACTACAGGTATCATCATCATCAATGGCCTTAACATCCACTTATGTAGATGAATTTTAAGGATACTGGAACCACAGATGCAACCGCAGTATTGGCATCCGTGCATCGTGGATTTATCCAACAAATATAATAATATCACCAAAGTAATACTTTCGCAAGGTTCGCAGACTTATTCCAAAACCCATTCAACCGTCGTCGTCGCTTCTGTTCAGAATACATTCCCTTCGATTGAGCACATCGATCAATTGTAACTTTCTTACTAACGAGTCCAGTTGACGCATATGCATAGGGAGACCATAATTTAGTCATCCAGTCTCTAACTCATAGTACTGACGACAGCTTGATTTGACGTGCACACAAATAATATAGACTCTGTTGGTATAAATGACTTGCAGATTGCAATGGGATACGTTATTGAAGCGAATGCAGCAGCGCGGTGGTTTTAAGTCAGGGTAGGTATATTGGTAAAGGTATGAATCTGATTTCTTTTGCTTCTCTTATATGCAATGTCAGCTAAAATGCAAAATGGTCGGATTTATCAACTTCTTCTAGTTCTGGGTTTTTCTTCTACTCATATCAAACACTTGACAAACTGGTGTGAGCCTTTCAATTCAGTTGGTTTTGGGTACTTCGGGCAGAGATATCTTTAGTGACATCAACTTATTTACCATCTCTTTGGTGAGACTAAAGAGAAAAGACTAGTGAGTCTTTCCTTCCCGTGGTCTCCTTTCCTGAGTTCAGTCAGCAATTAGGTGAAGAATTATTAGAATCCATCATTTATTTCTGCTCTTTCAACGCCTACAGATAGGATCAGATACGTTCAGCCTGTCAATGAAAAAAGTTACAACAAAACAAGATAAAATAAACTAAATCCGACTACGGCTTTCATCGATTGTCCTTATTATTTATTTTTAGACCCCGCTATCTCGTTAAACCCCCAAATATCATCTGTCATCATATATCCCTTAACCACTAAGGTATTTAATGTAATCTAGTTTTAAAGATTACATAAGCCCTAGAGTAGTATGGAAGAAAAAGCTTGTTGATAGCCCTATAAATGTAAAAAAACTCAATAACTTAATTAAAAGTTAATTGCTCATAAGTTATAAAAAGCCTATGGCTTAAAAAACACTGTAAATGTTTAATGATGTATTATTTCTAGGTCTTTAAAACCACACTGGAAATGTACCTGGAAATGTACTTTACTATTTATATTTATTATAGAACTTACTTAAACTGAATTGAATAGACTGGGGTAATAGATTGAGACGAATCAATCAATGCCTCATTTGTTGAAATTGAACTAGTAGTTTCAGCACTACGTGGGAACATAAAAAGGCTACATACATACAAAAATCATAGGGTGCCAACCTCATCCTTTGACAGTCGGGTAAAACTGTACTAAACCTTTTTAAAACCCGTAGCATCTGCATTGTAACTCAGATAGCAATTTAAACTGTAACATACAGAAGCGCAACTCACGAGCTCATCATAAAGCTACGCCCACGCGTGCTCCTCGACAGTAACACCTCCTCGAGGGCTGCGCAAATAATTACTGAGCAGATTTTGATGTTTAGTGCGTGCTGTTGCATGTTTACGTTGGCTTGTTGGAGGGTTTAAGATATTTTGTAAATATTGTTGCTAGTTTTGCGATTTTGTAGCGTATTGATCAACAAAAGTTGCTGAGCATTGACTTTTTCCAAAAACACAATATGCTTCTTTTACGTATATGAATAGCAAGTATAAAAAGACCAAAAACTTTGCACGCAGTCGATGCTTCGGAAAATTTACTCTGCGCAAAGGTTTGATTGTTGACTCTACATCGAAATTCAATACGAAAGCTGTTAACTTTTCAAGTTTAAGTGGCATAACGGATGTAAATGTTATTTGGCAAAGAGCTAAATTGTACCCTGGGTGTAGTGACACAGTTTAGCTTAAAGTATGCGGCGCAAACGCGTTTTGTTATTTCATCTTTTTCATAATAAAGTAGAAGAACACTCCTGTCCTAAATAAGGGATTATAGATTATTGTAAATGTAATTTCTGGTATTCTGGTCTCTGTGTATTGAAAGTAATGTCAAACCATACATTTGATTCCTTCATCGATTCCCAAAGATTCCTAAATCCTTATTTTAGCTAGTTTGATGTCAAATAGAAGATAACTATTCAATTTGAAATGCTATCGTATAGTTGTCATTCGTAAAGCCTAATTTTAGCTAATTTTATCTGAGTATAAAACAACAGAATCGTCACCAGTATACGCTTAAAAAATTATAATAATAATCTTTGACGACATTATTGTATAAATCCTTAAATTTGAATTTTGCACGCCTCGACAAAGCAGAATGTATTGGAGTAACCATTATTAAGAAGTTTTGTACCTACATTTTTGCGAATAAACAATTTAATCTGATTAAGTACTTTTCCGACCAACCCATAATAGCTAAAATAGAGATATACAAAATGTGCATCAATGTTACATCATAATTTATGTAGAATTTTTATTATTCAACGAAAAACGCGTGTAAAGCCGCTCGTAGACAGAAGCTCTACAGTAAATCTATAATAAGAATCTAAACTTCCTATTTACCTCCTACCTCACGCGACTCGTTTCAACCCACTCTAATTAATATCCATATGAATATACATAAAAGGGTTTTCTCTAATCAAAACTTTGTTATTTATAGTGTAAGTCCGCAAGGCTAGATCATGCATTAGGTAATTAAGCTTAGATACGCAATTCACGAATTGAGGTGCAAAATGTATGTTAGAATACCTTCTAGCCTTTTTCCCGATATTAAGTACCGTCGCGCATTATTTATTTTTTATTGAACACCGTCGAAAGCTTTTTTTGTCAAACAGGTTAAGACCATTTTTTAAAAGACATTTACAGTCAAATAGTGTTCATTTCTTCTCCTAATCAGCTTATATACGTCGTTGTCTGAATGTGTCTCCCAATATTTAACGGTTTTCCTAAATATTGTCCAATAAGAAAATATATCATAAATTACACCGAATCAATGGCTAAATTTACAAGGTTCGACTAAGATCAATTAATTGAACCTACTCAAAAAAATTCACATATCCGATTGATCGAACTATCAGCAGTCTCAAAACCACATACGGTTCGATTAGTCGAACCAACTGCAAAAAAGTTCACGTAGTCCGATTGATCGAACCATGCGGTCGAACCACGTGGTCAGAAGTCAAATTACACATCTATGCACCAGCATCTGTTCGTCCACGCCTAGATGCTGTCGACCAAGCCATTTGCATATACAAGTCCTATGATAACGAATGAGGTCGGGTTGGCTTCCTATAAGATGTTATGCTTTTACCACACTTGAAAATCGAAGCTCTATTAATTTATAGTATCAGGTTAGGTCCATCTTGATTTGAGTCGATCGTGGGATGTCGTGGGTTTGATTCCCGGTGAGTGAAGTCTTCGCGTGACTGATTGAGTACTGAGAATTGGAATCAGGCGTCTGTAGTTGTTTCGTTTGCTAGAAAAGCCATGTTACAAAAGTAGGATTTAATGATTGCAAATAATGTTGTGATGTGAATATAGTGCCTGTCTTAAATGTTTTACTGTGAAGTCCTTGTTTCGATTGAGAACTGAGAATTGAAAGAAGTTCGCTTGCTACCGGAAACAAAGCTATATCACAAGAAAAACAATCGAAAATTCATTAAAAAAAATTAATGAAGATGATGGCTTTACATTATATTCGCATTTCTCGGTTTGGAAGGCTTGGTTTGGATCTATCGATAACTTTAATTTGACGAAGTTGATTTTTTGACTCATAAAAATATGTCATACCTCTTTTATGATTTCAAACTGGGGTATCAAAGCAATCGGAGGCTGTACAGTGTTTATGAATTAAGGTAGTTATTAGAATTTTAAGTACTTCCCAAACTTTGGTATTAAAAAGATCAAGAGCACTTTAATTAATTGAATTGGTTCACATATCTTGTGACATGCGAATTATACTTTGTGGACAATCAGTTCTTGTATTAAAGTTTAATTTATTACAGGAAATTGCATTTTAATGTTTGCCGTACTTTTAACATTTGAGTTTAATGATACCTCTCGTAAATTACGTGGTAAAAAGCAACCACATCTTTTTAAAAACTGTAATTTCAAGAAGCATACACTTGTATAAATATTTCCAGGTCCGAAAGCTTTGGTTCTGTATAGAAATACAGAAATACAATTTATCGGTAAAATCAATTTACATGTCAGTTTTGCTTAAAATAGTTGTAATACACATTGTACCTACATAATGATGATATACCTACACTTTGTATACTTAGGTACACAACTCATATAAAGTGAACCACATTAACTAATATCAGCATTTAAAAAACAAGCAATTATTTAATTACAAAAATAAACAATTATATTTACTGTTAGTCTGATTATTACTTTCTAATATTAAAAATATTGTTATTTTTGTTAAGTGTTTTTAAGTGTTGAATCGAGATTATTATAATTCATTCGATTCGTTTCCGGAGTGAAAACGTCAGATTCCATTTTGAATTCTATTCCGACTGAATTTTAGAACGCTATTTTCATTTGTAAAACGAATTAAAATACCCAGCCAGATCTAATAGAGAGAACTTGACACGATACTTGACACTTGGCACTCTCTTTAAACAAGAGTGAATAGGTGTCTTCTAGACCTTCGTCATACATTGTCGGGAACGTCGTCACTTTCTATCAGGTCAGATTGTAGTCAAACGATTGGACGGTGTATTGATTATAAAATAAGATCTCGAAACAAGCCTCTTAAGTTTTTTCGGAGAAAACGTATCATAGGCCACATCACTTTCCTAAGTGGTCAAACGCTATGCCATTAAAAAATACGCATAAGTATATAACATTGATTAATTAAAAAGGGAAGATAGGTTACGTACTCCCAGCGCTTACTCAAAAATTGGCATGTGTTACAACTACACCCAAACACATACGCTCACAGTTATATTTCCAGTCCTGTCAATACAAAGAAGAACGAAGACGGAAAGACGTTTCTAAGACCGAAGTGACTTCCAGACAACAATATTTCACGCGAATCACGACCGCCCGTGCCGCCGGTCCGACGGTGACTGAGGTGGGAGCACACAATTTTACACAATATGAGATTGCCATTTTGCCAGAAACTAGTACCAGAAACTAGTACCTCATCTTCCCTTTTTAATTAATCAATGATATAAGGACACTTTTGTTAACACCTTCATGGCCCAAGACGCAGGTCCAGTCTCTATCTGCGTGGAGCTGCGGCGCGCCGAGCTGGGCAGTGAATGCGTTATACACTAACACCTTCATGGCCCAAGACGCAGGTGCCAGTCTCTATCTGCGTGAAGCTGCGGCGCGCCCCTGCGGGTCGCACCGCAGAGCTGGGCAGTGAATGCGTTAAGGATACAAGTGGAACCTTTATTGGTATTTAGGTAGGTATGTGCCATACAGAGCGGTACGCATTGCCTAGCCAGCGTCTTGGGGATGCTTCCGACTGGTATTGATATGGATCAGTTGAGCTACCTTTATATAGATTGTTTATCTTTGTCTGCTTGTTTTAAATGCAAGTTCTAATTTATTTCTATTAATGAAGTGTAATTTTCTTTATCAATAAGTAGTACCATAATCTTTTGTAGTATTTCAACCATTGAGGTCTATGGTTTCGACCATTCCTTTCCTACTGTGCATAAAGAACCTTCTAGCTAAGGTAGCTAGGTGATAGGTTACCCCTCAATTACTCCACCGGGCATTAGACACTGCATTGTTCTTCACATGCCAACTCTCAATTTATACCTTTTATATCTAACCTTTACCCACTGGCAATAAAACTAAATTTCCAATAGCAAATTGTTTAGAATTCGTAAAAGTAAAGGCTAGAATCAGATACATGGTGACGGGTACGGTGGCTCTTAGTAATATTTATTAGTATTGTTTGTTTAATTATTTAACTTTGAATAATTGCTTGTTTGTAGTAAGTATCTTTGTTTATGGACCGTTAAATTGGTTGCTTGATATAAACCCCAAAGTTTAATGATTCAGGATTTTAGGTAAGTATACCTTATTTACAAAAAAAATCTGGGTTATACAGTTGTGTTGAAACTTTCGACCTTTATAGCGTAGTAGGTAACATAAGTCAAAATCCACTTTCTCATTTTCTATATTTATTTGTTCTAGAAACTGCTCTGGTTACAGTTTATACACCTTTGCCATGGGCGAAAAAAACGCATCCGAATTAACCAGCAGGCTCAGCTTTTCTAGACTGTTAGAAGAAAACTTCTTTAGGGATTCAACAGGTAGGTACTAGGTAACTAAACTCGTTATTTCTAAATTTCATCTTTATTTATAAGTTTAGAAACAAGATAATGTTTATACAGGATATTTGTTTATCAGTTTGAAACTGAGATCCCTCGACGTTTAATTACGAGTTAAAGTTCTGGACAATACAATGGGATATCACATTACTCGCTATCTTCTCTGATAGATCCGAGATTAGCTCAATGTTTATATAAATAAATAATTTAAATAAAATAGAAGTTTAGCCTGAGTTCAGAGATTATTCACTTTAGTCTCTAAGCTACAGTCAAAGAGACTAGAAAATGTAGGTGTTCAAATGAACCTAATTGCAAACTAGGCATGTCTTTTATCCAAGCCCAGATTTTATAAGTTAGTCGTTTGTCTTTTTTTGGTATCGTATCGTATATCGTACATATATCGTATCTGTCAAACGGATGAACCAATACGGATTCTGTTTTTTTTCTGTTGCGCAGGATGATTAATCATTTGCTGACAATAGCGTGTCCATGCGTGCCGTGTACGCGTAATAGACCGGTTAAGTGACTTGAACTATAGTTGATCTAGAGGTTGATGCATTTTCACCATTAACAAACATAAAATACCATAGTTTTTATTCGGTGCTTGTCCAAGCATGTAAAGTTTACATGCTTGAAAAGCAATTGGTAAAAATGTACTTTCTTCGTTTTCCATCCATCCACAGCCTGTATCGGTCCACTGCTGGACGCAGGCCTCCCCCTGATAAACGCCTTATTGGCGTTTAACCCATAGGGGGGTAATGCCCATAATCCCCACGCTGGGCATGCGGGTTGGGGATCGCAGTTCGGTGGAAGGTTTGCTCTGCAGGGGGCGCTGCTGCCCGCCCTCCAGAAGTTATCCCTTAGTCGCCTCTTACGACACCCACGGGAAGAATTGGGGTGGTGCAAATTCTATGCCGCCGGCACCACACGGCATTTCTTCGTTTTGCTTCGAAATATTAGCAAATATGCACTTTAGTATAATGATAGATGGTTCAATAACAGGTTTTATTATGTAAGTATCGACACAGTTTCGATATTAGAATGACAACATCCTACACCTTGTCAGTTTTAGATTTTATAATATAAGCTCTATTAAAATCTCTGCTCTACATGAATATTAGTTAATTGCTAAAATGGCTCTATTAATAGTCGTAAATCATAACACCAATTTATTTATTCATAGTGATTTATTTATTACGCAGGGGTGCTTAGAAGAGTTTGAAAGTGACGAAAAGATGAAGAGAAACATTTCGACAATAGATAAGAGATTTTATATCATATTTTTTCACTATTATAAATAAATAAATAAAATAAAATAAAATAAAATAAAATAAAATAAAATAAAATAAAATAAAATAAAATAAAATAAAATAAAATAAAATAAAATAAAATAAAATAAAATAAAATAAAATAAAATAAAATAAAATAAAATAAAATAAAATAAAATAAAATAAAATAAAATAAAATAAAATAAAATAAAATAAAATAAAATAAAATAAAATAAAATAAAATAAAATAAAATAAAATAAAATAAAATAAAATAAAATAAAATAAAATAAAATAAAATAAAATAAAATAAAATAAAATAAAATAAAATAAAATAAAATAAAATAAAATAAAATAAAATAAAATAAAATAAAATAAAATAAAATAAAATAAAAATAAAATAAAATAAAATAAAATAAAAATAAAATAAAATAAAAAAGCCTTTTATTCCATAACCTTAAAACAATAGTCAATCGTGCTTAAAAATAATATTGATAATTGCATGAATTAATTAAAAAAAATATAGTTACCTGTGTCAAATTTATGTTAGAGATTTAATTCATTAATTTGGATATACCTATCGTTAATTATTCATATGTTTTTCTTTAATATTTAGTCAGGTTAGGACCCCTCTCGGGTAACGGCCTCCTCCAGTTCTTTCCAGTGTTTGCGGTTCATGAATTGAATATTGGATATATATATAATACGTTATCATTCTTTGTTCGGTAGAGAGTGATCGTGCGTTGTAGGTAAATTTTTACAGTATGTTTTTCTGTCTTCTTGTTTTCATGTGAGCTGGAGGGTTTTGGTCTAGCTCTCCCGCGGTGACCAGCCGTATTGGGATGCTTGTTTTCATCTGTTGTTTTTTCTTATCGAGTTTTGGAGGAGGCGGCGCTAATTGCTATTGCATGTATCTTCTCTCGTCGGTGTCGTCAGGTATTGTGTTATATTTCTCTTTTCGTTGTACATTTTGTATTTTTTTGCTGTTCTACTAAAGTCCTTGGTGCTCATGCCTGGTCCATTTTCACTATGGTGTGTTCTCTTCTTATGATTTTTTTCCTCGTTAATCGTTTTTAGCGGAGAACTTGGTTCTCGTACAATAAGTTTGTTGTATTTAATATATGCTTTGTTACCTTTTCCAGTTTCAGATTTAAGCTGTTCCTGGAGCAGTTTTCTCTCATGTAAGATTTTAGGCGGGAAATCTTCTTTGATGTAAAAGCCAGTTTGCAATAGTTTGTTCTTATTTTTAAGAATAGCAATTTTTTTTTCCATATGTGGTCAGGCCTGCATTTATTGGTCTAGGCCTCTCCCCTTTTTTTCCTATGCGTCTAACATGTTGGATTTCGCTCGAGTTTATTTGTATTTGAAGGTCTGTATTAACAATGTTGAGAATTGACTTTTCTAACTCCAAATAATTTTTCTCATCTTCCGGAACACCGAAGAACACCAAGTTCCTGATTCTCACTTCCTTCTCAAGGTGATCAAGGCGTTCTTCTTGCTTTTTTTGATTAATTTTTAATTCGTCCAGTTGTGGTTGAAGGGAGCTTAATTTTCCATCAAGGTCGTCCATTTTTGTAGAAAGTTTGGCGTCAGTATCTTTGATTTGTTGCCCAATAGCAGCGATAGCCTTCATTAGATCGTCCATTTTGTGCTTTTATTCCTTTTAATTTAAAAAACAAAATAGTATTTGTGCAAAATGTCAATCACAATGTGGAGATTCGATCCGACAAAATGTACTTTCTTCAGTAGTAAAACACTTCGAAATATTAGCAAATATGCACTTTAGTATGATGATAGATGGTTCAATAACAGGTTTTATTATGTAAGTATCGACACAGTTTCGATATTAGAATGACAACATCCTACACCTTGTCAGTTTTAGATTTTATAATATAAGCTCTATTAAAATCTCTGCTCTACATGAATATTAGTTAATTGCTAAAATGGCTCTATTAATAGTCGTAAATCATAACACCAATTTATTTATTCATAGTGATTTATTTATTACTCAGGAATGCTTAGAAGAGTTTGAAAGTGACGAAAAGATGAGGAGAAACATTTCGACAATAGATAAGAGATTTTATATATCATATTTTTTCACTATTATTCACAGACAAATATATATTGAAAGAAAAATATGGAAGTGTAAGATATCATACTAAAGTTGTTCTGAAAAAACTAAAAACCGCCTTAAATTTCTTATCACAGTATTATTTTAAGTTCAGATGGACTAATGCTATTTCTGATAAACTGTTTTATGGAATAAAAAGTAGCCTTTGTTTGATTCTAGGCTTAGAGTTGCATCTGTGCAAAATGTTTAGCCATACGGTTAACACCTTCGTGGCCCAAGACGCAGGTGCCAGTCTCTATCTGCGTGGAGCTGCGGCGCGCCCCTGCGGGTCGCACCGCAGAGCTGGGCAGTGAATGCGTTATGTCGTTATGGCTTGAAAAGGTAACAAACATCCATACATCGAAACATCTAAATATCCAAACATTCGCATTTATAATATTAGTTAGATTTATTTATACAAAGTGCTCTCGTTTGAATGTTTGTTATATTTTCTATGGTGGTCGGGTGGTCTATGTCTATGTCGTAGCTGTGGACTAATAAAGGCTGATGATGATGATAAACTAAACGGATCTCAATGTCTTTTGGCCAGTTTATAGTGGGCATCCCAGAAAGGAAAGGAGACGAAATTTTCCTTAAAAAAAAACTTGCAAAGCCGCGGGCGCTATAGTTACACATTCGCCTCCGTAATATCCTCCACCTCACCACCTATCAATTTAACTTACTCTCCAATAAACAAGCATAAACAAACAGACAGAATAAATCAAACATGCTAACACTTTCACCCGCACGCGAACGACCGGTCCAAGGTTCGATTCCCGATAACAGCACTCTAATGAGAATACAGTTAATTGATTTATTGGCACACAAAGATTGCAATAAATGAGTGGTGCTACCGATCTATTTATGTCCTGTATACAAATGCGAAAATAAAAAATATGGTTTCCTGAAAATATGGATCTGTAAAAGTTTATTATTTTATTTTTATTGGACAACTTCATTTTTAGGACAGCTGTCACAAATGTGCTACCATCGTCGTTTGATAACCAGCCACAAAGTTTGAAGGGTTGTTTGTACAACAACCTTGTACAAAGTAAATTCGTCACGAAAAAAGCGTGTGTAAATTGGCCACAGTTCTTTTTTCTGAAAAGTTCCTTTCGTTTACTGATTTTGATTGTAGTTTTGGAACTTTAAAACTTTTCTTTGCTAAACACACTAAACCTGCTTTATGGCAAATGAGAGTTTGGGACAAATTTACAATAAATACACATATTTTTTAACGCATGTGAAGGATTTACTTTCAGGTATCGAGTGTACAAAAGTATTACGAATTTACTGTGGGGCCAATGTACAAAAACCCTTTTTGAACAGATCATATTATTTTTCAAGTTTAGGACACTCCATACTTACATTGGTAGACTCGGAGCAGATATTATATAATAATACTATCTCGTAGTGAAAAGTGAGCGGTGCTATGAAGAAAGAAATTGAAGCTTTAGCAAACAAATATTCCAGCTACAAGCTAGTTTCAGGAAAGTAATTCTTTCATCAATGAGTACACAATTTTTACAATAAAATATCCTTATTCTTATTCAATTACAGTTTCGGATATTTCATTGATTTTGAATCAATAAACGGGTCCAGTTTCCCTCAGACCGGGACTGGCCCTGTGCTCCAATATGCAAAGAGAGTCATTAGATGTGCAACACATTGTGCAGGATGTCTGGCCACTTCGATGCAGCGGCTTTCTAACACCACGGAGACTAGACACTTGTCACTTACTTGACACTTACGGTTTATTAAAATGACCTAAACTTATATTGGATGGATCAAAAGTCAAGACATTTATTTAGCACGTTTATAATAACAATAGCAGAATACATCATACACAACTAGTATTTAAACTTATATTCTTTGTTATTTATTCTCTTCACATACTGGTTCTCACATGAATAATTGGCATTCATTCGACAAGACTATGATGTTCACACTTGTGTCTAAGCGCTCTATGTACTATAAAATCTCGATGCGACCGGCAGAAAAATTCTATGTCTATGGTTGCGCTATAGGTTTCTTTCAATAAATCATTTTTACAGTAGAAATTCGACTCAAACTCAAACTCAAAAATGCTTTATTTCCATAAATACAATAAATGTACACTTAGAAAAAGACTCTTCCTCTACATTCAAAAACGACACTACATTCAAACATATCATCATTGGGGTCCTGGGGCACACACAATTTATAAGGAATTAAATAAATTGAAAATAAAAAATAATCCCGTCAAAGTCGAAATTTTGTGACTTCACATAGAGTCTACCGGTGACCCTGGCTATTTCAACGAAGTAGCATTGTCTTTCTACGTGACAATGCTACTAGCATTCTGGACAGCTTTTGGTGACGGCTTCGATTTTTGGGAAATTTATTTATGTAGGTATATAATCGTATAAGTTGTAATTAATCCTTTCGTTCATTTTTGTATCATAGATTTTGATTTCGTTCTGGTTGACATTGATTTTGTTTGTTCCAAAGAACAATGAATAAATTTTCAACGTTCTGATCCCAAATTTTACCAAGTTCCAAGCTTACGTACAACCATCGCAAACTTTCTATATGAATTGTAGGTGCATGCATTGTAATGGGTACACGATAGACGAAGCAAAGGAAAGTCTGTCCCTAGGCGTGATTACCATTATATCCGATCGATTCACATTACTCACGAGCTTTTCCTGCTTTAAACTGCCCTTTCAATTATCTAGAATGTAAATTTGTAAAAAGACCAATAAGATACATTTTCCCTCGAGTATTTTTATAGTTTGATATTCTGTTATCTTTTTCGGTTACGGCGTGTGGTCAGTCGATACATTGTAATTGGACGAATCGCGTTTTGGACGAGCTGCTAACAAAGCACTTTAGGTTGTTTTCATTGATTAATTAAAAAGGGCAGATAGGTTAGGTTCTCCCAGCGCTTACTCAAAAATTGGCATGTGTTACAACTACACTCAAACACATACGCTCACAGTTATATTTCCAGTCCTGTGCAATACAAAGTACAACAAAGACGGAAAGACGTATATCTTAGACCGAAGTGAGACCGAGACATCAATATTTCACGCAAATCACGACCGCCCGTGCCGCCGGTCCGACGGTGACTGAGGTGGGAGCACACAATTTTACACAATAAGAGGTTGCCATTTTCGAGAAACTGGTACCTCATCTTCCCTTTTTAATGAATCAATGGTTGTTTTGATAATTTTCTAACGCGATTGTTTTTTGTTTTTCAAATATTTACCCACGCTGACGAACTACGCGGCGCGGCGCGACGTCGCAAATCCTTCAATACATATAAGAAAAACAAAAGGGGATCGTGCCAGCTTTTATGAATGTATATAATATGCTTTGTACGAGTAGTATTGTTCTTTATATTTATTCTGTGGTAATACGTACGTTGATCTCTTTTGTTTTTTCCCATTGCAGAAAGAAGTCAGCCAGGCTAGCATGGGGACTTTTGTCTAGAGTAGAACAGAGAAAAATTACATCTCATCGTCATACATTACGTAAATTATTGAAGTTGAAGGAATGAATTTCAAACATTTTACGCATTAGATGACAATGTGACTGTGTGATTGTTCTATTCTACCTAGACAACAATCCCCGTGCTAGGCCAACAGGACCTGCCGGCAAGCGTGACAAAATTGCTGTCTATTTAAAAAAAAATATTAGCAAGATAAACAAACCCGCAGTAATTAACCTCAAATGAACTTTCTTGTTGATATTTTTTAAACATAATGGAAAGTACTTGAATTGAGATCCTTTTTTATCAAATATTGTTACAATCATATCTTTATCTCGACTCAAGCATAGGAATTATTATTTTGTTGGGATTTGTTGACATAATTAGCTATTAAGATCATATGAGTATTTTTTTGTAAAAATCGTTTTTATAGACTTGTAAAGACTTTAGAGTAATGTAATTCAATACATTTTCAGGGATTGATGAAGTAAGAGCAATCGGATTTGAAAAGATAAGATAAATCCAACAAGGGTCTTTGACAAACAAACTGACAATATAGGTTGGATCTCAACCTACATGTACGGCCAGTCATCTGCATATACAGTTTCAGGTCTTCAAAATTAGCCTACTAACTTAAAAAAGTTGTTACATACGAGTTTAAATTATGAATCGTTGCACGAGTCACATTGTTGTTTTCACTTACTCGTTTTTTCATAGAAAATAATTTGGGAATTGTTTGTTTTAATTATTGCCAAAACTTACGATTTGATTTGGTATGTTACTTTGGGAAAAGTGTTCCTGGTTGGAAATAGAGTTGATTAAGACCAACTTGTTTTTTTTGACAAATGTTATTTTTTGGGCGACCCGTAATTTTTTTCAAAAATCTAAAAACGGCAATATTTTTTTCTTCAAAATAAAACAGAAGGTTCCTAAGAACAAAACCTTCTAACTATAAAAGAAACTATAGCTGTAGCACCCTGTATAATCAAGTAACAGTATACCGTAGCAACCTAAGTTTTTACATGAAAGCCTACTTCGCCGCCCGCGTCATTACGCACTCAAGGCATACTCAAGGAACCAATAATCATTTAATTATGAGTCTAAATAATTATTCGCATATAAGCCATTAGGATAATACGTGAGGGCAATAAAATATCGTAAAAACAAGAGGTTATTCTGGTTTGTCTCGTCCGAGATTGTCGTTTGGCCGATAACATTTTCTAATTAAAACATGCACTGGGACGGTATACTGATGCCTTGATGTCGATGGTTAATAGAACGGTGGTTATTAGATATATCGAATTAGTTTGGATTTGAATTAGTTTTAATCCTTTTGATGTTCATTTTAGTGAGTTTAATATGTTTTGTAGTTAACCCGCATACATCCGTTATGAGTTTAATAAGTATGATATAAAGATTATAGCTGTTATTGCCATCAGTTGCATTTTCAGTCTTTTATTGCCTATTACTTACTATAGAAAGTTCTATTAGTTAATTAATTATTATTATTATTATCCTACTATTAAATTATAAACTCGAAAGTTTGTAAACATATATGTATGTTTGTTGCTCTTTCACGCAAAAACTACTTAACGGATCGGGCTGAAATTTTGCATACAGGTAGTTCTAGGCCTGGAATACCACATAGGCTTTTTATCCTAAATCAGTTCCCGGATAGGCGTGCGAAGCCAAGGGGCGCAGCTAGTTTATTATAGTGATAAGTTATTATGAATTAGTATTAGTTATTATAGCATTTCGTTTATAATTAATATTAAATTATTATTGTTTTTAACCATATAGCGTTTTGTATATATCTGATTTTATTAATGAAAGGAAAATTTCACTTTTTTGATGATTACAGTATAAAAACAAAATTTCACTCATGGAAATTACGATGTTAGAACTTCTAGGTAATATGATTGCTGATAATGTCAACCTTAATAGATAACCATTAATAGATAACCATTACTATTTTACTAAAACTTTAAGGCAAACCATGCTCTTAAAATCCTTTAATGAACTCTGCCAATTCAATGAGTCATCATTTACATACGAGCTGATAACAACTTTAATGGGAGTTAGATTATATCAGATAGCAAGCAGGTAACTTGTTAGCAAGCGAAGCAGGCAATCAATTCCTTGATAGCTCTTGATAGCTTGATACAGAAAGGTTATGAGATCTTTAAGCAAGCAGTAGCAAGCAGCAGCGACGTTTGGTAGTTTCCGGAGACTTCAAAGAGCATGCATGAATAGTGGATAATGAGGTGATATGCAAAAAGGCTGGTTGTTATCTTTAACTGGTAAGAAAAAGTACCAGAGCAAGTTTAAGAACCTATAATTGTAGCAGATGTTACACAAGAAGTATGTATTTTCTACTTCAGTTTGCCCCCGTGTTACACGCTATAATAATATATCTACTAAATGTGTTGTCAGCGCAGATATTTTTTTCAATAATCTGCCGAGGCAAAATTAATAAATTACACAGGTAGTCATTGAAACCAAATGTTTAGATTAGTAGGTACCTACTTATCCTATTGTATGATCTACACATACCATCGCCTTAGGGTTAAAAAATGTTATGATGTTATATTGTCTATAAAATAAATAAATAAATTTATTGATACTCGGGAACATAATAGTTACTTTGAAAATAATAATAGCATAAACGACCCTAAAAACCTTGAAACAGAGGTGAAAATTTTAAATTAATGTTTGGTCACTCCATTAGATCCTGCAGAACCTTTCAACGATGGACTTTGAAATCTGGTAGGTGAGTATATTTTGAAAAACAATGGCTATAATGCTTTCGTATGCCACTGAGCCAAGTACTTACGATAATTTAAGTGACAGCAACTAAATCATTATTTAAATTTTTTTGAACCAAACATGCCGTTTATTTGTTTAATTCCATTTAGTTTTTTGTTTGTGGAATCCTACAAATAGCCGTTAGTTACAAACCATTTTAGTTATTTTGAATACTTTTCTGTTAGTTTCCCTAAAATTGTAAAATAAAATAATAATTATCTACCTATGTGGTAGTACATATGTTAGATGTAAGAAAATGACGAAATGCAAACGAGTGGCACTAACTCCCTCATTACTACGCGATAGAATCAAAGCAACGGTGACTTCCGAATAAATTACATTGAAATATCTAATCTGAATATGACACTAATGTAAAAAGAATACTGACTGACTGACTATCACAAGTTTGACAAATAAAGTAATATTTTTTAATGATAATATTGTTATCTTTATCGTCACTTTTAAGATTAAGAATAACAACTTAGACCAGAGTACTTTCGCTTGAAGATTTTGACATCATCATGGTTTTGCTCACTAAAAGCCCTCATGAGAGTGTTTTGACGGCAATGATCGTGTGTACCTTTACAAAATAATATCAGGTAACTTTAAATAACTATATAGTAGGACAGGACCGATGAAGAAGAGATAAAAATGAAGCACTCGCACTAGAAAAAGCTATGAGCAATGTCGCTGTCGAAAACAATGGTCCATCATCTGTTATCAAGAAAAACCGAACCTAATAATCCTGATTTTAAAATCAGAGGCAAAGTCACAAGCTAACACTAGCAAATGCATAAAACATGCATAATAAACCCGTGAACGGGAGCCGGTATCCAAGCTCACATGCGCTGCGCATGATCTGATAGTAAAGCTCACATAGGAGCTGATCTGATATGCTTTACTGATGACGCCGCGGCTACGACCGGCTGATTTAATGTGTGCACCGCAAAAT
This sequence comes from Eupithecia tripunctaria, assembly GCA_955876795.1. NCBI lineage: Eukaryota > Metazoa > Arthropoda > Insecta > Lepidoptera > Geometridae > Eupithecia > Eupithecia tripunctaria. Next base: position 11,143,530 of record OY041618.1, read on the forward strand.
ATTAACGGGGATGCGGTTATTGTAAGGAATTTCCGATAGATGGAATAACTTGCCATCTATGCAACATTGAGGTTCTTTAGTTTATTTGATTTGAAATTCGACCCCTTAATTTTATAGTTAAGAAGAATTCCCCACGATGTTCCTGCGTATTAAGTGTTTTTTTTAATTATAACCAACAATTTTCGTACTTCTTTTTGTTTATCTTCAAAGTTCATTGGTGTCAATTCACTCCAATTGAATTTGCATTTTGAGACACGAAAGTAAAATGTCTAGCAAATTTTATCGACTAGATTTGTCATTATTTTTATTTTATTGAAATTAAATGGAATCAAGAAGTTGTTTTTGTAATTGTGCCTTATAACTTTTCATGTAAGTAATATTTTATATTATTATACCTTATTTAACACCTTTCAAGGTCATAGTCGTCATTTAAATGAAAGCTACCACCAAATACTGCACAAACTATTTCACATATAGAACGGAAATTCTAGAATCATGCACTTCATCATCGACAATCCAGCTCACAGTGACAATGCATGTAGCTGATTTAAATAATTGCCTGCGATCGATCGCCACCAGATTGCAATGTAGAGAGCAGCTTTCTGCAACTGGTTTCTTGATCTAGGAACAGTTATGCATTTTTATGACTTACACACTTATGCTTATGGAACGTGGTTATTAATAGGGATACTTTGATAAAGGCTGTTAAAGTAGGATCTTTTTAAAGGTCTGTTACGTTACGTTGGTGGAAGCTCATAGATATATTATTTGAATGAGCTTTTAGAATCACATTACCGCACTATCACACTAATATTATAAATGCGAAAATTTGGATAGATGGATGAATGGATGTTTGTTACCTTTTCACGTCAAAACTACTGAACGGATCGGGCTGAAATTTTCCATACAAATCGTTAAAAGGTTATTTCTATCCCACGGGAATTCCATGGGATAGAAATAACCTTTTAACGTTTCCATAGGAACAACGCGTGCGAAGCCGTTGGTCGCAGCTAGTTTTCAATGTAGCTGTGTACATCACATTCTGTATAAAGATCAAATGAAAACATACACATACACTTTTATTTAATTTTTCATGTATTTATTTTAATTTGTATGTTTAATTTGTGTTTTCTTTCAACATTGTCCTGTTTGGTGTGTGGTGCGCTTTTCCTCACGTGTTTAATTATGGCGTCGACGGAAGACCAGCGCTATGGGAGAATACATCCTGCCATAGCATCTGCTGAGTGTTGGCCATTTTTGTAACCTTTATCTTGTGTACCTATGTATTTTGTATGCCATTTTGTATTGGTTTCAAAATAAAAGCATTTTTACCTGGCTTACTAAACTAAAAAGTATTTGATAATTTTTCCTTCTTACAAAAACAATTAAGTATTATTTGTATTTGTAATTGAGCTACTTATCTAATAAATTACGTGTCTGAGTTAATATTGTTATCCCTCTGACTAGCCTTTATAAATTGTACTACTCGTACGAGTATTTATAAAGGCTTAGTCTATGGAATGCTCTTCCTTAAAAAAAAACTGCTTCACGTGTGTTTAGTTTTATCATTATTTATGTAGGTAGTAGAAGGCATGTTAGGTAGTGTATTATTTATGAAATATTTCTGTTCCTTAACATTTTTAAATACTAATAGACTGGAGAAAGAGACGGTGTCTATATTATTCTCTTATCTCCAGTCCATTCCAAAGTTGTCTGGAAGAGATCGCTCAAAGCGATTAAGCCGCCCTTTGTACTTCCTTGTTTGTCTACAGTTCCTTCTGTATTATATTTTATGCTTGTGTGGTACAAGGAAGAGTTATCTATCTCTTTATCTATTTTATTACCTTGCTCACACCTAACATTCTAATTTCACAACAATCCTCAGTAAATCAACAGGCTATATCTCTCGCATACCTCGCCCACGACTGCACATGCAAATGAAATGCAATGTATCGCGGCATCATTCACTGCCAGATCAAATGTGATCCTTTATGCTGATTCGAGAAAGCTGGCTTGAATTCAATGTGTGGAATCGTAACTATTCTACTTGGGGATTTCATAAATAATGTTAGTTTCGATATCCACATAGTGTAGTTGCATTGTAAGTAGAGCTTGGTTTATATGAGTACCTGATGATGTTTCATACATGTATCTCTTGAATGCATTTTTGTAAAAACCTAAAAGCTTTTACCGTAGAAAAAACGCAAAGGCAAGAAATATTTGCAACCCATGTAGGTATTTATTTCCTATGGATTTTCCAATACAAATGTAATATAGCTGAATTATCCACATTCATGTTGTTTTATTATTTCAATACTCGATCATTTATTGTATTCCATAGTGTGCAGAGGTCTTAAAATGTATTTAATTGAGTTTCACTATAGACCATGCTGGGCACACAATATGTATGTATGGAGAGAGAGGATGCCACTGTTAAGTTCACATTCTTTCATATTTATGAGTTTTTTTTAATAGACTAACATCATGTAACATTTCTTTTAACCTTCGTTTTGCTTAGATTGTGTTTATTGTTTTTGCTGCTAGCCTCCACATTACACACTAAGGCATCTTTAGTTAATTGGTTAGGAATATTTTACTCATTTGCATATTTTCTTATTTTTCATTTATACATTGCTCAAGCGTGTAATAAGCTTTTGTGATTACAATAATAAAAGTTTTAATTTCTGATAGTAACGCAACGCCATATAAAGTTTGTCTCATAGTTAAGTTTAATTAGGTAAAGCTTACATAGGTAACCCACTTCTTAGAATTAATGTTGGCTGCGTCGTTTTTGTAGCCGACGTTTTCGGCAGGAAATGTATAATCTCTGACTTAGTAACTTTTTGTAGCTGTAAAGCTCTATTTAAATTTATTAAAACGATATTCAAAGTACCCTACATTCCTATAAACGTGTAAATCTTTTCGCAGGCGCAGATACTTAATAACCAACGTAAAGACATGCGAGCTGTCAGAGCAAATGATGTTGCGATACTCAACGAAGATAGATTCACAGCCAGTACGCTACTTTATATACTACCTTCTTAGTTTGCTGGTACTAAGTATTATACTACTAAGGACAGGATTTTAGGTAATTTATACAAACTCGCTGTACAACTAGCTGTGTGGCTTAGAATTTGCACCACCACATCTCTTCCCGTGTAAATTTCGATGTAAATTCCCCACAACTCGGGTAAATTTCGATTACTACCGGTTGAGAAATTACTGCTAAAGTTACGTCGCTGAAAAAGTACAATTTCAAATTTTTCAACGCTTACAAATGCAGTAAAAACTAAACTTAAAAACCTAAGCCTAGTCTTTGTTCTAAATAATTAATATTCATTAATTATTTAGAACAACTTGGTGTCTATTCAGATTTTGTCATAAGTAAACTAATTTGACAGGACTAAATGATTCCATCCTTTTAATTTCGATCGTTTAGAGAGGGACGGTAATATTTTTTTAACATTTTGTTTAGTTAAGTTATGGCGAATTGACATCTGAATTGACCCCAATATCGAAAGATAGGGAAACAAAAAAAATATTTGCTCTCTTGTACGTGTATCATTTTTTATTTCATATACCGACTAAGATCCATCGCCGCCGTAAGGATATTTTTTTTAATATAATTATCATGTTCAACTGTCATAGAAATAAATAAAAGTAATGTTTGTATTGCACTGCATTTTTGTTTCCATTCTGTTTTATCGTCTTGATTTACACTTACCTACTATCAAAAATACTTACTTACCTATCGCATATTCTAAACAAAATTTCTCGTTTCGTCCTTCTGACCAAGTTTATAAATATTAAAGCAGGTACTATAAAAACCACGCGACATCACCTTAAGCAAGTGAGCATGATTCTAAAAAAACATTGTAGAGACCATTAAAATACACATCCTCTATAAATAGTTAATAACTGTACATCTTGTACCTATCCCATCTCATTGCAGGGAATTTGGAGAAATTTTCTGCACAGTAGTCTAGCCATACACCTATAAAAACACATGTACACTGTCTGTCAAGAAAATTGTAAGATGCAATGCTGCTGTAACAGAAAACAGTAACATGAGATGAGCAACATCCTTTAAAGTAGCTAAACCATAACTATAAGAACACCTGTACACTGTCTGCCAAGAAAATAGTGCGGTGCTGTACACTGCTGGATCAGAAAACAGTAACATGAAGTGTAATGCTAGTACAAGCGCACGTGCCGGTATTTATCCTTACCGGTACGGGAGCTATCCTTTATAGAGTTATGGATGCTTGTGTACACTTGGGGGACGGATAAGTGAAGAGCAACAATTATTAGAATACTACATTCTGAAATGTACACTGAAATTATGATAATACAATGGATATAGATAGGTCATTATTTCGATATTATCTGACCTTTTACAGGTCCCAAGTATCGAAGTAAGAACAAAATTCAACAAGGTTTTTTGTCAAAAGAGAGACAACGCAAATGGAACAGTCATTTTCATTGTTTCACATTTGGTACTTATAAGCTAAATCATACGGAACAAATGACTTGCTGCCTTGCAAAATATTACCTTGCAACTATCGGAAGTACAAAACAAAACACAACCCCGCGACGCGAACTCAAATCAATCAACTGACAAATGTCTTCATTCCCCTAACGATGTGCACTTCATTTGTCCTGCAGTGTACGCATTTATCTACGTGTGTTACAGTTATAGTTATAAATAAAATGGCTCGCGAGGTCTAAAGCATTACTCATGAATTGCTGAGCCCCGGCGCCCGGTAAGACCTGCGATTGTTGAGATAGCGTTGCCGTTTTTTAACGTCCGTTTATAAAAAAAAGACGTGTGGCACTCGGGGGGTGCCGCGGTAAAGCTATTTCAATTAAAAGTTCTGCTATTCATCGATAGATGGTAAAACTAAAAAGTATCACTGTTGTGCCGGTCGGAGTAGGGGGTGGGGGCTGTTGTATTTTCTTTACGGAATTTCTGGATTCGGTCTCCACGTTAAAGGCCCGCGATAGAAGCTATGCAATAGCTTAACATTATCAAGTGTGCACTTGATGCCTCACAACTTGCCACAGAGTCTACGGTTGTAAGCAGCCTCTTAGCTACTCAGCTACTCTGTTTACCGAGCTAATGGTGTTAGTACCATTTGTATGCGATTACTACATACCCTATTTCCTACCACACCTTGCTATTCTGTAAGTATAGCTTGAATAAATAAATATTCTTAAATAATTAATCACTTGCTCGTCTCGAAGTCATTCATTGTCGTCACGTGGCCTTTGATCTGCCTCGGCCAAGATGCCACTGTCTTTCCTTAGGCAACTGACTATAGATACTCATACTTATACTCATACACATATATTTATTCGCCGACTTGGTTATGTCAATTTACATTTCAAACTATACTAATAAAAATAATTAATTAAAGTAACACAAAACATAGAAATTAGTATTTACTTAAATAGATCTGCTGTTAATGGGCATTGTCATTATACTGAATAATTATAAATAAAGACTAGAGCTGTTGTAAAAGGGCATTGTCAACATTAAGGCTACATAAAATTATAAAGATAAATATCACAGAAGGGGTATGCATGTTCATAACAATATATAATGCATTATTTAATATATAAACTAGAAAGATGCATATCTTTCTAGTTCCATCATCCTACTAAAAGGACTGTTATAATATAATGATAAAAAAACGAACTGGTGGGAAACCTTCAAATAAAGGGTGGAATAATTAGAAATCTGGTTTTATAAAGCCACTATAATACGTATTTTTTTGTTCATATCTCGTATTCACGACTGCTATAATTACGGACACCGTGTTTCAGCAACTCCGATTTTAACTCATATATCGCGACTGGACTGAATTCCACTCTGTAAGTACCCGTGGTTATGTATAGCATATTATGTATATTTATGTATATTGCAGTTATTTATGCAAGTGATTGTATATTCATTGGAATGTATGTTGCAAGTTCGAAGGATTTCGTTTTAGTCTTTTGATGTGTTTATTTAGTTTGATTACGTAATAACCTCTAGATACCAAAGGCCTTATCATACTGCCGATTTGCGAGTGAGTTGAAAGCGAAGCGAGTGCTCAAAGAGCTGTAGATCAGCGCGCTGATCTAGCCGCAAACACATCGTGGGAGCAGCGACGAACTCGACTAACTTCTTCCTAGAGATCGCTGCACACTCGTCTCGGTTTGGCCTCACTTGCAAAACGCTAGTGTGAAAGCTCTCTTAGTTTAATTAATGCTGGACAATTCAAACAGCAAAAAAATACAGAAAATATTGTATTTTTATAGGTAGGTATCTACTATGTCTGATTTCGACGAGCGGAAAAAAAAACCGAATTTAATTTCGGCATAGAGTAAAATTAACTGTTTTGCTACTACCTACGTAAATATAATATATGCATAACTTTTACGTAATATATAACTTAACGTTAAAAAATCATATTGAATTCTGTTACTGACATAACATCGTAAAACTATGGAACTGTACGCATTTAAATCGAGGACGTTGAAACGTGTCCCACTTGAAACTAGTGTAAAATGCTGGGTTCGAAGTGAATTAAATTTTATTTAGGGCTAAAATGACCCAAGAAGATAAGATCAATCGCTTAAATAATGTATACCGTACCTACAGTTTTTCGAATATTAGCTTGGCTATGATCTTATCATATCAATAAAATAGCTTAAATAATTGAATCCGTACAGTTTTTCGAATATTTTTTAGTATATGTAAAAATGTAGGTGGGTACATTAATGATTATATTTTTTGTAAACTTATTGTTGGCCGCGGAGTTTATCTTTAATAAGTTTTCCTTGTGTGGATTTACCAGAATTAAATATATTGTGATGAAGTATCTTTTAAACATAAACTCCTTGTTTTAAAAGTAGAAGTAATTTCATAAAGCTCTCTAAATATCCAGTTACAACTAGTATGTATTTGGTATCTAATAAATCTAATAGGTATAAATAAATAATGCTGGACAATTCACACAGCATTAACTAGCCCCAACTTAAGCAGAACTTGTGTTATGGGTACTAGATAACTAATAATTATACATAATTTAATATACAACATAGATAGATATTTTTTATTTTGCCTTGAAAACATCCAGAACGCACTGAACAAATATCTGGAGATTAGGTATGGTGCGTAAATTCAAGTCTCTGTCCGTTCACTGTAACCTTTCATATTTATACGAATCGATATAAAACTGATATTGGATACTGCTACTGCTCAGATAAATCTTAGGTTCGGTCAGAATTCAATCTTATTATTATATGAGAAATAATAAGTTGGTTGGTATGTACAGTCGGTGACAAAAACGCTAAACGGCTTTAGGCGACATATAATAAAAAACTGGCGGTTCCAAGAAATAAACATGGCTCTTTCTGGTTAAGCCCCTAAAAAATTTACACAATAAAATTTTAAGTCAAATTTTACAACTGAATTTAAAATTATTATGTTATCTAACAGTTGGATCGTTTGACAAATACAGTTATTATTAACAATATTTTTACAAGAAAAAAATGGCCTATATTATAATATATATTATTCGAAGTTTAGAACAACATCCAAGCAAATTTTAGACTTGATTCATTTAGTAGATTAGTGGTGAAGAGTAATAAACTTCCGAACGAATAACTATAGTGTGAACAACTCGCTCCACTAAAAATATATTATCGATAAGATATTGATATCTGAAAAAACCTTGGGTACAGATATTATAATACTATACTAATAGTAAATACTTACTTTGGTTGAGTTTTAGTACATTCACCAAAAACAATGTTAGCAAAATAAAAGGCAAAACGCATATTTTTCGATTGTTATTCTTGTAATTTTTTATGAATATTTATTTAATTCATAAAAGCTAAATTGGTATGGAATATAGTGAATTCAGAATATAATATATAAATTCAAAAAGTACCCACTCTGGACAAAACTCAAGGACAGCTCGTCCTATTTCGCCATTTTCCCTTAGGTCACTTACTGAGCGTTTTATTAGGATCTGTCGTACTGTAGACAGTTCAATCTGGCTCTACGCACTTCCTTTATAGAATTTCACAGCTTCCTAAGTAGTAGACACTTACCATTAAATCCTTGTATTGTGGCTTTTTGTGTAGTACTGAACCCTTCTTTCCCGTGGTTCACCTATTTTGTCCACCTGGTGGACCACGGGTAAACATATTCTTCCGTGGTCCACCAGGTGAACTAAGGTGAACCATAGGAAATTATTATTTAACCGTGGTCCACCTTTGAGCACACAATCTTTTTGGTCTTTCGTTGACGTGCTTCACTGTAATTGAATCTTTTCAAGTGCACCTCTTTTTCAAGAACTTACAACGTATTGTTTCTTTATCGTTTGACAATTAATCTTTGAGTATTTCTTGACAATTAATCTTTGAGTATTTCCTGACCATCTAACAGAATTAGATGTGTTCTGTTTAATGAAATAGTGCTCCGTCCCTGATAGCTTGTGAGTAAAATTAAATCTTATTAAAATGGGAGATACGCAAGACGAAGAAAGCGATTTGCACTATATTACCAGAAAGGGGGGCACTGTATTGGTGCATGATGTATATTTTTTCTACAGAGTCAAAACCTTTAAAAAAACCTCAGCGGTTTTATGGAGATGTGCGGAGTACAAAAAAAAGAAATGTACCGGAAATATTATCGTTAAGGTAAGTCAACATTCACGGAAGTCCTGTTTCGTAAACCTCCACGCTCCTAGAACTTTTCAAATACAAATTAACATTTTTAAAATCTTTCAGGATGGAAAGGTGACAAGTAAAAAAAATCATTCATGTGCATCTGATTTTTCCAAAATTGTGGTTGCAAATGAAATTGAATCTTTGAAAAACAAAGTCAAAAACACTGATTTGCCTTTAACACAACTTTATAAGGATAGTGTTGATATTTTAGAAAGTAAAGGATTGAACATGGTTACGCAAATACCGTCGTTTTCGAGCATACAACACAACTTATATACAATAAGAAATAAATCTTTAGGAGTTAAAAAAACTATTTATAGCGATTTTGAAGAAGTGGAAGTTCCCATCAAATTTGCACAATTGGTTTTGGCAAACTATTTTTATGAAGGATCGCGAATCATTGTCTTTTGTTCAAAAAGAGCTAGAGAGATCATTGCTGATGTTACTGAATATTTCGGTGATGCCACTTTTTCTTGTTGTCCGAAACCATTCCAACAATTGTACATATTACATGGAGATATCGGGAGTACTATAACGACTACAAAAGTTGTACCGCTGATATACGTATTGATGCCGAACAAAAAACAGGAATCATATTCGATTGTGTTCGATTTAATTAAATCACAGTTACCAAATTTCAATCCTAAAACAATGCATCTTGATTTCGAGAAAGCCGCAATAAATGCTATTTTATGCGCTTTTCCACATGTAACATTGCGCGGTTGTTTTTATCATTGGAAGAGGGCGATTTGAAAGAAGGCCAAAAAGTTAGGCTTAAAATCGAAAGGAGAAAAGCGGATCGCTGCATTAATTGCTGCTCTACCTTTGATACCCCATGAAAGCATTAAAGAAGGATTGGAGTATGTTAAATCTGAAAGCAGTGATAGCAAAAAAATGTTACTCTTCTTAAAGTACGTTGAAAGTTTTTGGCTGTCTGATAAATTCAGTGAAATTTTGTGCGTATTTGGTGAAAGACACCGCACCAATAACACTGCAGAGTCTTATCATTCGAAATTGAATAAAGAAGTAAATAAAAGAAATGCAACGGTAATAAATCTATTAAAAGGTTTAACAAAACTAGAAACATCAAGTTTCAAGACAACATCGAAGAGAAGAAAAATATATATAGATAACGACGATGATATTATGGGGATACAATAACAGTTACTAAATGGTGAAATTCCAATCAATTTCGCATTGGAGAAACTGCGTTGATAGAGCAATTTTAGTTTTAAGTAATCATCATTTTAATTGAAGTAAATTATTTCAATAAATGAATTTAAAAAAAATGCCATTCGGTGTACTTTTTAATTTGTCGGGATCAATGTTGCATAGATTTAATCTAGCCAATGAAAAGAGGTGGACAATAGGCAATATATTTCAATAAAAATAATTTACGCGATTATCAGGTGGACCACGGAAGAATATGTTTACCCGTGGTCCACCAGGTGGACAAAATAGGTGAACCACGGGAGAGAAGGGGTACTGAAGTAAGCAACGATTTGGCATATTCGGTAGATTTGTAAATTTCATAGTTGATTCCATTGAAAACTGTCAAAAACGGGAACTATGCAAATCCCATACAAAAAGGAAACGCTACAGTCACGTCTCCTTACTAACGCCATATTATAGACTCAATCAGATTTAGAGATCTGCAAAATTTCGATCTCTCAGAGGGTGCAAAATTTCGATCCATTCCGTAATTTTGGCGTTGTCTTCGGACTCTGAAGACAATGGCAAAATTAAACCTCTAGACTTGGAAAAACATGATAGCCTACGTTTTATTAAAAAACGCATGCGAAACCGCGGGCAAGAAGCTAGTAGGTGTTAAATAATCAAATTGTTACATTCAGACTAACACCAATTATTTCAATACTACCGGTAAAAGATTACCACCACGTTTCCCCTTCAAATATTTCAATTACGCAGATTAATTCCACAAACTAGCAGAAATCTCTATCGCGTTCAGAATCTACAGTACAGTAACTGTGCCTATAATATTATAACAGTACACACAAGGAACACTAATGTCGGGAGGCGTGTGTCCAATTTAACATATCGTGCGCCCGCGCAGGGTATACGGACATACGGACATGCGACAGTGTGGAGGGAAATCAGTGTGCTAACTTCATTTTACCATTGCATCTGTGAAAGTTGAACACGTTCATGGCCCCTTACCCGCAGATGAGCACGTACGGCTGGACAGTTTCAATTATAAACTATTGTAAATACCAAATAGTAAGTTCATTAATATTATAAAGATACTGCACGATACCTGCCATTTCAACACCCATAATAGGTACATAATGAGATATTAACTAAACCCACCTTATCACTAAGACCTGATTGTATGAATTCAATAAATACTGAACACAGTGAATGAATTAAGCAGCAAGCAGCTCGGTATGTGCCATCATGTGCAGCGTGACGGCACATACCGAGGATCTTTCGGCCATACATGCTGTCGTAACCCACGTCCGTTGATAGTCGGGTAAAAATTTGACTAGCTCTATCATTCTACTGAAAATTGGTGTTTGTAGAAACCCCCTATACTATCTACAGTAGGGTGTGAAAAGATGCGTGCCAGATAAACGTGACCGCAAACATTTTAGATCCATTCTAGATTAAATTCCACATAATGCAAATGTATTTCGAGTTTTTTTTTGATCCTCTCGTGTCTAATCTGTTCAAAAATATTCTATGAACGGTCATATTTCCAAATCAAACGATGGAACCAGAATAATAAACTTAAAACAAATAAATTCTCACGATTTGTCCGATTCGGCGCGGATTTGAAATCGGCGTGAGATTTCTCAAATTGCGTCATCTCTTTCAGCACGTTTCTCCGAAGGTCTGCAGGGAACTCTTTATGCAAGGTCTTACATTTATTTCTGTCACACACACACTGTGGTTCTGCATAAGCCTCACTATGTTCAGGACTGGCAGCAAGGTGCGTGGGCCGGCGTAACGGACGCGGTAGCGACTAAATCAACCATTGTCTGATTGGGTGTAGCCTGCCGCATTCTAGCGTAGCCTGCACTGAAAAAATATAATAGTTAAATTTACTAAATTCTCAGTATTTTTTACAAAAGCAACGTGTAAAAATGGGTCCTACACACTTTTTTGTTAATTTAACTAAACACAAATGGTTAAACTTTTACAAAACTGGTTTAGTATTACTGACTCATAGCTTTTGTAAACTATACAATACCAGTCATGCAATATTCACTCATTCTGTTTTGTATAATTTAAGGATTTTGTTTAGTATTTTTTAGTAAACCTGTTTAGTATATTTTACTCCATGATTTACCTAAAAGGTACTATACTAGTTTTGTAATACCTACTCATTCTGTTTCGTAGATTTAACGAGTTGTACTTAGTATTTTCTACTAAATCGGTTTTGTATATTTTACCCCTCAGCTTTTGTAGACTATACGATACTACTCATGTAATATCTACTCCTTCTGTTTCGTATAATTTAAGGATTTCGTTTAGTAAATTTCATTAAACCTGTTTTGTATATTTTACCCCTAATATACGTAAAATGTACGATAGTGGTATTGTAATATTCACTCAATCAGTTTCGTATAATTTACGGGTCATGTATGTATTTTTTGCTAAATAAGTATCGTCTAAAATACCATTATTGTATAGTACGTTCTACGAAATTTGTTTACTTATTTACTTTCGTATATTTTGCAACTTTACTTTGGTTGAATCTACAAACAAATTGAATAGGTATATAATACGCTTGACTTTTAACAGTAGGTATTGCTTTCGTAATATTTACATATTATCTTTTGTATATTCCACGCTTTTTTTATTATTGATATTATAGGGTACCTGGGTTTTTAAGTTGGCTACTTACGGCCGTTCCCAATAATCAGATGGATTGAATATTTGAGAATGGCTGTAAGAAGCTAACTTAAACATGTAGGTACCTATGATCAATAATCCAAAAAGCGCAAACAAGTAAATAATGGGAGAACAATACGTACTTACCTAAAAGTCAAGGGTATTATAAACTCACAAAAAATGTCCAAGTAGAAAGTTCCAAAGCAGATTAAATAAACGAAAGCAAATGCATAAGTCAAAACAAATTCGTGAAATGTACAAATTTAGCAACAATATATATATAACACAGGACATTATACGCAAACAAATTATTATCAAAATCATTACACTCAATTGAATTATCATATTATACATAACAATTAATTAATGAATATTACAATTCCCAGATTTGGCCAGGATAAGGATTCAAATAATAGTAAATGTAAAAAATAAAAGAACTTTTTATTTTACTAACAAACACAAAATGACACCAACAAATTACGTAGGAAACGCTCGTTCCCTCGTTTTACATATTTTAGTTTACCTAGACGTAACAGAATTGCCACCATTATATAAATAAGTACGAACTGAATTCTACAAGAAATATCTCAATCACATCAGGCATAAAAAAAGTTACAAAATAATGATAAACATTTCTGGTTTTATCAATCTCGAAACTCCAGATTCATAATTAAGGGGCTGACAACGGTCAAACATCTTCTCGCCGTATTTACGGTTATGGTGTAGTTTTCTTCGTTCGTACTAAACTTATGCATTTTTTTTGGTAGAACTTGTTTTGATCAAATTCGGCCACTTTTTAAACAACTTCAACTCACAGTTCGAAAACAGGACGTCAAAATCTGATTCAATCTGAAAATAATTTAAATTTTGGTAAGTAGGTATTATATACATTTAATCATAATTTTTTTCAAATTTAATTTTAGGAGAAGAGGAGGTATTCAAGAGGTTGCGGGGTCGATTCCCGCCTCGGGACAAATATTTGTACGATCTGCAGATATTTTCGAAGTAAAATAAAAAATATCTATCTACATTAAGTAGTGTATTGTATTAAGTATATCAGTTATCTAGTACCCATAAGATAATGCTGTGTGAATTGTCAGAAAAATATTTATTTATTATTTATTTATTTATATAACCAGCCGGTAACACCCACTGCTGAGTATAGGCCTCTTCTTTATCTCGCCACCCCATACAGTCTCAAAGTATGATAATAGAGCTAGTTAACACTTAAGATGGATTTTATTTTATATTACAATTTGTATTTTATTGATTGTGTAATTAAATTATAATTGTAATCAATGGCAAATAGACTACAATATTTGATGTAGTAAATAAAGAAACTTACTTCTTTTGAAACTGCCACTCAACCCAGAGATATTTGATTCCACTTCAAATTTATCAAGATCATTGGATGCAATAGACTCTGAGTCCATAGAACAAGTGCTCTGAAAAAAAAAATTAAACTATTTAGTAAGTGCAAAGAAAATATTAACTACTTTGTAATTTTTTTTTAAAGAAATTATAATTGTGCATTAAAGTACATTCACAAAGCATCACATATCCATGTAGGTACCTACCTATAATATTATTTGCTTACCAATGTTTTATTTTCATTTCCGAATCGAGATAGTCCAGCCTTCAACTTTATTCTATCTTTTATTTTATTTGATTGTATGAGTTCATTAATATCTGACTCGGTAATATTTTCAACACAGAAATAGCTCCAAATCGTGTTCTAGCAAAGATTATATAAAAATGATTTAAAAATGTCTTGAAATAAGTAGGAACAATGATGAAATAACTGGGACTGCAGTGGTTTATGAATGACGATGAGCAAAGTACCTACCTATCCTTTCTTTGCTCATCGTCATTCAAAAGCCACTGCAGCCCCGACTACAATGATTATATAAACAGCCTAACGATAAACTACCTAACATCATCAGGCTACAGTAAGCCTATGCTGGACATAGCCCTCCCCTAATGAGTGATTATTATAATTCACTACTAGCTACTCACAGACAGAAATTGTAATAATAAGCTACTATTATTACGATTTCTGTGTAGTTACCGTAGGTAGGCAAAGATGCCCAGTTAACCAAACATCGAGATTATTACAGTTTATCGATGTCATCAAGTCAATTAGTTAGGTAGGTAGGTATAGGTTTTACATACCTTTGAACACTCTTCGAGTGTCTTCCGAGACTCCCCACGGATCCAGCTCAATCACGAAATTATTATCCGTATCAATATCAAGTACGTTCGGATCGGATTCCTTTTCTTCCATGATTGATCAGGCAGGCAGGCAGGCAGACAAAGCTCAGCAAAATGGCTAACGAAACACCCTCCACAGTTTCGAAAAAAGGCACTTTATTGCGTACTTTCAATGAAAGTAGGTAGTATAATTCTGTTTTACCCATATGAACACAGAATCGTTTTAATATAAGAAGCAGGAGTCCAAATAAAATACAATAACCACGTAAAGCAGGAGTCGTCGTCTTTCGCTCGTTAGCGTCCCACTGAGCGAAGTGAGCGCGGCGAAACAAGGTACGTTAAATTAACACTCACAGTATTGATTCTACAAAACTACTTTTGTAAATTATTATGCCTGTCCGTAATTTACCTACCTACCTACTTACCAACGCAAGGTTCTTTCGGGTCTAGGTACCAAGAGAAGACTGGTCTTCGGTTTTCCTAGTTATTACCTGCGCCATTTACGTCAATAGACACTTCCACCCCCAAGACTCTAAGGCCCGTATTATGAAAGCATGCTCGGTCATCGACCTATGCTTGAGTGACACTTA
The DNA here is from genome assembly GCA_955876795.1 of Eupithecia tripunctaria. NCBI lineage: Eukaryota > Metazoa > Arthropoda > Insecta > Lepidoptera > Geometridae > Eupithecia > Eupithecia tripunctaria. The sequence goes on from OY041618.1 coordinate 11,158,910, forward strand.
TGCCATAGAAAAGCGTTACTTAAGCATAACTCTATGACTGAGCAGGCTTTTATAATACCGGCCTAAATCCTAAGCAGCTTAGGATTTAGGCCCGTATTATAAAAGCCTGCATAGTAGGTACCATACATATAGATAGAAGATGGAAAATACATAGGCAGGAAGGTACCTACTTATTATAATATACCTAGGGACATACCTAATTGCCTGATATGTATTCGAGAGCAAGTGTCCTCTATATTAATATTAAAAAGGAAAATTAATATAAAAAGGAAAGATCTGATTGTTTGTTTGTTTATTTGTTTGTATTGAATAGGCTTCGAAACTACTGGACCGATTTAAAAATTCTTTCACCATTAAGAAGCTTACTTTTCAGGGAGTGACATAGGCTATATTTTATCCCGGAATTCCCACGGGGCTAGTAGGTATAAAATAAATATCAGATTGTCTAGATAGAGGATAAAAAACCCTGGGACAAGTTTTGCTCCAACTCAAAAACTAACATTCTAACCAAGTAAAGGTTTCTGATTCGCTCGATAGGTAGAGATTGAAGTGATCAAAAATTCAAAGTAATCACCTTATTTCCTAGTTTAACTATAAGTTATTAAAATTTTGTGTCCAAGAGTCCTGTAACTTAAAGCACTTTGACTTTTGAGTAGATAAGGTAGGTACCTACTTCGTAGTTTAGATTCACTGTTTCCAGTAAGTACCTAACTCCCTCGAGTTTGGGCTCATTATGATTCGTATGATACATTGGGCTTGGTAACGAAGGTCTGATAATGGAGCCAGGAGGGGCAGGAGGTGATAGTCGAACTCATCACTGGCTAGTAGACCTCTCAAGTTTGAGCTCATTCGATTAGTTTGGTAACGAGGGTCTGGGGACAGAGCCAGGAGGTGGATTGTGGAAATCTTCCCTGGCTACTTCTAAGCCCCTCGAGTTGGAGTTTGATTTACTGGTTTCAGTTCTGTAGAGTTTGAAATAATTCCACTCTAGCCAAGGTGAGATACGTGCTGATGAGGGGGCAAAATACGCCAGCTAACGATAGGTACCTATTCTAAGGAACCCTATTACAAAACTAGAAAGTTATTTTTACGACAGTACATTGTTGATTTTATTATAGTTTTGTGTAAACTGTGCATCAAAATCAAATTATTTATTTAAAATTAAAATGTTACAAGTTTGGATGTTTGTGGCTCAATCACACCCTAACCACTGAACCGACCACAGCCACAAAAGTGGCTCGCAGCGAAAAAGCTTGATTTCCAACGCCACAATAGTGGCGTGACGTAAGCGAGAGCGCAATCAGTTTTTGTTATTTCTTGTGAATTATTTAGATAGACGGACAACTAGCAAAACATTGTACCCAGTTGGGCTGAAAGCTATTAACAAGCTATACCTAACCTACACATTAGATGGACCTGTTATTTTTAGAAATCAATCTGTAGTCAAAACGGGAAAAAACCGTGCGAGTTCATGCGACGAGTGTTTATTTATTAATTGAACATCAAATTATAGTTGAATATACTAAATCGTATTATGTTAAATTGAGTTTGGCAAAAGCAACATCCCAGATCATTAATTTTACACAGAACTTTAGTAGTGAAGCACGCGCCAGCTCACGTTATTTTTAGGTACATTCTTACAAAACTAGATAGTATTTTTTACGAAAGTACACTGTCAAATTGTTTACTAATTCAACATATTAAATCATTTTGGTTGAATTGCGTTTAGCAAAATTAACATCCAAGATCGTTATTTTTACGTAGAAGTTTAGTTGCGAAGCATGCGCCATCTAACATTACATTTAGGAACCGTCTTACAAAACTAGAAAGTTGTTTCTACGAAATTACAATGTTAAATTTGTTATACTAATTGAATATCAAGTTATAGTTGTATATACTAAATCGTGGATGTTGAATTGAGTTTGGCAAAATCAACATCCTAGATCATTAATTTTACACAGAACTTTAGTAACGAAGTATGCGACATCTAACTTTATTTTTAGGAACATTCTTACAAAACTAGAAAGTAAGTTTTACGAAAGTACACTGTCAAATTGTTTACTAATTCAACATCAAGTTATAGTTGAATATACAAAAACGAGGATGTTGAATTGCGTTTAGCAAAATCAACATCCAAGATCGTTAATTTTACATAGAACTTTAGTAAATGCTTACGTCACTTGACGATACCCTCGAGAAACATTTTACGAAACATACATAAGTGTATTTAACATACAGTTTTCTAGTAACTTTAACTATATTTTATAGGTTAATGTTTACCTTTGTGGTTTAGTAAAATAAACAACGAGTTTTTGTAAAACCAACGAGGAATTAGGTTGATTTTATTAGTTAAAGCCTCAAACTACTCAAGTTTAGTAAATTTAACAATCATATTTTTTCAGTGTGGCTGGATAGTGTGGACAGCCCCTTAAGCCTTGAGAGGAGCTAAATCATCAAAAAGAAAAAAAAATGCGGGTTCCAACCATTGTCTGGTTGAGCCAGACTACATCTGGCTGGATAGTGTGGACAGCCCTTTTACCCTGAGATGAGCGGAATTATCTTGAAGGTAGAAAGAAAGGAGTGGGAATCAACCATTGATTGATTGGGTGTAGCCATTATTTGTCTGTGAGTGTAGCCTGCCGCCTAGCTTAGCCTAGATGGGTGCTAGACCATATTCAGCTTGTAGCATCCGAAAGCTAGTACCAATTCGCTGTCTCCACTCAAGAGTTCACTTAGTTTTGTATATTTTTTTTCTGTATGTTTTTATTTTTCTTTGTAGCTATGTGTTTGTGTCGAAATAAAAGATATTCTATTCTATTCTAAGAACAAATTTACCCCAATTGTTGTTGGTATCTTTTATGCCATGAGATGTGCTTTTGTGCTTAATTTGTTCTCTTCCTCAAATCTATTATCTTGTCTCCTTCTACTAATTCCCTATAGTTTTGCTTAATTGAGCTGTGTGGCGCTGGCTTTCAATTTACACCACCCCAATTCTTTCGGCGGCTGTCGTAAGGCCGACTAAGGGATATTAAAATAAAATAAAATAAATTTATTAATTCAGACAAGTCTCTTCATATCCATAGATAAGAGCATTGTATAGTCAACGGGCGCGGGCAGCAGCGCTCCCTGAAACACTTCTACAAGCAAACTGCGATACCCAAACCGCATGCCAGCGTGGGAATATGGGCATTACCCCCCATGGGATAAGAACCAATAAGGCGATTATCAGAGAGAAGCGTCCAGCAGTAGACAAATATAGGCTGTTGCGGCGAGATGAGGTAGCAAAATTGGGAATCAGCAGTCGTATCCACACGTTGCAAGCTCTCACATGTCCCGTTCGCCGGGGTCCCGCGGCGTCGATTAAACTCATGCGTTCTCCGCCAACTCCTTATAAAGCATGATCGCCTGGTACATTCGCTTCCTCATCATCATAAGTGACCGGAGAATCCTAAACCGGATAATTCTGTCGATTTTGTAATTTTTTTGACCATGCAGCCAGCCTCTTCGGGACGCTTTCAAATGGTTTTAAGAGGGCGCATTGCACGCAATTTTTTGAAAAGGATAGTCATAGGATTTGCCGTTCATAGGAGCAGGGCAGAACATACGTTTTTGGAACAGCGTAGGTGCCAAAATGATGTTTTTGTATATTTACAACTAAATATACCATTTATGAAAAAACCCAACCGAGGAACCAAAGAATTAGTGATAATCTACGAATCAAAACAGATTTTCTATAGAACACGAGGTTCCTGAGATCTAGACCAAATTAGGTCCATAACAGTGCACCTTCATGATTTTTTTTAATGAATCGTGTTTTCACAACCGGGGGACCGAAGAAAAAATGACGAATTTTATGTAATTCTTGTTTTTACCACGCGGATCCCGTGATTTTTGAGAAATAGGCCATGTTTTTTTTAACAAATCCACTGGGAGCCTTAATGTGGATCGGTTGAGCAGTTGCAATTAGCTCAACTGTTTCAACTGTAAATACAACATCTCAGTTTTTAGTTCTATAATTAGAATATTGTAATTCTCTCTTTAAAAAGTATATCAGAAAACAACTTGAGTAACGTAGTCAAAATTATAATTTATACAATAGCTTAGGTAGGTCGGTATTAAAAGACAACCCCTGAGAGTCTGATAGGAAATTTTTTGCGCATATTTAGAAAGAGCTTATAATGTCACACATCGAATTACATAGGACTAGTTTCATGTTTTGGTTTTATAAGTATAGGAAGGTGTAACAAAAATTAGAATGAAAAAATTTTGTAACAATTCTTTCTCAATATTTTCATTGTTATATTTACAATGGATTTTCGCAAAGTAACGCCTGAATCTATTCATGTATCTCAGGTATTTAAAAAGCAAGAGTTTTGAATAGTCTTCTTTGGGCGCTGACCTACTACAGTATAAAATTTTCAAAAGTGCTACCTTTAAACTTCTTATCCTAAGAAGTCTCTATTAGGTAGTTCTAATTTAGAACCTTATCTTCTACCTCGCACACAAATGGGTTTTGACAAATGGGGTTTGATTTGACCAATTATTTAAGGATTTTTTAAATTTCTGTTGTTAAACGTTCGTCGTGTGGTGCCGGCGGCATAGAAATTGCACCACCCCAATTCTTCCCGTGGGTGTCGTAAGAGGCGACTAAGGGATATCTTCTGGGGGGCGGGCAGCAGCGCCCCCCGCAGAACAAATCTTCCACCAAACTGCGATCCCCAACCCGCATGCCCAGCGTGGGGATTATGGGCAGTACCCCCCCATGAGTTAAACGCCAATAAGGCGTTTATCAGGGGGAGGCCTGCGTCCAGCAGTGGACCGATACAGGCTGTGGATGTGGATGTGGAAACGTAATAATAAGATAAAATAGATGGGAGTGCCACTTTCACTAGTGTATGCGCCTTAATTAGAAGCGCGTTGGAAAGACCCTTCTAAACTAGCCATGTCTCCTTTGGCTAAACAATCGAAGTCTTGTCTTAGGACTTAAAAAACTAAGTATCTATGTAGGTACCTACACCGCACCCACACTATACACTACACGGCTCTTTACCAGACACTTTAGTTCAGCAAATTAGTGTAACATAAAGGGAACATTCCACAATCAGGCCCAGAATACGGCACATGCGGGCATTGTGCGTAATTGCGGAGAAAGGACGACGCACACTGAGCTATGTGGAACAAAAGATTGTGTTATTTGAGAAACAAAAAAATTAACAACATGAGATGCTGTGTGATTTTGTCCAGCATTATAGCTGCTATTTAACCTCAATGCAAGGATGGTGTAAACGGAGTGAAAGTTGGAAAATATTGAACGACTTTATGAACAAATAAATTAATAATTTCGAACTATCCACACAGCATCCTCAAGCCCCAAGCTAAGCAGAGCTTGTGTTATGGGTACTAGGTAACTGACAAAGGTACGTAATACAATACACTAAATGGAAGATTTTTTTTTATTATAGCTAAAAAACATTTGGAACACGGGCAACCAATATCTGCAGAAGGTGCAACCTTATCCCGAGGCGGGAATCGAACCCGCAACCTGCTGCCTCAAAAGTGGATCGCTTCGTCCTCCGTGCCACAACAGTCGTCGGCCGTAACCTACCAAGAGTTTAAAAACATCAGTAAATAAATTCACAAACAAATCACCAAAACTATATTTTGTAAAACTGCTTGGAACAAAATATACATTTCAATTAAAAAATGTACAGCTAGAAGATAAAAATGGCTTTGGACAAATTTTGCTCGAAAAGTAGCAAGGTAAATATTTCTTGTTCATTTCTCTATTGAAACAAAGAAAAGAAAGACAGAAAATCAAAATGACCACTCTATTTCTCATTTATGAGTTACGTTTCCCATTCCGAATACTGTATATTTTTTTCCCGACGAAGATACCAAGCTAGCTTTAGTAATAAGCAAGCACGTATAAAGTAAAAATCCCCGCAATTTTATAATAACGGTACCCCGTGTACGTGGGCCCTTACCCACGCATACTACCTACATTTTCCTTTAGTTTACACTTAATTAATGAATTAGTTTGCGAACAGACCTAGGTGCGGTTTAGATACAAGATATAGACTTGTTTGTACCGCTTCTTGTGTTGTTAACGCTCACTCACAGATTATGTACAGGTAGATATGACAATACGTTGAAATTTTTTAAAAAAATTTAACACATTTGTCACTGTTTAAAATCTGTAAAAGTGGAAAGATGTTAACAAACCCTATAGTTGAATGATGACCACCAGAAGCGCCAGGTTAGGGTGTTGGTCGTGATGGTGACGTCTCCTTTTTCCATACAATTTGGTATATCGCCTCTATCGAGCGAGGAGGGAACTACACTAATTTACTAAAAGAAGACGATACGATTACGACTCTAACGTCAAATAGACTCACCCCCTCATCCCACAGAGTAGATAATCGAGAACGAGGGCTACCACGAAACCCAAAAGTGGACAGAGTCAGAGTCAAATCGTTTATTTCTTTAGACTTACAAAACAAGCACTAAGCCATTTTTACTATATAAACAGCTCGATAAATTGTTAATTACTATCAAATAAGAAATAAGGTGCAATTGACTCTAATTCACTAAAATTTGTTGTCCACTAGCGGAAGAAGTGAAAAATAAACCACTAGCAAGTTTATCGCTTATGGACGATGTCGAAGTCACAGAGGCCGGGACTGGATAAGACGGGCATAGGATTAAAAGCAGTGAAAAATAAGGGAAAAGGCCTACATCCCGAAAATGCCAACATGATGATGACGAAGATGAAATATTCCATAGTAATAGTTAAAGTTTGACCCATTTGACCAATGCATAATGGAACGATGACCATGTGAAGGTCAAAATTGCTGTATGCGGGCATCGCAGTAACAATCACTGGAAAAATCTTTGGGGTGCCCATTGTCCAGCCGTTGGCAGCTTTCGACTACCGTCCAAACTCATACTACATAGCACCGTATATATGAAATGAACATTTACAGAAACAATGAGAATAATATAGTTTCTAGCTCATAATTGCAGCGTTAAGATATAAGATGGTTAAACAATACTCTGACTATTGCGTTTTAAACATTATGTGATGGAAAATATTATATATGTATAATATGAAAACTATTTTTATCCTGACTCCGATCGGCGCAGCGGTGATACTTTTTAGTTTTGCCATCTATCGATGAATAGCAGAACTTTAATGACTTTTTGAAATGCTATGCAATAGCTTTACCGCGGCAGTCCCCGAGTGCCACACGTCTTTTTATCTTTGTTTGGTATGGTGGCAGAAAAGGGTAAAAAGGCATCTTTTTATTTCTTGTGCGTTATGGACTGCCTCGTCTGTTTTTCAATCCTATATCATGTGATTTCCAAACACCGATCTTATCACAATGCTTCAATGTACGCCGCGCCTTAAAACTTCCTTGTGTTTAATTAAAACTGTATCGAAATATAATTAAGAGGTTCCGCTGTCGTTGAAATAAGCTAAGAATAATCTCTGTTATTTATAAGGGAGTGGTGCATAGTTTTACAATAATTAAGACAGACTACGAATATGAAAAAAACCCACGGTTTTGTGAAAAAGAAAATAATCTGCTAAAAAAAATCAGTTTCCAATATGGTTTGCTCGTCTTTGCCATTATTATCTTTTCAAAATGTATTTTGTGCAATAAAGAAATAAGTTTAAATTCCATTTTGAGCTTCTATCGCACCAAATCCTTAAAAATCGCTTTCAATTTTGCGTAAAAACTCAAAACATAAACAATTAATCGATTTTTAACCTTAACCGAATCAAAAACGTTGCTTACTAAAGTAGCTAATATTAGCTACTTTTGTAATCAAAGTTTTTGATTCCGTTTATGACATAGGTTTTTAAAATTCCTGGAGAAATATGCCAATAATTCTACAAGATCAAGATTGCGATTATTATAATTGACCATTAAAAACTAAATTTTCTAAGTGTGCTAAATGCATATAAACAAGCACCTGCGTACGAGAGCCTCCATAAAAGCTAGACCTGACCTAAATACCTCGAGTTTATGACCTAACTCCGAGAAACTATAGGCTTTGAACATACGTTCTAGCTCCTAACCTTTTGAGGATAATTCTTACTAGTATATATACCTTTCACTGTTTTTGGGTGAAATTGGTAGTTTACCTATTGGTCATCACCTAGTGATACTTTTTAGGGTTCTGTACCCAAAAGGTGAAAACGTGACCCTATTACTAAGACTCCGCACTGTCTATCCGTTTGTCCGTCTGCCCGTCCTATCTAGTACCTACCCATAACACAAGCTCTGCTTAGCGTGGGGCAGGATAATGCTGTGAATTGTCCAACAAAACAACATTGTTGGGGTATTTCAAGAAACTTAAGAAATAGACATATAAAATTTTCACCCCATGACGACGGTTCAGCAAATACAATTTAATCTCTGCGCTCATTGATTCAATACCGCTACCACACAACACAAAAAACGTGCTTTCAAATATGGGCTAAAACTCGTCATCTTTAGTATATTTTACATTGTCAAAATATGGCTTCCCACCCTTTTGGCCACTTAGGTCTATCAGGAAAAATGACTAGGTATAAAAATATCGAATTTATTCCCACAAGTTTCAAATGCGGTCCGTGAGCTGTATGTCATCCTGATGTCGTCAATATAAAATTCATCTAAAAATTTAAGAGTTGCCCTTATTGTAAGGAGTTAAAGCCCATATTTGAATGTACATTTCTATGCTGTGCTGCAGTGGAGCTTTCCTGTAGGCCTAGCACGAGGATTGTTGTCCAGGGTAGAATAGAAAAAATTACGTCATTTTGTCATCGAATACGTTATTTGAAATTCATTCCTCCAACTTCAATAATTTACGCAATGTACGACGATGTGATGTTATTTTTCTCTATTCTACCCATAGTTCTACCCTAGAAAACAATCCCCGTGCTAGGCCGGTGTGCGACAATCTAAAACTAATACGCCTCTTTTCCATTTTGTCACCGCAGTGCAATGGTCATGGTCAACCTCCAGTTCGACCATATTGTACATAAGTAGAAAACTGTGGAAGATCGTCTATCTTCCGCGCAACTATGACATTCAATCTCAAATCCATTGCAATTGCAATTCTACATTCATTCCTTTCCCACCTTCAATCAGTTAAAAATAGTCGGTGGTCGCCTTAAGGTGCCCTAAGCATAGCTTAACACGACAGGGCACCATAATTCCTCCCTAATGGAGTCCGCAACACGCACCAGTCACATATCAAACAGACAGACAGACTGGTCCAACCTATTTATTGGCTAGGGAAATTTGAGCTTTATTACCTAGTGCTGAGATAAAGTTTTGCGTGGGATTGGGTTTCTTTAAGACCCCGGTAGGTTAGGATCAGGAGAATTCTAAACCTAATCGGATCGAACCAATATTGGTGTTCGGATTGCATGTTCAAAATTAGAGTGTTTATTTTGAAAACAGTTTCAATTGCGATGTCAATCCTAATTTCAGTCACATTTTATTGAGATTAAAGGAGGTTGGCTGAATTTTACTAAAATTCTATGCATTATTTGTATACATTACTTATTATTATATATTGTGCAGCAATATCAACGTTTTCAAGCGAGAGTGGTATATAACTTATTGATTTCTGATAACCAGAGATTATAAAATCAGTTGCGTAGTACTTTTACAATATAAATGAGTGAGATTTGAAATCATACAGATATTTTGTTTTAACTCCAAGCGGCTTCTGCGAACCAGCCAAAAAAATTCGTTCCGATGACCGAAATATATTTTTTCCGATAACTGTACACCATTGAGCAACCTCCCTACATTCGTTCCTTCAGCGTGTGCGTCACATCTTACAAACGTCACATAACTCTAAGTCTTCGGAATGAAGCAGTTCCTATCTATCTGCTGTCGATACCATACGAACTGGTACGGAGTGGTAATACTGACTATGGGCATATTGAAGAGTAAGTTGAAAGACTTTGATTGAATTGTTAGCTGGGATGAAGAAGCACATTCAGCCAGTGTTCACTCATGTAGCTTAACATGAGTGAACACTGGCTGAATGTGCTAAAGGTTTCTTCGTCGCTTCTTTACTTCAGTTTACATACCGAAGCGACAGAAATAAAAAATATCACTTTATCTCCTTGTCAGTGTTTAATTTTGTAACGTGACCTTTTCTAAGTCTACATTTATTGTATTTATGGAAAACAAGATTTTTGAATTTTGTTTTTAGTGCTAGTTAAGTCTTATGACTTAGAACATACATACAGATAGATAGATAGATATACATCTTCATCAAGAGATACATATGACTTGCCTTGTATAACTTCCAATGTTGAACAACACAGTTACAACACTGAATACACAGAAAGGTAATAAGTAGGTGGTAATAAATATACAGACCAGAAGGCCTAGACAATATAACAATCGATTTCGAAAGCGATAGTAGAAAAGTCCAAAACTGTATGGGTTTGACATATGCCCTCAATATGTCACGTGATCTGTTTCGAATTTTTCCCTACGAATCTTTCAATTGTTTTCGATTCGCTTTATAGAAAATGCCGGTTAGCTACGCCCTCAGCGTAGAAAATAATGTAAAAATTATAATGCTGTAACGATGCAGGTCAAAGGATTGCACCTTAGCTTGATGCTACCTTCCTTCATTAGGCACCTCTACCGTGCATAACAAATATGGTCATTAAAATATGGGCTTAAATTCGTCATCCTTATATGCATTTTACAGTGGCTTAACAACGATAGGTTTTTTTAGTATAACCCTTATCCGATAGGTAAAAAGAAGGTCTGCTGTCAATGTTAGCCAATTAATGGGACAAAAGTTTGTACGATCAGCCAATATTTGTTCTGGGTGCTCTGGGTGTTTAATAAAAATTATATATCTAATATTGTGTAAGTAGTGTCTGTATTATATTGTATTGATGCCCATTGTATGGGATGCTACATTCGTTGATACACTTGCGCCTTCCCATATTCCGAGGACATTCAAGCCAAGGATCTAAAGAGGCGTAAATTAAACTGGACAGAGCCGACACATTTGCTTCTTTTGGAGTCGAGACCCTAGCTCTGTGGGGTACCTATACCGTGTCCATTTTGAATGAAGCATAAACGTAAACAAACCTCCTATACTTAACCTAAAATTCACTTCGTTGGCGCGTCCTTTTATACGTAATTTACATAACTTGTCGATTTTAGATCCTACCTTCAATAAAAATTGCTTCATATCTGAAACTCGACGCCCAGCAAGTGAGATTCTGTTATTTGTGTCGTATTTTGTTTACTAACATGCTTCATTCAAAACGGATAAACCATAGGCTCTTCAGGTTTTCAAAAACTTATTTGAGCGTCTGGTCGAAGTTACACGTGACCCGAGAGCTGGTGAGTATCTGGCGCAGCGCATCAGCATTGCCATACAGCGGGGGAATGCAGCCAGCGTCTTGGGTACGCTTCCGACTGGTATTGATATGGATCAGTTGAGCTACCTGTAGAATGTTTGCAACAGTCTGTAGTTAGCTCAATTGTTTCAATTGTAAATACTTATGATTTATTTATATTATTTGATTGTATCTTTCAGTAAATACTTAAATTATTGTATAACGTAATATCAGTTATCTAAAGCTCTGCTTAGCTTGGGGCTTGATGATGATGCCCTACATTTTATTTAGTTCTACATTTTGACGATCGAACAAATTTCACCCTTCTGATATGAGACGTAAGATTAAATTTCAGATTGTCAAATTAACAGTGCCGAAGAATGTATCGATGCCATGACAACAAACTCTTTTTTGTCATTTAAGGTTTAACACCCACATCTATGTTTGTTAAAAATTTGTTTAGATTATACTATAATATTTAGCTGTACGTAATATGTATTATGTATAACTTTTGTGTTCTCATTTAAGTGAATATCTATGTAATTCTTTTGAGAATAAACTGTCTATAAACCTATTTATTTATTCGTTTATAGAGGTACTTACCAAAAGTCCTTCGGTGTTTTGCTATTTTCCCTCCGCGATACAATAACCTTGCATTGAAAAGTAGGCTAAGTAGCAGCTCATGCCGGCCATAAATCTAAATGCAGTCACACATTTATAAGGTTCGGCAAGTGCGAAGGCAGGTATGGTTCAATTGGAAAAGTACTCTTATTTATGGCTCTCTTAATTCGTAAAGCTGTGTTGGTTTAGTGGAAGAAAGGCTGGTTTTGAAATCCAAGATCGTGGTTGAAAAAATTTTACAAAATTGGCACCTTATCAGAGTCAGAGTGAGAGTCAAATCGTTTATTTCTTTAGACTTACAAGATAAGCACTCAGACAAGTCAAATGTTTACTATATAAACAGCTTGATAAATAGTAATAACTATCAAATAAGAAATAAGGTGCAATTGACTCTAATTCACTTAAATGTTTTGTCCACTAGCAGAAGAAGTGAAAAAGAAACCACTAGCAAGTTTATCGCTTATCAACTAATACAATCTTTGCATAACTAAGTCTAACACAACTATGTTCTTACATACTATTGTCGGTGTAGAACTGGGTGACATCCGGCCAAGCATTAACATCATTAATGTAATCATCTATGGAGTAAATAGGCTTTCTTGATAAGATTTCATTTCATGTACAGTTTAAATTTACGAATAGGGAGCTCAGTTGGTAATCGTTAATAATGTAATATGGTTAGGGACGCTTGAGTTTCCTGTTTGTGTCCCAGTAGAGGGGACAGGTGACGGAAGAATGGAGTCGGCGAGCGTGTAGAATGGTGGGCTCGCTGGCTAAGTATGGGAGGAAGAGGGGACGCTAGGTGGGTCGCAGAGGGTATGCTCCCGTGGTTAGGTGAAAGAGGACACTGGAGAGGTTATTAGTGTGTATTACGCTCTTCTCAGGCCGTCGAGTCCCACATAATTCTGGTCCCCCCCCAGACCAGTCGACAGTAAACGAATTTAATTCACCAAAGAAAAAAAACTGCTTTTATGTTTGTATAATAAACTTATCAAAACACCACTGTATCCTAAAGAGTGGGCTTAGTATGAGTATGTATTGTATAGTTTACGAAAACTATAAACGCAGCGCCTCTACGTGATCTCTACAGAGAGGATCTACGTAGTATGAAGTCATTACACTAATCTAATATTATAAATGCGAAAGTTTGTAAAGATGTATAGATGGATGGATGAATGGAAGTATGTATGTTTGTTACCTCTTCACGCCAAAACTACTGAACGGATCTGGCTGAAACTTTGCATGCAGGTAATTCTAATCCTGAAATCAAACATAGGCTTTTTATCCCATAAATCATTTCCCGTGGGATACAAAATCACCCTTAAACGTTTCGATAGGAACAACGCGTGCGAAGCCGCGGGGCGCAGCTAGTAGTTAATAAATAAGTTCTTGTACTTTTTTCGTTAGGTATTTTGCAACGTCATACTTAGGTCTCAGGTGACTCTAAACTATTGATTTAAATGTATGCCTTCTGTCAGTGACCAACGAATTTTTGAGTGGAGACCGCGACTCGGCCAACATAGTGTAGGATGCCCTCCGGCCAGATGGGATGACGATCTGCGAAAGACTGCAGGCAGATGCTGGATGCGTCAAGCTGAAGACAGGACTCTATGGGAGTCCTGCGGCCTATGTCCAGCAGTGGACTAGTATAGGATGATGAAACTCAGTCAGTCAGTGCTCATAAAACTTTATCTATATAATATTTAGATGCACAAAACAACAGTGGAACTGTAATTTCACACAACAAAAAGACTAATTACAATCACAAGGCGACCTCACAAATTATATTACAAATTATAAACAAAAGTCGTGATGTCGTAAGTTTTGCCAAATTACAGAGGGCTGAAATATGCCTAATTCTAGTGTGCGCAGGAGATTTCTATTAGGAAATGCGGTTTAGGGATAGGGTTTTAGTGTTGAACTGGGCGACAAGTTGTAGTAACCTAATAGCACAACCGTAAAGTGTAATAATTAGACTGAACAGGCTAAAGGATTCTTATATACCGAAGTGACTGAGATCAATAAATACTTTATTTCCGTGTCAGTGTTTAATTTTATATATTAACCTACTTGTGTACTTTTAAATAAAGAAACTATTCGCTACTTACAATAAAATAATAAATATTGTTGGACAATTCACACAGCATTATCCAGCCCCAAGCTAAGCAGAGCTTGTGTTATGGGTACTAGATAACTAATATATATAATACAATACATTACATAGATAGATATTTTTATTATAAATTGAAAGCATCCAGACACCCTGAAAAAATATCTGCATATCGTACACACATTTGTCCGAGGCATTTGTTAAGGCGGGATCGAACCCGCAACCTCCTGCGTCGCATGCGGACCTTCGCCCACCGCGCCACAGAGGTCGTCACTTAGAGCAAGGTTATTTGTGACATGAGATTATTTAGCTTCTGACGAAAAAAGGTGATGCCTCTGTCGATGACGTAAATTAAATTAAACAACCAAATGGATTGCACGGCTTCTTCGAAAGTTTGGCTGGCAGGTGGGCTACCTGTTTTCATCCCTCGAATCCTTCTGACCCCATGTATGTATAATCCAACTATACTATCTATACCAGGGAATCGTTGTTTCGTTGCCGTGCAAAATCAACAATCGATATCATTTTCAAGAGTACGAGCCTAGGTTCTGTCTATCAATTACCATTTGGGTCGGTTGCAGGTCCATAGTGCGTCTTGTATGTAGGGACAATATTGTGGCTGTTTCGTCCACATTCTGTTAGGTGGCACTTGTGTCCGATTCATGATGTTTTTTTTTCACATGTACTAAAATGCTGTTGACCGCCGATGGCCATGACAGCGTTACTGGACTTTTGGCGGGCGCAGAAGGCGCCTCGCCGGTAAAATTAGGTTGGGGCGACACGCACAAGGGCCACCACTTAGGTGCGAGCCTCGGCTTGGGCTGTCGCCAGATGCTACGAGAGGGCATGGAGGTAACGCCTTAGGTGCACGAATGGACCTGCGGGCGGAAGGAGGGAATTCTTCGACCCCGCTTCCGGTGGGGTTGGTTTTTGGTCGGCTGTGTGTGCGGTAACGGAATCGGTTGACGTCACCTCTGGGTTAGCGGCGGTGAGTGGGTCAACGGGGTCACCGAGAACGTGTCTCGGTCTACGGAGGAGACCGATTCATGATGAAAACTTCGTCCTTGGTTTTGATCCTTTAGCAGTCGACAGCTATTGGATCAACAGTTGCTATTTTGTGAGTGTGTGTATGTATGACGTACGTAGGCCGGTCTTGTATACTTATGCACAAAAGTTATTGACATCTAAATTGACTTTTCGAATAAATTGTATTTCTGTATTTAATTTTTTCATGAATAAGCTAGATGCCTAGGTAATATATCTGCGGGCTACACTAGAGAGATCCTATTTTAAAAGAACTTATTTCAGCGGACAGCGGGAACGGCAAAATATTTCATTTTGACCAGTTCCAACGAAAGCCTTCTTACTTCATACCTCTAAAAGAAGTTCCATCATTTATTTTTATTTTTTTAGTCGATAGACCTTTGTTTTCAATCTTACCTGATAAAAGTGAATAATATAATGGCCTACGGTGTATCACGAAGGTTTAAAAGACACCTTCACTCTTATCTTTATAAGACATTCTCTTACTGTAGCTCTTGAGTCTCTTGAGGCCTTTGTTTGACCGTAATCATACCTGGTGGAAAGTGAAGATATGGCTGACGGTGTACCACGAAGGTTTAGAAGACACCTTTGCTCTTGTCTTTAAGAAACATGCTCTTACCGTGGCTTTAGACTCTAATTATAAGCCATGATCTGAGGCCGTAGCCAACCGGCATTCGCTATAAAGCGAATAGAAAACAATTGAAAGAGTTGTAGAGAAAAATTTGAAACAGATCACGTGACATATCAAAGGCATATGTCAAACCCGGACTGGACTTTTCTACTATCGCTTTCGACATCGATTGCTACATTGTCTAGGTCCTCAGTCCGCTACTCGCTCCGCTCATCACCTACCTCCTCTACAAGCAGCACCTCACAAGAACGACATTCCTACGTTGACCGCAGCCACACGCTCACGCGAAATTAATCACAATTATATGACAGTAAGCTCGACTGTACCTAGATCATAGAATATATCATAGGGTTCTGGTAAACGAGACACCTTCTAGCTACTTATCTCAAAACTATTTATTTGACTCATTGATTAATTAAAAAGGGAAGATGAGGTACTCGTTTCTTGAAAATGGCAACCTCATATTGTGTAAAATTGTGTGCTCTCACCTCAGTCACCGTCGGACCGGCGGCACGGGCGTTCGTGATTCGCGTGAAATATTGTTGTCTCGGTCTCACTTCGGTCTTAGATACGTCTTTCCGTCTTTGTTCTTCTTTGTATTGCACAGGGCTGGAAATATAACTGTGAGCGTATGCGTTTGCGTGTAGTTGTACACATGCCATTTTTTGAGTAAGCGCTGGGAGATCGTAACCTATCTTCCCTTTTTAATTAATCAATGATTTGACTTGACACTTTCGTTATTTGTACTAGTTAATCGATGTAGCTAACACAAAAGTACATGCAGTACTGGTACATTTCCATGTTCATTGAAAGCTGGTGAATATCTGGCGAGCTGTGTGGTGCTGACTTAGAATTTGCACCGCCCCAACTCTTCCCGCGGGTGTTGTAAGAGGTGACTAAAGGCTATTCACCGGGGGCGGGCAGCAGTGCCAACTGCAGAACAATTATACCACCAAACTGCGATCCCCAACTCGCATGGTAAGCGTTGCGATTATGGGCATTACCCTCCATAAGAAAAACGCCAATAAGGCGCTTGGAGGCCTGCGTCCAGCAGTGGACCAATACAGGCTGTTGAGAGTTGAGTTTAGTTTCTGGCGCAGCGCATCAGCAGTGCCATACAGCAAGAGTAGAATGGTTTTGGTCTCTCGTCTGTAACCCTCACCGAATAAACTCCACACTTGTGCGTTACCTCCTACAACGGCGGATAAGTCGGATTGTGACGTCACTAGCCCGTTATGGATGGCTCTTGATGCTAAGTAGGCTGAATCAATGCTCCTGATTCTGCTATTCTGTATCCTACGTTGCATAATATACTAGCATTTAACATCTATAAAATTACAATCGAAACAAATTAGAAATAGTATTTATACTTGAAACAATTGAGCTAACTGCTTATTGTTGCAAACAATGTAGAACAAGCTGAACTGATCCATATTAATACCAGTCGGAAGCGCTCCAAGTCGCTGGCTGTATTGCCCCGTTCTGTCTGGAAATGCTGATGCGCTGAGCGAGATATTCACCACCTCTCTCAGCTCCGACCAGATTTTTTTTTGAGCCTGGAGAACTTCTCTTTCCCCCAGGCCTAGGGTCTCTAGGGACTCCAAGGGCAGCAAAAATTGATTTATTGTATGTTGTCTTTATATGGTGCAATGAAGAGTTTCGTATTTATCTATAGCATCGAGCTTTTACAGTACTTTTAAAAACTCTATGGTATAGAGGTATAATATTATATAATTAACAGTCAGCAGCGTGCTCCGTTCAGCACCTTTGGTGTTCCACCACACATCCGCATAACGCAATTGGCCCTTTTAACCGACTTCAAAAAAAGGAGAAGGTTCTCAATTCGAATTTTTTTTATGTTTGTTACCTCAGAACTTTTGACACGGTTGTTCGATTTTCATGATTCTTTTTTATATGAAAGCTGGTGCTTTCCGTGTGGTCCCATTTTAATTTAGTTCAGTTCTGACAGTGGAATCCATAAAAATTCATGAAAAAACTGTAAAAATTGAAGTCGGTTTATAGTTTTTAAAATAAAATTAATTATTTCACCTAAATTTTACATCATAAACCACAATTTTAAAAAAATGGTGACAAACGTAACGTAAAGGTATCAACTAAATCAATAAACTAATAATGAGGGCTGAATGGAAGTTATCACGCTTCGTCCCATCTTAAAAAGTATTGTCAGCTTCCTACATCAGATAGATCTAAACAAAGATATAAGAAGGTTCCTCACGACTGTTTCTCGGCACAAATATTGAGCTCTCCCACTTTAACAAACGGTTTAAAAGCCATTATGGCTAGTACCAGTAACAAACATTAAACAAATAACTTCGTAAATAAAGCTATTTTACTGCGCTCGCGCAGCGCGTCCAAACATGGAGTATTCGCGCGAATGTGACCTATTTATGTATCGGGGACGGGTCTCTTACGAAGAATCGACGAAAGTTCATAATTTAATAGGCTCGCACTGAATCAGATTTAATTAAGATTTCTGCAAGGAGTTTATTTAGTTTGGATAAACTTTAATGTCTCTCAGTTTATTGATATGAAACGCGTTTAAAAGTCTCAGTATTTTGAATGAGCCTCCTTTTTGAGCTACATTAAAGGTTTCAATCGAAGCCATACCATCGATATCATCTTTGAGACTTTTGAGGTACCTTCTTTACGAGTTACTGTCAAATTCGCGGTTTAGATTATTTTATCTCTTTATACTACCGTTTGTCAATATAATGGAGTCTTCACACCTCTTACGAAGTTATTGTATTCTCTTTGTTCATACCAAACAACGGCGACACATCTTGAAGGTTTTTGCGACATTGTCGAGTATGAATACTATTGACAGTTGACAGTGTTTCGTCTTATGGGCAGCCCGCCGACTTTGTTGAGTACACTCTATTACATTTCATCCATAGAAAAGAATTATACTAAGCATTTTAAACTTGCTTAACATTCGTCTCAGCAGACCCTGCTTTGCTTTCGGCGATCACGAGTCCCGTGTTCGCTTATTAACGCTACAGTCGCGATATATCACGCTCCATACGGACGTCTTGCTTATAGCCCGAACATAGACTTACGAAATGTAGAGGTGGAAGGCACACGATCTATGTGTGTATGACACGATTGTTTTTGTAATGACACGACATGAATGAGTTGTATTGCGGTT
Source organism: Eupithecia tripunctaria (assembly GCA_955876795.1). Lineage (NCBI taxonomy): Eukaryota > Metazoa > Arthropoda > Insecta > Lepidoptera > Geometridae > Eupithecia > Eupithecia tripunctaria. The sequence continues at coordinate 11,177,859 of OY041618.1, forward strand.
GTGACAGAATTTTACAAATGCTGGTATTTTCTTAAAAAAATATAGGTCCTGTTTTACGAACCTTAAATTATGCTTTAGGCTTTATGGCTTCCTTGAACAAATGTCAAAGTTTAAGGACTGACTTTTACCTTACGAGTGTTTAAGTTACCAGCGATTTCAAAGGTGATGATTCTTACAGTTTTTGAATCAACAAGTAAAATCTTTACTATTGATATTCAAATAAATAGAGAATAAACTTAATTCGCAAGAAATTTAGTAGAAAACGGATTAAGTTCCGATTTCTATTTCTTTTCAGTAAATTGTTTACTTACATCTGCTATATTTTTATTAAAAAACCAAGAGCCCTCTATATTTTCCACCCGCTACGCCATATTGTATCTAGTAGGAAGTGATTTATTTGGAGCGAGTGTATATCGCGACTCGTGCGTCTGCGCAGCCCGTCACTGATTGTGTGCTGAGCTATTGCCGAGCCGGGCTATTAACTAAATACATACTGTACTGTACACTGGACCACGGAGATGAACATTACATTTAATATTGTTAACCGATGAAAATATTGTCATTTTTGTAAGTAGCATTATCTAAGTTTAAAAAATGTGCCCTGGCCACTCTGGCTATAGAGTTCGCCAAATGCTCACTTCAATAATGTCACATCAATAATGCATGCTAGTTTTTAGGTTCCGATTTACTTAACTTTTTAGATAGATAGATAGAAGTTTTATTTGGCACACAAGGACAGCACAGAATACAGAAAATACGTAGGTATACAAACAAATATAGAGAAAAAACTAACTAAAATAAGAAGATTTTAAAAATTCGTAACATCTTATGTGTATAAATTACATTTGTTTTATTATTAGTTATAGTATTAAGTATGCACCGAACTTTTTAAGGCCCATACACCAGCGAAAGTGGCGCCCCCAACTGTTTTATCTTATTATTACGTTAAACGCAGGAATTTTAAATAATCCTACGTTCAGTTTGTGGTATCTATTATAAGTTATTTATTAATGCCTCTGTAATAGTTTCATTTTGTAAAGCTTAGGAAGAGATACGAAGTTGCGCTTTTTGGCCACCAAACTCTATTTTTGTATCTCCTCCTAAACTATATGAGATAAAATTATAAAAGAGGTATTAAAAAATAGCTTATAATAGATACCACAAACTGAACGTAGGTTTTTTAAAAATTCCTATGATAAACGTAAAATATGATAAAATAGGTATCGCTGTCATATTGGCTCGGGTATGCGCCTTAACTGCATTTCTATTATTTTGAAAATGTTACCTAGGCTTGCTTACACCTCACTGCTCTATTATTATAAAACATGTTTTGTATGCATGTTTAGGAACTCAATCTTGTTTAAAAACCATAGTTAAATGTTTTCCGTACCAGGATCCGATTGTGTTCTGTTTTGTGTACCAATAAAGTACATAAATAAAATGTATGTAGAGTTTTTTACAAGAAAGTCGTTACTTTTTTTTGTTTATAATGTTATAAGGATTGTGAACTTGTGTTTACTCATCTGACGAATCTACTGTTATGCCGCGCACAAGGTTTTATAAAGACAATTTTGCTGTAGCTCTAGACAGTAAAAGATATTCTATTCTATTCTATTCTCTTCGATGTTAACTGACTTCGTTTCACCAATAGTTCAGAAATAGAAGACGTATTTGGTTATGCAATTATTAACTTCTCACGGTAATAAATAAACGCACTTTTTAAAATAAGGTAGTTAAACTTAAGCGATTAATAATACCCGTCAATAGTTCTTGAGTGGAGACCGCAACTAGTGAGTCGTAGTGTAGGGCGCCCTCCGCCCAGTTGGGATGACGATTTGCGAAAGACTGGAGGCAGATGCTGGATGCGTCAAGCTGAAGACAGGGCGCTATGGTGTTCACTAGGGGAGGCCTCTGTTCTGATGTGGTCAATCTGAGCTATTGCCGAGCTGGACTATTAACTAAATAGGTACATACTGTACACAGATGCTAACAGACTTCGTTTCACCTATGTTCAGAAAATTTAGACACATTAGGTAATGCAATTACTAACCTCTCACATAATAAAAAAACTAACTGCATCGTCGTGAAACGTCTAAAGGTGATTTCGATTCCACGGGAACTGATTCATGGGACAAAAGTAGCTTATGTTTGATTCCAGGATTAGAATTACCTTTTTGAATTTCAGCTCGATCCGTTTAGTAGTTTTGGCGTGAAGAGAACAAACATCCATCCATCCTCACATCCAAACTTTCGCATTTATAATGTTACTATTATTAGCTGAGCCCGTGGCTTCGCACGCGTTGTTCCTATAGAAACGTTTAAAGGTGATTTTTATCCCATGGCAACTGATTTATGGGATACAAAGTAGCCTATGTGTTATTCCGAGCCGAGAACTACCCGTATGCAAAAGCCTAGAACTACCTGTATGCATTCAGCCTGATCCGTTCAGTAGTTTTTGCGTGAAAGAGCAACAAACATACATATTTAACACAAACTTTCGCGTTTATAATATTAGTAGGATACCACCATAAGTTTAATTCAAATCTAAACCTAATCTCCATCAAGACAACTCCACACAACTAAAATCACCTCGAATTCTAATGCATAGAAAATGACCAGACTACTATCACATAACCTTACGTACGAGAACTGATAGGCGAACTTAACTCGCCTAGCACGCTCAGCTAGGCAACTTAGGCAAGCCAAGCTTACCTCCCACTAGGGAACGGCCAATAATAGCAATCACGAATTTAATTATTATAATAACCTTGCAATATATTGTACCGTATGGGAGTGGGTTCAACAACCGGTCCGATGCAGTTCGGCGGCGCACGCGCCCGGCTAGATCCAGGGCTGCCAACATGATGGTGGACTGAAACTGGAGGGAACCTTATGCTGAGTAGAGACCAAGCGAGCGTGAGCAAGGCTGTTGGACGAACGCGAATTAGTTTGGACGTCAATGCAAAAGTAAGCAAGCCCAAACGAGGATCTACGTTCGTGTTTTTGTAGGAACCTACTGGACTTACTTTAGTACTCGTACTTACGAGTACTTACAGGTACTCGTAGCATAGCGGGTTTATATTATTAACTTTTTGCTTATTATAAATTTGTGCAAAATGCAAGGAATTGGTATCCTGTATAACTTAGATAGTTCCCCATAAAAATGTACCATACCAACTATACCTAGACTAGTATTATACTTGTACCTACTCCTACTCATTGTTTATGTAACTAAACTAGATATTAACTACAAATTTATGTACCTTTTTTTAAATATGGGAAGAAGCTGTTCACCTGTAACACAGCTACATTGGACAGATGAGAGACCACAGGGGACAGAGCTCTAATTTTATTTGTACTAATATTTTGGAAAATAAACGATTTCGTATTTGTGCTTCGGCGGCTGTTACTACATCAAAGAAAATTCATACAAACGTACCGATTTCGTTCTCGCTCGTTTGGTCTATACCACAGAACTTGTAATAATTATTATTACGATTTCTGTGCTCTATATTCTATACCCACCATTATCCGCTTATAAGGGTTTTGATATAGTTTTATGACTTGATAATACCTGTCACGGTATACACAAAAAATCTAAATAAGTACCTACCTACAGGATTCTACCGGAACAAAAAGAACATGACAATTTTTTTTTTTAATATTTGACGGCTTATTTGATTCGAAACATTAATTGGCTTACGAGCACTATTATTTGAATGTCCATTTACCGGTCTGTCTATTTCCCGGTAAGTAAGTACTCTTCTCAATTCTCCGAATGTCTTTTCTAAAAATGTCTATTCTGTGAAATAAAGGAAAAAAAAACAGATGACACCTCTCATTTTGACAGCTGTCATCAAATTACTAGATAATATCTTTATTGTTTTATCGCTTCTCCAATCGAGATAAACGTCTATATCCTAGTGGCAACCCTAAGAGCAGCCCACAACGTGACTAGCCAGTGCTCCTATTAAAATACCTGCCTCAAGATTCTATTATCAATAACTATGTTATATGAAAACTGGAGCTCGGCTAGATTTAGGAATCTTGCTGCAATGTGGTGTCCGGGCGATGGGTGGTTATTATCACCTGTGTTGGTTAGATACCGTGGGGTACCGAGGCTCTATAAAGAAGAAAAATTTCGTAAATACATTCAAACAAACTGTCGAAATTGTGCTAAAAGGCTTACTGTAAAATATCAGATTATCTAGAAGAATCGGAAATTTTTGTTTTTAAACTCAAACTCAAAAACACTTTATTTTCATAAATACAAACTAACTCATAGAAAAGGTCAAATCATTAAAAAAAATACACTGACACCGTAATAAAGTGGTATTTTTTTATTTCGGCCGCTTCGGTATGCAGACTAAAGTGAAGAAACGACGATGAAACCTTTAGCCTGTAAGTTGTTATTTTTTGAGGTGGAGCAAAAACGTCTCAAGCTTTTTCAACCGACTTCAAAAAAGGAAGAGGTTCTCAATTCGACTGTATTTTTTATCTTTGTTTCCTCAGAACTTTTGCCTGAGTTAATCGTTTTTGATGATTCTTTTTTTATTTGAAATCTGGTGCTTCCCGTGTGGACCCATTCAAATTTGATCACTTCTGAAAATAGCCCATGAGAAAACCATTAAATTGAAGTCGGTTTATAACCAATTTTTTTTAAAACCAACCCAAATTATTAGGTACTTGATTCAATTCATGTTATCAATGAACATTACATTCCACACACCATTTTTCAAATTCTTAACAATTTTTTTCTGAACACCGACAATAAACCAACTTTAATCTTAATTGCTATAAGTTAAGGTCTATTTTCACTATCAGTTATCAGCCCCTACACTGAGTGCACAAACAAAGCGGTGCTAATGTGCAAAACAATTGCGATTGTTCTGCGATACTATCGTAATAGCCTGTTATGGCTTCTAGTGTGCAGTTTCTATGGACCTTCAATTATATTGATGGCAATAAGGCTAGATGGAATACTAGTGGCCAACATTTATCAGAGTAGTTGCTTCAGCTACTTTTGGCCTAGCTGAGGGAGAGACCGTCCACTTTTCTTGACGTTTGACTTCTAGGTTATAGTAAAGTATCACATATCAAGGGAGTTGTTACTTCTGTTATTTTTTTATTTTCCCTGTAAAAGTAGTGCACTATTTATAAAAAATAAATAAATAAATAAATGTTTGACGACAAGTATAGACGAGGGTTACATTCGCTTCCGCGACTGATGTTTCATTAAAAAAAATTCACATGAACTTACCGATCGTCGAAACCAATTCGTTTTCATTCGGCCGCTCTCGATCGTTTGATCTATGTTTTGTTAGTATATAGTTTATTCATATTACAAGCTAAATCTTAATTGCTATAAATCAAGGTCTATTTCCACTATCTATAATTTAAAAACTAAATGTATTGGTAAGCGCATAACTCAATGACGCCTGGACCAATTTAGCCAATTCTTTTTTTTAAATATTTGTTGAAGTTCAAGGATGGTTTTTACGGCGAGAAAAATTCTAATAATTGCCGGGAAAAGACCTAAAAACGTTTCTATAGGAACAACGCGTGCGAAGCCGCGGGGCACAGCTAGTTAGTTATAAAAACCACTACATTAGCAACAAAGCGGTGCTAATGCGATTGTTCTGCGATACTATCGTACTCGTAATAGCCGCTGTTATGGCTTCTAGTGTGCAGTTTCTATGGACCTCTAATTATATTAGGTCCTTACATATGAAATTGGCGTTTTTCGTACTGGCCACTTTAATCACAAATTTCTCCTCTTTGGTAAGGAATTCCATATTCAAATTTGTACAGCTATAGACTCATGTATTTGTGCTTCGATGATCGTCATTCATTTGTTTTTTTTCTTCTGTTTTTTTCTGTTTGCGTCACTCATTTTACAAAATGGAAAACCTAAAATATCGCATTATTTACGAGTACGAGTTCCGCCGTGGCACTAGTGCTGCGGAAACAACTCGAAGGGTGAATGATGTGTATGGCGGTCGTGTTGCAAAAGAAAACACAGTTCGTTTTTGGTTCCAACGTTTTCGTTCTGGAAATTTCGACCTGCAGAACAAGCCCCGTGGACGGCCTGAGACTCAAGTTGATAATGAAGAGTTGAAGGCTATTGTGGAAGCGGATCCATCGCAAACCACGTCCGAGTTAGCTGCAGGCTGCGATGTTAGTGATAAAACTGTTTTAATTCACTTGAAGCAAATTGGGAAGATTAAAAAGCTTGAAAGGTGGGTACCTCACGAATTGACTGAAGCAAACCGGCAAACGCGCGTCGACTGCTGCGTTACATTACTAAACCGGCACAATAATGAAGGTATTTTAAACCGAATCATCACCTGTGATGAAAAATGGGTTCTTTACGATAATCGGAAGCGCTCAGCGCAATGGTTGGATCCTGGCCAGCCAGCCAAATCCTGCCCCAAGCGAAAATTAACCCCAAAAAAGTTACTTGTAAGCGTTTGGTGGACTAGTGCCGGTATTGTTCATTACAGTTTTCTCAAATCTGGCCAGACTATTACGGCTGATGTCTATTGTCAGCAATTGCAAACCATGATGGAAAAGCTAGCGGCTAAACAACCTAGGCTGGTCAATCGCTCCATGCCACTGCTGCTTCACGACAACGCTAGACCACACACTGCGCAACAGACGGCTACTAAATTAGAAGAGCTTCAATTGGAAAGTCTAAGACATCCTCCGTACTCCCCGGACCTTGCTCCAACAGATTACCATTTTTTTCGAAATTTGGATAACTTCTTGCAAGGGAAAAAATTCAACTCCGATGGGGCAGTCCAAATCGCCTTCAAAGATTTTATTGATTCCCGTCCGACTGGTTTTTTTAGTAAAGGGATCAATGAACTACCTATAAGATGGCAAAAGTGCATAGAAAATAATGGTTCATACTTTGATTAATTAAATATATTATATTAAAAAATATTCGACTTTTTGTTCCTCCCATACAAAACGCCAATTTCATATGTAAGGACCTAATATTAACGGCAATAAGGCTAGATTGACTACTAGTTGCTATTAGTAGCTGCGTGGTGCTGGCTTCGAATTTGCACCACCCCAACTTATCCAGTGGGTGTCGTAAGAGGCGACTAAGGGATATCCACATGGGCGGGCAGCAGCGCCCTGCGGAACAATTCTACCACTGATCTGCGGTGTCTAAACTGCAAGCCCAGCGTGGGGATTATGGGCATTATCCCCCATTAGATAAACGCCAACAAGGTGCTTATCAGGGGAGGCCTGCGTCCAGCAATGGACCAATACAGGCTGTTGAGGTTGAGGTTGATGAGTACTAGTGACCATTTATCAGAGTAGTTGCTTCAGCTACTTTTAAGAGTGTGCCTTAAGTAATTTTGTAGTTCGAAATCATTATTTAGAAAATTATTAATATTAATATGAAATTATTTCAGAATCTGTGACCTTTTTAGGGATTTAGGGAAATGTTTATCGTACTTTTATTTTGGATTACTTGTTTTAATAACACGGTTGTTAAGAGTTTAGTTAGCTAGATAGTTTTTTTTTATTATATGTTTTGCACACATTTTGCTAATTAGCTCAGGAACAGCACACTTTTTGTTTTTTTAAGAAACCTAGAAGAATTTTTTTGTGTAAATTTTCTGATTGGTTTTTCCATAAACTTATAATTATAGAAAACACGGTGCACTTCTCTGCTCTGTATTTCTAACTCGCAAGATTTTTTTTTTCTTTTCTGTTACTTATTATTACAGAAGTAACAACAACTTTGATAGTGATAAATAAGTGTATAGCAGGGTAGTTTTTACTTCTGTTATATTTTTATTTGACGACCTCTTTGGCGCTATGGGCAATGGTCTCGTGAAATACCCTTTAGCTGTCGTTTTTTTAAATAAATTCAAAAAATCGTAGTTCGCTACGGGCTTACAGTTAGTTTAGTTTAGAACAGTATCTGTTAGTTTAGTTTAGAACAGTATCTGTATCTGTGGTTGACCAAGAATATACTTGTCAGAAATCAGAAAATATATAGGTATATATATATTTGTGACATATCTCTGACATGACATCTTTAAATTGTCACCTAATAACCTAATTCTAAATGCACCTTTCCTACGATTTTCAATCGTATTGGATGCAAATAAGATAGAAAATCGTGGGATATATAATTTATGGTTCTCAGTCTCACTAATAAACATAATAAGATAATCCACACAGTCCCAAAATCTCGTAAACCTACTTAAACTTGTCAATCTTCCCAAAAAATAAAGTTATATCGCAATTTTCCGTTTCAGCAAACCCCCTTTTGGACGTGTGACGCGAAAAATCTAACCACAAACATTCACAAATCCAGGAAAAATCAACCTTACCGCTCAAAGAATACAGATCAACTCCAACCGAACAAAAATATATGACACGTTTAAAGGACCATGGCTAAATAGGAGAGTGTTATTGGAATTTGAATCGTAGCTGCTGGAGATAAGGTTGTGTGAGAGTGCAAGGGTGTATTTGTAAGGATGTTAACACACTGCGTGATGGATAGCCCGCTTCACGCGTGACGTATCTGTCACGCTGAGGTTTTCAACGTCAGGGTTGTGATTTATACTTACTTACTTACTTTTTCCGGAGAAATTTTCAGTAATTTTTGAAGGGTCCTGTATTTGCTGTCATACTGTTTACTACAAAGTTGGTGTACTTCGTTATCAAAGAATAACACTCCTACCGGTCATAGATACAAAATAAAACAAAAAAATAATTAATCCGAAATGAGCTCCGGGGACGCAGGTGCCATTCTGCAGCAGGTATAGCTGCGGTGCGACCCGCAGAGGCTGGGCAGGTGATTTATATCCCACGGGAACAGATTTTTGGGATAATAGTAACCTATGTTTGATTCCAGGTTTAAAATTAACTGTATGCAAAATTTCCGCCCGATCAGTTCAGTAATTTTGGCGAGAAGAGGTACGATACATCCATCCATTCATCCATCCATCCAAACTTTTTCATTTATAATATTAGTGTGATAGATAACTTATGAAAATAAATAATAGATTCAGGCGTTACTTATGAAAAACCTGTCGCTGTGTTAGCTACTAATTATCTTCATATTTAAATCACAAAGCAAACCTCATTTCACCTAAAACCGTATCAAAGTAAACTTAAAAAGTAACCTATAAAAACCTAATTAAACACCGAAGCAAGCGATTGGTTCATCTAAAAATGATTTTTCGTAGTTAATTACCAATACCGCTACCGACCACGCCTGTGTATTTGCTCTCATTGAGCATCGTGCACACGGCGTGAATATAGGTACTTCGTGAGACGTGCAGTGGTCTTCAACACCTCCAGGGGTATTTCAATTCGTCGGAAAGGCAATCACATGAATCATGGGAACTCATTTATGAGATAAAAAGTAGCCTATGTTTGATTCCAGGATTATAATTACCTGAATGCAACATTTCAGACCGATCCGTTCAGTAGTTTTGGCGTGAAGAAGTAACAAACAGCGCAGCTAGTTATATAAAAATGCTAGTTCGTGCTCATTGAATGCACGCTTGGGCCCCGAAGGCTAAATATCCATGTGCACGGTTAAAAGTGTTGTGTGTGCTCGTTGGGTTCTTCAAATTGGTCATTATTGGCCTCGTGGGCGTGGCGCGTGGGGGAGTCCTGGACATTTCAGAGCACTATCTGGGAAAATACATTTCCGGAAGAAGCAAAGGGAACATAGAAAAAGATTAAGAAGTTTATTAAGGAAACTCAGATACAGTTGACTGGTGGAATAATAGTAATACCTATTTTTTTGTATAAAATAGCTTTATATTTAGCATGTTGGAAAAAATGAACTGAAGTTTTCATTAATTTTTTTGGAAAAGTCGAAATTTGTAATTATTGGAATAAAGCGCTCAGTAGTCCGATGATCTGATCAAACTGACACCGAAACTAATGAACTTCGTTAGTTTCTAGGTACAATTCTGGCGCGTTTTAGCGCGCTGGAATATGCTGATCTACCTCGATCACGTAATCGCTGCCTGGTACTGCCCAGTTTCAACGCCACGTGCTAGTCGCACTCTCAGTCCGCGGTGCCATGCTGGTGCTCCCAGGGAGAGAGGTCTCTGTGCCAGTACACCAGCACCACTGGCAAGTTCATGACGAACGTCTCGTCGTCACCAGGTACCACTGAACGCCTCATCGCGCATCGGAGCGTTGAGCGCGTTAAGCAAGGTTTAATCCATCCATTGCTAATGTCGAATTTCGATTAAGGTTCGCATAATTTCGATTCTTGGTGCGAGGAAGTAAAGAGAGCTAGTTGCTGGGACGACAATGAGAGCATATCCCCAACAGCGAGCTGCTTTAAGGAAGATGCTCGCAGTTGGCTCAATGATTTGGTAACCGACGACACGTGGTATTAATTGGTCTTGTTCAATTCAAGTTTTTATGTTCGCCGAGAATCGATGTGTCACAAATAATTTGTTTTGAGGTTGTGTGTATAAATTTAAACGGTTATTCTACGTACCCAGAGTATTTCCCGTTGTTCTGTTCTGCACTTTAATATCATGAAAGGTTAAGAAGACCACATCACATCACGATGTGGTCTACCCTATTGTGATGCGCGAAATAACTGACGCACAGGTACGTGCTGCTGCCACGAGTACCCGATTGTTGCCTAAAACAATGTTGAGTTTCTATCGATCTTTACAGAGTCTAAACTAAAATCCGAACTGTCCGCTTTTACGAAGCCAGTTCAGGGCTACCCCGATAGGAAACGACCCCTAAGCACTAGAATTAAACATTAAGTTATCGGACCTAAAATGCTACTCTTGTGTGGTGGCCTTGGTCAACCAAAGTGTATGTGTCCTAAGAAATTAACTTGGCAGGTATTAGCAGTCATTTAGGCAGTAAATTCGTATTTTTGTAGTAAAAATGCGGGTAGCGAGAAAAAGTGATCGTTCTCCTTGTTTTTGACGCGACGACGACGCTTCACGCGAGTGACTGTATACAAACAAACATTTTTTGTAAGTACAGATTTGTGTTAATGGTTAGTGTTAAAGTGGTATTGGGTACGTTAGTGCACTAACTCGGTCTAAGTCTCGTTCCGTTTTGTATAGTGTACAAAATGATGCCCTCGTATCTTGACACAAAAGGATAGTTGTGACCATCGATGTACTAAACTTTTATCAAATGCTGTTAGCCTGTCAGCGCTTTGATAGAGAGGTACAAGCTTTAATAAGCTTTTTGCATTGCTGGTTGAATCATAAATGTATTTTCCCAGGTAAGAATCAGAGTAAACAGTCCATGTAAGTAATTTTCTTGCGAATTGTAATGCACTTCTACAGGTAGTGTCGTTTGACCGCGGTAATAAAAGGTAAAACTACGGCAGGTAATGCGGTAATACCGACTCGAATATGACTTTACAGCTAGTTATTATTTCTGACCCCATGGTCAAGCTTTGAGCCTCAAAAACTTCGTGTGTTCTCAGCAGCCAGCTCAACACGGTGTGTGTTTTTTTGTGTGTATGTGTATCAGACTACAATGTAACTACGTAAGTACCCATGTCACTGGTACGATTCTGACCGAGCTTGGTAACGTTTCCATCAAGGTTTTACTGGGGAAACTATCATGGTTAGACCTCTAAGGGATGAGACGTTGGTATTTTTCCAACTCGACTCCGACTTGGGGGGACTCCTGGCGACTCACACGAGAGTGCACGTAGGTACTACAAGTACTTCATCAGGTGTCTCACGAGTGAGCCAGTGCTCGCTTTTATCTCTAGCTGTCTACAGAGCTACACAGCTACACCAGCTCCGTCGTGTACGACGCGGTACGGTACTGATCCAGGTGCAGGGGTACAATAAGGCTAGTACCTAGCAGCGTATTATTGTAAGACCATGCAGGGCGTCTATAACTCTGACGAGCTAGAAACGCTTGCCGTCTTGTAGGTACGTAATTAGCGTACTTGTTTTGTATACACCTCACAATCGTGACCGATTGCAACGCGTTGTGCTTGAATAAGCGCAGAACGAACCTTCTTTTACGTGTCGTGCGTTGGTAGTTGCTTTACTACAGGTAAAGATGCTAGAACAGGCGAAACCGTACTAGAGGTGAGTAGTTGAAACTTCTATGTTTCATTCACCCCAGGGGCCTAATTCCACTATTTTTTAAACAAAATGCCATAATGGCGCCATACGATTGAGATAGAGATTGAGTCGTAAATTTATTTGGTATTCTCTTACCATAAGACTACAATCTCTATGACTTATAATAGCGTGTCAATAATGTGGTGGGGCATATAATCATAATCGTAATAATCATAGATATGGCATAAACAAAAAAAGATCGTGTTAGTAGAATATACCCGAGCCAATCTGACAGCAATTCCTATTTTATCATATTTTTACGTTTATCATAGGATTTTTTAAAAATCCTACGTTCAGTTTGTGGTTTCTATTTTTTAATACCTCTTTTATAATTTTATCTCATATAGTTTAGGAGGAGATGCAAAAATAGAGTTTAGTGGCCAAAAAGCGCAACTTCGTATCTCTTCGTAAGCTTTACAAAATGAAACTATTACATAAATAGCTTATAATAGATACCACAAACTGAACGTAGGATTGTTAAAAATTCCTGCGTTCAACGTAATAATAAGATATAATAGTTGGGGGCGCCACTTTCGCTGGTGTATGGGCCTTAATGGCGGTGATTGTTACGCGATAATGAAGCGATAATAGTGTCATAGTGAGGCGATTGTGTTAGTGGAATGAGGCCCCTGATCCCGTCTGAGCTTACTCAGGATCTTTGATCAACAAGACGACAACTGACAAATCTATTAAATTGAATTTAAATCATTTTTCTTGTTTGTGGTCTAGACACATTATGTAAATGAATCCATACAAAAGTGATGTTCGAAATGAAGGTAGTTGTTGTTATGTACCACAGTTGCATGGTACCTATCACATTGTGTATCTTTAAGTAATTCCACTGATAGATCAAGTTAGTTTTTCTGCCACTTTTTTCGCATAGTTTTGAAGTAAATACTTATTCAAAACATTCAAAATAGTAGTTTTGTAAATACAACGGTGATGTGGCAAGTCCTCCTTTTATGGTGTTTTGCGTGTAGGACTTCATAAGTCCATTGCCTTCTTTTAACGAACATACATAGATTGGTAGGTACCTATGTTTTGCTCTCTGCTCATTGTACATGCCTACTTCAAGCAGTAGGTACCTACAGTCTGTTTTATATGAGAAGGTAAGCTCATATAATACTTGCAGGACTTTAGTGGACATGCTGCGAATTTAGGTAACTTTGTGTAGAATGCAGGCAGTCCTCAACTGCATTATCACCGTCAAGGTGGTGACGTTATTGGTAATGAGGTCACTTGTTTGTGATGTACTGGGTTTTTGTATCGATTTTAGCTGTATCCTAAAATGTTTAGTGCTGACAATCTTATTCTAACTCTATGCCGAACGATTTTTGTGTTGTGTGTTAGCCAGTATAGCTATAGATGTGTCGTTCTCGTTAACTCACTAGCTGTCTGCTTGAACAACATGAACAAAAGTTATACCTACGAGTTTGTGTGACGAATAAAATAGAAAGACTGCCAAAATGTTACTGTGCAACTTTACGAAATTGTTTTTTTTAAATAAACTTTTTTAGTTCCAGGCAAGCTGAATGATGCGATGCTGCATGCCGATGAGCTGGATGCGATGTTCCTATCGTGGAAAAGAAGTTCAGCCTCGTGTCGGATACGAGCTGCAGTTGGTTATTGGTTCGTATGGTGGTAAGATTAGACAGCCGCGCTGCCGAGAACATGGTGGCTTGGCGAGGAGAGCGAACCTCTAGAGTAGCGTGCTTTACTTTTACTGTAAGTACATTGCACCTACTTATGTCATGGCCTATAGAGATAAGAGTTGCGGGTTCGCGTCGTCCCGTTGAACCTACCTAATGTACGATGGAAAGACACGTTTTTGTTGTGGTTGAAATAAAACGAGTAAGCATGAACTAACATGTATTTACTTTTGTTGAAGTATATTGATGATGATGCTAGTAGTTTACGCGGACACTGCTATGGCACAGTAGCTGGGTGTGTTTGTTTTGTGCGAGTCGAACTTAATAATTTCTCTAGCAGATTTTAACCCAAACTAACCACTAGACTAGACTATTAAAACACTGGTTCGCTACCTATTCATTTCTTGACATTTGCGTGTCTTTTTTAAGTATGTAGGTACCTATCTCGGAAAACTTTTGGTTTCAACCATCATGGTTATTAAATCTAAAAGCTTCTTAGGCCTCAGGCCTTTTTAATAGGTTTAAATGATTTTTCTGAGATAATAAAGACATTTACATGGCAATATATACCATGATTTGAGTTTTGCGCTTTCCAATATTTCGAAATATTGGAAAGTTCAATACTCAAATCATGGTAAATATCCCGTTGTAAATGTCTTTAGTATCTCTAAAAATAATTTAAACCTTACAAAAAGACACGCAAAATGTCTCAGACAAACAAACTCCCAATCAACCCAACGCCAGGCGATAACATACAGCAGTATTGATTAAAAAAGCAACATAAATTAGTGAATCGTAGGGTGGCGGCCCCTGTTGTCAAAAAACTTTATAAGTGTTTATGTGTACACCCCCCCGCTCCCCGCGCGGACACCCTTTCGCGTATACCGACATTCGCGCCCGGTTGGAAGCAGGCGGTTGTGGAATTACTTGAAGGAACGTTTCTGGAAAATTGTTTCAAGGGTTTTCTTGATTATGAATAGTTTTATCGAAAGGTATTGTCTAATTGTAGGGTATAAAGAGTTTAACTATATTTTTGGCTTTGGCGTGAAAAAGTGACAAACTTCCTCAACCTTAACCAAAACAGCCTGTATCGGTCCACTGCTGGACGCAGGACTCCTCCTGATAAACACCTATTGGCGTTTAACTCATGGGGGTAGGTACTGCCCATAATCGCCACGCTGGGCATGCGGATTGTAGATTATACTTGAAGATTATTTGCGACTATATTTTTTGTCGTTATAGAACTCACAGCCCCTGCGCGTCAAGGGCACTAAAAGGGGCAAAAAATTACAATCTGTTAGAAATTTGCTCATCAACCTCGGCTGAAAGGCGTTTCCACAACTTCCAGTATTCTTGTTAACACCTAAAAACTTACTTACTTACGCCTAACAGTACAGTAACCTCAACCTCGACAGCCTGTAGGTATTGGGCCACAGCTGGACGCAGGCCTCCCCCTGATAAGCCCCTTATTGGCGTTTATCATATGGAGGGTAATGCCCATAATCACCTCGCTGGGCATGCGGGTTCGGGATCGCAGTTTACTGGTATAATTATTTTGCAGGGGGCGCTGCTGCCCGCCTCCCGGTGGATATCCCTAAGTAGCCTCTTACAACAAGCAGTAAATCTGCAGTAATTTTCCATTTTCCCCAGCCGCGATACGCTGACATACAAGTACATGTAAATTAAACACAACCGCACACAGGCACGCACACAAATAAAAACCGAAAGAAACTCGACGAGAGGAAGAATGTATTAAGAAAGCGCGACAGGGACAGCCTTCTAATTAACACCCCGCGAGCGAAAGAGACAGACAGCTACACGCTAATTAAGAATACAAGAAGAAAGACGCTTTTATGTACGGAAATTGTCTCTGTGTGTGTAAATGTGTGCGATTGCGCGTGTGTGTTGTTATTAACTCATTATGTGAAGAGTTGGTACATAAGGCTTTATTTACTGGTTAATTGAAAGCGCTTTCTTGATAAGAGTTGAGATGGGGTAGCCATTTGATTTTTCGAAAACATAAAAATTACTGGAAGCTGTTAAGTTTGTAAGACAGCGGTCTCTAACTTTCCGTAAGATCGGATTTAAGGGTTAATAGGATTACTTTCTTAAAAACTGACTTATTACAACATCTCAGAATGTTTAAGTAACTCACGGGAATTAGAAACAGAAGATTTGGAATAAAATATCTTTATATTACTTTTTTAATATTTTCTTAGGTGCGTATATTTTGTTTTTATTTAAATAACTACTAATATTTATCTTTTAAACTGCAGGCCTACGTTTATTTATTTTGATTTTAATGTACGTTATTTATTGTTTTTTTTTTCATAGTTTTCAAGGTATTTACTGTCCAATCTGATCATTCGTAATAGGCATACGTACAGTGACATCCACTTCAAACTTAAAACGAATCTCTAAAATATGTACCCCCTACGAAGTAGATTCAATTTTCAGTCTACCAAGTCCGAACTAAAAAGCAAGAAAACGAAAACTTTTTAGCCTTGTCTTGACTTAAAAAAGAAACAAACTTTTTTTGCCAGAACCGAAGTTAATGACGACTGCCTACGATGGCGATAAGACGTCGTCAGATCACCTCAGCATCCGACAAAACCTTATCTTGCCGTAGGTTTATTTGTTTTAAGCTTTCAATGCGAACGAATGAAACAGGCTACATGTATCGTATTACACAAAACAGCGTATCTTAAGCTCAGCATTACTTAAAATTAAACTTTAGTTTCACGTGGGTAAGGTTGAGATTAGAGTGGGGTGAAATGCGAGATATACAGGGTAGTTTAGGTTATCCGTCTTGCTCTCGGAAAAAGCTTGCAAGAAAGCAAAGAATGGCGGAAGAAAGGGGAAGGGACACCAAGGAGATATGTCTCAGTGCCGTGATGAATTAAATTTTTAGGGGGTGTTTAGGGGGGCAACTTGCCCCTTTCACTGGCGCGTCTTTATCCAAGTTCGTTTCTTTAATTTGTATTTTTAATGTATCGTGTTTTGTTTTGGGTAGATGTTCATGTATTGGATGCGATTTTCAAATGATTGGTCCGAGAGTAGAGAGTTACGACACAACATTATGCTTCCTTCTTTCCTTAATGAGTTTCTATAAACTTTCTGTCTCTATTGTTTTCTTATTTTTGAAAAATTTATCATACCTAAATTTGTCCACAGTAGCACCCTGTCTTTAGCTTGCGACATCTAGAGTCTGCCTGCAGTCTTTAGCAGGTCGTCATCCCACCTTTCCGGAGGGTGTTCTACACTACGTGTGCCGAGACACGGTCTCCACTCAAGAACACGTTCACTTCAGCCCGGGGTGGTCGGTTCTTTGCACGAGATATGGCCACTGCTACTTCGGCTTGCTAATTCTTTGAACTATGTCGATAACTTTGGTTCTTTGTCGCATGTTTTCGTTACGAAACTTATCCTTCAGAGAGAATCCGATCATAGCTCTTTCCATAGCTCGCTGAGCAACTTTGAACTGGTGGACCAACCCTATCGAGAGTGTCCACTTTTAATACATTTATAGGAAGTCAAAATAGATTAATTTTCTATCAAGCTTGTCCATGTAATCAAGAACTGTATTTAAAGAATTGCTATTGAGTTCAATTTAGTTTAATTGCAGTATTTTTTTCACAAATCCATGATGATTTTAACATTGCTGTATCACCAAATTCACCTACCAAAACAAAACTGCCGCACCTCGTCGGCTCAAATCGATGACGTCACAATTAATATCCCACTTCCGACGTTCCCTCGCGAGTAAACATGCAAGCGCGAGCACGTATGCACACCACTTACAAAAAACGAATCGATGAAACTAAACAAAAGAGTTGCCCTCTAAAAACGCAAAAATCGATGCGAAGAAGTGTCATTAAAGAACCCCCAAAAATTAACCCTGTATATTCTTACGTGTGTGTGTAACCCACACATGCATGCAAATTACTTATAGACACACAAGAGTTTAATGAACTATTCAGAAGCACTTTTTGTTTTTGATTACGCAAAAGATGAAATCACGCTACATGTTTTGCGTTTTGTGAGACGACCAGAATTGAAGATATTTAAGAAATTATGAAAAGTTTATTTAGGAATTTCGTAATTTTCTGCGTGGAACTGAAGACTCCTACGTCATTTGACTTTCTGTGGAGTCGGTTTTTATTTATTTATAGACTTAGTTCAGAAATACTATTTGAATAACACTAGTTATTTAATTAATGGTAAATTATACAGTTCAACTATAAAAGAGTCAGAGTCAAATCGTTTATTTCTTTAGACTTACAAAATAAGTACTTAGACAAGTCAAATTTTTACTATATAAACAGCTTTATAAATAGTTATTACTATCAAACAAGAAATTAGGTGCAATTGACTCTAATTCACTTCAATCACAAAAAAAAACATTCATTACATCGGATAAAATACATACAATAGCACTAAATATTAAATAAAATATAGATATAATGTAGCATACATAAATATAATAACATAAAATAAATAGTTCTATCTATGTGTACCTAACTCTCATATCTTGCTGTCTAGCTGTGTGGTGCTGGCTTAGAATTTGCACCACCCCAACTCTTCCCACGGGTGTCGTAAGAGGCGACTAAGGGATATCCGCCGGGAGACGGGCAGCAGCGCCTTCTGTAGAACAATAATACTACCAAACTGCGATCCCCAACCCGTATGCCCAGCGTAGGGATTATGGGAATTACCCTCCATGAGATAAACGCCAATGAGGCACTTGTCAGGAGGAGGCCTGTGTCCAGCAGTGGACCAATACAGGCTGTTGAGGTTGAGGTACTTAACTCTCAAAAAGTCAGGCAATCTAAAAGGAAAGATGCGGACAGATTTGATTTGATTACCTAGAAATTACCCATAGTGTCAGTAACAGTAAACTTATAACTGTAGAACGATTTGTTGAAAAAGTAAAGCAATGGTAATGCTAAAATAATTAACCAAGAGTGATTCTCGTAAAAGTTGGTTGAATGAAAAGTGACAAGCCTCAAATAACCCTAAGATAAAAGTTGTAACCCTGTATGCAGATGTACTCAAATATTACTCAGGTTTTGTTTGAGCAGGCATAACATAGCCTATGTCCGGAAGCGGGTCAACAGGGCCTGTTGATGATGATGATATATTTATTTATCAAGGACTTTCATCTGAAAATTCACACCAAAGCTATAAATAAGTACACACAACATTCCCTAAATACATAACGACTTTATCTCAAGCAATCAAAACATTAGCCATATTTCTCGAACCGAAAGAACCTCCCGTAAAGATTGCATTAATAAAGGTCTACACACACATATACCTACGTGCACGTGCGTATACGAAGGCGGCGATGAGTTTTAAAGTTTTTAAGGGTTCGCCGAAGATTGCGTGGCTTGATTACCGTGCCCCCCTGTGGGGGCGACACACACGGACGCAGCACTGCCCTCCCTTTTTTAAGGAGGGAAAATTAAAAGTGTTGTGCGGGGGCGATCGGTTTTGATGCTTGGAAGACGTTTCTTTTTATGGTTACGTGATTTTGTTAACGGTGATTTTACTCTTTGGAATTTTAGTAAGGGTTCGCTTTTGAGTCTGAGACGTAGTAGTTTTAAGATATTTTGGAGTGTCTTAGCCTCCGATAAGAGAAGCTTTTTTTCTGTTCCGCGCAGTTTCCCGCCAGTCCTCTGGGTCTGTAGATAGGCCCACAATTAATCTTGTAAATATAAGATTGCGTAATGGGATGGACACAGTTATGTTTTTAAAAAGTTAAGTGGAGTCTCTGGGCTAACCAGCTCATTTATAAAGCTAATGTTTACCTACCTTGTTTACCTAAAAGCTGTTTTAAATAATAATGGTGAGGTGTTGTTATTGGTATTTTGACCGAAATAAAATGTTTAAATACTTCTAGCTGTTTTCATTCGGTAGAAAGTTCATGACATGCGAACTTTCAATTACTAAATCATAAGAAATCATAGTAATACTACTTTAATAAATAACCATGCTACCGTTATATTATAGCAAAAAGTCAAATAGCTGTTGGATAATTTGAATCCATTGTTTGGAGGCTCTCTAAACGAAGACATAAAAATAAAAATTAGTTTATAGAAGTCATCATAATATCAGCCAACACACTTCAATTACTAGAAATTGGCCCTATTCAATTCAATTCATTTATTTATTTTGGTTGTTTACCATAAATCTTAGTAGTAAAATTACCTATGTACTATGTTAGTTACCATAAATAAAAGATTTCAATTATTCATGTCATATAGTTTCCATACAACGCCATAAATAGCAGTCCTAAGTCGCCTCCGCCCATCGACTAGTAATCGAAAAGTATCAAGACCGTTCTCCCGTAGTATATCCAGAAGACATGTTGTGCGTAGGACATCGTTCCCGCTCGTTCATTTACGAACGATTGTAATTTCTTATCTGTGGCGGGCGGGAGGTTATTAAAAATATTACGTGGATTTGGTTACGTAGTATGAGGGATTTGGTTACGTAGTATGAGGGATTCGGGTTGTTATTTCTATGTTGTTTATTACGATCGTAAAATGTACCTATGTAATGAGATTTGTGGAATTTCACTATATAATGTTTCTTTTTAAAATCAAATAATAGAAATAAATTAAAACTAGTATTTACAATTGGAACAATAGAGCTAACTGCAGACTGTTTCAAACAATCTACAGGTCAACTTATCCATATCAATATCTACCAGTCGGACGCGATATATTACTTGGTTCTTAGGTTCTTAGAAAGTTCTTGGTTCGTAGTTTTGTATCTATTTTATGATTGACACTGAAACGCTGAAGCCTTTTTCAACATTTTCAGGTCATGAAAAGATGAAGTAGGTCACCACTTGACCAGGCAAAACAAATGATGATGATTATTCAGCAGCAGCAATAATCTGTAGTCAAATTAAAACACTGTAAATAAAAAATATACAATTCACTTATGAAGAGACAAAAAAATTTGCAAGCAAAACAGAAAGTTCAATGTTGGCGCTACTTAGAACTCTCTCAATATTTCCTCAAACATTAGTTAATAAATGAAAAAAGTCATTAAAAATTTAGATGTCAATGAACTACACCGAAAGAAACGCGCACGTCACCCCAAATTAAAAACAAAACGCCGTAAAGGCGCGCACACACGCGCGTTCTAATTATCGGGAGGGACTTTGCATAAGAAAGTATTGGTGCGTTTTACGACGCGTGTCCCCCCCGCCCCCTTCGGCCCAGATAAAAAATCTCCCATTTCCTTAATTCGTTTATCGGCGCTGGTGAGGCTTTGTCTCCGATCGATGGAGGACTCCAAATGAGCGCGGGACGTGACGCGAGTGTGTATTAGGCTTAAGGTGACAGTTTTAAGACGGCCTCAATTTTTTGGATTATCAGTTCTTTGGGGATCTCTTGTTGATGATGGTAGATTTAGTTCGTAGGCTAAATGTATAGGTACATGTATGCTAGGCGTATTACGTAGTAACTCTTAGTTATTTAGAACCTAATTTACTATTCCTAAAAATAATCTTGAACCGTAAGCAAACAGCACACATCTGTCTTTAGGTAGGCACTATATATTTATATATATAAATATATACAGGTATAGGGCTTACTGTTCATCTTATAAACATCTGAACTTCTGAATAAATATTAGATTACATGAACAATATGATGAATTACTTAATAATGAATCAATTAATTATTTATTAATCATGAATTAATTATTTATTTCAGTTTTTAGAAAAGTTAGTTACAGATTTATTAAACTTATTCTACTTAAATTACCTATACCTGGGTACCGAATTTTATTATAGGTCTATCAGGTATTGATCGCGTTGCTTTTGTGTTTTTATTTCTTGACGTTTCAGCCGCGTTACAGCGATCGTTATGATCCTTAAATGAATGAAAATAAATATATTTTAGAATATTTAGTAAATAATTGTTAAACAATATACTTATAGTAATTTAGAAAATACGAGGAATTCCCGATATAACTTCAATTTAAGTCTGACTGTTCTATCAAATTCTATGTAGTTCGTTAAAACAAAACAAAGTTTCACAAATTAATCTAAAATACAGCTGTACTTAGAAGTAAACTAAACTTAAGATACCTTCAAATAAGCGTTCGAAATAATCAAAATATCAAATAGCATATGATCCTTCCATTACCATCTAAACATTGTTTGAAATAGAAACAAAAGAAAGGCAAGGCAATAACAAACCCAACATGTAAATCAACCCCAAAAAACTTCACTAATCAAACCCACCCTAAAAACACGCCACGAAAGTCAATAAATTAAGCTTGAGACACATGTATCACCCCTCGATAACTTAGTAATTAAGAAATACATTAATCAAAGATCGGAGACATGCCGGTT